>OU342659.1:15282325-15930825 GCA_910589605.1 Chrysoteuchia culmella
ATATTATGAAGGAAGCAACGGTATGAATTTTCGATGAAACCGCCTGTTTGGTCGGCTGAATTAACTAATATTGAATTTCTCAATCTAGTTTATAAATTGTATTAAGCACAATAACATTTTGATATTAAATATAGATATTAAAAGTTGATAAATAATTTGTATTTAAAACAACATTGTATTGAAATAGTCTAGTTTTAAATTGCCTCGAACAGGTACCATATCGCTTTCTGCATTAAAAGGCAGAGTCGGCGACTAATCTAGTTATTTTAACAGCCATTTAAAATTCTAAACAGCGTTTTCCACTCGGCGCCCCACCGCGATATTATGAAGGAAGCAATGGTATGAATTTTCGATGAAACCGCCCGTTTGGTCGGCTGAATGAACTAATATTGAAGTTCTCAATCTAGTTTATAAATTGTATTAAGCACAATAACATTTTGATATTAAATAGTTAACTTTAAAACGCAGTAACTTTTTACTAACAGTACCTAATTATTAAGATTTTCCATGATAATTCATATAAACTCTAACTAAAAGCCTGTAATTAAATGTTAGAGATTGTTTTCTTATCTTTCCCAAATTGAACGAAGAAGTCAAAGTATTTTTAAACACTATAAAAGTTTATTAAGTTTTCAAAAAAATATGCGTTCACGGTTTGAACACTTTTTTTTTTTATGAATGACGGGGAGACTCTTAGCCTTCATCATACCTGATGTTAAGTATTGATAAGGCTGAAAGATGGAAGCGAGTCTCTCCCGGAATACTCAGCCACTGAGGAACTGGCTATCTTATCTCGAACTGCCGGAACACAACAATGCTGAAAACATTGTTGTTATGGCGTCAGGCTTAGATAAGATGGTGGTAGCTAGTCAGTCGGACTAACAACAAGTCCTACCACCAACCAAAAACAACACTATAAAATTTTGAGTTTTCAAAAAAATATGCATTCACGGTTGTCTTTAGGCAGGCCAAAAAAAAAAACATTTCAGACTCGAATTTAGTCCGATAGCGGTTTTTCGGTGGTATAACTCATTTAATGACGATTATTGGACATAGATAAGAATTTTTTTTTTTTTTTTTTTTTTTTAGTTTTGGCTTCTTCCGTTTTCCACAGAAATTCCGCCAACGTCCCGTAGTGTAGATAAGAATAATTCGTGCTAAATTACTAATTGACAGTTTTAAAACGTTTCTGCCATTTAGGTTCACGTCATTAAAGAATTCCACTGAAAGTCTATGGAATTGAACTTAATTAAGTTTTTTTTAATGATTTTCATGAAGGCGTAGTGTCGGACTGTTTTTCAGTCCGGCTAAGGAACGAGGAACAGAATGAGCAGATTACAAATCACGTAAAAAAGTAAAAATATTTTCAAAGAATGTACTTCACGAAAACGCGGGAAAAGCCATGAAGACGATAATTTTTTAGCCAATTTATAATATTGAAACTAACACAAACTAAAGTTGTGAACTATATAGTATCTATAGTGTACTAATAAACAAAAAAAATAATTAAAATTCCCCTTAGTGGTAAAACCGATTATCTGCACTTTTTTTTTGCAAATATTTGTTATAATAAATACATAGTTAAGGTGTATATTACTTGCCATCTTGACAATAATTTGAGAATTTATTATAACAAAATTTTGCAAAAAAAAAAGTGCAGATAATCGGTTTTACCACTAAGGGGACGAAATAAGTAATTTGCGAGTTTTATTACATATTTGTGTCGTTTAAATTGGTGTATTTTACAGTTATCGCTTTTTCTGTTATTAAAGTGAATATAAGAGGCGGCTTACCTAACTAGCCCAGGGTGCTAGAAATCTGAATACGCCACTGCTTAGTTGTAAATGTTTTCTTATGGCTGAGCTATAATTCACATAGAAAAACTACCATCTTTATACATTTATGAAGTTTGTGTTTTTGTAAAACAAAATCCTCTTTTCTTTGTTAAAACAACCGAATTGTATCCATGAACTAGTAGAAATGATAATAGACTTGTCTTAGATGCAATTCCTATAACCAAAAAGTATAACAGGAGTTATCTGTGTATGTGTGTAAGATTATTTAATAAATTGTCGAATGACATAAAAATACTAAATTTAAATTTATTTAAGACAAAATTATATAAATGGCTCAATGAATACAATTTCTATACTTAGTGTGAAACAGTTTCTTGACATGTAAAATAATAGGATTTTTATATCTAATGTTATTCATATTATGATAAATTTTAAATAGATTCGTGAAAAAGAGCATTGAAAAATGCATGAAAAAAAACATAAATAATGTTATTCAATTATTATTTTTCAATTAGGTATTATTATTCCATTAATATTTTACAATTATTATTATTCAATTATAATTTTTCAATGTACCAAATTAATTTATTACAAACATATCTTTTGAATGCCGCCTTACTGGCAAAACACGCTGTACTTTTTATACAATGTAATGACCTTATAGCATAGCACTGAAAATGCAAAAACTTAAAAATCATCATGATGCAACTGTAAAAGTAAAGGTGGAGGGAAAGCTCCCAATAACTACTTGAGGCCAAAATCTTTGTATCGAAGTGCACCCTCCTCCAAGATGTATAATGTAGCGTTGTTTTTTTTCGAAACAACGTTTCACTTTCATATATATTTACAAGCGTTTATTAGTATATTGCACAAATTTTCCTAATTTAACATTTATTTCGTACTTGTGACCTCATTTCAACAACCATACTCTTTTGTCAAACTATCAACTCACATTCTATATAACTCCTCGGTATCTATGTAATATTTTAAATAAGTTTTAAATCATCTTCGATCTCATTTAAACATATACACGTATTATATTTATCCTTTTCACACACACTCATATTATCATTCATCCTTCTTACTCATTTCTTTTTTTCTGGCGTTAGCCGTCTTCGTAGGGTTTCCCGTGTTTTCGTGCCGTACTTTGAAAATATTTTCACTTTTTTACGTGATTTTAGAATCTGCTAATTCTGTTTCCCGTTCTTTAGCCGGGCCGGAAAACAGACTGAAAGTAAACTATCATGAAAACCATTTGAAAAAAAATGGACTTTGACAAACATACACGTTTGTAAGGAACAAAGCCATATAAAAATAATAATAAAATAATGCCGCGAACATAAAATAAGTCCAATTTCATAGACTTTTAGTTAAATTCAAATTTAAAGACGTCAACCTAAATGACAGTTAAACGTAATAGCTTTTATAAAACTGTCAATTTAATTATTTTAGTTCAAATTATTAATTAGACTTATTTAAGTCCAATAATCGTCATGAAGCGCTCATGGCCGCGCTAGACAGACTGATCGTATTCGATCACGTTTACTAAGCAAAGTTCGGCCCGGTCAGGTGTTGGATGGGTGACCGTAAAGTGGCATTATAACTGAGCGCTTCCGTGCTTTGGAGGGCACGTTAAACCGTCGGTCCCGGCTGTTGTCATTTGATTACAGTCGTTAAGCCAAGTCAGAGGCCTTATAGGCGGCTTGATAAACTCTGACACCAGAGGTGGCAACTAATCCTTACTCGATAAGAAGAAGAAGATCGTCATTAAATAAGTTCACCGAAGAAACGCAATCGGACCCATTATGTTAAAAAATCGATCTTAAACTGAACTATCATTCTATTGGAAGACATTCGATGATTCAAGGTTTAAATTAAAATTAAGTATGGAACAACTAAATTAGTAATCAAACCAAATCCTGGCGCTCTTCTATTCCGGAGATGTTGATATTCCTTTGAAGCTCCTGTACTGTCACTGGTTTTGGTGGCAACGATAATTGGAAATCTTGCTGCAGGGTTTCGTCTATTTCTCTATCGGCATCCGTGCGGTCTGCAAAAGCTGCGGCTTTTTCTTGTCTGGTTTTAGCCCATAGCCCATGTCCAGTTCTTAATGCTGCTTTAAATTGCTGAGGTCTGTTTAGCGGTTTTGTTGCTTTCCATAAAGAATATTCGGTCGATGCTGTTGCAGTCAAATTTTCCAGTTTATTTTGGAGTGTAGCATTATTTACGTTTTTTCAGCATTTGTTTCAGTTCTACAATGGCTTTGTTAAGCGCTGTCTTATCACTTTTATGCCTCGATTGGTGCCAGATCATTCTTAGTCTTCTCTTTTCCAGTACCTTTCGCTTAAGTTCGAGTGGTATATCGCGCCTAATGCATTTTTCACTCTCAGATGGAGTATTAAGCCAGCATACGTTTTGTATTAGGTTGGTTATATAGGAAGTTGCATCTTCTATCACATCGTGCGTTTTTAGGGAAATGTGTAGTCGATATTTTCCTTTAAGTAGTTTCTAAAGCCCTCCCAGTCGGTAAGCTTGTTATATAAATATTCTGGTCTTTCGTAATGGATTACGGCTGCGCTCATAGTCATTGTGACTGGCGAGTAATCAGAATCACTGTCAAAACATGATTCAGCTTTGAAATAGTGCTTTGACAGACCTTTGGTGATAAAAAGTCTAGGAGATCGGGCTTTTTATTCGGGTCTGTTGGCCAATACGTTGGTTCACCAGTTGAGATGTAGGATTGGTTTTGTGTATCAATGCTAAGTTTGAGCTGTCTTCCTCTAGTTGTTGTCAACTTTGAGCCTCAACAGGTGTGTTTGGCGTTACAGTCGCCACCTGCGATAAATCTGCCTCCCAATGTTGAAAAATAGTGGTTAAATTTAGCGGAATCTATATTAGGTCTTGGTGGACAGTAAACTGCGGATAGATTAAGACATTTGCTCTTGGATTCCACTGACACAGTGGTCGCCTGGATATGGTAACTTCTAAAATCAGGTAGTACTTGGTGCTTAATAGAGTTTCTTATCACGATGGTTATTCCAGCATGTCCGGTTCCATCAGGATGCGTAGTGACGTAGGTATTGCAACCTTGGATCCTAACATTACTTCTTTCTGTACAATGCGCTTCTGATATAAGTACGACATCAAGTTGGTTATGGTTCATTAGTACTTCTAAGTCCTCTTTGTTCGGGGCTAGATCGTTTATGTTCCGCGGGAATATTGGGATAAAAAGTAGTATATGTGTTAGTCCACTACTTGAAGTATCTACACACCAAATTGCATCCAAATCCGTTCAATAGTTTTTACGTGAAAGAGTTACAAACAAACAAACTGACATACTTTCACGTTTAATATTAGTAGGATTTCATAATAGGCCTCCAGATAAGTTAACACGAAAAGGGAGGGTTTATTTTCTCGTCCCTTGTATTACCGACAAGGGTTGAGATTGATTCTAATGCCCCACTTAACTTTTGTTTGGGTTGAGTTAACTTGGGAAGCAAAGAAATGGTCATTTGTAGTTCTCTACCATTGTTTTAGGACATCTTAGGATCAATTGGGTAACTTGTAAGTGGGGTAAGATGAGGTAATTATTCAAAATGTATTTAAACCGACAAACAATAAAAACGATTTTATTTAATAAAAAAAATTACTACTAGTAGAGAAGTTCTGGACAGCTTATCTGTGCAGATAATTTGACAGTTGTAATATGGAAAATATGTGAAATTATCTGCTTGATGAGCTATTAGTTATTAGCTATAAGTCGGGAAAAAAAGATGCTGAGACCTGTAACTATGTTATCTAAGTCCCTGCAGACATTCGGAAGGCCTTAATTACTAATGACAGAGTGTTTATTAACTGGTCATCATGCCCTGTGCGTGACTTTACTTTAGTAACCAGATGTTACAAGTGTCAGCAGTATAGCCATGCCGCCAAAACGTGTCGGGAGGAGGTGAACACGTGCGGTCACTGTGGCATAGTAGGTCACGCCATAAAAGAGTGCACGAAGTCATCTGAGCAGTCAAAGTGTACGACATGTTTACGCTTTAAGAAGCCCTGCGACCATAAGACTGGAGATGCTGAGTGCCCAGCAAGAAAAATCGCAGAGAAAAGGTATATCAACAGTATTGATTATGTAGGCGCCTAAGAGCGCCCTTTACTTTTTTATATTTTAGAACTTTCTTTTATGTTTTTACTGTTTGAATAATTATGTCTAATATTATTATTTCTGATTTAGATAATTTCTCTGTGTCTGAGTCGATGACTTGTGCGGTAGAAAGGTGCAAACACTATCTACCGTCTTGCAATAAGTCATTAATAGTACTAACGCAAAATATACGTAGTATTTCAAAAAACTTTGATAATTTTTGTGTAATTATGCAAAAATTAGACATAAACTGCGACATTTTTGTATTGACCGAGTGTTAGTTAAGTACTAATTGCAACTTGCCACATTTACCGGGCTATTAAATATACAAAAGTTTGATTAATTATAACCAAAACGACGGTATTGTTATTTATGTTAAGAATAGTTTAAATTTCAATGTATCCGTAGAAGAACCAAAGATAGTCGACTGCAATCGAATCCTCATAAGTATTGGCACAGATACTGCTATTTTAGCTATTTATAGGCCTCCCGCCTTTAAAAATGTAAATATTTTTATTGAGTCTTTAAACTCTTCTTTGTAAAAATTAACACATTACCATAATATAATACTAATAGGAGATATAAACATTAACATTCGACCAGACAATTGTGATTCTGTAGCTCATGAGTACTTGAATGTATGTTCCTTTCATGGTATGTTCCCCGCACACACGCTTCCAACGCACCAAAGCGGTTCTTGCTTAGATCACATATTTCTTAAATCTCGCTTTCCATCAGTAGCATTAGTTACAAACTCATCATTAACTGATCACAGTGCCGCGCTACTAACCTTAAATCGTAAATTACCTAACATAACAAAATTATAAATCACAAATAAATGAACGTAAACTTGAGGACAATTTATTTTGTATTGACTTTGACCCACTTTGCAATTTTGATGACGCGGATGAGAGCATGTCGTATTTTATAAACAAAGTTCGTCAAGCAATATCGAGAAGCACGATATTCACACAGTCGAGTAATAAAAATTATAGTATAAAGCCATGGATCACACCAGGGCTTATCCGTTGTATGAGGCATAGGGACAAATTACACATGAAGGCCAAATCTAACCCGGACAATTTAATATTACAAATTGTAATGTCGGTTCTTGTATAAGGCAGTATGTCTGCAGACTTCGGTCATTTTAAAATTTCCTTTCATTAAGATATATATATATATATATATATATATATATATATATAGATATAAATATATAGTAGGTGAGGTGGATGGGTAGGTACGATGGGTGAGAGCTAGTAGAAAAAAAAATGTAAAGGAAAAGAGATGCTTAATTCGGTGAAAGACTGTATTTAAATGTTTTATTGTGGTGGCCGAAACGGCTCTTCGAACCTTGTTAACTTTACAGGTTTTCATTGTTCAGAGGTAGCATCAGCCTTGGCTTTTAATTTTGGCCATAGTACACAAGGAATATTATCTTCACTGATTTACGTTTTTAATTCAGTGCGAACGCACGTAACGCCCCATCTGTCAGATCGACAGTGACAGGTATGACACTGACAGGAGATTGTCAGATGGTCTGCGATTGATATATGACAGAAGGTCCTTGCTTTTTAAGGTTACTTTAATTATAGAATTTTATTGATACACAATAAAATCATAAACTATATCATAATATATAAAAATTAATGAACGAATAGCTGAAGCCGCAGGTTAGTGTCAGTGCACTTCACATCAGAATTTCATAATCAGTGTCCCTACTTGATCTTACCATTATACTTGCCTAATCCACCTAAATTATCAAGTTAAGCCTTGTAATTGATACAAAGGGACCCCCTAAGGGTGTAACTTTCTCTTTTTATTAGTAAACTTTCATAAATAAGTCACTTCAGGAATGCTTTCATGAGTGCACACCATGTGGCATGGAAGCCCTCATGTAAACATTATTTGGGCTAATCTCTGTAGCCAGAGCTTCCCTGTAATATAAACAGAAAGGCATCATACTGTGGAACATAATTTATTAACAAATTAAACATTTACTTACAAATAAGAAATATTAAAAATAAGTCACAGTATCATAATCGGTATGCAAGTGGCCACTTTAGAGGTCAAGTCTGGGGTATCAACCTTCCCCTTGCTCTGATGCTTTTTAGATGAAATAGGGCCCTTCAGGCTTCGTTGGTAAAGACATTACTGCAAGGCCCCCTTTGTGAGAATTCACCGGTTACAATAATATCTGAAATCACCTCCGTTCATAATCCACTCTCGCAGGTGACGAGACGCATACGGCGCCCCTACGAAACACTCCGCCCGCGAAGCAGAAAATTCAGTACGCTCGGCGTTAAGAGGACAGATCAGGGAAGCCCGGGAGTCGCCTCCGGCTGTTTTACTATCCTGCTAGTATCAAGCAGTGAAAATATAATCAGAGGATCACACATAGAGCGGTGACCCCATTCCTCTATTAAATTAACCCAAAAAAAACTAACATTTAGTTTATCTAAATATATAAATATATCCATATCAACAACCACCATTCATTCACATCAGCAAGCTTAGGAGTTCACCCATAGTGTAGCATCATCATCAATTTCTCATCACATTCAATTAAGTTCCATTTCTGATATCCTTGGGCAGGCATTCATGAACCTTCAATTTTATTTAAGATATCACTAAAACAGTAACTTTAAATTAATTGTTTTAACAGTGTACCTATTTTTTATGTTTTTTATGTGTGGATTACAGGACACCTTTTTAGTTTTGGTTTGTATAGAGTCAGGATAATAATAAAGATCAATTTACTTGTCACTGGATAATGTTTTGTCTCATTTCCCCGTTGTTGTCCTAGCCGAAAAAGGTAAGTCTATTAAGTAAGTTCCTATTATTATTGAAAATTGGAAAACCACATTACATTTGGCGCCTGAACAGGTTATAGAATGTCCTGATACAGCAAAGCATTTTGTGTTGGTCAATTAGCTCAACAGAAACCCAGGGATATCAGGAATGTTTTATTGACTTTTCAAATTAATTGCATATAAAATTGGAAAAATCTTGTTTAATTTACAGTTAGAAACTAATGTCCACATCTTAAGTTAAATATTTTGTTAGTAAAACATAATTTCTTTATAATTAAGACCTATCAAAGTTGCCTTATTGTTTTTGTGAGCCTGAATGATATCAGCTTAATTGAATGCACATTTTTTCTTTTGTTTTTGCATATAGCATCACTTCAGTTGCATTTTTGGGGCTTATTTACATGACTATACTGGGAAATTGCTACAGATAGTAAAGATAATACTTTTGGACAAGAAACTATAATTTTTAAACAATGTTTTGGCTTAGTTTCACACAAAATTAGTTACACTTGCATTGCACACATAAAAGTCTATTGCTACTACTGTATTATAGCCCTGAATCTCTCAAATAACATTATAAAAGCCTTGTACTTGCTAAAAATTCTCCTTAGAAACATCAATTTGACTGCTGTTAAAGTGCTAGTGACTTGCAACATAAATTTCTCATTGAATTGGGACACTCAAGTGATTGAGCCTTGAATATCCCAAAATTAATCAATAAAGCTTTATCATTGTGCTAGAACTTGAAATTGCAAACACTGCCAACTCTAGTTTCACTGCAAAAGCAATAACAAGTGGAACATACTTACAACATTATATATTTTTTTTAATTATTTGAGAAATTCAGTCTCTCAAAATTTCCTTCCTTGTCCAACGAATTCCCTACGTGAATTCTTACGTGGGGGAGGGACTACTGTAATGTCGGTTCTTGTATAAGGCAGTATGTCTGCAGACTTCGGTCATTTTAAAATTTCCTTTCATTAAGATATATATATATATATATATATATATATATATATATATATAGATATAAATATATAGTAGGTGAGGTGGATGGGTAGGTACGATGGGTGAGAGCTAGTAGAAAAAAAAATGTAAAGGAAAAGAGATGCTTAATTCGGTGAAAGACTGTATTTAAATGTTTTATTGTGGTGGCCGAAACGGCTCTTCGAACCTTGTTAACTTTACAGGTTTTCATTGTTCAGAGGTAGCATCAGCCTTGGCTTTTAATTTTGGCCATAGTACACAAGGAATATTATCTTCACTGATTTACGTTTTTAATTCAGTGCGAACGCACGTAACGCCCCATCTGTCAGATCGACAGTGACAGGTATGACACTGACAGGAGATTGTCAGATGGTCTGCGATTGATATATGACAGAAGGTCCTTGCTTTTTAAGGTTACTTTAATTATAGAATTTTATTGATACACAATAAAATCATAAACTATATCATAATATATAAAAATTAATGAACGAATAGCTGAAGCCGCAGGTTAGTGTCAGTGCACTTCACATCAGAATTTCATAATCAGTGTCCCTACTTGATCTTACCATTATACTTGCCTAATCCACCTAAATTATCAAGTTAAGCCTTGTAATTGATACAAAGGGACCCCCTAAGGGTGTAACTTTCTCTTTTTATTAGTAAACTTTCATAAATAAGTCACTTCAGGAATGCTTTCATGAGTGCACACCATGTGGCATGGAAGCCCTCATGTAAACATTATTTGGGCTAATCTCTGTAGCCAGAGCTTCCCTGTAATATAAACAGAAAGGCATCATACTGTGGAACATAATTTATTAACAAATTAAACATTTACTTACAAATAAGAAATATTAAAAATAAGTCACAGTATCATAATCGGTATGCAAGTGGCCACTTTAGAGGTCAAGTCTGGGGTATCAACCTTCCCCTTGCTCTGATGCTTTTTAGATGAAATAGGGCCCTTCAGGCTTCGTTGGTAAAGACATTACTGCAAGGCCCCCTTTGTGAGAATTCACCGGTTACAATAATATCTGAAATCACCTCCGTTCATAATCCACTCTCGCAGGTGACGAGACGCATACGGCGCCCCTCCGAAACACCACTCCGCCCGCGAAGCAGAAAATTCAGTACGCTCGGCGTTAAGAGGACAGATCAGGGAAGCCCGGGAGTCGCCTCCGGCTGTTTTACTATCCTGCTAGTATCAAGCAGTGAAAATATAATCAGAGGATCACACATAGAGCGGTGACCCCATTCCTCTATTAAATTAACCCAAAAAAAACTAACATTTAGTTTATCTAAATATATAAATATATCCATATCAACAACCACCATTCATTCACATCAGCAAGCTTAGGAGTTCACCCATAGTGTAGCATCATCATCAATTTCTCATCACATTCAATTAAGTTCCATTTCTGATATCCTTGGGCAGGCATTCATGAACCTTCAATTTTATTTAAGATATCACTAAAACAGTAACTTTAAATTAATTGTTTTAACAGTGTACCTATTTTTTATGTTTTTTATGTGTGGATTACAGGACACCTTTTTAGTTTTGGTTTGTATAGAGTCAGGATAATAATAAAGATCAATTTACTTGTCACTGGATAATGTTTTGTCTCATTTCCCCGTTGTTGTCCTAGCCGAAAAAGGTAAGTCTATTAAGTAAGTTCCTATTATTATTGAAAATTGGAAAACCAATCGGAATACAAAATATCGTACAAAAGATATCGAAACTTTTGTAACGATGTTTTGAAAAAAGTAAAGAAAAATTACGATAAAAAAGAATTAGAATAGGCTGGAACTGACAGTAAAAGATTATGGAAGGTTATAAAAAATGTTACTCATATGTCAAAGCAACATGAGTCATCTTCAGGGTTGTTTCAAGAGGGCACGTCACAACTGACATCCGTAAATAGTGCAAATGATTACTTCGTCAACATAGGAAAGTGTCTAGCAAGCAAGGTTCAAAGTCACTCATTTATGTCCCAGTCAAGTATACAGCATAGTTGTGAAAATTCATTTAGATCATTTGTGCTATTGGATACTGATGAAACTGAGGTGGAAAGAATCATTATGGATTTAAAAGACGATTCAGCGGTTGGATGGGATAACATATCGAATAAAATGTTGAAACGATACAGGCATATTTTGGTCTCACCCCTCACTTACATCTTTCGCAAGTGTCTAGCTCAAGGAGTTTTCCATAAATGTCTAAAAAAAGCAGTTATTATTCCTGTGTATAAATCCGGCAACAAAGATCAAATATCATACTATAGGCCTATCTCTTTATTACCCGCCATTTCAAAAATATTAGAAAAGATTATAAATATCAGACTTGTTAGATATTTCGAGAAGTATTCTGTTTTTTATTTCTAGATCTCAATATGGCTTTAGACCCAAATTATCGACTGCCGATGCTGTGCATCAGTTAACTAACTATTTAGTTCAAGAACTAGACAAGGGTAACAAGACTTTGGGAATATTTCTCGACCTAGCAAAAGCTTTTGATACCGTTTCTGTACCCATTCTATTGCTGAAACTTGAATCACTAGGTATAAGAGGCAACCAGCTTAAATTATTAACAAGTTACTTATACGAGCGTTCACAATGTGTTAAAATAAACAATGTTATCAGCTCTGGTTTGACGAATACTTCCCATGGAGTTCCCCAGGGAAGTATATTAGGCCCTACCCTATTTTTAGTTTACATTAATGACCTTTGTAATCTTAAATTGCATGGCGGAAAAATCATTTCATATGCTGACGACACTGCTCTACTTTTTTCCGCAAGCTCGGAAGAAGAGGTATATGAATATGCGCAACGAGGCTTCAATGTAGTGAATAATTGGTTACAGCAACATCTACTAACATTAAACGCTGACAAAACTAAGTATGTATATTTCTCAATGCGTAAATATAAAACTATTCTAACTAACCCAAAATTGCATGCCCACCGTTGTAAGGACCCTGCTAATCACCGTTGCACTTGCCCAGATATAGGTATTGCTAACAATCTAAAGTATTTGGGTGTCATTATTGACGAAAATCTTTCATTTAAGCCCCATATTGAAGCTTTATGTGGCAGAATACGTAAATTAATATATATATTCAAAAAACTTCGCACTGTTGCAGATTACGCACTAATACGGCAAGTCTATCTTGCCCTAGGTCAATCAATAATAAATTACTGCATTACGTCATGGGGTGGCACGTCTAAAACTTCATTGTTATCAATGGAAAGAGCCCAAAGGGCGGTTCTAAAAGTTGCAACTTTCCGGCCCTACCTCTACTCCACTGAGCTTCTTTATAAGAATTGTAATGTACTAACCGTTAGACAATTATTTATATTGAGCACTATCCTTAAACAGCACACTGCACTTCCCTACAGCACTGAAATTACTAACAAAAGACGAAAAGATAGAGTTTGCCCACAAAATACGGGAATGAAATCTGCCTTCTCTACCAGCTTTTTCATGTTTCTAGGGCCTTTGCTTTATAATAGATTTAATGCCAAATTTGGTATTTATTCTATTAATTATCACAGCACAAGGAGCATGCTGTATGCAGCTCTTCAAAAAATGTCCTACGAAGACACAGAGAAATTATTGCTTGTGATCAAATTATAAAAAGTTTTTAGTGCGTACCTATGATATCTATTTTAATAAGTTAGGTGTATTATTTATATAGTATTATGTTTGTTTGTTTGATCTTGTTAATTAATGATATTGTATTTGGTATATTTGGTATATTCATAATTTAATGAATGTTATGACAAATTGATATTTTTATAATGACATTTTATTTTACTTGTTTGACATATAATTATCTTTCTTTTTACACTTGACATTACTTGTTTGACATATCATCATCATATTATTATTATTTTAAACTTGACATTAAACATAAACATATTTACTTTCAATAAATTTTTAATTTGTAAGATTGGATTATGTTTTGATTACTGTTTTATTTTAATTTGTACACCGTATATGGTAAAACATGTTTGAATCTCTCATTATAAATGAACATCTTTGTTACATATGTTTTGAACAAATAAATTATCTTTATCTTTATCTTTATCTTTATCTTTGGTTGATTAATTTAAGTATAATGTAAGTCCTTTTTGCCTGAAACACAGGGTATTCCTAGTTCAGGATAATTATATAATTATAGTTTTTGGTAAAAATTCTAGGCTACAAGTTTTTAACACTGTAATGTTTTTTGATTATTGAATAAATTATTTATATTATATTATATTATTTATATTCAGAACTTATCCGTCAGTAGTAAAACCGGTTCTAAGAGTTTTGAATTTTTAACTACTAGTTATTCGATACATTTTTACAAGAAAATTCTAGAAAAATTCAATCCAACTCACAAGTTTCAGATGGATGCATATGGCGTAATATTCTCATTTCTCGCATTTTTCAACGTCAAAGATGACTTGTGATTCCGTAATTTCATCACAGAAACCTGTCTTTAAACGAGATTGCTAGAAATTCAGTTGAGTTAAAACATACGTATGATGATTGCTTTCAAAACAGCCCAAACACGAATATGTCAGGTCACGAGCAATGATAAGTAGGTATACACTACACAACCTTAACGCACACGGAAACAAAGATTTCTCTGTTCACACATGTTATACATTTTTGGGATGGGACAAGTCAGCTAAGTGATTCTATGTTATTGCATGTGACCGTACGCTTTGAACTTTGGAATAGTTTGATAAATCTATATTGCAGACTTAAAAAAATACATGACAATTATAAGCAAACTATGGCAAGCACCTAAGCTACCATATTCAAATCCTAATATCCAATATTAGCAGAAATAGATTAAACTTTTAGGGATCAAATTGCACTTTTGACGTTCACCTAAGAGTATGGTTTTATATTCTTTGTAATTTGGTTACTTTGATTTTTTACAATTAAACTTTCGTGGTCACTAATCTTTCAAAGGTATTAAATTTCAGGGGACTCGAAATCAAATAGATGTTTCTATTAACGTAAAAGAATCCCGTTTTTCGTAATTTTTGTTTTATTTTCGCTCATTCTAAACATACTTATCTAAACTAGACGCTTATATTAGTTTATATGTGTTTTTTTTTTACTCTGTTCATAAAAATACCTTTTCGGCAACGAAACGGAGTCGCTCGCAATAACCTCCCTTAAGTTTACATGTCAAACGACTTGGACAGATTCCAATGCTTCATTTAGAGATTCTTTTGTTAGATTCCTGGAGGAAACAGCGCTATATTGTGCTTTGAGCGCTTTTATTGAAATTTTGATGTAAGTAAATTGTAGAGTACTTTATTGAAAATCACCTTTTTGGATGCTTTAAGTTGTTTTGTCTCTTTCTCTTGTTTGATGATTCTTAAATAGTCTTATTTATTTTTTATTACGTGTCGTAACTAAATAGTTAAACTATAGAAAATAAATATTGTTTAAATATCTTTAAAAATGTAGAGGCACATGCGAACAAACTCGAGTACCGGTACCGGTACGTTCCTCGTCTGTACAGACGGTAGTAGACCAGTAAAGTTTTTTAAGGGAGCGTTATTGCAAAAAGAATTAATTTGATAGAAAACGTTTATTACATAAAGAATAGAATAAAATCGACAGAGGCCGGGCTGCGTTAAAACATACACTGGTCGACAGCAAAATTCCTCGAGTGCACACAACAGCGTAAACTAATCTACCCTCAAATATTAAAATTTTATTACGGTAGAAATATAATATGTACCACTGATAGTACAAATTTGCATGCCACTTTATTACTCCAAACGTAAACCTTTTACGCATTTTCGTGGTGTATCATAAAACCTAACCCTAAAATGGTTGCCGCAAAAGATAAATATTCCAAGACTAAATTAACTTTTCATAAGGTCCGCCCGAGCTTAACCCGTCTTATTAAATCTTATAAACCTACCGAACGTAATTTTTTTCGTAGTTTGCTTCTGAAGGATAGTCCTTTTAAAGGTATGTCGCTTGAATATCTTTCAATATGAAAGTATGATACCTAGACAAATAAAAAAATATATTATTTTCCGTCATCACGTAATTTGTCTGTCAACAAACCAGTTTTAGAAATCAATATATTAGTAGGAGTATGAAATAAAACATAAGCACATCTTAAGTTTCTTCGCGCGCACATAACTGTAATAAAACAAGTTTTGCAGATTTTAAGTGCGGTATATTTACCTGAAACATATACGAGTATTTGGCACTATAAATTTTATGGGGTTTTTTCTTTTCGCATAATATTGTTTGTCATAAAATCGTTGGGCATACTAGTCACTAGGCATAATCATCAAAATGCATAAATTTCTTATGGCATAAACTTCATTAGGCATAGCTGTTATTTAAAGGCATTATTTTAATAAGCATAAATAATTAAATTCCTTTGGTATAACTATCGGTAGCCCTAAAATTCTTTAGTATATCTATTGAAATCCATAATGATCTTTTCTCATAAAATTCTCTATCCCTAGTATCTTTAATCTATAATTGTGTACAGGTACAAAATTTAAGTAACGAAAACGAATTGCTGGCAAAACCGACACCGCGTAGTCTTGTATGCCCTACCCCTAGAGTGCAATTTAGACCCACGAAGGCGCGGAGGGGCGAGACGCGTCCTGAGGAGCAGGTAGCTTCTAGGCCTACGGTAGCCCCGCAGCGCCGGAGCCGTGACAGCCGTGACAAAACTTGATCTATCTGCATATTTACCTGTATGTATGCCATGTCAGCCTGTTTGCAAAAATGTTGTGATAGGTTTGACTATGAGTAACACAAACTATATTATTGAATAATTTTATTAGGAACAAAATAAATAAAAAAAATAAAAGATGTAATTACACAAATTTTAAATTAGCCGCGATCGCTTTTAATAGATTACTTATTGATTGTGATTATTCTCCTAAACAACAATTATGTTTAAAAATATAATGCTTATAGTTGTTCTGCGTTTCGAGATTATGGATTTTAATACTTTTGCAAAAAAAAACTGCCAAACAATATTATGCTTTTTTAAATTCTGCTCCATGATTATTATGCGTACTGATGCTTATTACAATGGACATTATGGAATGTGATATTATGCATAAAATTTTATGCATATAATTAGAGACCCATTTTAAAGTATAAATATACGTATAACCTAGAGTTTTCTAATCTGTAGATTTTTCTTGGGCCCGCTTACCTTCGCCATATTTCTATACCTATAAGTCTACCATCAACAAACGTTTATTTATTTTTTCGTTCAGATACCGTTACACAATTACTAATTATAAGTTAATAATTTTTACTATAACAATAATTATTGAGTAGGAGTATTTATAAGTGCAAAAATACCATAAAACCAAATTAAGTAAAACAAAATTAAAACACGCGCACGCTTAATAATCCGTTGAAGTTGACTTATTTTTTATTTTATTCAATAGTACATACTTGCGAAAAATATATGAAGTGCTTATATTACAACGAATTTCAGATTTTTCAATGCTGAACAAAATGTTGCTTCGAAGGTAAACAGTAAGGTTTCATAAGCTCACCGACGATATAGCGGTCTCGAGATTTTATTAAGTTTTCTTAAGGCTTCTCTGCTGCAGTGAACCCGATTCTATTGTATTGAAGTAAAGTATTGGTAGTAAACATATATACAGAAGAAAATATATACAGAAAGCCTCGAAAAAGAATAATGTCGCTAAAGAAAGGTTTTGTCTAAGAATAACTTTGTGCTTATTGAATCCTTTTCATAGACAAATCATTTGTACCCCATCCTCTCCCTATATCATACAATGTAGACAAATGTTACTAACATGTAGAGAAAAAGGTTACAATATTCTTTTTGTGTGGATACCTGGCCATCACAATATTATAGGAAATGAAATAGCCGATATGCTTGCCAAAGATGCCGTAAATAGTGGTGATATTTTTCCGTATAAAAATTTAGTTCTGGATCTTCTATCTCTTCCTAAAGATCATTTGCGAAAGTCCTGGGAAATTTTGTGGAAATCTTCAAATAAAGGTAAAATCTATAAACATATTCAACAGGAAATTCCATTAAAACCGTGGTTTACTAAACTGCAACTATCGAAATTTGCTACATCGAGCCTTATTAGAATGCGCTTAGGACATGTTTGCTCGGCCTCCCATCTCACTAGGCTGGGTATTTGTAGCAACAGTGTATGTGCTTGTAGTGCTGATGACGAGGACTTGAACCATATCTTCTTCCAATGCAGACTTCGTGATTCCTCCTCTTTCTTAGCTGCCCTTATCTCCCTCCGTGTCCCTCTCCCTACATCAATCCCAACCTTATTGAGCTGTATAAATATTGATTTGTACAGTTTAATTTCAAAGTTCTTATCCGATCACAATATAAAGTTATAATTTCATGTATATAATTTTGTAAATTATAATTTCATGTGATATTTTTTATTTCTCTTTGTAAATATTCAATTTTTATTTTAACTTATTATTTATGCTATAATATTCCTGACCTATCCTGTTCATATTATTTACCTTACCAAATTCCGACCATTTTCCTTACTTTTTCGATTCCTTACGGTTTCCCTACCTTTAATTTGTCATTGGCTAATGTACAAACCGTACGAGCCATTAAAAAAAAAACATTTGTATAACTGTCAAAAATAACAATACGAACAAAGTCATACCTTAGGAACTTGGCTTAGGAACCATCATGTCATGAGAACGTTTTGTTTGTGTTGTTTTTATTGAGGTTGTCACATTTTGAAACCCTTCACACTTTGGACACAGTATTTATATTTCAAGTCAAGCAGTAGTTGCACTCGGCTAGTTTCGGACGCTAGATGTCTAGAACGATAGGGTTGCGCCTCAAAATGTATGTTAAATTGAAAGTTCTTTATTTAAAGAATAGTGATATATTCTGGTTCAAGGATAGTCAAATATTAGATTTATTGTTTAATATAATCTTTACATTGTTTACTACCGTTTCTACCAATTTTGTTTAGTTACTACCTTTTTCTTTTATCATTATCATTTTAGTTTGATTGATATAAAATTCATACTCAAATTCTAAACGGCGGATTTAATGGTAGTTTTTATATGTACAGTCGACAACACGTCTGACTTTACACCTGCACTGCGAAAACCGCCGCTTATTCATTGTAATCGGATCAGTAGTTTTGTAGTTACGAGGAAACATAGAATCGGACATACACGTAACTAATAAAAAACTACGTTTAATTAATAAAATATTTTATTCCTCTTTTAATGAGATCTTTTATTCTTGTTAGTTATGTATATACCTTTAATTATATAAAAATACAACTTTTAAGGAAATCTATATTTTTCAGTAAGTAATTATAATTTTATCAACATTCTTGATAGGTAATTATACATTACTTACTGAAAACATATTTCCGTCTTTTACGAGACGTACGAAGTGCTTTGTTATTAAACTTAATAGTGTAAAATATTCTAATTCTGATGAATAGTTTTTTTTTTAATAAACAATTGGCTTAGAAAAAAAACGACTTTTTTCTATTTCTTTGTAAATTAATGCAGTAATTACAGTTTATTTAAAACAATGACGAAAAATTTCATTCATATTTTTGACATAATTGGCAAAATGCGCGTGGAGGAACGTTACAGTCACATATATTATTTTTATTAATATAAATTAATAGATATTGCCAATAGTCTCAAAACCTCTCAAAATCTCCTTGGCGGTAACCGCAAATGTTTTATCAGCGAAAAACAACGAGACGCCCTGTAGAGGTGCGTGTCTGTGTGCGTGTGTCATTTCGGCCGTATTGTATGAGTATTGTATGCAGTGCAAGCACTGTTTAGACTGTGCTTTGGAGGCAATGATTTGGTGAAGACGTCACAGCACAAAACTTCCGTCAAAAACAAGCTTACTTTAAAAGATTCGTAGTACGCAATAGCATGGTAAGATTGAAACAACACTGCGCTAAGAGATGGCGGTAGGCCCCAGATTCATTAGAAGCTTTCGTCAATGATAATCGACCCATTGATTTGATAACTGATTGCTCGTCATTTTTGAAATCAACATCAAAAAGATTATTT
Source organism: Chrysoteuchia culmella (assembly GCA_910589605.1). NCBI lineage: Eukaryota > Metazoa > Arthropoda > Insecta > Lepidoptera > Crambidae > Chrysoteuchia > Chrysoteuchia culmella. The sequence continues at coordinate 15,302,138 of OU342659.1, forward strand.
TTTATCTGAATATATAACCAAAATAAACAAAAAAGTGGGAACAGTTTTGAAACAACCTTTTAACTAAATTGGGTAAATGTCACCATTACTACAGAATACTAAATAGTACAAGTACAGAAAGTTCACTCTGGACCTCTATTTTTTAATCACTCGTCGCGAGATTGGCGAGGCGAACGAAGAGGCGATCACGCGATTAGCGATCTTGCTAACGTAGACATAGCACGCTTTTCGCTTTGCCCCTCGCGCGCTCGTCTTGGGAAGCGGTACTACAGGCGAAAAGCGAAGCTATGTATATACGTGCAAGGTCGCTTTTACGGAATACGGAAACTTAAACGTCGCATGAAAATCAGTAGAATCGTCGAGACGAGTGAATCAAAAATAGAGCTCCTGCAAACCAAATCAAACAAATAGCTTTGCTGCGACGCAATAAAGTGCAATTCACGTCGCACTGCGATAAATACCTAGAATTTTATTCACCTCCAATGCGCAAATTGTATCGCGTAGCTTGTATTCCTTCTGACACCGCTAGGGTTGCCGCCTTATGATTTATTTATTATTTTAATATTTGAAGCACTCATAGCGGCGCTTGCTAAACTGATCGTATTCGATCACGTTTGTCAAGCGTTGTTGGTCAGGTGTCGGATGGGTGACCATAAAGTGGTATTACAAAATGAGTGTTTCCGTGCTTCGGAGGGCATGTTGAACCGTCGCGTCGGTCCGGCGGTTGTCATCTGATAATAGTGGTTAGGCCAAGTCAAAGTCACAACCGAAACGTAGTTCAAGCTGTAAGTACTATATGTACTACATAATAAATGTCGAGTTGAGTCCCGTTACTCTTGTTTATAATTATAATGGAACGCGAAAGTTTAACATCTTGTATAAACCTAATAGCCAAATTGGGTAAATGTCGCCATTACCCAAAATACTAGGTAATGGTGATAAAATACTAGGTAATGTATGGTGAGCGATATCGGTGTGCTATGAGCTATACCTAAGCTATATGCTATTATATTATAGCGTAGTCTGAAAAGCGCTTTATTGTAACCGATACCTTTGCAATAATATCATTATTGGATATCAAATTAAGCCCTTATTTGGCTTTTAAATCAGTTCTTAATTTCGAGCAAATAAGATTGAATGTGAGTCTGTCTAAAAATGGTCTCTTTGTGAATAACTTGACTCGGCACAGCTTTACGTTTGAAGTGAGATGGCTCCCACCTAACTTACAAGTATTTGAACAAAACAGATTTAGCTTGGACATATGCCTGAAAAGATAGACGAATAAATTGTAAACTTATGACCTTATCAACTTCGGCCTTCTGATGTTAATTAATGAAAAGATAAAATATTTTTGTTATTCTTATAAGTTGTACAATCGGAGAACATCCTGGTTGATCAGTAAAGTTTTTTTGAAGAAAGTTATCTCAAAAAGTAATAGACTTATAAGTATTAAGTAGCGCTCATGGCCACGCTTGATAGACTGATCGTATTAGATCATGTTCGTTAAGCAACGTTCCCGGTCAGGTGTCGGATGGGTGACCGTAAAGTGGCATTACAACTGAGTGCTTCCGTGCTTCGGAGGGCACGTTAAACCGTCGGTCCCGGCTTTTGTTAGTCGTTAAGCCAAATCAGAGGTCTTAAAGGCGGCCTGATAAACTCTGACACTAGAGGTGGCAACTAATCTTCATACAATAAGAAAGAAAGATAGACTTATAGAAAACGTTTGTTTACAAATAATAGAACTTTAATAAGTATTTTATTTTATAAATAAATTATTTCTATAACCTTAATACTTTCCGAAATATCGTTTCTCAAAAAAACTACTGTTCAACCGAGAAGTTCCCAACTGTACCTGTTAATTCGGGTAAAAATCTCTGTATTGATAAACAATGAAGTACCTTTATAATATTCTGATGAAAGCAAATGGTAGATTTTGCCATTTTACATAAGGCCGAGGCAGATTAAAAATCTTTAAAAAGGCTCGCTATACTGTATAACCAACCAAACAATAACCTTTTAACTCATTAAAACCATATTGAAAATCATAACAATACATTATCTAAACAGATTTTGTATGAGTCATCAATTTGCCGAGGCGTTTTGCAAAAATGACTAATTCTTCAATGTGCCTTCGTCATAAACAATAAAGCTTTCCAATCAGATCATCCGTGTGTCCCGTATTGTGTTTTGATCACTTGTAAGGACGAGAAATCAATACCGATCCGCTGTGTAAATAAGATCGACGAAAATTAGCTTTGTGACTGACTATTGTCGGGCGACGGGGCTTATTTCTTTCATTGTATTTACATTTGCTTGTACACTTATAGATATTGGACTTGTATTTACTTACTTATTCTTCCATTTCCATTTATTACTGTAATGGTTATTATTTTCTCGCAGACTACAATACTGCTTGTAACAGTCCTAGTTCAAATATTTAATTTTGGTGGAATAATAGATAAAGATTATAATTTAAAATACTAGACGTAGACTGTTTCCATTTTTACAATTTCATCGCTAGTAAATTTTATCGCTTGATTGGTTTCTATTTCAAAAGTTCATGGTATGTATTTGTAAGATTCTACAAAACATGAAAGTAAATATATTATGTTTTGTTTAAAAACCTTAATCATATGTGCGATAACCTAAGCAATGATTGGGGATAGCAAACCACAAACTAATTTCACTGACCAAACAATACAAATTAATGAAGGTTCACAATAGGAGTGGCAATCAACCGAACCCTAAATCAAGGGTTACTAACTACAAAAACCTAACATTCGATCAATCTAACTATTACAAACAATTCAATTAATTTATCTAACAAAATCTAGTCTTTAACAAAAACATTAATCGAAATAAAACTTCAGAGAGAGATGAGTCTCGCAAATTGAGGATTAAATCGTTTGACCCTTCTAAAGTGTAAGGTTACGGAGAATCGCTTAAGTAGTCTGTCGAGCAGATAATTAAATATTCATGTCAAACTCATCAGATACTGAATAAAAAGAGAAAAAGTTTGCCGTTTGGACATTTAATGAAAAGCTTTTTTCATTCGAACCCAGTGACCATGCTCGACTTCATCCGCTTATAAAAGTAGTAGAACAACACCTGTACTGGCAAGCAGACATTATGACATTAAACAATAAAAATTATATTGTGTCACGTTTATTGAAAGAAAGAAAAAAACAAAGCACTTTTATTGACATTCACGCACACACATACGATACAAACAATGAGAATAGAAAGGAGGAGAAAATATAGTATAAATACAATAATCACAACAAAATATAAGTAAGAACAAATTGTGTGGGGTCAATAAAACCCTATCTCAGCGTTTTTGCCAGTTGCCATGTTTTTCATTGCCAGCGAAAGGTCTAAGATGTCTATACAATAATATTATTAAAATCAGAGGATTTTCCGCAGTTAAAAGTATCTTAATAATGATAATCAGTGTAATTAGTTACCTTGGTCTAAGCCATTAAGGCGGACTTTCACCAACTGGAATTAAATACGTTTAAAGTTTACGGAGTTAAATGCGCTAAATTTTGTTAATATCTACAACATCGCTCTGTCATTTTTACCTTTAATTTAATGACTGAAATACAATGTCATTTTAAAAATATTTAGCGCTAAGTGTGTTTACAGTTGTGGTAGTGACCCTTAATTTCGATTAGTAAGTAGATTTTTCTAGTTTTTGAAATGGAACAAGACAAACAGACAAAAACATTATTCTATTATTGTTTGAGAATTGTTGACAATGTGTAATAATACTCAATTTGAACAATACCTTATATAATTTAGCAAAGTGAATGAGTATTATCTTCAACTCACTTTTTCATGGACATAATAGCAAATGCCTTATTAATGTTCTGAGAAAGAGATTTATTCTATAACGCTGAGCCGAAACCCGGATAAAATGCGCATGAAATATATACGTGACATTAGTCATCTTAGTCGTTCGCTTTCACAAGGACGCAACTTGGTTCCGCAACTTTTTACAATAAAGACATTTTTGTTGTTTTTAACTTAAAAAGCAGCCTAAGTTACACCTTACCTATAACATCAGATTCCGGGCAAAAAAAATTAAATCTAAAACAGCTGGACCAATTTTGCCAGAACCTTTCCTGCATGCGTAGCATGCGCACCGCGACTCGCTGTCGACGCTTATCTCGCGATGTACCAGTAGGTACGGTGTGGGCGGAAGAAAAGTGTCGAGAAAGCTTTATCGAGGTGCTCATGGCATGCAGGCAAGGTTCTGACAAAATGGGTCCAGCTGTTTTAGATTTATTATTTTTACCCGGAAGCCGTATTGTTTTTCTTGTATAGAATAGGCTCAAGTTTTTCCGATAACATCTCGTCAAAATAGGTTCGGCTATTTCGGAGATTAGCTCAACAAACAATAACAGGCAATTTTTAATCAAGTAAATATACTAGAAAAAAGCAACTTGTCTCATGTCGCCCTGACAGGGCTCGAACCCGCATCCTTGGGAATCCGGCCCAATGCACTGACCAATTATGCTACAGAGACCTACGAGAACAAGTTGAAATTCTCTAGTATATTCACCTTTTTCTACGGTGTTGGCCACCGTCGTTTCATCAATGAGAGAAATATCCTCTCATTCGAAAGAAACATCTTTACAGATGTTTAACTATCGATTAAGATGAAACTGCCATCTACTTATAACTTTTTAATTTTGCATTTTACAATGCTATTTTTATGTGATAATTTTTAATCAAGTAAATATACTAGAAAAAAGCAACTTGTCTCATGTCGCCCTGACGGGACTCGAACCCGCATCCTTGGGAATCCGGCCCAATGCACTGACCAATTATGCTACAGAGACCTACGAGAACACGTTGAAATTCTCTAGTATATTCACCTTTTTCTACGGTGTTGGCCACCGTCGTTTCATCAATGAGAGAAATATCCTCGCATTCGAAAGAAACATCTTTACAGATGTTTGACTATCGATTAAGATGAAACTGCCATCTACTTATAACTTTTTAATTTTGCATTTTACAATGCTATTTTTATGTGATAATTTTTAATCAAGTAAATATACTAGAAAAAAGCAACTTGTCTCATGTCGCCCTGACGGGACTCGAATCCGCATCCTTGGGAATCCGGCCCAATGCACTGACCAATTATGCTACAGAGACCTACGAGAACACGTTGAAATTCTCTAGTATATTCACCTTTTTCTACGGTGTTGGCCACCGTCGTTTCATCAATGAGAGAAATATCCTCGCATTCGAAAGAAACATCTTTACAGATGTTTGACTATCGATTAAGGTGAAACTGCCATCTACTTATAACTTTTAATTTTGCATTTTACAATGCTATTTTTATGTGATAATTTTTAATCAAGTAAATATACTAGAAAAAAGCAACTAGTCTGATCGATTAAGATGAAACAGCCATCTAATTATAACTTTTTAATTTTGCATTTTACAATGCTATTTTAAAAAGCAAATTAAAAAGTTATAATTAGAGGGCTGTTTCAGCTTAATCGATAGTCAAACATCTGTTGAGATGTTTCTATCGAATGCGAGGATATTTCTCTCATTGATGAAGCGACGGTGGCCAACACCGTAGAACGGTGAATATACTAGAAAATTTCGACGTGTCCTCATAGGTCTCTGTAGCATAATTGGTTAGTGCATTGGGCCGGACTCCCAAGGATGCGGGTTCGAATCCCGTCAGGGCGACATGAGACAAGTTGCTTTTTTCTAGTATATTTACTTGATTAAAAATTATCACATAAAAATAGCATTGTAAAATGCAAAATTAAAAAGTTATAAGTAGATGGCAGTTTCATCTTAATCGATAGTCAAACATCTGTAAAGATGTTTCTTTCGAATGCGAGGATATTTCTCTCATTGATGAACGACGGTGGCCAACACCGTAGAAAAAGGTGAATGTACTAGAGAATTTCAACATGTTCTCGTAGGTCTCTGTAGCATAATTGGTCAGTGCATTGGGCCGGATTCCCAAGGATGCGGGTTCGAGTCCCGTCAGGGCGACATGAGACAAGTTGCTTTTTTCTAGTATATTTACTTGATTAAAAATTATCACATAAAAATAGCATATTAAATGCAAAATTAAAAAGTTATAAATAACAGGCAATTAAAGTTTTTTTTTTCTTTGAGAACTCTTTATAATTTCGTGGCTTCACATCACCAGCTATTTTAAACCATTAGGAAGGCCAGCACCAGTGGGTACACCAGTGGGATCAAGCTCAGCAGTGGGGACACTAGCCTTGGATAAGGAGAATGGGTTTTGAACCACCACGCGGGCCCAATGCGGATAAGAAAGTTTTAACAACTGCACTGTCAAACATACGCTAGACGAGATCTACGGCTTAATATGCCTTACAAACACGGTGGGGCTCGAGATATTAAATTTTTGATCACCCATCCCGTGACCGACCATTGCGAAAGGTACTAACCGCTCCAACTGTAGGCCGAAATCACAAACCACTGCGTCACCGGGCTGTTCCCAATTTGATTTCAAGTGCATTTAGTAAAAATAATGTTATTATATGAATTTCTACTTCATAAAATTGTTCTCAGTACTACATAAAAGGAACTTCTACGTCATTTTTAATATCCTATCTATAGTCACCCCGCATAAGTTCGATGAAAAAAAAAAACAGTTCCGTTCCAATCAGAAACACAGACAGACATAACGAATCTATAAGGGTTCCGTTTTTTGCCATTAGGCTACGGAACCCTAAAATATACATTAATAATGTTTTTAAATGATTTACTTCCCAAGCTTTCACCGGAATTTATTTTAGTTTTTTAATTGTTTGTTTATTTGATAAGAATAATACCGAACATAATAAAAGGAAAGAAAAGCATTACCACAATGATGAATGGGTATTTTATTGTAATTCTTTCATTCTTTCATTGTAATGAGGTGCCTACAATTTGTTGCAAAAACATTTTCAATAAGGAAAGGTATGGGCTCGAAACCCACAAACGGCAAGCTAAGCGATTGGGCATTTAAGGTCTATAATAAATCAGCAAATTATACCGAACAATTTTCTCCTTTATTTGCAAGGCAGAAATTCGAATGAAAAATGTTTGCTGTGTTAGGAATTTTTAGGCGTACGCTGTGAACGATTCGATTGATTCTCTTTTATATTGTGTGTTGTTTTTTTACACACGTTTTTACATTATTTTACGTTTGTTTATTCTGTTATACGCCCAAGCCTACGCCATATTGAAAGCGAAGTAAGGAAAAACTAGACAATGTGATTTTGGAAAAGAATAATATTATCGTATTTTTATTAAACTTTTAGAAGTGTAAGTCATATTTACCTATAAACAAAAGCACATATTCATGTTCTATGACACCAAATACTATAGAACTAGTAATACGCACAACTCTTGACGTTTTCCATACATTGACTTGGAGTCAGCAGAAGTAGCGACATCTAGTAGATGGAGATTATCCCTGGATGAAACGTCATGTAGGGTAAAACCACCTGATATCGGCCACCTCCTGATATCAGCCTACGTACTGAATCACGAACTAATAAATTAAACATTAAAATAATCGATCAAAATTCATTACCTATAATTTTTACTCTAAAATATAAGGCTCAAAGACATAAATTATCCTGTAGGTTTCATTGTCGAGAAATATATAAATAAAACAACAATTAACTTATAAATGTGTAATTTTCTTTAATTTTCTAATTGCCAATTTTTTGGTTTGGTAGGTATCGTTAAAATTACTTACATACACCTTAATTAATACATTTTAGAACAAATTTGATAATCTTAAAAAAATGGTTATAGTTAGTCCACCTCAAAAGCTGGACACATGCTTATGATAAATTTTAAATAGAAAAATACCTATTCGCCACACTTGAATTCTCAGATGGGACTCGAATCCAATTGAGGCCGAGTTGATATTTTCTAAAAAATTTCTATCAAAAAGTTTATCCTAAGTAAAAACATAGCATTGAGAAATGCAAAAATTTAATAATCATTAAATAGACGCAGTCAATAGTAACTTTTTTTACATCATACCAATGCTACAAATAATGTTCCTGTACACTTTTAAAAATCTATAAATATATGAAAATGTCGAATTATTGAACTTCTCTAACAAGACTTATAGTAATCATACAACTTTTGTACCATCATAACAACTATTGCTCCAAACGACTAGTCCTAACCACACGTACCATTTTAACGAAAGCCGGCACTTTCCTTTATGGATCGTGAATCGTATGGATCCTTCGTTATACAAAAATAAGATATTAACAATTAATCTTTTGATGAAAAACAATAATTGTTTTTCATCACAATATAAATAATAGCACAATTATTGTGCTATTATTATTTACCTATAAGCTATAATATCTAAAAACTCCCATATTTTTAACCGACTTCAAAAAAGGAGGAGGTTCTCAATTCGACTGTATTTTTTTTTTTTTTTTTTATGTATGTTCTACCATAACTTCGCCAGTTGTTAACAGATTTTTATAATTCTTTTTTTATCTGAAAGAAAATGGTTTATGTGTGGTCCCATATAATTTTTACGAAGATCTGGCTAGTAGTTTTTTCATAATCTTGAAAAATATCAATCACCTTTTGGCAAGTTGTCGTTTACCTAGATGACATTGTTGTGTATGGGCTGATTTTTAGTGTAAGTAACAGCACATGATGTAACTAAAAAATCTGAAATAAAACCATTTTATAAAATAAATTCAAACCGACTTCAAAAAGTAAAAAATAAAACTTTTGGAGTCGGTGCTAGCTAGCTAAGGCCAAAAAAATATATAGTTAATAGAAGTGCAATGTAGAATGCCCTGGCTGGCACCGACTCCAAAAGTTTTATTTTTTACTTTTTGAAGTCGGTTTGATTTTTTTTTTATAAAATGTTTTATTGTTATATCTGTCAATACCAAATAATTATATTCACAGTCACTCGTATAACGACGTGAACGACGCTGATATCAAACAAACACAAAAAGCAACAGCCTATGGTTCCAACTGCATAAAACTCGTACCAGAAATTGAGTTCGGACGCGAGCGGGACCGTGTGATGAAACTACCTACATTGGAAATAGTTGCCGTGTTTTAAGCTTTTGTCTGGTACTGACGTTCCCATATCGATTCGGCGAACACGTTTTCCTGTTATTAGTTTTTGACGCTATCCAAATCAAATTTACGTAGTATCCCGAGGCTTTTGAAATTTGAATTCCACAAAACACAAAAGTGATTAGAAGGAGCATGTTTAGTAATTCGTTCCGAAAGACGTGTCGCCAGCAAAAAGACAATTATGCCGTGAAGAATTTCAAAATTTTACGAAGGGAAATGTATGGACTGGTTTGTGAAAAATAAAACCGACTTCCAAAATCAAAAAGTAAAAAAAAAGTATCTTTGTGATTAATCGTGTGTTAATTGTGTTACGTGTTTTGTTTTTTTTCCTTTGTATAAATATTCTGTTTTTTTTTTCCTTTTGCCGTTTGCCATGTGCTTGCCACGCTTTGCCACGTCAAGGAAAGTGACATCAAGTGACTTGATATGTCCGACTGACATTGACACATGACGTTTGTGGTCATATATTCAATTATTTTTTATTTTTTTATGTTAATGGCGATGCCCTTTTGTATTTCTGTTTATTATGCTTGAGTTTGGGTTTTTTGAGTACTTTTGAGGAATATTATTTATATATTTGCCTTGTTGCATAAACGTGCTTTTGTTTATTTGTTATCTTTCACTGTTTTATGTTTATCGTGTGCCTGATGTCAACACTGTGCTCAGCAGAATATCAGTGCAGCAGTCCAAAATGAACCCGTCTGCTGCGTATACTCAGCTGAGCACAGTTTTGACGCTGCACGTATTTGCTGTATGTAGTATGTAGGTAAATTTGTGTTTTTATTAAGTATGTTTTTCGATTGTCGTGCAGTGCCAAAATAACTGATTTGACTTTTTTAAGTTTTAGTCAATCCAAAATGAACGGGGTTGTTTTAAACTGCTTGACCGCTTCGATATTTCCTTAAAATTAAAAAAAATGTGATTAACTTGGGAGCAGACAATTATAGATAGCGCCCATGTGATACTTTAGAGCTTGAAAGTCGATAAATTTGGCTCTAAAAATGTTTAGTTTAACACTACAAAAGTCACATTTTTATATAAATTTTTTTATTAATTTTTTTTATTTATTTAATTATTCCAAAAATATACAGAAATATACTTAATCTAAAACCTTGCCAACCTGTAAACATCAGGTTGTTGGCAAGACAGCGCTTGTTGACATTTTTCTAATTCTTTTGTTAAGTATATTCTATGTTTTACCTACAACACTATAATAGCACTATTGGCTTTAAATAGACGGCTAACATGCATCAATTAAGTGGAAACTTATTACTTATAATTACAACCCATGTATAAATAAATAAATTTAATATGTTTAGCTGTTATGATAAAATAAAACTATTTTTCATTCAACAATACCCACTTTAACTTTTTTTTTAACATTTCTCTACTGATTTTACAATTTTTTCTGAGCACATCCAATTTATTATAGATTTTTGGTATGATGTATTTATTTGTTCTTTGCCCGTAATTGTTTCTAGCTTTCGACACAATTAATTTCCTTTCTCTTACCCTTCTTGTATTATACTTGTTTACAATTAAGGACCTGTTCTCCTGTTTATCATAATTTTCTATACCTATCAAATACTCAACTTTTTTGTCCACTGGCAATATGTTACAAATACTAAATAACTGATTGTAGTCCTCTTTACATTTTAATTTTGTCTTTTTATCTACTAAAAATTTCAAAAGCCTTATTTGTATTTTTTTAATTTCTTGTAAATATGTGTGGTAAGTTCGACCATAGACACTTAAACCATAGCTTATAAGTGATTTGGCAAGTGCATAGTATACCATTAGTAGGGTTTTTTTATCTAATATCAAACGCAGTTGGAAGAATTTACTAACAACATACCTGAGTTTATTGCAGACCTGGTCTATATGCGTTTTAAAATTAAAGTGTTTATCGATTTCCAAGCCTAAGTATCTAAATCTTTCTACAAATTCAATTTTTTCACATTTGCATAGGTGTTTGTTGTTATGTAAACACTCGTATGTGTGCCCGATAATGCTTAATGATTTCTGATCTAAAGTTTTAGCTACTTGATTGTATGGTGAATGTATGAGCATGGTTTTTGTTTTGGCTAAGTTAATAATTATACCATTGTCATGTGCCCATTTGGTGATGTTTTCTAAGTCAGATTCAACATTTTCAGACAGTTCTTTATGGTTCTTAGATGCGTAAATCAGGCACATGTCATCCGCATACATATAAACTTTACAGCGCTCGACAACATTAACTACACTATTCACATGCATACTATACCCCACGGGTCCAAAGACTGAGCCAGTTGGCACTCCCAGCTCCACCTCGGCGTCTGTTCCAGTTTGGCCCGCCACGACTGTGCATATAGTACGGTTACTTAAGTAACCCTTAAACCAATCATTAACTGGACCCCTTATGCCACATTCTGTCATAGCTTTGAGTAAAATGCCATGATCCAATGTATCGAAAGCCTTTTTGTAGTCAATAAATAGGACAAGCACCCAGGTGACCCGAGTCTAGACTCGTGTTTATAGTCTCGGCAAAGCAACCAAGAGCAGTGCTAGTACTCCTACCTTTCCTGAAGCCATGCTGTGCATCCGATAGAACATTATGTTTTTCTAGAAATTCAGAAATTTGACCAACTAATATTTTTTCCATAATCTTGTTGATTATAGGCAATATTGCAACCGATCTGTAATTGGTGTAATCTAAATAACTACCCTTTTTATGAATCGGTCGCACCATACCTTTTTTTAATTGTTCCGGGTATACCCCATTTTCAATGCAACTATTAATAAATTTCGCCAATAAAGGACACATTTTTTCAATTAAATATTGAATATCCTGTGGTCTAATTCTATCTATGCCCGGAGCTATATGACAATCAAGTTTTTTAATTACTTCTTTTATCTGCAAGGTATTTACTTTTCTATATCTAAACGAAACTTCACTTTCTTTAACATATACTTTTCTATCCAAAAACATAATGTTGCAATAATGTTTAATTTCCAAAATTTCCTTTGTAAAGGTAGTTGTAAATTTGCTACAAATATTGTCAATACTGTCTGTCTTACCTAGATGTTTAATTATCACATCGTCTAGCTCAGGTTTCACCCGACCTGTCCATTCATTTATTTTCACCCATATTTTTCTATAATCCCCATTGCACCTAGTAAGCACACTCCGCCTATATTTATTTTTAGCATAGTCAATTGACTTATTTACCTTATTTCTGAATCGCGTATATTCCAATCGTTTATTCATGTTTTTAGGAGACGCTTTCCAAATCCGAAACAGTCTATCCCTCTTCATAATCATATCATACAGTTTTTTATTAACCCAGGGCTGCTTATATACTTTTTTCTTGTTATTACAAATTATCTGTAACTTACGACTATTTTCATATACACTCTTAAAGACACTACATAAATTATCATATAACATTAAAGGGCACTCAATTTCAGTTAATTTATCCCAGTTACACATATCTAGGCCTTCCCTCACTAATGTTTGACAAAAATAATAGCACGGACCCGAACATCTTTCGTTCGTTCTCACATTGTAATACGCTCGCATTGTCACTCATACGCATGCCCACTACGTGATGATCTGATAAATAACAGTCTATAATGTACGCAGACACACAGCCGCCGCCGGCGCAGTTCCCATACGGCTGTCTCTCTCGCACCCATATGTGATCCAAGCACGACTTCTCGACTCGGCCATTGACGACCGCTTGCCGTGTCACCTCGGTATTCGGTATATAATTCTGCAGTCCGCATCCACACAGGCTGTTTTTGTACGTTGATATGGTGGGGTTTATCTTATTTCCCAGAATATCTATATTCATATCCCCGATGATGATTATGTTATCCTTTGTAGATATTCCTCTTGCTAACAATTCGATTTCCCTGATGAACTGTAATTTATTTTTATTTGGTGCTCGATATACTGTGTGTAAATAATGCACTTTTAGTCTTCAAAATTATGTGCACAACTTCAGCAGATCCGATGTTTATTATTTTCATTGTAGTGCTTAAGTTTTCTTTTGTATAAATGATTAGTCCTCCACCTCTTCTTTCTTCCCTTGTATATGCATATATATCATAGCCTTCAATATTATATATCATTACCTGGTTTTGTTTTATGTTGACCTCGGATAAAATTATAATATTGAATTTGCAATCTTTTACTTGAGTTATTAATACCATAAATTCGTTAAAGTTCTTTCTCATCGACCGTATATTTAGATACATAATATTTAAATTGTTATCAATTATATCAGTATTATATTGAATGAAATCCTTGTATCTAGAGAACGTATCTGTTTCTATGGCTGTATTATTCATTATTTTTCTTGATCAGATAATCATGTGGTGTGTTCGCGCCGTGCTATATTGCACATTAAGTAATCGTTTTTTGCTGTTTCAATAAACACTCAATATCGTTTAAAGTTTTAATGTTATGAATTTTATTTTCCGTTTCGTTTCTTTTTACTAGAATGTTTCCGTTTTGCACCCAAATGTAATTGTAAATGCCTTTAAGCTTCTTTCTAGTTTCAAAAAACAATTCACGTTTTCGCAAGGGCAAATCTTCGTTAATATATATACGCTGGCTGTTGTTGTTTCTATATATAGCAGAGTTTGTGGGGTTTGACTTACGAGCTTTTAACCATTGATCCCTAGCGGCTCTTGACCTAAGTTTGACGATTATAGCTTGGGGTTTGCCTTCCTTACTTTTATCTTTGCCTACCCTCCTTACATCTTCCACATCTAATAAGTCTAATTTTAGAGCCTTAGCTACCTTTTCAATTACCACTTTTATGTCTTCATTTCCATGTTTTTCAAGCCCCATGATTTCAACATTCGTTTCCTTATCTTTTTGCTCTAAGTACTGAATTCTTTCCTCCAGGGCAGAGTTGCATTTTTCAAGGTATACATTCTTTTGTTCCATCGCTTCAGCTTCTTTTCTGTCTCAGTACTAAATTCTACCATTTTTTGATACTGTTCTGCGTAGAAGACCACAGTCTCATGCAATTCCTCAATCCGTTTTTCCATTTTATAAATGATACTTAACTTTTTATTAATTTCTGCTAGGACTCCGTCAGAGGAAGCTTGCCCTAAGTCTACCGATACACTATCTTGATATACGGGACTCTTCACTTCCTTCTGCATACAGTCATCACATATTTCCTTTTGAAGAAACTGTTTCATATTTTTAATGCACTTTTTATGGTACACTGATTCACACTGTCCTTTGCACTTTACCACATCGTCCTTTGCTGCAGAAACAAACAACTTACATTTTTTGCACTGCACCATTTTTTTGTTGTATTGTTTGTACTTTTCTTTACTAAATACTCAACTTACAACTTTACACACGTCCGCTCGTCAAGCGCGCACGCACGGAATTCAATTCAATTTAATAATACTTGTTAATTTAGATTTGTGATTTACAAGTTGTACACATAAGTAATTACTACTATTGATTTAGTGATTGATGATGACAAATTTATGAAGACGTAGGAATAATAATAGCTTGATAATATCATCAAGCCAGAATGAGGTTAATTCTCATATCAATCCCATGAATTTTACAGTATGTTGCCTTTTGTTACCATAAGGAAAATAAGATACAATATTGGGGAGAAACTTGGGTAAACTTTATGTTTCGTCGTAAAAGTGGATAAAGAATTAGCGCCCATGTGATACTGTGTAGGTTTACAGCATATTTGATTGGAACATGTCAGAGAAGTTAGCGATTTACGACACAGAAATCGAGAGCCCGAATAAAACAAAAAAAGAACGTTTCAAAGTCAAAGTCAAAGTGTCAATAACATTTATTCAGTCTAGGCTGTTACAAACACTTATGAACGTCAAAGAAGCTACGCAATCGGTTCACAAACCCTACGGCGGGAGACCTTGTAACGAGAAGAACCGGTAAGAAACTCGTCAAGGGCTGTTTTTTTCTCCCTATTTTATTTCATACAGAGTCGTTAAATTTAAAAGTGACCTTAACATATCAGAAAGCTCAATTTCCATCACAAAAGAAAATACTAATTATATATAATATTACATTTTATGGTTATTGTAACCGTAAACAATTTTCAACGGGCAAAGAAAGACTACATGCATTACAACATTTCTCGCATTACAAGATTACTGTACTGCAAGTTGTGAGGAACATACAGGTCAGTATCAATTTATTGTAGAATTTGTTTAGAAGCAAAAATATTTTTGTGTCAAGATTTAACGAGGGTACAAAAAATAAAAAATTATCCATGCAACATTCATACATAATGTCACGCTTTTATCCCATAGGGGTAGGCAGAGATTACGGATCTCCACGCGTCACGTTCCAAACAAAGGTAGGTACTTCTCTATAGTCTCTTCATCGAAACCAGCTAGTGCTGAGAGAATGTGGATTGCCTATGCGTCTTATTTTCAGCGCTCATCAGTCGCTAATAAATTCTCTTAGTACTACCTCTTTTAAGTGAACATATTATAGATTATGATTTTGTAATTTTAGAATTTTTTAATGCTATTTTTATACTTAGGGTAAATTTTAAATAGAAAAATATTGGAAAAAATTAACTTATTATGTGATAGATGAAAAATCGCTTCCTCCTCCCCCTTGTACCACGGAAGGTGAAACTCTACGACTCCGCCATCGCTCACTGTAATGTTCCATTCGTACTATACTCGTTTATTGTTCCTTTCAGCTGTGTTCTTTGACCGTTATTGTATTACAGGAGCCGCCATTAATATCCCAGTGTGTGGGTAAATGTGTGAGCAATATCAGCGGTATTCAGTTTGTGCGATTGTTTTTCTAACTTTAGACTGACTTGAAAATTTATACCTAGTCTAATTAGCGTGTCCTCGGCGTGGTATCCAGTTCCTTGGGAATTTTGGGATAAAATGTATCCTATTATCTTTCCAGCTAGGCTTTAAACCAGGGGTGGGTGTCCAACATAATTTTGTAGAGGGCCAGATTTAGTATTTTTGTGACCGTAGCGGGCCAAATGAAATGCCCAATCTAAACGTGCAGACTTTCACATTTATTAAGTAGTAGGATTGTTTCACGTTTGTGTCTGACTTTCCAGGGTTTGACATAGGTACAGTTGGGGAACTTCCCGGTTGACCAGTAGAGTTTTTAGGGACCTTTTATTTAAAAAAAGTAATAGATACATAGAAAAGTCTATATCTCAAATAAATAGTTATTTGTTATGCAAGGCTGGAAAGTTGCTTATTTAGCGGCGAGTTGCCTCTATTGAAATCTGAGCAAGTAAAGGATTCTAGGATTCAAAGATTGAATCCTGAGCGAAGCGAGGATTTCAAAGGTACAAGACGCTAAAAACTTTTCTGCCGAGCGCAACACACAATTTTTCACCTCACAACAGCGAGGAACATTTTATGGTTGTTTCCGCGGTCAACTTCCGGTAAAAAATTCTTTAAACATAAAGTTTAATCTAAATATACCTTATTCTCGTTGTTTTAATGATATAAAAAACTAAAATAATAAAAAAGGGAGTATTATAGTTAATTCAAAGTTATTTAAAGTAGGAATATATTGTTACTTATTAATAAGAATAAAAACGATTCCGTAAATGTTGACACTGACATGAGGTACATGACAAAGACAATTAAGAAATAAAGATTTATATCACAGTCCGAAATCCAATTATAGGTTGTGAAATCTCACCCAGCCTAATATAAAATTCTTATAACAAATAGTTTAATCTTATTGTTATTGTTTTCTTGATTAAATGAACTAAAATAATATAATAAAACCAAAACGGAGTATTATAAATAATTTAAAGCTATTTAAAATAATAATCAAATATAACAAAAAAGTCAATAGTCCGATTCGGAACGCATTATGACATATTTTTAGGTACCTATTAAATTAAAAAAGTACTTTGCCGCGCTAGGCCGTAAAAAGATATTTTCTACGCCTAAACTGATTGACAAAACCTCCTTTTCACAGCGTGTGAGGTGAAAAGAATTTATAAATCGGTATTTCATTTCAATAGTAAATTATGTCTTTAACTTTAGAAAGTACTTTCCGAGAAAAAAATCCAATAAAACTCTACTGGTCAATCGGGTAGTTCCCCGATTGTACGATTCGTTATTGAAAACTATCGTTTCAAATTTTTTCTTATTCATAACTATAGTCTATTGAAATAAAACAACTTTTACGGATATCAAACGCGCTATATTTTACGAACTAAGTTGTAATCGTCCGTATTTTTAGGTTTTTTAGGGGTTTTTTATTTTCCCGACGTTTCGGCACCTTTTCAGCTGCCGTGGTCACGGGATGACTGACCATCGTAAAAGTTGTTTTAATTCAATGAACAGTGCGCGCCAAAATATAAGATGTACGTAACTATAGACTACCTAATTCTTTAACTCCTTCTTCTTCATAATCTATAGACTCCTTACCGACCAGAGAAGTACATCAATAGTTTTCAGTGATTGATAGTTAATTGAAAACTCGTACTGGCAGTACAGTGAGACGTACGAGGAAATAAAGCATTTGTTTATTACACTGTAAATACCACACTGAAAAGGTATACGCTCTCATAATATGATATTAACTCAATTACGTTTTCATATGAAGCAAGTATAATATGATCCTCCTTTGACTCGCATTTTCCGGTACGTTTCAGCATAAATGGGACTTTATCTCACCAATTATGCGTACATTTCAGCTTTTAGCCTTTATTTTTTTGATAAAAGTTATTCTCTCAAGAACCTTTTTTGTTCCTTAGATCCTAATATATATTTATAAAGACTGTTTTCGTAATTCTGATCACAAAAACGAAACACTTTATTTATGACTCCCGCCTAGTTCCCGTTCCTGTGGGAATATCGGGATAAAAAGTAGGATTTAGGATTAGTAGGAAAATTTGGAGCCTATTCAATGCAAACAATCAAACAAGCAAATCTTTCCTCTTTATAATATAAGTATAGACACATACTCGAAGGAACACAACTCAAGGATGAGAGGATTCCATAACCGATGAAAAGCTCACTGGCGCAATGGTTTGCAATTGTGGTGGCTATGTATACTTCGTAATGGTCTATCATGATATGGTAAACCTAAAAAATAATGCTTTGACCGCCGGTGCTTCGGAAGGCATATTAAGCTGTTAGTTCTGCCACAGATTACTAAATAGTTACTACGTAACAGATACTTCACTCAGTGGAAAATTTCCAATACCTACTGCTATAATAGTCTACTCCGTCGCGTCAGCAACCGCTGCATGCTAAAATGTGCCTAAATGCTCAAGCGTACAGTTGTGATTGCTTCGCACCGCGCGATCCCACAGCACTCGCAAGGCTGCTTCTTCAATAAATTAAATTAACATAACTTTTTGTGTCTATGTTATTGAGAACTGTGAATATGTTCTGAGTAAGAATAGGCGGTAGTTTAAAATTGTATCGATTAATATATGTTTTTTATAAATTATCTACAGCACATAAGAATGTAAAGATTAAAATTGAACAACGTGCTTACGCCTCGCTTGCGAAAACCCCACTGAATTTGGTCCGCAAGCGGCCCGAGAACGCTCGACCAGGCGCGGTAGGTAATTGAAACGCGCAAGTACATGGAGTGACGGAACCCTGGTTCTGCATTTGCATTCCACCACGCGCGCCCGTACTTATTGAGCCCGTTGGGTCATGGCCCACCCTCCTTGTACAGTCATATTGTCTTCAGATAATTTCGAACTCAACGGCTTCCGTCAAGTTTAAAGTCGATTGGAGTAATTTGACAATTTTGTAAAGCCCTACCTGCCGTTGACCGTAAATCTGTAAGGAAATCTGTATTGATGATGATCTCGTGACCGATCTATCTACAGACTACTACTAAGCTGCTTCCACCTATATGTAAACATGCGAACGTACGAACCATGGCGCCTTCCTCTCAGGGCCCTTGTTATGAGACACAATTGGATATTCTATTATTTTCTGGATACGTGTCCTGCTAGCAAATGCCGAATGAAGCCCCTCGAATAAATATAAATTAATTCACATGAATTCGGCCAATTAAAAGTTATCACCCGCTCACTAACGAGATCACATCCGACCGTTTATAATCATGAACTCGGTAACTTTCAACATTAACGAGCACATCTTCCTGAGATTGAGGCAGTTAAACCTGGAACCATAAATTATAATCTATACTAATATTATAAAGCTGAAGAGTTTGTTTGTTTGAACGCGCTAATCTCAGGAACTACTGGACCGATTTAGAAAATTCTTAGACCATTAGAAAGCTAAATTTCTCCCGAGTGACATAGATTATATTTTATCCCGATATTTCCACGGGAACGGGCACCACGCGGGTGAAACCGCGAGGATCCGCTACTAATAATATAAGATGATTTTCACATAAATCGTGTTCGTCATTATATTTACCACAAGGCTTCCGCCCGCGACTTCGTTTGTCGAATCAGCTCCCTAATTCTCATCTAATTTGAATATCTATCACTATCCTTTTCAAAGGTTTAATGATTGTGCTAGCGAATTATGGAATTGTGTTACTTGGAGTCGCAATGACTTTTTAGAACGAATGGTGTTTTGAATGTAAGATGAAACTTCATTTGACACTTCTTCTTAAATTTGAATAAAATTTTCGTTTGTCATTTTGCTTAGGCAGTTCTATTTCGTTCATTGAATACCATTCAATCACAATTCCTAACATATGTCAAATAGTTGCGGCGCGAAGCTCGTAAAAATACCTATCAAATGACAAATTGAAACGGATTGCGATAGATTTTAAAAGGAGATCATTCAGGCTCCATACTTTTTGAGCCGTGTTCTAAAGGAGACGAATCAGCTTCCGTAGAACCTTGGGCCTGGATGTAACACAATGAAAGTAGTATTATTTGAAAGGTAGTAGAAAACTATACCGTTTCTGAAAATTTGGCCCCAAATGGCTATCTGAGGGCTGAGAAATAGAAGATTATAAAAAAGTGAGGTTATGAAAATCTTATGCTAAAAATGTGTACTTTTTATGGAAAAACATCTTAAAGAAACTTTTTAAAATCATATTATCTGTAATTAAAGATGAGTGACTTTATGATACTGGAGGTTTTTGCGTGTTCTACTCTCTAGGTGCCTATTTTAGTTACCAATTTAGTTATAGACCTCGTCTAGGAAGTAGAAGATCACTGAAGTCCGTATGGAATTGCAAAGGTCGTAGAAAAATCGAAAATATCAAAGCACACTCAAAACGTAACGTACGAAACGAAGCACGAGTCGAGTGACATGATATTTACATTATAGCATTTACTTTTTTTGCTGTGTCAATGTCAGTTTTTTTTACAGCGCTGGCACATGACGATTTATGAAAACATAAATGAATTATCGATTACAGATATTTGTTTATTTTATAAAACATTTGTCTGTTGCAGAAGACAAAATAAATATCAGCTGATGTTTTAATGTGCGTGCGAGCTTAGTAAAAATGTTATTTTTAATTTACCTTAAGTAAAAACGCAAAACAATGTAATCGATTTTAGCTTTTCGAATCATTCGATTACCGTAACTTTAAACCCTAATTTCTCTTTTCTCAGATAGCGGTTAGGGCTGAGTTTTCTAACATATCAGTACTAGGATATAAGAGTTTAAATAAAGTATATTTCATCTTGTTACATTTTGGCCCAAAAAAAAAACCGTCTCCTTTGCTAACCAACAAAAAAATGGTACCTACGTATGGTTAGAACTGGTCATTTGGAGCCAAAAAGTTGTAGGATTACTCTAACTCATGGTATACAAGTTCAAAGATTCTTACACCCATATTCTAAGTCGTTCCTCCAAAACTTACTCGTCCTCGACTTAACGAAACCTCATTCAAAACCTCTTCAAAATACTCCTCGAAATCGGTATTCTAAGTCATAACTCCGTAAGAACCTGGAGGAGCCAAAGAGTACGTAGCCACTCCGTGTTAGGCCTAGCGCACACTACCATTTTTACCCACGACGAGGTTGAGTGGAGTGTTAAAAGTTTTGGAGGAACGACTTAGAATATGGGGGTTAGTTTTCATACATTTATGGATTTTTGTAAGTGTAAAGAAACGTTACACTTAAAAAAGTGCCATATGAACTATTGCTCCAAATGACCAGTTCTAACTAAACGTACCAATTTTTATTGTTGGTCGGCACTTTAGAAAACGGCCATAAAATAATGATCTCCTTTAGACATTTATTGCGCGAACTTAGGTATGATAAAAAGTATACCTTATGTCCGTCTATCTCTATACCTACCATTTAATTTGATAATATATTAGTAGCGCGTATTAACAAAACTCTCAATTATTGAGTCCGGCAGGAATATGATAAAAAAATATCTACGAGTATTACATCAACATTATTACATCACTAGCACTCCATTAATTTAAAAAATTAAAAGAATACAATAAAACGATTAACAAAAAATTACTAAATTGAGCAACTAAAATACTAGGTTTGGTTTTGAAAAAATAGTATTCTTGACGCTCAAAAAGTTTTTAGTCGATCGGTTGATTACTATCCATAAAAACCGGCCAAGTGCGAGTCGGACTCGCGCACGAAGGGTACCATGATCTATAAAAACCCCCCTTGTTTAATTTTGTTTTAATTATTTATTTTTAAAGTGAATATATAATGTTGCCATTTGTTTTATGGGAGCCCCCTCCTAACACGTTCGCTGCGGAACCATTTTTAATGAACTTTCAGCCAGTGCGCATGAGGTCTTTTGGAGGCAAAGTTAAACTTCTTTACAGCGCGAATGAGACCTTCTGGCCTCACTAAAAGTTATTTTCGAAACGCCTAAATATAGCTCAAAATGGACTTTATTTGTTTGAAATTTTACCATTATAGACTTAAATACTCGTAGTTGTTAAAGCTAAATCTAACTTCGCCCGCAGTTATGACATTTCGGTATTGAATTAATGAAAAATAATATATATGTATATATATATTTTAAAGATTACTTTCAGACGCTATCGTAACCACTGCAACAATATGGTCAAAACTTTAAAAAGAAACTATGAAAGGGACATACTAAGCAAGAATAAACATAATTCAAAATTGCTTTGGAAATCTATTGATAGCATAACTCATCGTAAAGCCAGTAAATCCAGTAACTTAGAGCTACTAAACTGTAAGCCAACATCTAAAGAATCCCTAAACTCTGTCAACAATTATTTTGCTAACGTCGGAAAATCTTTAGCTGATAACATCCTCAATAGTCGTCGAAATCGAGAAAAAATAGATGAAATGTTCTCGTGTTCGCAACAGTTTTCTTCTTTCGTTATGCTACAGACAGATCAAGACGAAGTATACGAGTTGTTGATGGGGCTAAAATCAGAGAGTGCAGCAGGCTGGGATGGCATAACCACAAAATTTTTGAAACTTATTGGCACAGATGTTGCTCCCATAATTTCTCATTTGTGTAATCTTTGTATGAGTCAAGGCATTTTTCCCACCGCTTTTAAACGGGCTGTAGTCACACCTATACATAAAAGCGGAGATAAAACTATGGCTTCCAACTACAGACCCATTTCTGTTCTTACAGCGTTATCAAAAATTTTGGAAAAGCTTATCAACAATAGATTAACTAACTTCCTTTATAAATATCAGCTTATATCCCACTCACAATTCGGTTTTAGGAGGGGTGTCTCTACAGAAGATGCTATATTAGCAATGACGTCTTATATTTCTGGGAACGTGGATAAAAATAAGAAGTGTATTACTGTCTTTCTTGACCTACAAAAAGCTTTTGATACGGTCTCAATACCAATACTCGTCCGCAGATTGGAAGCAATGGGTATTAGAGGGCTACCACTGGCGATGCTGGTTGACTACTTGCGTGATCGGAAACAATGTGTTAGAATTGGTGATCACTTTAGTGAACTAGCAGACATGACTTTTGGTGTACCTCAAGGAAGCGTGTTAGGACCGACGCTATTCACGATTTACATAAACAGCCTATGTAATCTCAATATACCCAATACGAGAATATTCTCATATGCAGACGATACCGCTATAGTTTTCACTGGTTCAACTTGGCACGAAGTTCATTCTGCTACACAAAAGGGCTTAGCACAAGTAGCTCGCTGGTTAGACCATAATTTGCTGACATTAAATGCAGCTAAAACAAAATATATCTGTTTCACGAACTATAATAGCACCCAACCCAGTACAGACTATCAAATAAAAATTCATTCATGTGACGACTATAGAAACCAAAGTTGCCCGTGTCCCGTCATTGCTAAAATAGATAAGATTAAGTATCTTGGAGTTCTTTTAGACCAACGTCTTACATGGCACGCACATATAGACGTACTGATAGGTAGAACTCGTAAACTTTCTTGGCTCTTTAAGACCTTGAGATACGTTGCAGACACACTGTTATTAAAACAAATCTATATGTCGCTAGCTCAATCGGTTCTCACCTACTGCATCCCGGTCTGGGGTGGAGCCACAAAAACAAAATTTATAGAACTGGAACGGGCTCAAAGATCTTTGCTCAAAGTTATCTATTTTAAACCCTATAGATTTCCAACAGACAGCCTTTACTCCGAATGTAACCTTCTCTCAGTGCGTAAACTCTTTATTCTAAATACGTTCTTAAAGCTTCACAAAAGCCTTCCGCTAAACATCAATCGTAAAAATAAAAGAAGAAGTCAGTGTCCAGCACCAGTACCCCGCGTCAAAACTACCTACGCCAAAAGACAGTATAGTGCACTATCAGCTAAAATATATAATAAAATAAATAAAATCTTGGCTTTACACACATTTACGACATACAAATGCAAGAATATACTACAGAAATGGATACTAACTAAAAACTACAAGGATATCGAAAACATTATTTACAACACAAATCAATAATTTCAAGGCAATAAAACAAAATGAATAACTAGAATATCTAAATTAACTCTGCATTAGCGGATATTTACTATATTATTTTAAATAACTACTCATTACCCTTAGTACCTAACTTGGTAATTTATAATAACCTACTCAATTACAAATGTAAAATAAATATAAGTATGGTGTATAACTAATAACTGGCCAACTCTTTAACATTATAATACGAGTCACATACTGATTGTTAAATTCATATTTATTGGCTAATGTTATTATAACACATATTATATTGTAAATTTTATTACATAGTAAATGTTTAATTGGATTCGTATTAAAATTTATAAAAATTTGTTAATATATAAATAATACTAGTTTATAATATAATTCTTGTTAAACTAGAAGTAATAAAACAAAAATTAAATTTAAATTTATATTAATTCTCTCAATCTTTTTTCAAAATGAAAATAGACTAAGAAGAAACTGCATGTATTATTGGTAGGTATCTTATGTAATCCTAAGAAGGAGCGGGGTACTCCTAACACAGGTTTATACCTAAAAGGAGACCCCAGCCACTGTTATAACATTGTAAAAAGATACTGAATAAATATTTTTTCATTTTCATTTTTTTTCATATATATATATATATATATATATCGCAGCCAACTGGTGGTTAATCAGCCGTTTAATTGGAGGGCTAGCCCGTTAATTAAACGCCGACAGCATTAAGTATAATCCCATATTCCATCCCATTTGGTTTATGGGAAAATAAGTAAGGTCTGGCGGCCATGGAATCTTGGACTATTAAATTTTATTTGAAAAATCATTCGCCTTATATTTTAAAGTTTTAACTCTTCCGATCTACTTGACGAATCTGAATCATATAATATGAGCCTCTTTCTGCATTGCTTATGGTTGGAACGATCCCAAATACAACAACGTGTCTTCGT
This sequence comes from Chrysoteuchia culmella, assembly GCA_910589605.1. Taxonomy (NCBI): domain Eukaryota; kingdom Metazoa; phylum Arthropoda; class Insecta; order Lepidoptera; family Crambidae; genus Chrysoteuchia; species Chrysoteuchia culmella. The sequence goes on from OU342659.1 coordinate 15,327,051, forward strand.
CGCGTCGACTGGCACCGCGCTTCCGTACCGAAACTTCTGACATCACTCAGCTAAGATGCGCGGCTCCCACGCCACCTGCGCCTCACTCGGTGCGGCTATGAGGCCTACAACTTTTGAGGCAGATTAGACTTCACTCCGCACTGTACGTGATTTTTCCATTCAGTTTGAGGCCTATTCAACCTCATTTCTTAACTACGCTGTTGGTCTACTAAGTCTACTTCTACTAAGTCTGTTTCTACAACAACAATGTTTTCGCCATTGTGTTCCGACTGATAGAGATAAGCACAGAACAATTATAAAATCCTTGTTCTGTGGAGATTATTTACTTACTTAGCCAGTTCGTCTAAGGTTGAGGATTCCGTGAGAAGCTTTATCCAACTTATTATCAACCTCTGTGGTACTCCAGTATTATAACCACCGGTATCAGACCCAGGGGTCCTGGGTTCAATTCCCAGCGGGGGTACATTTTGTATTCGGTTTGGTTGGTGGTAGGACTTGTTGTAAGTCCACTTGGCTAGCTACCATCATCCTATCTAAGTCTGACGCCATTACAACAATGTTTTCAGTATTCTTGTGTTCAGGCAGTTAAAAATAAGATAGCCAGTTCCTCAGTGGCTGAGGATTCCGGAAGACGCTCGCTTTTTCCCCGTCGTTCATAAAAAAAACTTATTTCATAACTTAACATTGGGTATAATGAAGGCCGTTCCCCGTTGAAGACTAAAAAACCTCTGCAGTACCTACACGGGTTTAGCTCCCGATAGATAAGCCGGAGACTTATTTTTAGATTCGCCTAGAGGCGCCGGAAGCGGAAGCCCGACCCCATGGCTACGTCCGCAGTCTGAGCGAGTAATTCAGCCTTGGTACATAGGACTTGTACTATTTAGTATTCTGTGACATAGGTAGGCCGTAGCACAGTCTAAACACAAGCAGTCGTTGTACTCGACCTATATGACACGCTTAGACACACACACACGCGCCACTCGCTATCACTATACGGTCGGCCCCTCGATCTCACTGGGTTTCACTGTAGTTCAAACCTAAAACAGTAGCGAGCGCGCGTGTAGCGGCGCTTATCTGTGTGAGTGCGTCATTTCAGCCGTTTCTAGGCAGTGCGAATTGTTTAGACTGTGGCCGTAGCATACATAACATATAAATATTAAACAAGAAAATATACTAGAAAAAAGCAACTAGTCTCATGTCGCCCTGACGGGATTCGAACCCGCATCCTTGGGAGTCCGGCCCAATGCACTAACCAATTATGCTACAGAGACCTATGAGGACATGTTGAATTTTTCTAATATATTAACCGTTCTACGGTGTTGGCCACCGACGCTTCATCAATGAGAGAATATCCTCGCATTCGAAAGAAACATCTTTACAGATGTTTGACTATCGATTAAGATGAAACAGCCATCTAATTATAACTTTTTAATTTTGCATTTTACAATGCTATTTTTATGTGATAAATATTAAATAAGAAAATATACTAGAAAAAAGCAACTAGTCTCATGTCGCCCTGACGGGATTCGAACCCGCATCCTTGGGAGTCCGGCCCAATGCACTAACCAATTATGCTACAGAGACCTATGAGGACATGTCGATTTTTTCTAATATATTAACCGTTCTACGGTGTTGGCCACCGTCGCTTCATCAATGAGAGAATATCCTCGCATTCGAAAGAAATACCTTTACAGATGTTTGACTATCGATTAAGATGAAACAGCCATCTAATTATAACTTTTTAATTTTGCATTTTACAATGCTATTTTTATGTGATAAATATTAAACAAGAAAATATACTAGAAAAAAGCAACTAGTCTCATGTCGCCCTGACGGGATTCGAACCCGCATCCTTGGGAGTCCGGCCCAATGCACTAACCAATTATGCTACAGAGACCTATGAGGACATGTTGAATTTTTCTAATATATTAACCGTTCTACGGTGTTGGCCACCGACGCTTCATCAATGAGAGAATATCCTCGCATTCGAAAGAAACATCTTTACAGATGTTTGACTATCGATTAAGATGAAACAGCCATCTAATTATAACTTTTTAATTTTGCATTTTACAATGCTATTTTTATGTGATAAATATTAAATAAGAAAATATACTAGAAAAAAGCAACTAGTCTCATGTCGCCCTGACGGGATTCGAACCCGCATCCTTGGGAGTCCGGCCCAATGCACTAACCAATTATGCTACAGAGACCTATGAGGACACGTCGAATTTTTTTAGATGGCTGTTTCATTAAAGTCAAATTTAAAGTCAAAGTCAAAATATTTTTATTCAAATAGACTTAAAATAAGTGCTTTCGAATCGTCAATTTTTTCCCCTACCAGCCATTCAGGACATCTTTTAACTGACAAGAAGAACGGCCGCAAGAAACTTATCAGCTTTAACAGAAACAACAACATTTACAAAAAAATATGTTGTTGCCAGACACAAAACTACATACTACTACTGAAATATAAATATAAGAGGAAAATTTTCTCATACTCAGTTATTAGAATATTTTTCTTTTATACATTAACAATAGATACATTTTTATGTAAGTATCACATCCATGCATTGTGATCTTTTAAATAATCATCTACCTTGTAACCTTTCCATAAGAGCGTCTTTTTAACATGTTTTTTTTATTTTATTTATGCAAAAGATATTCATGTTGTGGAACTTTATTAAAGAAGGCTATGCCTTTCTCCAAAAACGAGCGTCTACTTTTTTCAAGTCGAAGTCTTGGCAAGCTTATTCTTATTTCTAGAATTAAAAAGAATACACATAAGAATAGCTGTCAGAAATCCGTCGAATTAAAAATCAGATTATAGACTATGTTACTCTCCGTCCTGAAAACTACTCGTAACTCTATGCCAAAAATAAACAAGATTGGTTGCTTAGTTAGGGCGTCAAGAAAGGACAAACAAACAGACTTTCGTATTTATAATATTAGTTAGGTTAGGATTAGGATTTTTAACCGACTTTAAAAAGGAAGGACGTTCTCAAGTCGATCGTATATTTATTTTATTTTTTATGTATGTTGCAATATAGCGTCGTCAGTTGTCAACCGATTTAAATAATTCTTTTTTTATGATTTTGTATTTTTTGCATTTTTCAATGCTATTTTTATACTTATGGTAAATTTTAAATAGCATTGGACCGGATTTCCAAAGGTCGCGGGTTCGATTCCCGTCTGAGAATTCACTTGTGGTTGAGTTAATTTTTTCCAATATTTTTCTATTTAAAATTTACCATAATTCTTTTTTTATCTGAAAGAACATATTTTAGTTCAAGAGAAAGCTCAAGGCAAGTAAAAAGGCTCATATCAAGTAAAAATCAAAATGTAACCCGACTAATTCGATTTTCTTCCACAAATTATATACATTCTTCCGGTTATCAGTGTATCTTTCATTACGGGACGTTGGCGGAATTTCTGTGAGGAACGGAAGAAAGCCATTACAAAAAATAAAGGTTGGTCCTATAAAATGTGTACGAAGATCTAGCTATTAGTTTATCATAATCCTGAAAAATATCAATTACGTTTTGGCTAGTAGTCGTTACATGGATGATCTTTGTTGTGTATGGGCTGATTTTTTGTGTAAGTAACGGGACATGAATCTGATGTAGGTAACTAAAAATTGTGAAATAAAAATCTTTTCATAAAAAAAATTAAAACCGACTTCAAAAAGTAAAAATAACACATTTAGAGCTGGTGCTAGTAAAGGCAAGAAAAATAAAAATATAGTAAATAGGATTGCCTTGGCAGGCACCGACTCCAAAAGTTTTATTTTTAACTTTTTTTTAATTTCTTCGAACTGTCATATAACAATATGCGCGTTTTCGATAACACGTAACTTCTTTCTAGAAACGCTAGTCCAACTAATCCTTATTACTAATATTAAAAATGCGAAAGTATATCTGTTTGTTTATTTATTTGTTTGTTAATCTTACACGCAAAAACTTCGGAATCGATTTGGATGAAATTTGGCACACAGGTAGAAGATAAGCTGGAATATAACATAGGCTACTTTATATCCTGACATTCCCACGGGAAAGGGAAAGGGAAAGTCGGAACCCTCCGTTATTAAGTGAGCTGAGTTTGATATTGTGAAAGCCTTTACTTATTCAACGTTTTGTATTTTAAGCGTTCTTTGATTGTTTTGTTGTCTACGATTATTAAGTTTTGCATTTTCAGTGCTATCATAAACTATGATACATTAGAAAATTACTAGATATAATCACAAGTCGTTCTCATATTGTGATACTTTTTTTTCTTTAACGTATATCATAAAAGATACCAATGCAAATACAAAATTTTAAATTTTGATGAAAATACATAACCATTTAATAAACATTTTCGTTAGGTACATTTCTTTCGAATGCAAGGATATTCCTACCGTTGATGTTACAACGCTGGCCTACAGCGTATTAAAAATATTGTATTGTAAGTATTGGAGAATTTCTACGGTGGTCTGCAAGTCTCGGTAGCTCAGCGGTTAGAGCATTGGACCGGATTTCCAGAAGTCGTGGGTTCGAGTCTTATCTGAGAATTTACTTGTGGCTGAGTTGATTTTATCCAATATTTTTCTATTTAAAATGTATCATTAATATAAACATTGTTGATTTGTTTTGTTACAGTAACACATTTCTTTATCACACCAATTAACACATTCAAAGCGTTACGACCACTATTTTGACGTATTTGACTTTCCGACTGTACGGCAGCCCTCTGGACCTCTATTTTTGAATCACTCGTCGCGATCAAGCGACCCTGTGTGTGTAGAAATAGATCGCTTTTCGCTTTGCCCCTCGCGCGCTCGCGTTGGAGGCGGTATTACAGGCGAAAAGCGTAGCTATGTATATACGTGCAAGGTCGCTATTACGGAAGTACTGAAAATACGGAAACTCAAACGTCGCACGAAAATCAGTAGAAACCTCGAGACGAGTGAATCAAAAATAGAGAACGTGTCCTTGTTTTACGCTCTTTGCGTGTCTCTGTGATAAGATTGTTAACAGAAATAGTAACGTTGACTTGTTGTCTATATGCACGACATTCAAGGGTTAAAATGACTTCAGAATAATTTATATTCTATAGCCTTCCGAGCTTCATTGCTGAACTAAAATTTCTTCTATAGCAATTAGAATGGAGATAATAAATTGCTCGGGTAGGTATCATTCATTATTACAAGGTAGATGACTATTTAAAAGACCAAAATGCATGGATGTGATACTAACATAAAACATAACTATTGTAAATTGTGTGAGAGGAAAATATTCTAATAACTGAGTATGAGAAAATTTTCCTCTTTTATTAAACATATTTCCAGATTGTAGATTTGTGTTTGGCAACAACATGTTCCATTGTAAATGTTGTTGTTTCTGTTAAGGCTGATAAGTTTCTTGCGGTCGTTCTTCTTATCAGTTAAAAGATGTCCTGAATGGCTGGAAGGGAAAAAAATTGTTGGACGATTCGAAAGTACTTATCTATAAGTATATTTGAATAAAATCTTTGACTTTGACTTAATTTCCATTCAAAGCAATCAAGCTTCCTGCCTTTCAGATAAAAAGTCGCTAATTGAGAAAACAACGGGTTGAATAAAAAATCTAATTATTTCAGCGGGATTTTTTTAATGTTAAAGTGGATGGAAGATAATGAAAACTGCTTAGTTTAATAGAAACCTATCAATATTTATATTAATTATATGATGTTAGAAAAGGTTTTGGTATAAACACGTAGTATTTCTTTATAGCCAAGAAAAAGAAAAAAAATGTAAACTTATAATTTCATTACTTTCGTATTTTTCACATTAATAAAATAAAAACGATTATTATTACAACAATTCGTCATTATAGCCAAGATAAAAGAAAAAAAAGTTTGTAAACTTATGATTTCATTACTTTTGTATTTTTCACATAGATGAAATAAAAAACGATTATTATTATTACAACAATTCGTCATCAACCATATTTAATGTCCCTACTGCTGGGGTACTGGCCTTCCTTATGGATGGATAAGGAGAATGGGCCATGACCCACCATGAACGCGGGCCCATTGCGGATTGGTGGGTTTTGACGACTTAAAATTCAGCCAGGACCAACAGTATAACGTGTCTTCCGAATCACGATGGAGGATGCACGATGTGGTCACACATCCCGTGACCGACCATGCGAAAGTTGCTTGACCTCAACACAGGCCGAGCGCGCGAACCACCTCGCTACCGAGGTCCTTGACTCGATTTACAACAATTATAAACAAATTCAACGAATCTTATACATGTCTCGATAGTTAAAGCCCTCGCCTGAATTTTTAATTTCGCTAGTTCAATTCCCGTTATCTAAAAAGTAGCTTTTTCTGTTACTAAAAAATAGCACTTAATTCTGGACGCACAGAGTGTTTTTTCCTTATATAAAATTTAATATATATCTGTTTAAAATCTGTCTCGTCTCACACACAATCAGTAATTTTCCCTTCAAACTAACGAAGGCCTTAACAAAGTACATATTTGACACAAACTTCCTCAGTGCTCTCGTAATTTGAACCTTACTGATACACGATAAAGGTCACATAATAATCTCTTTGTGGAGCAAGTATAGGGACAGTAATTGTAAGTACGTACAGTACGTTACTTTAGCCATTTTCTTGATAAAAAAATATCATTATTATTGCAGTCGCGCGGTACACAATACGCGATAGGACTGCCCGCTAAAATACCACACGCTTACTGCGTACTTTTCACAGCGTGCGTTTGACACCGCATCGCATTCCAGACTGAGACGCTTGCTGAGCTCTCGCTGAAGCTGCTTTTTCATTCTCGCGTTGGGGCGAGGCGAACGGCGAAGCGAGAGTGGAAACGGTACGTTCGCGTTCGCCTCGTGACTCGCGTGCGGAGCGGCTTTTTGGCACGAATCAGGCTGGGAATACACGTCAGAATTTTCTCTCCGATAGTTGGATTCGATAGTCTGATCAGATAATCGGAAGGCGCTCGTGCCATACATTTGTTTGAATACACAATACACATCTGTCCGAGTCGGAAACAACGCCACGCGTTTGCAATTCGTCACCACCAAATTTCATCATTCATTCCATTTCGTACCAAGTTTCATCCAAATCCGTTCAACCGTTTAGGCGTGAAAGAGGAACAAACAAACAAACTAACATACTTCCGCATTTATAACATTAGTAGGACTAGCGGTCGCCCGCGGTTTCACCTACGTGGTTCCCGTTCCCATGGAAATATCGGGATAAAAGAAGCTTATGTGTTAGTCCACTACTTGAAGTACCTACATACCAAATTTCATTTAAATCCATTCAGTAGGTTTTGCGTGAAAGAGGAACAAACAAGTAAACAAACTGACATACTTTCGCTTTTATAATATTAGTATAAAGTATGTAATATGTATAAGCAGTAGGATATAGGACTGGAATATACATAAGTTATTCCGAAAATTTATAGCCACAGAATAAATACAACCTCTGCTTTCATGAAACTATTTTGAATTGACGGCTAATTTCAACACAAACCTCCTTTATGAAAATCACTGGCCACCTATATGTAGTTATTTTTTAATTATGTTTAAAGATTATCTGTCCCTTTCTTTTGTTTGCAACAATGGACGTCTCGCGGGAAGCTCTTCGTGCTATGATTTTCTATGATTATAAACGAGGGTTTACCTTCAAGGAATCTCAAGAAAATTAACAAGCTGCTTTTGTGGAGTCGCTCCTGCGTTAGCAACAATTACTTATTGGTTTCGTGACTTTAAACGATGACCCCATCAGACCCTGCCAACCACAAACTGCAGTAACTCATGAGAACGTCATCAGAGTAGGGTGGCTATTGCGAGAGAATAGACATATTACACATCGAGAGATACAGGCTGAACTAAACATTGGATCACAGGCAGTTTCTACCATCCTGCATACCATCGCGATGGCTACCTCATTTTTTTTCACCAAGGTAACGCGCCCGCTCACACAGCTAGAACCATGGACTATTTGATAACTTCGGGGGTACTAATGTTACCCCATCCTCTGTACAGCCCAGATTTAGCTCCATACGATTTTTATTATTTCCCACGGTAAAAAAGATGGTTCGTGGGCGAAAAATTAGCACTGCAGACGAGGCCGTCGAAGAAATTCGGCGGTTATTCTTCGACCTCACGCAAGACACGTTTTTTATATATTTTGAAAGCTGGTTCACCCGAATGCACAAGTGCATTGGGATTGGAGGGGGATATTTTGAAAAGCTGTAAATAAACTTTTATTATATTCTAACTATTTTTCATTTCACTATCTTTGGAACAGCCCACATAGAAGGATTATTAAGTACCTACCTATTTTATATTTATGTGGGAAAATAAAATGCAATCTGGGGATATTAGAAAGCGCTGCGGGCATGAACTTCGTCCATCGTTGCTGATGAGCGAGAGTGTGTGAACTGGTGTGAATGGTCTTTCGTGTCGAACGTGTCAACGAACGTTTCGTCGAACGCGTTTGCGAGAATAGAAATCCGGATGAGACGATTCGTGTCGAATATTACCTACTCGCGAAAGCGAACCTTTTGTAGAAAGATAAAATACTGTACGTACGTATCTTTATACTGTGGTATAGGCTTAATTGAGCGACCCATTTCCTGTCTCTCATTTACAGGTTCTATAGACTTTTGTAGCGTGTTTGCAAAATGGCGTCGATTGATTCTTTTTTAATTATGTATGAACAACAGTGCTATTGGAAAATAGTGATTAAAAAGCTTAAATTCAATTTCATAATTAAAAGTAGCAGTGATTTTATTCATATTTTTAAAAACTTCGAATTAACTATAAAACTCCCTTTTTTTATTTGTTTCAGTTTTTTAGGCATATCATTAAAACAACAAGAATAAGCAGGGGCGTGCATTGGTTTTCCAGTGTAGTAGGCACTGTAGATCTAACTAGTAACTTGCACTTATCCTATCCTGCTACCGAATATTATAAGTTTGAAAGTTTGTGAGGATATTTGGATGGAGGAATGTTTGTTACAATTTCACTCAAAAACTACTGAACTGATTAAGATGAAACTTTACAGCAATGTAGCTTATATATCAGAAAACTACATTGTATGCAAATATTTATAATTATCCTGATATTCCCACGGTAACGGCAACCACGCGGCGAGTGAAACCGAGAGCAGCCGCTAGTCATAAATGATAAGGTTCGTAATATTTAGTAGGAATATTAAAATGCTGACGAGTTTGATTGTTTGAGCACGCTAATCTCCGGAACTACTAGTTCGAATTGAAAAATTATTTTTGTGCTGGATAGTCCATTTATCTCGGAAGGTAATAAGATATTTAATATCACGTTACGATTAATAAGAGCAGAGCATTAATGTAAAACGTTACAGAAACGGGAAAAAAATATTAGTTTTGGGAGCTTCCGTTGCGGACGGTGTGTAAACGGTTAAAGTTATGTAAAAATCATGTATGACGAAATTATTCCCCATCAAAAGTTCTAAAAAAAAGTCCGCGACAGCATATGTCTATGTTTTATGGTTAACTCACTATAACCATTTTTCAGATAATAAAATTTGTTCTAAACTAATGTATTATTTGAGAAGCTGTTTTCATAAACATGATATTAATCCTTATCTAAATAAATACGTTAATCATCACAAGTATTTAATTTTGAACAAAATTGTCCTTTACATTATTAAATTTTAATGAATATCTTAGGAAATATGATAGTTTTAAAATAACTCCCCAACAAAATAATTCGCGACCAAATTCATTAGTCAGGTAGGCATGCTTACTTTATACTGATATATTCCGGAAGTTTAAGCTAGAACGTTACACGTACAAACAGCGCCCTTCTTGCCATGGGCGGTTTATACTTGAGCAATACTTTTTCTAAATATGTTGTATTCTTGTATGAAACGCTGCTTGTTTCGAGTAGGCAATTTCGAGACTGCCTATCGGTAGGTATTCAGTATTTAGCGTAAGGAATATCTTAGTGGGTGAGTGTTGAATAGAAGTTTAAACTAAAACAAAATAACTTTAACACTTTTTGTATATTTATTTATATTTTGAATGAGGTAGGCACTGCCTAATTGCCTATATGGAATGCACGCCCCTGAGAATAAGGTAAAGGACATCAGGCAATCTTCATACAAAGTTGGTCCAAAAAAAAAAGTGAGCGGCCAGACCCAAGATTATTTCTAATAGGTAGTTCATATTAGGACCTAAAAAAAAATATATGGACTTAACCCTGTAACCGCGTGAACTGAGAAGCTATTTAAGATAAGGCATTCTGGGCAAAAACACAAATAACATTAGGCGGACAGACCCGGGATTATTTTTAATAGGTAGTTCCTATAAAGACCTAAAAAAAAATATATGGACTTAACCCTGTCACCGCATGAACCGAGTTGCTATTTCGAGTTCAAAAAACAGGACAAAAAAAAGTGAGCGGCCAGACCCAAGATTATTTCTAATAGGTGGTTAATACTAAGGCCTAAAAAAATTATATGAACTTAACCCTGTCACCGCATGAGGAGAGTTGCTATTTCAAGTCAAAAAATCTGGACAAAAAAAGTGAGCGGCCAGACCCAAGATTATTTTCAATAGGTAGTTCAAATAAAGGCCTAAGAAAAATTATACGGACTTGACCCTGTCACCGCATGAACTGAGTCGCTATTTCGATTTACAAAATCTGTACAAAATAAAAGTGAGCGGCCAGACCCAAGATTATTTCTAATAGGTAGTTCATATTAAGGCCTAAAAAAATTATATGAACCAAACCCTGTCACCGCATAAGGAGAGTTGCTATTTCAAGTCAAAAAAATCTGGAGAAAAAAAAGTGAGTGGCCAGACCCAAGATTATTTTCAATAGGTAGTTCAAATAAAGGCCTAAGAAAAATAATACGGACTTAACCCTGTCATCGCATGAACTGAGTCGCTATTTCTATTTAAAAAATCTGGGACAAAATAAAAGTGAGCGGCCAGACTAAAGATTATTTCTAATAGGTAGTTCATACTAAGGCCTAAAAAATATTATATGGACTTAACCCTGTCACCACATGAAGAGAGTTGCTATTTCAAATCAAAAAAATCTGGACAATAAAAAGTGAGCGGCCAGACCCAAGATTATTTTCAATAGGTAGTTCAAATAAAGGCCTAAGAAAAATGATATGTACTAAACCCTGTCACCGCATGAACTGAGTAGCTATTTCGAGTAAAAAAATCTGGACAAAAAAATAAGTGAGCGGCCAGACCCAAGTTTATTTCCAAAAGGTAGTTCATACTAAGGCTTAAAAAAAATTATATGAACTTAACACTGTCACCGCATGAAGAGAGTTGCTATTTCAAGTAAAAAGATACTCAATTCATGCGGTGACAGGGTTTGGTTCATATTTTTATTTTTTAGGCCTTAGTATTAACTACCTATTGTAAATAATCTTGGGCCTGGCCGCTCACTTTTTTATTTGTTCATATTTTCAACTTAAAATAACAACTCAGCTCATGTGGTGACAGGGTTAGGTCCATTTAATTTTTTTTAGGCCTTTTACTACCTATTGGAAATAAACTTGGGTCTGGCCGCTCACTTTTTTTTTTTGGACCAGAATGCCTGATGTCCTTTAGGTTAAACTTTTGTTAAAATAATTTTTCCCGGAAGTTGACCGCGGTAACAACCTAAAAATGTTCCTCGCTGTTGTGAGGTGAAAAATTGTGTGTTGCGCTCTGCAGTAAAATTTTTAGCGTCTCGTACCCTCGCTACGCTCAGGATTCAATAGAGGTAGCTGGCCGCTTAAATCCAACTTTCAAGCCTTGCATAACAAATAACTATTACCCGTAGAAAGTTACATTATTCTTGAGTGTAGAGTCTGTTTGATTGTGTGACAATTTCCTCAAAAGTAAAAAAAATCACACCCAGCAAAGTGGGCACGGGCAGCTATAGTACATGAACTTCACGACCATCGAGAAAATAATATTGTAATTAATAATAAAAAAAAGGGAAACATTGTTTTTCTTTAGTTTTTTTAGTATTAGGGTAGTTCTGACGGAAATCTCTGATGTTACTGCAATCAAAAAGATCTATTAAAACCACTGAAAGTACAATGAAATAGCTCAAGTAATTACCGTGCAATAACAGTGCATAAGAACCCTCATTTAATTCATTTACAATTTTTTAAGTACATTTTTGTCAATTTTGACAGAGATCTCGTATGAAATGTATCGTATCAAATCAAGTGTCACTGAATCCTTTCTTTCCTAGTTATAGCAAGAGAGATATAATTACTACTAAATACCTTAAATCATAAAAAAAATGCATTGAGTACTAACGAAAACGGTTAGGTACTACATAAAATTATTCAATAAAACCGCCAAATCTTTCACAATTTGTGACTTTATTTAAATAAAAATGTTCTTATATCAATATTATTTTATGTAGTAAGTAAATAAATAATGATTTTCAGTACTTATTCAAATTACAATGTCTACTTTTTTATTCTATGAATAAATGAAAGCTTTTCATTCGATTCCAAACAATATTACTCTTATAAACGAATAATACTTTAAATAAAATATTTAATGCATGTATTAACAAGCTAGATAAAACTATGTAAGTTCAATATTTCTATAATTTATAACAAGAAGATTATTAAAAACATCACAGCACATATATTAATATAAAATCTAATTCTTCGTTTGTAGATGAATGTAACTACTCTTAAAAATTAAGAATAATGAACTAAGAATAAATTTAAATTCAGTAAAATATTTTTTTTATAAAATGCCACAAATAGTTTGCTAAATAGTGCACAATAAATATTTGAAGAAGCTTCTAATAAAAAAAAAAAGTTTTTCTATGAAATCTACATAATGATAACTGATTATATGTGGAACAATATTAAAGTAATGTTATAAACGCTATACGCATTATTTGCTCCGTCTTTTATTAAACAACATTACTTTAATTTAAGATATAATTGACGGTAAGGACTTAACGGCGCGGAAAAAGAAGATAATCATTAATTTTAACTAAACAAACCCCGTGAAATGAAATTCTTAATACGATGTTAAAAAATCTCAATCTTCTCTCGTTTTCTCTAGTAATAATAAAAAAAATTTTTTTTTGAAAATAACTTATCATTGTAATCGATTGATGTTACTTTTTGAAAGTAGTTAAGTATTTTAGAATGCTTTTATATTTTAGAAAATATTTCACTTAATTTTCACATAACATTTATTTACTAAATTATTACTTATTTTTGTTCTCACGATATTTTAAATAACAAAGTTCTTACCGCATAAATAGTTCAGACATGAAACCCAAACTACAACCAATAAATACAGCTTTCTTCACACTTTAATACCGTTACAAATATCGTGAAACGTTCGTCTGTAAGTATCCTCCAATTGCATTTAAAATGGAGTGCACTATCTACTTGAGTTGCACCAACACCATGAAGTATGTCACTACGGCTCCAAGTACCTGAAAAATAATGAAAATATCTTAATTATTCGTTCACAATATCCATTGAAATAAAATAACTATTACGGATTAAAACACGCTTTTTATTAAACACTTAAGATGGACCCCAAAAAAAACCCACGCAGAGTGTTTAACTCTGCGTGGGTTTTTTTTGGGGTCCCTTGACACGGCCGGGGTAAAAATGTTTCGAAAAGTTACCCGATGCGTTCGGCCAATCCAAAAAGCCGAAAATAACTTTGTTCTTTCAGTTATCGGTATCAATGCGCTGGACTGACCAAGTGAAATCCGCAGTGGGAAACCGCGTGTCTGACTGCGCCAGACAATCTACCAACCGGGAGAGATGGCGGGAGATCGTGCGGTAAGCTGTTTCCGCCTCTACCACCGACGTAGACGCCTTATCGTGACCACGATCGCTCTGCCAAAAGTGCGACTCTCCAAGTGATTGGCAAGAGCTGGTATGGTGTGGTCAGTGGTGTGTCCTTAGAGAGATTTATATCCAGTCCAGCAGTTGATGATTAAAGGCTTGAATAGTAATGATGCTGATGATGAAAAATATCTAATCAAACACGTACAGAAGCAAACAGATCCAAGGAGACGGTGAAGAACTTGGCGCCCGAGATGCTCATGGCCTTCTGGCACTGCTGGCACACGATCTGAACGAAGGTCTTCGCTTCCTCGGAGCCGTCGTACCACTGGCAGGAGTACGCCGCCTCCATCACCGATGAGCTCTGCGTTATACAACATTACAATATGTGTTATAGAATTTTTATAAAAAAATTAAAACTAAGTATAAGTTTAATATAGAAAGATATACATGAATTAAAAAAGTTGTACCCATCTTCCTCTGACGGGGCTCGAATCCATAACATTTGACTGTCCGCCATTGCTTTATATTGGAACTAGTGAGATCTTTAGATTATGCATTAATTAGGTATACCTCCGGAATATAGAGGAGAAAGAAAAGTTTCAAAGTAGACGAAGATCTGTTTTGAGTCATGGATGTTAACACTGCATTTATGGTTTCATATCTAAGAAAGCAGATACCGTCTTTATAACTTTGTCAACCCTTCTTCTCAGATACTCATCATAGAACGAGAATGGAACTGATATTATGTGACCTGTTTCCTGATACCTGTATTACTTTTAACCACCTCTGTGGTCTAGTGATACAACTACCGGTATCAGACTCCCTGGGTCCCGGGTTCGATTCACAGCGGGAGTACATATTGTATTCGGTTTGGTTGGTTACTACTTGTTCTAAGTCCGTCTGGCTAGCTACCACCATTTTATCTAAGTCTGAGGCCATGACACCAATGTTTTCAGTAATGTTGTGTTCCGGCAGTTAGAGATAAGATAGCCAGTTTCTCAGTGATTGAGGATTACGGGAGAGGCTCGCTTCCATCTTCAGCCTTATCAATACTTAACATCAGGTATGAGGCTCACCGTGGTTCATAAAAAAAAAATCTGAAACCAATAAGAGCAATCTTACCTCTTCAATAAGCCGGTTCCCAAATATACAGAAATGGAACACTTGACCCAGTGTGTAACTAAGGTATCCAATAGTACTGAATGCGTAGACATTTAAACCATTAATCTGAAAAAGAAATGAGACAATTATATATCGGTGATGTGAATTGTGACCCCGCCAAATTCCTGAAGAAACTGCAACAGGCAACTCTAGGGACGTCCCAGGCTACCACTCTAAGCAGCACCACGCGGCGGTCAAGGTATCTATATACTTAATTCAGGTTCGCAAAATTTGTGACGACTCGATAGGGACTTTGGCGCGTAGTACGCGGCCGAGTAAGGTATCAAATTAAAGGTACTCGAGTCTATTTGTTCCGAAAACTATAAAATATACAAAATGTTAAACGTGATGATCACAAACTGCAATTAAAAAGTGTCATTATTTTCGCATAATTTGGAATTTTTCGTCGATCGACGAACCCGAGTATCGGGTTGTAACCGCCCTAGTCGTGCCCTTAATTGTATATTTGTTGACCTCGCGTCCTTTGACCATAATTTGTTCGTCCGCAATACAGTCCACAAAATTTGAATAGCCTGTACAACCATTTTTTGACTTTTTATAGTCCATTATATTGGTATATTTTTTTAAATTTCAAATGGTTTTAGGTATTTTAGTACTACTGTAAAAACACGATGTCCTTGACGATTCATAAAGTAAAAAAGCACTTCCGTATCCATATCCTACTAATATGTATTATAAATGTGAAAGTTTAGATGTTTATATGTTTGTATGTTTATTACTCAGTCACGCAAAACCGACTGATTAAATTTGGATGAAATTTGGCTCATAGTTTATACTTATACAAGAACGAGAACCACGGGTATAAATTATAAAAGACACGTTTCACAATCAAGTGATGTTGTGATATTGTTGGGTATGATGCGTAACTTCTTCAATAGAAACTCAGTTTGCGGCTCAATTTCTTACTCCTTGGCTTCCTGACTACACAAGCTGATACCTCGCTTTACTCAGGTTTCCTTCACTGAAACTTGCAGAATGGATTTTTGATAATGATCTAAGTTCTATGCTACTTCTTTTATCCGGCTCGAAGGACCAAAATGATGGGTATGATGCGTAACTACTTCAATAGAAACTCAGTTTTAGCGTAGAATATAAGTATAATGTAGAAAAAATGGCGAATAACAAGAATATTTAGCACAATTATGAAGATGTACAAAAATTATGTGTATTGTATTGCAATAATTTAATATTTTTTTGTTTAAAAAAAGATTAACAGAATGGCTTAATGACAAAAACTTCTATAGTGTTAAGGAATTTATTGACAAATAGATAGATTTAGCTGACCTACTTAATACTTTTGAGACTTCTTGACATTTAATAATCTTGTATTAATTATTCTAGAATTATTGACATTTGCTCTTTTTTATTTTTATTTTTATTTATTCAAAACAATGTAATTAAATTAGACCAATGATGATGATGATGATGATGACATTTGTAAATGATTTGCATGCTATTGTATTAGCGAAACATGAGTACCTTTATTGTTTTTGTGATCATTTTATACCATGTTTTGTGCAAATAAACGATTTTATTTTATTATTATTATTTATTATATAATTGGAAAAGTAATAAAAATTCTAAATTGTAAAAATTGTTGCCGCGGTTTTTCAATGTGAAGCCTTCACAACGATTCTCATTGGTTCAGCAACCAATTCTGGGCGCGCGCTCTTGCTGCGCGCGGGCAATGCGAGCTTGCCGATGCCGTGACGTTCCGGTAGACGCAAGTTCTCTTCATTTTAATTGTCTTGCCTAAATAGATATAGTTCTTACCTTAGTTGCTTGATAAGCCAAAAGTGTCAAGGTGATGGTAGAAACCAACATGTGGAACAGTAGAGCAGTGCCATAAGTGTCACCTATGGACGCCACGAGTCTGTAAAAAAGCATTTAGTGTACAAAACTTGAAGTTAAAAACTCCAATTCGAAGTTATCTTGCCAAATGATTAATAAGAAAATATATTAAAACTTAAATACTAATATGTAAGTAAACACAACAGAACCCAAGAAAGAGAGGTAGTCGGCTGACACGTGTCGACAATCTTTTCCGCGAATTTCTGAAGCAAGCCACACATTTCCACATGTATGGTTTTAATTTAATAAATTTTCTTTTTGTTATTTCAACGTGCCTGTTCACAAGGAAACTTTTTTCAGTAGCTCACTCCTTCTAAGAATCGCTTTTTTGTGTTTATGCTACAAATTTTAAACACCATTTTAATTGAAGACTAAATTACCTAACACATTATTAATAATCGAACGTATTTTACGAGTTTGTGCGTGTCATTTTATCGTACCTATTTTTTTTATAGAAAAATGGATTTGTATTTTTTTCTATTCCACCTGATTTTATCTTTCTGACTTTTTACATCATTCTCTCACGAGTCATGATGGATTCAATAACTCTTTCTCGATAGTGATATATTCAGTCTGAAATATAACAGACTTGAGTTTGTTAAATTCATACCTAAGTAACTAATGGTTTTATTTGATTCATTTTATAAAATTATACGAATATATAAATCTACTTAAAAGCAATGACTTTACGGTCACAAATGATGCGTAGGTACTAGAGAAATAATGTATAGTTTTTCAGAATCTCGTCACGTATGCCTTTGAAGCCCGACCGACGAAAATAGAATAAAATTGTGTCTCGAATACTGAGAAATACTCGTTATTTATAATAGAAAATGGTTTTAAAAACCGATATGGCTTCCAATTGTGTTATGTATTTTAAAATTATATTATTAACATTTAATTAACCTAAACTACCAAACACATAACAAGCACAAATGGCTTTACAAATTGCTTTACTGGAATACGAACCGCATGATTATTGCGATTGTTGAGGTTATGCAACTTGCGCAATGGTCGGTCACGGAATGGATGACCAAAAATTTGTATCTTGAGATTTTCCGTGCTTCGGAGGCCACGATAAGCCGTTGGTCCCAGCTGCATTTGCAGTCATTAAAACCCACCGATCCGCATTGGGCCCGCGTGGTGGGTCATGGCTCTTTCACCTTATCCATCCATAAGGAAGGCCACTGCCCCAGCAATGGGGTAACGATGACGATACAATACATTTCATACGACGAAAGACGGTATGTAAATAGATATAGGTAATTCATCATGACATCAGCCATTTAATGTCCACACTGCTGACGCATTGGCCAAAGTACAGAGGAGCTCGAGATATTACAATATCAGGATAAAAAGTATCCTATGTTCACAACCCGGCTATCTACTATCTGTGTACTAAATTTCACCCAAATCCGTTCAGTAGTTTTTTAATTTATTCGTTGCAAACAAACAAATAAACAAATCTTTCCTCTTTATAATATTAGTGAAGATAACTCATCAGATGAAACAGTTAAATTTTATCATATAAATAAAGAGCTACTCCAATAAGCAGACATCTTCATTCAAAAGACTCAAAACTTGTTAACTTGAAGTTGCCTAGCGATGACAAACGCTGAAACTTTCTTATGGAATATTTACTCAAACAACTATTCTTTACTTTTGTTTTGTTTTGTTTCTAGTTTCAATGAAATTGGAAAACTTTTAACAACTGCTTCAAGTTAAAATCCCAATCGATAGAACACACCCGTTGTGTCTCATAAAACTAACTAGAGTTCCGCCTGCGACTTTGACTGCGTAAAATTCCGTTATATCGCGCTCCTTGATATATCGCACTGCTTCGAGCTGAGATACATTTGAAAAATGGATATTTGAGACAGCCATTGCTGTCCCGCTTTGGTCTTCGTCTCTAAATACCGTGCGGTGGGACAACTACAGATCCCGCGAATAAAATTTACGAAATCCTAGTAGTCAATACTCGACAATTTCCTCCTCGAAAATTAGATCTATATAAAAGAAACATCAAAAGAATAATAAGTAGTTGTACTAGGTCTCTTTTTTTTTGCATTTTTGAGGGCTTCTAGTTGTTGCAAAAACAAGTTATCGAAATGAAAAGGGCATAGGAGATAAAAATAAGTTTTTTTGGAAAATTATACAATATATTAAAAAAAAACTTTTTATAAAAAAAATGAAAACCGACTTCTATACACTAAAAAGCAAAAAATAAACCTTTTGGAATCGGTGCAAGCCAAGGCATGAAAAATAAAATAGTGGGACCGCAAAGTAGAATGCTTTGGTTGGCACCGACTCCAAAAGGTTTATTTTTTGCTTTTTAGTGTTGAAGTCGGTTTTTTTTTATAAAAGTTTTTATTTCACAGTTTTTAAAGGTAGATAATATCATGTCATAAAAGTAACAAATATGAAATGAAATATATAAAAATGCTCAAAACATAAAAAGTACTGGGTCAAACTAAACCAAATTTTTATGGGACCAATTGGCAACTATTCTGCATCGAACAAAAAAAGAATCACGGAAATAGGTTCAAAAATCTCGGCGTAATCAGTGTACATACATAAAAAAAAATATATACCAACCGAGTTGAGAATCTCCTCCATTTTTGAAGTCGGTTAAAAATAAATGTGTGACTCACCAAAATTAACATCGTTAAATTTGTACAATCATTGTTGTATTACGGATTACACCAACTGACGGCACCTATTCTAAAAAAATCACATAACGACATACCTATGTCCGCATTTACCGTTCTTAAATAATTAATTTATTCAATAAAAATACTACTTACCAAATTTGACGTACTATTAATTTTAATAATCTTATAATCGATACAAATAATGAGAAAAAACGATTTAAAAACACCTGTCTATTGTCCAATATCCGGTAAGCGGTAAAAACAATGTCTATTTATTATTGATTTCTATATCGCCTTTGCCTTTTTCAAGGTAAACAAAGGAAAGAAAAATATCTCTTCCATTTTTCCATAACGAGTAGAAAGGCTGTTGTGCTCTAAAAAATCTTAAGGAAAAATGTTGTTTGTTACGAAGGAAAAACATAGAAAGTGGTGGAATTAATTGAAACAATGTTATTGTTATTTAGAAAATAAAGAGGGAATGGTGTTCTCTTAATTTTTTTTTGAACTTGTTATATTTCATTTTAGTTATGTTTATGTTTTGCGACATAAACAATATACCTAAAATGTTTTATGTCATTGGTCATTTTTAGTGTCTTCACTCCGAGAAGACTCATGGCGAATTTTCTATTGCTTTGAACTAGCATTGCGCCCACGAGTTTGATCATGTGTAAGTGTTTGTGTAAAGTGTCTTAAAAATTTACAAGTTTACTAACCATAATAAATGGTCAGGAAATAATGTTTAATCTCGTAAGTACCGAGTATAATAAGGTAATACTAATAAGTAAGTTAGTAAGTATGCAACTTATACGATAGTCGTAAATACGACAGTAATGTTACAAAAAAAAAAAACTGCGTTAAAAAAAACCGACTTCAAAAACTAAAAAGCAAAAAATAAGCCTTTTGGAGTCGGTGGCAGCCAAGACATTCTACTTTAAGCTCCTATTCTTTTATTTTTCTTGCCTTGTCTGGCACCGACTCCAAAAGGCTTATTTTTTGCTTTTTAGTTTTTGAAGTCGGTTTTTTTTTTAACGCAGTTTTTTTTTTTACTTTTTAGTGTCTGTAATAGGCTGTTTTGTAAACTACAGCAGGGTTTTACTAGATTAGATAAGGTTTCATGTACATTATAAACAAAATTATCGTAAATACTACATCATCCAAGTAATCGTAATACATCGTCCAAGTCAACAATGAAATGAAATATATAAAAATGCTCATAACATAAAAAGTACTGGGTCAAACGAAGCCAAATTTTTATGGGACCAATTGGCGACTATTCTGCATCGAACAAAAAAGAATCATGGAAATCGGTTCAGAAATCTCGGCGTAATCGGTGTACATACATAAAAAAAAATAAAAAAAAAAAAATTATACCAACCGAATTGAGAACCTCCTCCTTTTTTGAAGTCGGTTAAAAATGCTCATAACATAAAAAGTACTGGGTCAAACGAAGCCAAATTTTTATGGGACCAATTGGCGACTATTCTGCATCGAACAAAAAAAGAATCATGGAAATCGGTTCAGAAATCTCGGCGTAATCGGTGTACATACATAAAAAAAAATAAAAAAAAAAAAAATTATACCAACCGAATTGAGAACCTCCTCCTTTTTTGAAGTCGGTTAAAAATTAGAACGTAATCATCTTATATGTACAGAATGATGCATTCATAAGGTAGTTGATGGTTAGCCAAAAGGATGGAGGTGTTCGTCAGCGAGGAATTATGTTACAAAACAATCTCGTGGGAATATAAAAAAACTATTTTTAGTGCTCGCCTATATCGTCAAAGGCGTTTGGCCTGTGCGTTGTCTGTCAATCAGGTATTTTTTTATGGCTATGGCTAATATATATATTTAAGGCGGCAGTTGTATATTGTAGTTTTGGTAAGTTAATTAGTACCAAATGCATGTTCAATAACTAGTTCAGCAGTAAAAACTGAACAGTAAACTAAATAGAAATGATTGGTCACAAATATTAAAATGGGCAGTTAAATAAATATTGAGCAGTAATATGACTGAATGGGCAGTTACAAGTAGGCAGTAAACATATTGGAATTAGTATGTAAAAAAAATCTAATTTTTAACAGTTCTTTAAAAAAATAATCAGTAAATTGTTCAACCGCCTCTGCAGTATCAGACCCTGAGGTTTCTTGTTTATTTCAGCGTGTAAAGTAACAACAGTTTGTAATGTACGGATGTTATGATTTATTATATGATTAAACTATGAAGAGAATAGCGCTCGCTTTAATTTTCTTATTTCAAAATAACGGCACCAAAGATTGTTTTTTTTTTTGCGATGAAGCGTTAGAGCTACTATACAGTCATATATCAATGTTTTCCTCCATAATAGTTAAAACCAGCATAATTTATAGCATAAATAATAAATTTAAAGTATTGATATCTATGCACTCGCGCAGTCAGTGATCGCCTTATAAACCTAATTAATGAATACGGCACTTGTAGTTAACCTACTACGTCACCAGCGTAACGCTCTTTGCAACCGCAGTATTGTTCGAGTGTTACCGCTCACCGTGAACTGCCGAACTATTTATCAAACTGCCAATTCTGACATTTTTACTGCTCATTCCGTCATTTTACTGCCCATTTATATTTAAGGCTGCCTTAATATTTTTGGACCTGCATTGTAGGGTGGTAGGTAGGTTTTTCTTTTTATTACTGTTCATGTTTTACTGCTGTAGTAATTTACCAACTGCCAGAAAATTGTGTAACTGCCCATTTAGTTTTTCAACTGATCGTAGTAATATCCCTAATGATTATTTAACAGTTGTAAAAATTATTTCCCTTTTTTATTATTATATAAGATTAATGCTCACGCAAACTTGCAGGACATATCGATATTATTGAATATCGAAATGCCCTGCAACAAGATCAATTGAAAAACGAACTTTCGTCTCTCTTTTCACGATGGTTGGTCACGGGATGGGTGACCAAAAATTTACTACTTATCTTGACCCCCTCCGTTCTTTAGCACTCGGTTTCGTTCAAGGCACGTTAAGCCGTTGGTCCCGGGTGCATTTGCAGTCGTTAAAGCCTACCCATACCCATTGGGCCTGCGTGGTGGGTCATAGCCCATTCTTCATAAAGAAGGCCAGTGCCCCAGCAGTGGGGACATTAAAAATGACTGATGACGACGGTACTTACCTCACAACATGTTTATGCCTCTCCACCCAGTATTTGATGGCAGACCTGGCTAGCATCTCCTGCTTCTGCGTCAGTCCGTTGGGGTTGTTCGGGTTCTGCTGCCCGAAGTTCTGCAGTCTACCACCAGCGCCCCTCAGCATCATCCCGAAGTCCTGTTGCGTGGAGTATATGCCTCGGATATCTAGGTCCGCAGGTTCGGGGACTTTTTCTGATTTTTCTATCGAAACGAATAAATCACAAAATCAGTTACAAAACAGATCTTTGAAAAAATAATGAGACAAAATTTACAAAAGCAAACATTGACTTCTTGGCAAAGTAACCCGATGCTTTTTCAAGCTCTACAGAATTATTCATGTTACCTACTTATATTCTTTCTGTTATGCTGTTTCTTTTTTCAAACAATTAATACATACATTTCAATGTTTACTTTACCATTTAAGGTATTACCTAAAAAGTACCATTTATTAATGTATATTAGTATATATTTTATAGTAAATAAAAGTGCTGATGATTCATGGAGTTTCACGCATTGCACACACAGAATAACAAGTATTGAAAGTCAACATTATAAAATGACTGCAAAAAGAGATTTAAAGCTTTTAAATACGAAGTTCATTTACTGAAAAATTAGTTATTTAAAAGCTTCGTATTTCAAACGAAAGCCTGATTGATTTATACCTTCATTACAATGCTGTACAACCCCGGTGGGGTTAATTACAGGTTGAATACGAGGGATGCAACAAAGGGATGCCAAATAAAACAACCTTTGTACATCAGCGGTGTATTCAAAATTGGTTACAAATATAAACAAATCATTACACCTTATAAAAATAGAACAATCACTCGTAAGCGCGATTCTAAATGCTACAGCGCCATCTATCGAGCTAAAAGGTAATTATAAATTGGTTCGAGTCGGTGTCTGTACATTTACCGCCCACCAAGGACAACTGAGACTTGTCCTTAAATATGGCGACCCCGCCCACCATGTTTAATATTTCTAAAAATTGGAAGTTGAAATCTATTCTTAACTAATCAACTTAATTTGGTATAGTACATTTTGCTTAAAAATGCTACCCTAAACCCTATTGTATAATATAGTTCCTTACTTAATTGAAAACATGTTCATAAAAGAAAAATAGTTCATGCATACTACAACTGTATAACTAACAGAGTAAACAAATAAAATATAAAGTTAAAATTCTATATACTAAGTTTATAATTCATTTTGTAACTGGTAAAATACATAGTTTATTAGAGGGACGCTTAATTAATGCGTTTTTGCTCCGAACTGTGACCACTCTCGAGATTCCATCCTGCCCTGGATGTTCCTCTACAACTTTTCCATAGAGCCATCGACATGGAGGGAGACCGTCCTCCTTAATGAGTACAATATCCCCGACCTTCGGCTGTGGTGTTTGGGTTGACCATCGGTACCTATGGAAAAACTGGTTTAAATATTCCCGTGACCATTTTCGCCAAAACTCTTGACTCATGCGCTGCGTATATTGCCATCTCCGAATGGAACTAACATTGGACGACTCATAATTATAATCTGGGGCTGTGACTAACGGTTCACCCACAAGGAAATGACCCGGTGTCAGAACTGTGATATTCTCCAGATCTTCGTCCAGTCTGGACAACGGTCTCGAGTTGAGGCATGCTTCAACCTGAGCTAATACTGTTGCCATCTCTTCTTAAGTTAAAGTAGATGAGCCAATAGCACGCTTTAGATGTGTCTTCGCAGATTTAATACCTGCTTCCCATAACCCACCGAAATTGGGAGCGTGCGGAGGTATAAAATGCCATGCAGTGTTATTATTCGCCAATTCTTCTGCGATTTCTGTGAGGATACTAGATTTCTCATCAACGAACAACTTCTTGATTTCTGTCGAAGCACCAACGAAATTAGTGCCGTTGTCGCTCCAAATGTCCTCACATCTGCCCCTTCTTGCGACAAATCGTTTGAACGCTTGTAGAAATCCCTGCGCTGTGAGATCACTTACTGCCTCTAAGTGTACCGCTTTGGTACACATGCATACAAAAAGGCATATGTACCCCTTGTACGACTTGTGTCCACGACCTCTTGCTGTGCGCATTTGTATTGGACCAGCGAAGTCTACTCCAGAGCGTAGGAATGGACGAGCCGGTGTAACTCTTACACTGGGTAGTTGGCCCATCAATGGATTATTTGTACGACCGCTATATTTGACACATGTTACACATTTTCTTGTATAAGCTTTGACCAACTGCTTGATGCCTATTATAAAATAATTATTCCTAATATAATTCATTGTCATTTGTGGACCACCATGCAACGTCTGAGAATGTGCATCCGCAATAATTAGTTTTGACAGTTTAGATTGCTTTACCATTATGATAGGATGTTTTCTATTCGGTTCCAACATAGATTGTTGTAGCCTTCCGCTAACTCGTAAGATTTTTATTTCATCTAATATTGGATTCAATGCTTTTAATGGACTATTCTTCTTAACTTCTTCTCCTTTCTTTGTAACTTTTATTTCTTCATTAAAATAACTTTCCTGATCTTTACGTATACATACCTCTAAAGTTTCTTTTAATTCTTTAGCTTTCAAATAACCTTTATTTCTTTCTAATTTAGGCTTCTTCAATTCTAAAAATCTTCTGCAATACGCTAGTACTCTAACCATTCTTGTTAATGATGAAAATCTTGTCCAAATTTCTTCTTCGTCTTCGGTAAGGCAATGAACTTTTACAGCTTCTAAATTTGTTTTAATTCCTGGTGGTTTCTCATACTTAATTTCCTTGTCATAAAGAAAACTAGGACCCGTCAACCATGCAGTTTTATTAACCAACTCTGAAGGAGCCACTCCGCGAGATGCACAATCCGCTGGGTTGTTATTAGTGCTTACATGTGACCATTGATTGGGGTTCATGGTGGTTAAAATTTCGGAAACTCTGTTGGCAACAAACACTTTCCATCGATTAGGTAAGTTATTTAACCAAGCCAATATGATTGTGGAGTCCGTCCAGGCGTGCAATTTACTGCTTTCTATGTTCATAACCTTAGCGACTTCTCCCAACAATCGTGTGAGCTCAACAGCCCCACAAAGCTCCAACCTAGGAATCGAAATCTGTTTTATGGGAGCTACTTTAGATTTAGCTGTTACCAAAGACACTTGAATGTTACCAGTTAAATCTATCATCCTTACATAAACCACCGCGGCATATGCACTCTTAGAGGCATCACAAAACCCGTGCAGTTCTCTTTGGACATCGTTAGAGTGAGTGCCTAACCATCTTGGTACTCTTAAATCCAGCAAACCTTGCAAACTTTCTCGGAACTGACACCATTCTTGTTGTATCTTTTCCGGTGCTACTTCATCCCAGGCGATACCGGCTATCCATAATTTCTGTATCATTACCTTTGCCACGATAATACATGGAGTAATCCAACCAAGTGGGTCGAACAAGCGAGATATCTCGGATATTATTTTCCTTTTCGTGACTGGTGGTTTTAACTCGGAGAGGTTAACCTGATAGCGGAAAGTATCAGTCCTTCTGTCCCATGTAAGGCCAAGAATTTTCATCACTTCATCCATTCTTAAATTTATTCCTTCCTTAATTTCCTGCTTGTCCCCTTCCTTGTTTGGATGAGTTTCTGTTATCCTTATAAGTTCTACTCGCCCATTTTTGTAATTCGAAACCTCCTTCTCCCAACAATCCCTTCATCTGTTTATATATTTCTATTCCTTCTGTAACTGTTTCGCATCCACATTAAGTCATCCATATAATAATCTATAGGAACCTTTTCAGCTGCCAAAGGATATTTGTGACCTTCATCAACGGCCACCTGTTGGAGAGTACGAACCGCCAAAAATGGAGCCGCTGCTGTACCAAAAGTTACTCTGAGAAGCTTGTAGTCTAGAATTTCATTACTTTTGCTATCAAACCATAACAATCTTTGGAAGTTGGTGTCCTCTTCATGAACCTTAACCTGGCGATACATTTTTATTATATCAGCCGTCAAACCAATTCGAGGCAGTCTCCACTTCATGACTAAATGTCTTAAATCCAGTTGTATAGTGGGACCGACCAGAAGTTCATCGTTTAGTGACACGCCATTTTTTCCAGCTTGGGAGGCATTGAAAACAACTCTAAATTTGGTCGTTGATTTATCCTCTCTCACCACGGCATGATGAGGTAAGTAGAATGAATTATCCCTATTCGCATCTGATTTTTCAATTTCGACCATATGACCCATTTGTATATATTCATCGATCACTGCTTTATAGTTTTGATAGAATAATTTATCTTTTTCAAATCTCTTTCCTAATCCCTTTAATCGACTCTCTGCTATAGATCTTGACTCACCTTTTATGCAAACGGGGTCAACCGTTTTAAATGGCAACTTGACCACATATCTTCCGGTATCGTCTCTACTTGTAGTTTTAACAAAATATTCTTCGCATTTTCTTTCCTCTTCTGTATGACTTTCTTCTTTCGTTAAACTTACACCATTTTCTATTTCCCAAAATCTTTTTAAAAGTTCATCATCATCCTGTAATTGACAATGTAATGCCAATACGTCCCCGTCTTTAACTGACGATTGTACTGCACCCGATACTATCCAACCCAGGCTTGTGGATTGAGCTACGATTGTACCATTCGGCCCTTTGCGAATACCTTCCTGAATAATCTGGCTAAATACTTCCGCACCTAATAGTAAGTCAATCCTATTAGGGCGATGGTATTCAGGATCTGCAAAGTCAATCCCATCAAATTCTGTAAATTCCAGTTTCTCTACTTTCCTCCCCGGAAGGAAAGCGGTAATGGATTTCAGAACGTAAGCCTGAACTGTGAAAACGATATTTTCGTCAACTCTCGATCTTAATTTTAGAGTGACTATGGCTTTGGAAACTATGTCTTTATTTCCCCCTACTCCTGAAATATTACCACGTATCGGTACCCTCTTTAATTTCAAATCATTGACAGTTGCTTCTGTCACAAAATTACCTTGAGAGCCTTGATCCAATAAAGCTCTCAATACGTAGTTTTGGCCATTTTTCGACTCAGCATTGACTAGTGCAGTTGCTAGCAATACTTGTTTTACTTTTCCTGTCGAAAAATTGCAAGCCACAAAAGCTGAAGAATTTTCAGCGTTACCTGCCTCTATACTAGGCCCGGATCCCTTAGACAAACTATCATTTACCTCGGATTCAACCTGAACAACACTAGCTCGCGCATTTTCATTTCCCTTTGGATGAAGGAGAGTGTGATGACGACGGTGACATAATTTACATTTATAATTAACTTTACACGCTTTCGCCCCATGATTGGCTCCCATACAGATAAAACATAAGTTATTTGTTTGAACGAAATCTCGACGTTGGTCAACAGTTTGGTTAGCAAACTTTCTACATGCACTTAACTTGTGAGCATCCGAGCATAATGCGCACTGAACCTTTGCAACATGAAGAGCTTTAAATTTAACAATATTATTATTATTATTATTAGCATTTGATTGATATTTATTTGATACAACTTTAGTGTCCAAAAATTCAAGTGCTCGATATCTATTCGTAAGAAATTCCTTAAATTGGTCAAATGTTGGTAATTCCTCTGATTGAGTGTTACTAGTAATATTGAATTCCCATTGTTTTCTAGATTCAGGATCAAGTTTCAAACAAAGAATGTGAATTATAATGATATCCCAATTTCTTATATCAATACCAAGATTCTTTAACCCACTTAAGCAATCATTAGTTGTATCCATTAGCTCTTTCAAATTATTAGAAGATTCGACAGTTAAACTCCTTTGACTCAAAAAACGTTTTAATATATAATGTGATAGATAACGTTTGTTATCATACCTAGACTTAAGTTGATTCCAACATCGTTCATAATTTGCTTCTGCTATTGGTACTTGCCTGAGCAACTGCTCTGCTTCACCAGCTAATGAGCTCTTGAGATAATGCATTTTTTGCACATTATCTAATTTGGCATTATTATGAATCAGAGACACAAACAAATCTCTGAATGTGACCCATTCGGTATATTTTCCAGAGAACGTAGGAATCACTATTTTTGGTAATTTAAATGATTCCACATTAGAGCGCTCTGATTTATTACTATTACAAGATTGATCTGTACTGTTAATAAAAGAATTAAGATAAGTTTTAATCTCTGTTTTATACTCTGTATAAATCTCTTCAGTTTGCTCATAAAAATCTTTTTTACAATAATCATGCTCCTTTAATTTAGCACCATGCGTCTTAATAAGTGTCTTATGTGTTTGAGTAAAATCCAGCCACAATTTTTCCAGCGATTCTAACCTAGTTTGACAATAAGCTTGTGTAATACGTTCTTTGGGAGATTTCTTAAAATTATTTCTAGCTTTAGCAATTTTTTCATAACCATCTACTTGTAAATTAATTTCAGAATCCATTGTTGCCAAATATAAGTGTAAAAGTTAACAATAGTATTATAGAATTAAAGCCAAGCAAAAGCTCTTTTCAATATTGTGATTTAGTATCTGTCAATAAGACTTGTATATTTACAATTTACTTCAAGCTATAGCACAAGAGAAAAAGTACTTACAATTAAAATAAAATAAAAACAATAAAAACCAAAGCAATGGAGTAAAAGGTTGAGCAACGCTATTCTACTATTAAGCTTTCTTACTAGCTAAAACGCTAAATTTATCTTTAAAACATCCACTAGATTTCCAAGTAAAAATTTAAAATATTGTGACTAAATCTTTTTACTAGAAAAAAACCATAAAATTTTCTAAGTGTTTAGAACTTATAACTCTGGCAAAAATCGGGCATAGGTTCCCCGTATCAACCAAATTCTTAAAAATCTAACTAAGTCTACTTATTAAATAACACAAAATTCACTAAGTCCAAATTTGCTTCGAAAATTGTAAGTCCCAATTAAGCTTAAAAATTCTAAGTTGAATATTGTTCGCTAATCTTCAAACTTAATCTTCTTTTTATATTTAAAGTTCAAAATCCTTTAATTTTCACTGTAGTAAAATGTTCAAACACTCACTGTTTCTATCTCGCTCACTCTTGCGTGACGTCACCTTATTTGTCGTCCTTGTCTTCCATCAACTGGTACCTGGATCCTGACCGCTGCTCCTCATCAGAGCTGGTCCCGAAGTCCAAAGCCGGATTCACCACCAAACCTGGACCCCTGCTGCAGCAGCTCCAACTCCTGAAGCTGACCTGCTCCTCTTCCCAGGGTACTTTTTCCTTCTTATCCTCTTTTTCCAAAAAATGCGATACCGCCAGACCGACTGTTCCGAAATGGGATGAGGGTTCCCAACTCCGGCTCGTAAGGACCATGTACAACCCCGGTGGGGTTAATTACAGGTTGAATACGAGGGATGCAACAAAGGGATGCCAAATAAAACAACCTTTGTACATCAGCGGTGTATTCAAAATTGGTTACAAATATAAACAAATCATTACACCTTATAAAAATAGAACAATCACTCGTAAGCGCGATTCTAAATGCTACAGCGCCATCTATCGAGCTAAAAGGTAATTATAAATTGGTTCGAGTCGGTGTCTGTACAATGCAAATGATTATTTCATCTCGGCTTCGAGTGACGGAGTGTGTTTTATAATTCAGAGTTCAGTGAGCGCAAATTAATTTAAATGATGTACGTTTTGCTGTACAATTTTAATTAAAATTGATAATCAAGAAATATATGTAATAACTAGGTATATTTGAATATATAATATTGAATGAATTTGGGACTACAGGTCCAAGGGTATCAGTCACTTGGGTACACCCTACCCTCCAATAGACTTTAGGCCAATTTCTTTGTCCATCCACAAGGCATATGTTTAAGCACTGTGCAAACTAAAATAAGCTGACGAAAATAATGACAAAGAAAAGAAATAGCTGTGTTTGTATTTCCAGTCATTTGGCCAATTTTCCTCATCGATCAATTTAAAGCCATTCCAGAACTTACACTAAAGGCTGGCGTATATTAGAGTGGGCCGCACAGTAACGCATCGAATGACAAAAATCCTGCTACATAACTTTCGTACATTTTATATGAACACACTAGATGCGGGCAGCATCGCAGCGGGCGCACTGGCGCATCGCATCCTAGGCGTATTTATGCGTTCAAATGCGACTGTAGAATGCGTTAGCCTTAAAACTAGCTAATGAAAATAATGGCAATCAAAAGCATAGAGCTGTACCTCTAGCACGAACACGAACAATCAAGCAGGTACTGTCAAAAAATGTATGGAAAATGTAGTTCCGTTAACATCATGTAGGAGCGCTGCTCAATATGTCATATTTTTTTTTTACTATACGTCCTCGATAGTTTTTCGTGTTAGGAGTACTGTGTTACCAGTCAACGACGCTCGGAACAGCTCAGCAATATTCGGGCGGTAGGTGTCGAGAGACGCGCTGAGTTCCAAAGCTTCATAATGACTTTCAGATGCTGGAGCTGCTCGCACGTGAATATCAGCCAGGTCCATCGAGGTCTATGAAGTGTGAGTTGTATACGTCTGGGAGACTTAAAGGAGTGCGCAGCCCGGCTATAGATCTTCTTCTTAGCGTGTCGACTCAGGCTTTTATGTGTGAGGGCCAAAACTCAGCCACCGACAGAGTACTATTAATGGCTTTGTAAAGATCACCGCGCGTACAGGTGTAAGGTCACGCAGAGCAATACAAAAGATGTGCCATTGTCTGGGGGGAAATATCCTTAAGCAAGCATTCTCCGAGCTGTAACCCCACCTGAGCAATCTGAGCATGTTCTCCTTACTTCAGCCGACTTGGGTCCGCAGCCTATATAAGGACTTCCAATTTGCCCAAGAGATTAGATAATAATGACAAACAAAGCGAATAGCAAAGCATTTACCAGTCGATGATGCTCGGAACAGCTCGGCTGTGTTCGGGCGGTAGGTGTCGAGCGACGCGCTGAGTTCCATGAGAGGCTTCATGATGGCCTTCAGATGCTGCAGCTGCTCGCACGCGAATATCAGCCAGGAGCAGAACATCACGTCCATCAGGTTGGCAATGGCCATCGAGAATAGTAGCCAGTATACCTAGAGTATGAAAGTATTGTTAGAGTACTAAAGTTGTGTCGAAGATGGTATTTATTGTATCACCACTTTACATACGAATGTAAGATTGTTGCTAAATATTATGAAACGACAACTCAATAATACAGTTTAGTAACTTTTAATAATAACTATCAGAAATAACACTAAATTCGTTAACCTAACTTCAAAACGTGACGTATATTAAAACTATTGAAGGTATTACAAACAATTGTTCTTCATCACTAACACATCTCTACCCAAATGCAAAATCAATTATCTTAGGCAGCTGTCTGACCGCGCCGGCGATGAGCGAGTAGCAAGTCAAGCGAGAAACTAGAAACAGGAGCCCTAATCTCTAAGCCCGTCAACTAAGATACGGGCCCCCGTCCGTAAGTTCCCGAAACTACGGATGGAGCATATTCTCTATTGATTTCGGATGTACTAGTTTTGGACAAACGGCACAAACACATTGGGAGTAGGGACAATGTCAAAACGTATTCTCATTCATTCTTAGTTCGGGTCTCCGAACTAATAAGTTGTCCGTAGGTGATACGGAGTAGGAAACGCCCGTAACTTAAGAACGAAACTTAGGCCGAAACTACGGGTTTCGTGCTTACAGAGTAGACCCCCAGATGACAAGCGGCGAGCGGTGAGTATACTCATAGTTCTCTCGCTCGGCTATGAGCGATTTCACATTTGATAGGGATAGTGATCGGGACTCGTTTTGAAAGGTAATGAATGAACGAAATTGAACTGTCTAAGCAAAGTGACACACGAAAACATCTTTCAAATATATGGAGAAGTGGCAAATGAAGTGTCGTTTAAATCATCATTCGTTCCGAAAGGGATTGCGACTATAAGTTACACAATTCCATAAATCACTATCACAATCACAATTCCTCTGAAAGAGATTGTGACAGATTTTGAAAAAAGACAATT
Source organism: Chrysoteuchia culmella (assembly GCA_910589605.1). Classification (NCBI taxonomy): domain Eukaryota; kingdom Metazoa; phylum Arthropoda; class Insecta; order Lepidoptera; family Crambidae; genus Chrysoteuchia; species Chrysoteuchia culmella. Next base: position 15,359,710 of record OU342659.1, read on the forward strand.
TAGGAGGCAGATTAAATTTGACGGAAATACCGAGGAACCTTAAAAGTAGTGAAGTATACGTATTCGTATGAGTATACGGTATACTTATAGAGGCCGAATATACGAATGTATATTAAAATACCGAATTTTTAAACGTGTTTTATTCATACATTATCGCAAAAATTAAATGTATTTTAAAAACCAACACAACCTCTAAAACATGTTTCTATTACATAACTTTATTATTTCTCCAAATTATACGGAAAAATACTGAATCCTAGCAATATACTGATGTACAAAATATTTGAAAATATTCTGAAAAAGTACTGAGTCTAGTCACACTGTTCTGGCTGCCAAGCTTTACTCACCCGCGGTGAAACAGGGTGTCGCCCGGCGAGTGACTTTTTCGCTCAGCTACAATGTAGTAAAGCGAGTACTCGCCGGTGATGTGAACAGCCAGCGATGAACTATTAATAATTGCATCTCTTTTGTTTACACGGAGTGTTTTATCCTTTGTACGTTTCTTGAGCGAGAAAATACCAAATACCTAATAGCGCTCACTCGCATTGAGACAGGTACCTTAATAATTACATAATCTATTACTCGTAGCTATCTCATTATATCTTTTAATTAGACACATAGAAGAAACCCAAAAAGTTATCATATGAATCAGAAAGGATCCCACTACAAGTAGAAATGCACTATCAACATCATCACAATCATACAACAACAACAACATAGATCAATAATCAATTTTTAATCAGAGAAAACCTCACGACATTTTCAGCCAAGCTGACTTCAGTTCTAATAACTGATAAAAAAAAACTTTTCTTCTTGAAGTCCCACCTAACAGTCAAATAGAGCACGGCTGTAAACTCAAAGGAGACTTCAACCCGCATTAGTGGGCTTCTATCCGGTGCATTAGGACCAGCTATTTCTCGAGCAAGCTACTTTGAAAGGAACTAGAACACGAGAAATGGAATAAAAATAGGGATACCATCATCTAAATTATAAACTACGGATGAAACCTTTTCTAGTTTATTTTATTACTCCACATAGAAGAATCACAAATACTCATCACACGAATTAGGAAGGATCCCACCAAATGCACCATCAATCAAATAATTTTTAATAAGGGAAAACGTCACATTTTTCAATGCTATTTATATACGATAAATTTTAAATAGAAAAAAGTCAACTCGGCCACAAGTGAATTCTCAGATGGGACTCGAACCCACGACCTTTGGAAATCCGCTCCAATGCTCTAACCACTGAGCTACCGAGACTTGCGGACCACCGTCGAAGTTCTCCAACACTTTTTTATTTTTAATACGCTGTAGGCCAGCGTTGTCACATCAATGCTAGGAATATCCTTGCATTTGAAAGATGTTTGTTTCGAACGCAAAATGAAAATTATACTTAATAGAAAAAAACTTAATTAAGCAACTTTGATTTGAATATTACACAATGCTATTTTCTTACTTTCTTTCTACGAACAATTTAAAAGGAAAAGTCCGGAGTAACACGGACGGATGGCCGCCCTTAAAATGAACTAATAACTTGTGAAATAAAAGGTTGGGCTTACTGAAAAGAATAGTTGATGGTTTCAAGCAAGAAGTTTGAATAGACTTTTTTTTCCTTTTGTAAGAGCTAAAAAGTTTAAAGTACCTCAGATGTTAAAACATAAAAGTTTGTTGGTTTGTTACAAAATATAGTACATGACGCGACCGACCAATAATAAAGTCCATTGTATCAGTGAGAACCTAATGAGACCAAACTCTCTGTCTCACCTGTTACTCACTCACTGACTGTCACTGTTAGCGACTACGTTCTTCTAAAATTAAATTATATTTTTTACCTGGTAAGCGAAGGCGATGATGTACATAGTGCCACTCATGGCATCGAACGGGTACCACGCCTTCAGAGGCAGCCGCGGGGCTGGCTCCGTCAGGGTCTCGTTGGTCTCCTTGTTGGCAATCAGACGGACTGACTCCCCGAAGAAGGTTAGAGTCACCCAACCTGTCAACAGAATAGGTGGTAAAACATTTTGAATTCGAAATTTTTTGACATTTAAATTGGGTACATATTTTAATCCTAACTAATATTATTAATGCGGAAGTGTGTTTGTTTGTCCGTCCAACGCGCCGTAAGTAACCAATCGGCTTGATTTTTGGCATAGAGTTAGTTGGCCTTCTTTTTATCCCGATATTCCCACGGGAATGAGGACCACACGGGTAAATATTTCACAAATAATTCACTATTCAGTACCTTCAAATAATGAGGGTATTCAAAACTATCCACTTGGTGTTCATTAATTCTTGTACATATCTAGGTATGTTGTGAATTGTGCCAGAGACACAGTTTTAAATATCGAAAAAACAATTTTAAAGCTTTTCTTTTTAATATTTTCATATCATTTTCCTTATAAAAAAAACAGATAGCTAAAGAGTTCCGAATATCGTCTGAATCTGGAAATCACACTAAGTTTATTTACTGTAATGTAACAATTGTAACTTGCACGACCCTTTTTCTAGTTAGAAACTCTCGAAATTAATAAATAAATAACGGTTTCGGAGATACGAATCAAGAAGCATTTACTCCCCTTGAATTAGTAAACAATGTATCTTGTTCTAGGAAAATTTGTTGTAAAGATCTTCCTTGTTTGCGAAGACAAATTAACTTGGAAAGGAAGAAACATTATTTCATTAAAATATAAGAAAATGTTCACTAAAAATAAGCTAAGGATTTTTCTTTGACGTCGACCTTGTGGTAAGTATAAAAAATTAATGAGGATGTGTATATTTATTGATAAATATAAAGTGTAGTTTGGTGACAGGACCTCTATTTATGAATCACTCGTCGTGCGAGTGGCGAGCCGAACGAGGAGGCGATCAGGCGATTAGCGACCTTGCAAGCGTAGACATAGCACGCTTTTCGATTTGCCCCTCGCGCGCTCGTGTTGGGAGGCGGCACTACAGGCGAATAGCGAAGCTATTTATATACGTGCAAGGTCGCTTTTACGGAATACGGAAGCTTAAACGTCGCACGAAAATCAGTAGAATCCTCGAGACGAGTGAATCAAAAATAGAGCTCCTGAATTGTTACTGCGCTGATGAAATATAAGATCCGCCTTACTTCGTGATCCCGTGCTGGTGATAACGTATCCCAATATCCCCACGAGAACTAGTGGTTTCCCACGATTCACCAGATTTTCGGTGCACCTTGTCGGTACTTACTTATAACTGAGAGAAACAGTAACCACATAGATGAAGTAGGTAAAGCCATCTTTGTCAACGCGAGCTGGTGGTAACGCACCCCAATATTCCCACGGGAACTACGCAGGTAAAACAGCGGTTGGCCACTAACACTTCATCATATCAGCCGCACGACACCTATTGATGGGTCCTGCGATGTCTGCATCTAGCTGCTTATCGAGACCTTCATTTGATCATCAATCCACCTTGCCGGCACTCATTTATGACTAAGAGGACAGTAACAGCAAAGATCAAGTACAGCAGCCTCATGATCTTGGTGAGCGGGGGCTGGTGGTAGCTTATCCCAATATTCCTACGGGAACTAGTGGCTTCTCTAGATCATCGTCGGTCGTCCTTGTTGGTACGTACTAATGACTAAAAGAACAGTAACAGCACAAATGAAGTACAGAAGCCTCCTCATCTTGGTGAGCCGTTTATCCCAATATTCCCTCGGGAACTAGTGTTACCGCCACCTGGGAACTTGCGGCTTCCCACGATCTTCACCAGACCATCGAGCCAACCTTGTCAGTACTTACTTATGACCGAGAGGACAGTGACAGCGCAGATAAAGTACAAGAGCCTCCTCATCTTGGTGAGCGCGAGCTGGTGGTAGCGCGCGTCAGATTCGGTGAACAGCGGGTGGCTGTTGGACTGATTCCACACGGCCAGAGTCCTGGAAGAGCAGCCTTTTATTACAGAGAATCCTATATAATGCTTAACTTTTAATACACGTGATAATTATTTTTTTCCGTACTTAATGCTATTGATATTTTTTTTACAAGAAAAAGACGACTAGTCCCGAACTAAGAGACTAGTCGTTTTTTTTTCTAGTATGACCTTCTTCAGCCTTGAGTCACCCACTTCTGAGTAAAGGCCTCCTCTCCTTTCGGTTTCTAGTATGATAAAAATTAAGAATTTTGTCACTAAAACTGCAATTGGTTTTCAGTACATAATTATCAAATTCAAGATATTATTTTTTGCCATGCCAAATCTGGCATGGCAAGGTATAGCTAGGGACGATTTTCTATACATTTCACTCACAAAATGCACCGTTGATGCAAACTCGCAAGGAATTGGCAGAGCATCAAAGAGAAGAATTTATGATGTGAGGGTATATTTGTAGAAAACAGATTCTACTTGAATACAAATAATTACTTTTTCTTATTAGTTTCACTTTTGATTTCCCGAAGACTGCTACGTAGGTAACGTTCCAGACTCCACATTGGGCACTGGTTTCCTAGAATTACGGTGTCATAATTGTTATAATATCAGACGGCACCGTAATTCTAGAAAGCCAGTGCCTTACGCCTAAAAGCTTCGTAGCATGCTAGCTACGCCGTAGCAACACCGTAGTATATACTCGTCTATTTTATCTTCAATTCGATTCAATTTATATAAACTATCTACCCAATAACTAAAATAAAAAATCAGGATTTTATAAATATGTATCTTGCAAATCACAAGGCAATTTGCGAGTCAAAAGCAAATCGCAATACTTTTTTACCAGCGAACCAATCATTGAGGTGACTTTATTATTCATATCGTTCCGATTCCCCTTCCCTCTAAGGAATCAGTTCAAAGGAGAGACTTTCACCACAATGGCCGCAAGTTACGCGCAACGAGATATTGTGAGTGAAAATTCAATTTACGTCATACTGAAATGATGTCAAGCGTTTTATTTGAAAGTAGTGACTTCCAAGACTTCTACGTGGAACGTGATTTCTTTTTTGTGCTTCAGCCGAAATGTTATTAGTTTTTTAATGTAGGTAATTTTTTTTTCAAATTTAAGTATATTATAAAACTTTGAGACGGATAATAAGATATTATAGGTAAAAAAATTATTAGATCAGTAATAATTATGTTGTGGTGTAGTAAGAATAAACACAAAAACGTGTGAGACTTCATCCGCCTGTGACTTCGTCTGCATTAAGTAAGGGTTAAGTTAACATAAAACCTACTTCAGTAAATTCGTAAGTTTTACGCTCACTAAAAGATTTTTTCGCAACAAAATGAATTTTTAATATTCAACCTAATCAAAAAAAGTTATTTATACTTCCTCCAAGAGCCTTTGTGTAATAAATAGACAATCAGAAAAGATTTCTATAGCGTCTGGGAAAATAGAATTTATACGCTGAAAGACACTGAAAAACTAAGTTACGCCTTTCCGACTCTTCGACAAAAACATCGGTTTTCCGTAATAAGAGAAAATGAAGGCGTCGACGATGAGAAAATTATTTTCCACTCAGAAAGCCTTTATGCTCAGTCGTTAAATTAAAATTGGTTTGAAACGAATTTTGTTTGTGTTGCTACGTCTTATTTAATAGGTATTGCGTTATTAAGATTAACACAGCTTTCATCTTTTTCAAAGACTTCGTTAAAATAACTTTTTGGATTTTATGTCCTTTTAGTTACAACATTATGAGTAGCATAAATAATTACATATACGAATATTAAAACCAAACAAGCAGAAAAATCGTATGTTGGTCCAGAGTCGAGATCGAACCCGCGACCGCTAGCACAGTAGTCTGGGAAACACTACCCACTATGCCTCTAATCAGTAGTAAAAAAAAAAAAAAACTTATAACAATTTGCTTAAATACTATTGCTCCCTGAAGTACCCTTACCTGTAGAAGCTTTTAGAGTTGACGGCGAAGAAGAGAAGCTTGATAACCGAATGAGCGAAGAATAAGACGGTGATGGTATTAGCAGTCAACTCATTGACTTCATCAGAATACTGGGCCATATTAGCAGCCATACACAGATAGTTGACGACAATTAAAACGGCGTGTACGCTAGAGTAAACCTTCCGAAGGAGAGTAGACATGCCAGAATTATCTGAAAGAGTATTTAACTGTTAGTACTATTATGATTTAGGTTTTGGCATTAAAATGCTTTCTAAGACTTTAATATAAGAACAAGGCGACATCCCCTTCTTAGACGGGACGCAAACCCGCAACCTTTGTCTATCCGTGCCAATGCTCTTCCAGTAGATACCTCTAGACTTGTTAAGGCTCGTCGAAATTTTTAAGTACCTCACTTTTCTCCCAAAATTTAGCATTCCTCTTTCCTAAGTATTTTTTAAATTACCATCACTAATTGAAAATATTTCCATGTCTACTCACCTGAGCGATAATTAAATAAAAAATGTCCAGCTGCCTGCATCAATTTGATGTTTGGCATCAAATCGGACACCAGGCCCTGGGCCTTCACTTTGGTCATCATCTGTATGAAAATTGTTATAAATATGTGAACTAATTCCTAAAGATTTATAAAATGTATTATTTTCATTATATAAAACCTTACCTTGTCAGATTTAACTTATTATCCGTTTTAAAATATCAATATGAATTTCAATCAGCTTATATTTTGTCCACCCACGTCCTAAGACCACATTTTTACTTCTACTTAATCTATCGTTAAAGGACCAATCCCACAGAAACGTCTGATCTTCACATTTACCAAGGAGCAAATGGACACCTTCATCGATTTTTATTTCATTGTCATTACTACTTTTGCACTGACGTGTATCAATTTCAAAGTCACGTCTATCAGTAGGCGATTGGTACGTGAGAATGGGGCATATGGCGTCCGGTGTGAAAGTAGGTAATTCCTTCTTTTTAATTATGCATGTTTCTAGCAGTTGGCCGTGTATCTTCAGGATTATATGTGTTGTGTCATCACCGATCGATGTATTCATTAAAATGAACAATGTTATAACTAACTTTGTTTACTTCGTCGTCCGATTCTGTTTGCTGTTGTTGTTGACTTTGCGATTCAATGTGCGGGTTTTCCAGTTTCATGTTTGTTCAATGTTTGTTGTTTTCTATTTATACACAGATATGGGATTGTTAGTAATTTAATCGATTTTGTCTCTAACTTTCTTAGATATGTGCGTATTTGTCTATAATCTTATGAATAAAATAAAATTTTATTTGGTACACATACAGTCTCGGAAGTAGGTGGTAGGTAGCCCACTTGCCACGCAGAGTTTCTTGAATGGCTATTGGTCGTCGTATTCGACGACTGTCAAAGTTGAGCGCAAAAGGTGGTCGACAGGCAACTTTCGCGACTGTACAACACAAAAAACAAGAAAAAATATTTTTTTTTAAGATTTCGACCTTGCTCAGTCTTAGGCCCGTATTCCAGAACGTGACTCAAGCAGTGATCTAGGTATACTTGAGAACAGTTAGAAAGTGACGGGCTTATTCATCACATGTAGCGACGTCCCATTCTGACTGTTCTCAAGTACATAACACTGCTTGAGTCACGTCCTGGAATTCTGGACATTGAATCATTCTTCCAATTATGTGAAAGTTTGGATGTTTGGATAGATTGATGTTTGTTACTCAATCACGCAAAAATGGCTGAAGGGATTGGAATAAAATTTGGCACACGTATAGTTTATAGGCTGAATTAAAATAAAGAATACATTTTATCCTTATATTCCCACGGGAACGTTATTTTAAAAATAATTTTGGTAACAGTTCAAGGGTACCGTCAACTTTTTGTTGTAAATATTTTTATAAAATGTTGCTTGACTAACTATTTTATATTGAACAACGCCTTATGGATTACGACTACTACATAATGACAGAAAGCGATACTAAAAGCTTATATCTTCTTAGGAATAAATTCATGTTGATCCGAAAGTAAATATGCCTCAAATAATAAGGAGCGTTATAAAAAAGTAGGTCCCTGCACCACGTTAAAATAATACTGCATGAAATTATTGAACAAATCTGTGATAATCTTTTAGGTATCATTGCACAAATTGTCATCAATTGTGAAATTGATGACAATATGTGCAATGCCTTTGGGGTTTCGTTACCAATAAATAAATAAACCGACTGCAATCAGCATAAAACCCTTTCGGTACCCATTTCTTATTCTATTATTTTTACCGTCAAGGTTTTTTTAACTGAAATCTCTCACGAATAGTCAATTCATGGTTAGGGATAAAAAAAAACATCTTGCGAACACCACCTGAAATCTGCATGCATGCATGCTTAATGAACACGAGCTTTTATATTGAGGGGCCACATTGATAAACTGCTTAGTAAAATAATAAATAAATACTTATTTAAATATATAAGAATGTATTAGGTACAAATATTTATTTAAATATATAAGAAAAGGAAAATAGAATTTCGTACTAAATAAAAACCGTTTATGTCAGCTACTGGTTTCGATGATTTAATCGGTATTATACGAATCACTACGAAAACAACAGCATTTTCAATAATCAGGATTATAAAAAAAACAGGAATAGGAAAAAATGTGTATAAATTTATGGGACCACGGCTGAACTAGTTCTTTCAGATAAACAAGAATTATTAAAATCGGTTAACAACTGAGCAAGTTATGCTAAAACATACATAAAAAGTACCTTCGTCTTTAAGAACTTCCTTTTTTTTAAGTCGGTTAAAATGCGTGTTAACATACAATTTCTTTATTTCAATAAATCTTCCCTCATATCGCCAGGAATAGCAGCCTAATCTAAAATCGGTCTGAAATTTTAGACCGATTTTAGATTAGGCTGCTATTCCTGGCGATATGAGGGAAGGACGTGAAGGACATAAATATAATAACAAAATGGCATCCGTTAGTAATGTTCCCCATGAGAATAATTACCGCTGCGAACATGTAAGTCCCCAAATAAGTCACTTTCTTCGGATCTACAACAGCATAGGGCAAACACAAATATAAGGCAAGAAAGAAGAAAGGAACTTATTCATTAGGGCAGTAGGTTTAATTTTGTCTAGCAACGGTGTTTGCCAAAAGTATTGCTGCCGTGTTTACTTAAAGGAACGGCCCGGTCTTTTTGCGACAGGCGAAGCGGAGTTCGAAAGAATCAGCTAAGTGTTTCTGCTTTGGGCTCAAGCCCCTCAAGGCAAGCGCTGGCTTTTCGGCTTATACACCCACTGTATCTGAGGTCTTGGGTGGTAGGTTTGATTCTCAATAGGGGTACATATTATTATAATCAGATTAGGTGGTGGAAATCCGCCAGGCTAGCTAGCACCATCTTATCTACGTGTGTCGTCATGACAAAAAAGTAGTTCTGGCAGATAAGAATTGAAATCAAATCCCTCAGTGGTTGAGGATTCCGGTAGTAGCCCTATTCAACCTTCAGCCTCGTGACTTAACATCAGACAAGTCTATCATTATGTCCGTAGTCCATAATATTTTCATAACGGAAATTCAACCATAAAAGAGGAAAAAATCCTTACTAATATTATACCGCGTGGGGCCTATAACCGGGGAAAATATTGAAAATAGGGACTCTCTAGAGTATTTGTATTTATTCTGAAAAGATTTCAGTTAATCAAAACCCATGCATTACTCACAATAAGAATTTAAAGTTACGATTCATAATCAGTGTAGTATATCAAAACGATAGTATAGCTAACGTTGCGAACGAATCGTGGTACAGGGGACAACAAAAAACTTACGAAAATCATAGTGTTAAAAGAGTGTAAATTCAAAAGAATAATTTTGATTAGTGAAGTCAGAATATTGTCAAGGGAATTTCTTTGGTTTCAGTTTAAATTAATTTCAATTTAAGTAATCGAATGGGATTCATTTATGCAATTTGTAATTAAATGTGAAAATGGCTTTGAGTGCAAAAACACACCAGAAAGAAAACAATAGGTACCCACGTGGATTCATGAATTACGATAGTAAGTAAGACAGTATTATTTTTCTATCAGCCGACACATAAATTGTCAAAAAGTCGTTCCGAGTAGCTCCGAAAAAGATGAGCGGTACTGTTGTTTGCATTATATTGAATTCACGATTAAGTTTGTTAGAAAAAATAAAAAAGTAAAGATTTGGTTTTCATTATTTGGGACCGTAATGATTCAATCACTAGTGACATAAAGAGCCTCCGTTTTTAATATTATCCCCGGTTTTAGGCCCCAGACGGTAAATGCGAGTGTGTTTGTTTGTCCTTCCTTCACGCCCTACTAAGCCACCAATCGACTTGGTTTTTTTGGCATAGAGTTAGTGAAACGTCTAAGTTTAACATAGGCTACTTTTTATCCCGATATTCCCACGGGAACGGAAACCGCGCGGGTGAAATTGTAGGAGGAAGCTAGTAAACAATAAATGATTATGTAAGCATATGTAATTATAAAGACTTTGAAAGTCTTGTGTTATTTTAGAGTTAATTACTTATTATTTTTAAAAATTAAGTTTGCGTTAGCGTTTAAACGATAATAAACATGAGGAGGCTTTTTTCCAAAAAAAAAAATAAGCGCTCTCTGATAATTAGCAAATGACTTAAATACAAAAGGTGATAACAGACGCCATGTTTCTGTCCACAGCTCCGTGTAACAGAAGTTGGGTCAGGGTGGCGAAATAAAAATGCAGTTATATATTTAAGTTGCGTTTTCAGTCACCAGCGTTATAAGCAGGAAAGAATTAAAAACTAAACTAACTTCGCCCCGGGCCTTAATAAACAATAACATATCTCGTAACACAGAACAAAGGTAAACCTATCACTACGGCGAAGTAATTATTTCATGTAAACAAAATACGAGCCGTAGGCTCATTACGAATACCAACGCAAGGCGGTCATTCCTTATCAAACATATTAAAGGGGCCCGGTGACGGGAGCAAAGTAGAACTCTATAACATCCGCTTATCGCCTCGCTCATCGCACAATCGAAAGTCGTGCCGCAAGGGGCAGGAAATGGCAAGCTTAGCTGAGCATTTAGATTTCATTAAGGGAAGGTCGACTACCATTTTAAGCTTAGTTATTTATTAAGAACGTCTCTGTCAGAATTTTAATTAGACTAAATTAGTTCATGAGATTTACAGGAACAGTACAATAATGTACGTGAACAATTACGTAAACGATAGCTACTATTTAATGTTGAGATAATGTCCAACAAGCATATAGCTCTCAGGAATAGCAGCTTACAATGCTATAAGTCTTAAATATATCTCAAGAAAGCTATGGGCAATGTATGCCGGCTTGGAAATGTTCCGCCAAATACTAAATTAATGCCAAGACTAAAGTAATAGTTAGTATTACTTTAGTCTTGGCATTAATTTAGTATATCTATATAGTATAAATTTACTGATATTCCATGGCCACATTTTGAACTTTCTCTTTATCTTCTTTTGATAAAAACGTATCTATATCTAACACCTTCATGTTTAATCAATTCTTAGGAGCGAACTTGAAACAATTAACATGAAATTCATCAAATCACCGGCAAAAATCTAGAATATTACCTAAACTATATTAAAAACTAGCTGTTACCCGCGACTTCGTCCGCGTGGAATCCTTTTATACATGTATTAATTTTCCGCCCGCGACTTCGTCCGCGTAGATTCTACTTTCCTCTTAAGGGAAAATCCTTTCTTACCTATCTACATGCCAAATTTCAACTCAATCCGTCAAGTACTTTGAGCTTTGCGTTGATAAGTATATCAGTAATTTTTGCCTTTTATATATTTAGATTATTGTCTGGGATGGAAGTACTATGGCCGATAAATTGATTAAGTACTTACCTAACGATTTGTTAGCTTATGAGGTTGGTCAGTTATAGTAATAATTAACAAAAATCAGTATACTTTTTGGGAACCGGCAAAGCTGTTGAATTTCATTTGTTTTTGGCAAAAAGACTGATCAAAGATTTTCACAAAATATAGGTTTGTTTATTTGTTTTTAAGTTTCAACCATGAGCCTTATAATAATAAAATAAGTCACTTTAAATTTGAAATTAAAAGATTTTTCTTAGAAAACTCCATCCCCCTTTTCACCAAAAGGCGACCTTAATACTAAAAGAATTTTCTACCAGTCAACCTTTAGGAAAACCGAGAGCAGAGATAGGGTAATGCGATTTGTTAACATTGATGTGTAAATATACATTACTTTAATACATACATAAATATACAAATTCATACATGATATACTAATACTATATACATTATATATTATAGATACATAAATAAACAAAATATTGTACCAACGATAAAATGAGAAAAATACATTGATGATAAATTACCAAAACTACAAACCTAAGCACTCAACCCATCCAAAAGAAAAACACGAACATTCCTTTTAAAAGAATATTTGCTGGGAGATTTTCTGATAGCGTCAGGGATATGGTTCCAGAATCGTAGTGAAGCAGTCAGATATATAGCCAGAATGAAAAAGAGGGGAAGTAAGCGCAAGAGTATTAGCAGAGTGAAGATGGCGGTCATCAGAGTCACAGAGATAGGTACTGAAAACTGTTTATAACTTTTTAATTTTGCATTTTACAATGCTATTTTTATACGGGACGGGATCCCGTCAGGGCGACATGAGACTAGTTGCTTTTTTCTTCTATATTTTCTTGTTTAATATTTATCACTGAAAACTGATAAAGTCATGAGACTCAATTTGAAAACTGTGTCTTAGAAAAAGGTAAATATGAAGTTGGGGCTACAAGTTAATTGAGGATTACCTCGGTCCATGCAGAATTTCCAATTAAAGCTGGATAATCCCTTCAGATAGCCTGAAAGGAGATAGAAGAAAAACAATTTTGTCGGACTGTTCAGACAATTAGCTCTGACCATCTCGTAAGCTAGCATTTTGATAAACTTGTATTTTTTATGAAACTTATAATACTTATAAAGAAAATAAGAGGGGGGAAAATAAATCTCAGTGTTGAAATTGATTTTATTTGAAAACATAAACATGATGTTATTAAAGAATAATCTTAATACTTTTACATTCTAAAAGTATAAATTTAAAAAATAAGAGGAAAAAGGGAAATATAAATTATTTTAATCGTGTTAGATATTTTAATTTTAGAGGGAAAGATCAGTTACAATTTGTTACGTTTGACGTCAACACACAGATATGCAAACACAGAGCATATTGACGTCAAACGTCAATCACAGAACATACTGGGTTGTAAGCACGGAATGTAACAGGTATACTTTAAATTTAACCGTTATCAATAACGATATCCGTTGATATCGTTATCATTTTATATTCACACCAAGTATTATAATGATGTATTATAAATACTGTGTAATATTTTGAGCGTTTTGTTTCAAATTTAGTATTTCTAAATATTGTAAGTATTTCTATGTGGCAACACATGAGCTGCCACACTATAATTACATTTGTCAGACTATGTACAGGACCATTTGCCTTTTAGAATTGAAGCAGTAAAGATCTATAAATTACTGACCTGTTTTACTTCCACTCATACCTTCATTCCCAATAATCGGAAAAGATAAACATATCAAAATAATACTGCCGTCATAAGAAGAAAAGACCTATCTAATATTTTTTTTCAAATACATATTCGCAATCAGTAAAAAAGGACGCTTTTACTAGATTTCTTTCATTTCATAACTGTGACTGCAAGCCAGAGATTCTCGCTGATAAAAAAAGACGTATGTGCTTCAAAACACAATGTTTAGAAAGTAGAAAAGTCAGTACTGATGCAAAATAGATAGAAAAGAAGTATCTGAGTAGATGTGTCTCATTACTTCAAGAAATATTGGTCTGGTCATAAAATGAAAAGACGTAACTGAACTGGGGGCCTACCATCAACTGTAATGTGATTCATTTTAGGTTACTTTTAGGTAGTAAGAGCGGGACGCCGCTAGACGCGCTATATGGCAGCATCCCACTCTCACAACCTACAATGAATTGCATTACAGTTGGTGGTAAGGCCCCTGGTCATAGAAAGAAAGGACGCTTCTGCTTAGATGCCTCTTTACATTCTAGTTTTACGATAAAATCAGTCAGACGCAAGTGGTAGAACCGTCTTTTTTATGGATCAACATGGATTATGGCGTCGTTTTAGTTGTAATGATGTCATATTTTCATTATAATTTTGATAAATTTTATTGAAAAAAGGCAAACTTCACTGATGCAAGATTCACTGTTAAGAGTTCTTAGCTATTTTGGTTGCTATAAAGCTGTGCTTTCTTTTGTGTTCGCCTTACGCCCGTATGAAAAAGAGCGATGTAAGAGGCTATTCGAAGGAGGTTTTAACTTAATTCATAGTGTTTACGCCATTTCTGGCTTCCCTATTTTAAATTCGCGAGCTTCATGATGTGGTTCCTTACTTCTATCCCTTTCCTACTCACACCATCGTGCGCAGAGTGAGAGAACTAATCAAGCAAGTTGAATTAATTATAAACTGTGTAATGAGTGATTCAGTGTTCTAAAGTGTGTGGAACTTAGCCGGCCGGCAGAGTAACCAAGGCCTAGGGTTCCTGTCCATCCGGCATGTGTGAGACAGTGAGTGGCGTTTCCTGAAGTGCAGCTGAAGGCAAGATACTCCAGAAGCTGAATCGAACCGCGCTCGGTGAGTCCCCTTCCCTCTCCGTAATATCTAAGGCCCACATCATTTTTTTTCTGAACCACAAGTCATAAACCGCCCCGCTGGCCGCTATACAGTCCACTTATATTACCGCCATCCCACATAGAGTTCACTCTCTCAAAGGACTGCGCAGTCCTGGACTGCGCTATCATGAAAGAGCGTGTAGCCGGTACATTAGATCTATACTAATATTATAAAGAGGAAATCTTTGATTGTTTGTTTGTTTGCATTGAATAGGCTCCGAAACTACTGAACAGATTTGGATGAAATTTGGTACACAGATAGTAGATAGCCTGGTTATGAACATAGGATACTTTTTATCCCGATATTCCTACGGGAACAGGAACCACGTGGGCGAAACCGCGAGCGGCCGTTAGTAAAAATGTGTTAGAAAACATTTTATAACTATAGCTAGCACCGACTCCAAAAGTTTTATTTATTAATTTTTGAAGTTGGTTTGATTTTTTTTTATAAAATGTTTTTATTTCAGATTGTTTAGTTACATCATGTGCCGTTACTTACACTAAAAATCAGCCCATACACAACAATGATGTCATCTAGGTAAACGACTACTTGGCAAAATTTATATTTTACAGGATTATGAAAAAACTACTAGCCAGATCTTCATAAAAATTATATGGGACCACACATAAACCATTTTCTTTCAGATAAAAAAAGAATTATAAAAATCTGTTAACAACTGGCGAAGTAATGGTAAAAAATACATAAAAAAAAATAAAAAACCGTCGACTTGAGAACCTCCTCCTTTTTTGAAGTCGGTTAAAAAGACATTTTGTCTTAAGCAGTTTTTCATGTCTGAAACGAACTCGAAATCTTTTTTGTTTTGAAATGACCATCCTATTCTTCCAAGCTACCTCAAAGTTTGGGTATATTGGATTTAACATTCTTGTGTGGACATAACTGATATTTGCGATATTGGACGAACTTTCCGAAAGTTTCGCACAAACACGCTAACTTTTATAGGAAGTGGCTAGTGCCTGTTTTGTTTTCTTTTTCGCCTCTTTATTTTATTTTCATGCACTCTCTTTTCAAGCTTAAACTTGAAAATAGTAAGCAGATTATATAATTTTCAGTACTGATATTTAGTTGTATTAATTTATCAGCTTCGCCGCGGACCTTATTTTCCAAAAATTGCATTTTCTGTGCACTAGACATTGATCGGTTGCTGTGAATGGACTCATTAAACAGATCCTTAAATGAAATCCATTAATGGAAATTTCCGCTAAACGTAGGAATTTCCATTTGTGGAGTTGATTTCTCTCGATGACTTATAGAACATTTTGTCTAATTGATTTTCTTTTTCATGTCTTGGGATTTTTGTTCATACTTGTAGAAGATTGATTGTAAGTCTCGTCTTCTTCACAAAGCTTACTATCGATATTCTAGTGTAAAGTATCGATATTGGACCACCGAGATTAAATTAACTGCAACGCATCTTCGAGTTCCCATTGTTCATTTATATCTTCCAGATTGATAAAGTGTAAGGAGCGTACGTGGGTCTTGAAAATCGTTTGTTGCTTGTACATAAATTTTGGGACCTTGCGAGGTTCAGATCTTGATTTGACATTGCTGCGGGTGAACTCTGGGGCCGGCTCGCGGGACGCTTGGCTTGGCGGCTCAGCTCGACATTGGAGTGGCTCGTGAACGTTTTGGAGTCACTCCTTGAGCGGCCCAATCCGCGATCGGTGACCTCATGCCTTTTTTACAGCTTCCAGGTGTTGAATTAATTCGTTCCTCACATCTTAATAAAATGTTTTCGAAACGTTTCTCCCAAAAGTAAGTTCAGTCTTGAACTCCAATATTTTTTATTTTGGATTGCCATTTCACTGGAGAGCCACCGTTTGAGACCAAGCATCCCCTTGGCCACGCATCCCTCGGCACGGTACGACTAACACTTTGGATTGGGGAGGGAGGAAAGGAAGGGAATTAAGAAGGAGAATAGGTTGGAGGAGTGAATATTGGAAGTTTGGAGCACGGGAATGTGGGGAAAGGAGTCTTCCGCCGTGTTGGAGTTCACTGACGAGATAGCGCCATTGGATTTTGCTACCCGGATCACAGGGCAGATGGTTGTGTGCGATGCCTGTTAAAGATCCGTGCATTACCGAGATGTACAACGGGGCACTTGACTTGACGTGCCCTGCCCATCATCGCACGCTTGGGCACACGTCAGCCGCCCTCCATCCCTGCTTCTTGGGTAGCGATGATGTCCAAGTTGCTGGTTGCTTGTTATGTTTCCGCTCTCTGCACGATATGTGCGCCCTGTTATCAATCCAGTTGGTGAGACCCGCTTGTGGGAGGCCAACCGAACCGATTCGCTACCGTACAAATCACAAAAACACAACACTTAATCCTCGAAGGACCTTAGAGGTATAGATCGTACACCTTTAGATAATTATGATACTGATAGAAACACTGATCGAACTGACGATTGTCGTATATTTATTTATCCAAGGTAATTAAACTGATATGATCTAGCAAGGAGAACGACTTATTGCGAACTGACTTAAATTAGGTCAAAATGTTGAATATTTTAAAACTGCTATGCTAAAAAAAAAAGTTAAATGTTTATTATGAGCATTGCTGATGCGGGAAATATTCGATGTGTGTCATACATAACATTTTATTCCTATTTGAGTTAACTTTGAATTAACTATAATAATCTCTTTTTGATGATTTTAGTTTTTTATATCATGAAAACAACAAGAACAGTGTATATCTAGATCAAACTTTTTGTTAAAAAAAAAAATCCGGCAGTTGACCGCGGAACAACCTAAAATTTTTTACAACTTAGGTTTTATTAACGCAGTTTTTTTTTACTTTTTAGTGTCTGTAATAGGCTGTTTTATAAACTACAGCAGGTTTTTTCTAGATTAGATAAGGTTTGATGTACATTATAAACAAAATTATCGTAAATACTACATCGTCCAAGTCAACAATGAAATGAAATATATAAAATGCTCACAACATAAAAAGTACTGGGTCAAACGAAACCAAATTTTTATGGGACCAATTGGCAACTATTCTGCATCGAACAAAAAAAGAATCATGGAAATTGGTTCAGAAATCTCGGCGTAATCGGTGTACATATATAATAAAAAAAAATATATATATACCAACCGAATTGAGAACCTCCTAAATCATAAATTATTGACTGTTGCATCTTAATCGATCGCTTAACACCTAAAAAAAAGGTATTATTACTATAATACATCTTTTCAGGATGTATATATATATATATATATATATATATATATATATATATATATATATATATATATTATTAGGATATTTAGTAAAAATCCCTTCCTTTTTTTGTGACGTCACACGACAACCACTATAAATACGGCGACCGTCGGTGTCTCGGGTCATTTGACGGTTGGCTGTCGAGCGGAGCGGTTGTCTGGTGATCGGCGCAATTTGCTGTAAGTCGTGTTATTTTCCTATTTTAGTTTCTTTTTATGAATTGTTATTTTTAATAAGAAGTGTTTTGGTTAGATTTTGAATTGATGGTTGATTTGTTGAAAATGTAATAAATTGTGCGTGTCTTAACTTGTTTTTTTTTAAATAATATCTGCTTCTGATCCTAAAATCAGAAGTGGGATAGGCTTTCTGCCCACTTTATTTGCTATTCTGACTACCTACTTGAAAATCATAACCTGTGAGTTGAATTTTATTGTTGTAAAAGTAAAGTTTTAGTGTTTTACGTAATTGGTCGTTACTTTAAATCTGTTTTGAACAATCAACCGTTTGTTTAAAATCATGCCGCGTCATAATCATGACGAGTCACCGCATCGCAGAACACGCAGCAAATCGCGTCGCCACCGTCGTAGGTCGCGTTCACGATCTCGTTCTCGCTCACGATCGCGTCGTTACAGGACTCGTAGTAGGTCTCATAGCTGTCACAGCTCTGTTAAGAGAACTTTAGGCGCGATCATGTCACGTTTAAATGCGATCGAGGAAAGTGCCGCGAGTGTATCACAGACCCCATTACCGCCGAATCGTTGCCCCACGCCTAAACGCAAAGAGGATGTCCGACAGTAGCTCAGGCGATTGCTGATGCTTTGGTGACTTTTAACCAAACTAAACCACAGAACTATTATGTGTCCAATTTTGATCCGTCGATCCATAGCTTTGAGGCGTGGTGTAGCGAGGTCGAACGCGCTAGGATAGCTAACCGTTGGGCGGAATTAGAGTGCTTGTCGCGAGTGGCCCACTGTTTAAAAGGCGATGCTAAGACCTGGTTAAATGAGTGGACCACTAACGATCGTTCGTGGTCTAACTTTGTTAAGGAATTTAAATCACTTTGCCCTCGTAAACATGACTATGCAAATATTCTTTTTGAGGTCATGAGTGCCACGTCTGACAAGTTTCCAACTTACGCTGAGTATGCTCGTCGCTCACTGCTACGCCTGCGGGTAGTGCAGGGCTTGAGTGAGGAGCTTATGGTGCAGATTGTTATTCGTGGTATAAATGACGCTCAGGTTAGGGCGGCCGCTGCAAACGCCGATTTGACTACAGAAAATTTAGTTTCGTTTTTAGCAATTTATGTCAAACCTAATCGTAACAAGTTTGATAACCGACTACCCTCCTCTAGCGGTACTGTAAAAAGGCGAAATATTGATCGCCCTGTTAATAAATGCTTTTCTTGTGGCCAATCCGGGCATCTAAGCTTTAACTGTCCTAAGAAACAGAAGCCCTCCGATGCTACAACTAGAATTACTTGTACTTTTTGCAAGAAACTCGGACATAAAGAAAGTGATTGTTTTGCAAAGTCTAGGTCGAATAATCAAAATCAACGTAATGTTAATCTCTGTAAAGAACTTTTGAATGCATCTGAAAATAATGATATCTGCACCGCCGTTATACAGGGTATCCCGGTGGATGTGTTAATTGATAGTGGCGCGCTTAATGTTTCACTTATGTCATCATCTGTAGTTAAGTACTTTTCGGGCCCCCGTAAGCAAACTCACTGTGTTCTTAAGGGGATAAGTAGTACGGAATTCGTTGCTCGCGAACTTGTATCTCTCACTGTAGAGTTTAGCAACATAGCATTAGATATCGATTTTGTGATTGTTCCTGCTTCTTATATGAATACGCCTATTATCATCGGCACAGACGTATTAAATCGTGATGGAGTGACCTTCATTAGAACTAAGCACGGACAATATTTAACACACTCTCCTGTTCTAAATCAGATTAACTCGGTTCAGGCGATTGATAGGGTTAGTACGCCTCTTCAAAGCGGTGAACATATTTTGCTTATGTCGGTCATTGATAGTTTCGCGCCATACCTTATATCAGGTACTGCGTCAACCACTGTTAAGACGGGCAAAATGCAAATTAATTTGATTAGTGACGCTCCTATTGCTTATCACCCTTACCGTTTATCTTATCCAGAAAAACTTAAAGTGCGAGAAATAGTAGCAGATTTACTCGACAAAAATATAATAAGGGAGTAAGACTCCGAGTATGCCAGTCCCATCATCCTGGTCAAAAAGAAAGACGGTTCTGACAGGATGTGTGTGGACTTCCGCGCACTTAACCGTATAACCGTCAAGGACAGGTATCCGCTCCCGCTAATAGAGGACCACATAGATAGGTTGGGAGGGTCTAAGTACTTTACCAGCTTAGATATGGCATCAGGATTTCACCAGATCCCTATTGATGAGTCCTCAATTCACAAGACAGGCTTCGTCACGCCCGAAGGGCATTATGAATACCTTAAAATGCCCTTTGGTTTGTGTAACTCTCCTACTGTGTATCAAAGAATAATTAACAACACACTTCGGAGATTCATCGAAGCCGGTAATGTTCTCGTATACATCGACGACGTCCTCCTTTTGAGTATGTCTATCGAGGAAGGTATTAACTTGTTGCGCGATGTGTTAAAAACTCTCACAGAAGCGGGGTTTTCGATAAATCTCCAAAAGTGTTCATTCCTCACTACAGAAGTAGAGTACCTAGGCCGCGTTATCACCCATGGTCAGGTTAGGCCGAGCACTAGGAAGATAGACGCATTGGTGGATGCGCCTGTCCCCTCTAATGTGAAACAGGTCCGTCAGTTCTTGGGGCTGGCGGGGTACTTTCGCCGTTATATTAAGGATTATGCGACGAAGACTGCAAGTATATCTCGCCTCACTAAAAAAGACGTTAAATTTCAATGGGGTCCTGAACAGGAACAGGTTCGGCTAGATCTTATTAAATCACTTACCAGCGAACCAATACTTGCAATCTTTGATCCGAATCTTGCTACAGAGCTCCACACGGATGCGAGTAGCGCTGGGTACGGTGCGGTACTATTACAGACACATAGTGACAATAACAAGCGTGTGGTAGCTTACTATAGTAAGGTGACACAGGGCGCTGAAAGCAGATACCATTCGTATGAGTTGGAGACGCTGGCGGTCGTCAGGGCTTTGCAGCATTTTAGACACTATTTGATTGGCGTTGAATTTAAAATTGTCACGGACTGCAATGCCTTGAAGGCCACCGAGCGCAAGAAGGATCTGCTTCCACGCGTTGCCCGCTGGTGGATGTACCTGCAAGACTATAACTTTAGTATCGAATACAGAAAAGGTCGACTAATGGGTCACGCCGATTACTTAAGCAGGAATCCACCAGTGGCACAGGTTAATCACATAGATAGGCCTTTGAATTGGGCACAAATGGCTCAATCAGCCGACTGCGAAACTCAGGACCTGATTCAAAAACTAAGGGATGGTCTCTTGGACTCGAATCGTTATGTTTGCCGAAACGACCTTCTTTATTACCGTTTCATCCCTGTTGGCGAGGAATCCCGCCTTTTATGTTTTATTCCTAAAGGGCATCGTCTTAGTCTCTTGCGTATTTTTCACGACGAACATGAACATATAGGACCCGAGAAAACATTGGACCTCATCCTTAAACATTTTTGGTTTCCTGGCCTTAAGCCTTTTGTAATGAAATATACGTCCCATTGTCTCATCTGTATCTCTAGAAAACGAGTTCCAAGAGCACCGCTTCAGCCTATTACTTCGTGGCCAAAATCTGAAATCCCTTTTAATACAGTTCATGCGGATGTGTTAGGTCCTCTCCCTGAATCGAATGGGTTTAAGTTTGTGTTCGTTTTAGTAGACTCTTTTACTAAATTTTGTTTACTTTTAACTATGTATCGACAAGACGCGCATGAGCTTAAACGTGTTTTTAATAATGTAGTTGCATTATTTGGTGTGCCTAAACTTCTAATATGTGACCGAGGGCGTATGTTCGAAGCCTCTAGCTTTGTAACGTGGATGACAGAAATAGGCTGCGATATCCACTACATTACGCCGGAAATGCATCAGTCTAACGGCCAGGCCGAACGTTATGTTCGCACGGTGCTTAACCTAATACGGGTTCATAGTTATCGCCAAAACTCTTCATGGTCTGACGCATTATGTAAAATACAATTAGTACTTAATATAACAAAACAGAAGAGTACTCAGTTGTCTGCTCTTAATCTACTTATCGGTATTGATGCGACTACTCCCGTCATTCGATCGCTAATACGAGACGTTGCAGTTGAAAATGCAAACCCTAATCGTGAAGCTTGGCGTGAGATATGTAGAGAGCGAGCTAAGGGTCTACTTGATAAAAATCAGCGACAACAAGACTCGTATGTTAATCGTCATCGTCGTAGTCCTAGAGTTTTTAAGAAAGGCGACCACGTATTTGTTATAAAATACTCTCAATCTACGGGAAAGCTTGACTCGGGCATGCGAGGCCCGTACTGTGTTATAAAGGTTTTGCCAAGTGACCGCTACGAACTCAAGTTGCTTGGTGGTGCGCGCGGCAAGACTACCCAAGCTGCATCACAATACATGGTGCCTTGGAAAGGAGAGTGGTGTCCTGAAAGTTGTGCAGCATTTTTTGAGAGTAAGTTTACTGTGTTACTAACTCACTATGTTACAGATATTTATTCACGCGTATGAATGTGTGAGCAGGATCTGAGGTGTGGCTGTGTGCGGCTGAAACGGCTCGCAGCTGGTGGAGCCCGCTGTGGTGAACCGCTTTGTGGGCGATTACCTGAGGGCTCGGACAGAGGCCCACTCGGCCCTTCGGGTACGCGGTGCTACGCGTAATGGACTGCGGTCCTGCAGACACGTTGTTGTACGTGTATTGGGCTTCGGCCTTGCAGACACATCGCTGTATGTGTATTGGACTTCGGTCCTGCAGACACATTGTTATATGTGTATTGGGCTTCGGCCTTGCAGACACATCGCTGTATGTGTATTGGACTTCGGTCCTGCAGACACATTGTTATATGTGTATTGGGCTTTGGCCTTGCAGACACATCGCTGTATGTGTATTGGACTTTTGTCCTGCAGACACGTTGTTAACGTGTGGGGCGGCTATAGTACGATCGTACAAAGTATGAGAACGGATGGCGTACATGTCTGATGATGTATGCTATCGTGATGAATGATTGTGTAAGGATTCTATTTTCGAAAGAATGTGTTGTTGAAAGAGGGCCTCGAACGTGTGATGAATGAAAGATTAGGCAAATATACGTGTGGCACTTTTACTAAAACTTTATTTTTCTATGTTAGACGATGAGAACGAGGTTGACGAAGCTGAAGCAGGACCATCCACTGCCCCTGATGGCTTTAGGAGCCACCCTCCGGCAGATGAGGTCGAGGACGGCGGTGAAGTGGCTGACTCTCCCGCAACCCTGGCTGGCGACCCAGGTGATGCTGCCCAGGAACCCGTAGAAGACGTGCCCGAGGACGGTGCACACTCAGGATAGGCCGTATTAGGATATTTAGTAAAAATCCCTTCCTTTTTTTGTGACGTCACACGACAACCACTATAAATACGGCGACCGTCGGTGTCTCGGGTCATTTGACGGTTGGCTGTCGAGCGGAGCGGTTGTCTGGTGATCGGCGCAATTTGCTGTAAGTCGTGTTATTTTCCTATTTTAGTTTCTTTTTATGAATTGTTATTTTTAATAAGAAGTGTTTTGGTTAGATTTTGAATTGATGGTTGATTTGTTGAAAATGTAATAAATTGTGCGTGTCTTAACTTGTTTTTTTTTAACCCTTCATTCGACGGATTTTTATTTAAATAAAATTTGTAAAATTGTTATACATTTCGATTCTTAGCTTGTAGAGAGCCCGCGAAAAAATAGCTGAAAAAATCTACCCATTTCAGGTTCCTGAAAAAGATACGTCCACTATACTGGACATTATCAAGTTCATAAGAAACTAATGCACTCCAACCGCGTGCAGTATACTTCCCATTGTCAAAGAGAGAGAAAAAAAGAAACAAGTCATTCCGTAGGAAAATAGTAATTATATTAAAGCAAATCAGTCTCATAGTCACATTTCTTATGCTTAAAACACTAGTACAAACTCCAAAAACTTATAAGTACGAAAAACTCACTTATGTTTTGAACATAACAATTAAGTACTTATAAAATCTTCATAATAATTACCATTTTTCTTTATTCAAAAATAATTAGCCTTCCCGTTTTTTTTAAATATCAATATAGCTTAATCTATATAAGCACAGAATACTTTATAGTACAAGTAATATAAGTACCAACTGTCACTTATTTTTTTATTGCCCTACCCTACTTACTTATTGTGGAAATAAGAAAATCAATTCCTTTTGGCCGCTAAGCACTACCTCTGCTTGCATTTAGAGGTTTTATTGTTCTTGCAGAATTTGCAAAATCCATAATGTCGTATAATCGTATATTATACGTAATAATGTCAATGTCGACGACTTGGCTAGTTGAATCTCTGCCTCATTTCTTTAGATATTTGTCACATAGTTCCTTGCAATCTTTCAGTCTGTTTTGCCTTATTATTCCGAAGCCAAACTTGGTAAAGCCTTCACCAGTCGGTGTGGTAACAATAATAGAAGTCAACGGTTTATGGATCAAGTTGTCTTCGGCTTCTTAAGCAGGGTTGCTAACTTTTTTTTATGAACAACGGGAATACTCTAAGCCTTCATTATATCTGATGTAAAGTATTGATAAGGCTGAAGAACCGAAGATCTGAGACCTCTCCCGGAATCCTTAACCTCTGAGGAACTGACTATCTTGTCTCTAACTGCTGGAACACAACAATGCTGAAAACATTGTTGTTACTTATAGCGGTAGACTTAGATAAGATGGTATTAGCTAGATAGCTAGCCAGACGGACTTACAAACATAAGTTCGATCACCAACTAAACCGAATACAATAATATGTACCCCGCTTTGATTCGAACCCGGGACCTCTGGGTCTGGTAACAGTGCTTGTTAACACTAAGCCACAGAGGTTTCTCGCTCCCACTGATGCTGGAACAGTCCTCTGCTTGAAGATTTTCGTTTACTGTCGATGAAAGTATCAGTACCAACGTTATCTTGATCAGTGTCAATAGAAATATTGTCTTGTGCATAGTTTTCAGACCTGTCTAAAATGTTAATGTTCTGTATGTATGAATCGATGGAAGGGCAGGGTGAGGACGACAAGTCCTCAGTTTTATCAGCAATTTCCTCTTAATTTTTAGGTTCAGAACCACTATCTATATCGGAAAGAGCGTTTTCAGGCGGCACCAACTCTACCAAGTGGTGCCCTCTCGATTTCTAGCTCTGAAAAAAGAAAAATAAAAAGATATAAAACGTTTTACCTACGGATCCCTAAAAATATTAATACGCGAAACAACGAAAGTTAATATACTAGTAATACGGCAACGGGAAGAATACTGGACATAGTATTTAGCAGTTACTTTACTAGTTATTCGACGACGTGTAGTATACTGGACATACAAGTTGTGGGCGTCGTTAAAACTAAATAAAACTCAGTAAGACAATCAAAACAATACGAGAAGCTTTTCGGGAATGTTATCTTTAGTTTATAATAACATTGCCAGGAAATAAGCCATAACATAATTAATAAAATGCAATTTACCGAAAGCCCACGCAGCTTGTTATTCCTTTCCGCCATCTCGCTGGTGACTGCTCGCGTCCCGTCGATGCACACGCTTTGCTAATTTTTGACAACATAGTTAAATAGGTTCAGATGCAATTATAGCATCTAAAACTAAGAAATAATGGTCTATTATTTATGTATTTTTTTTTTATTCAGTGGGAAGTATACTGTACGGCGTCGAATTAAGGGTTAAATAATATCTGCTTCTGATCCTAAAAATATATATATATTCCTAGCATTGATGTGACAACGCTGGCCTACAGCGTATTAAAAATATAAAAGTATTGGAGGATTTCGACGGTGGTTCGCAAGTCTCGGTAGCTAAGTGGTTAGAGCATTGGACTTGATTTCCAAAGACCGTGTGTTCGAGTTCCATCTGAGAATTCACTTGTGGCCGCGTTGTTTTTTTCCAATATTGTTCTATTAAAAATGTATCATAACAAAAAAATGCCATTTAGAAATTTTAAAAAGTCCTTCAGTACACACAATTTAATTAGATCATGATATCTTCTACATCAGATAGTCAAAACAACTTGAAACTTATAATCCAACTTCTTATCTTAACATGAATAGAATGCTTATCAGTTATTTCATGCGAAAAGTTTTTATTATGGCACACAATCAAAAGCTGTCTTATAAGTAGAGATAGGAACAGTCTGTCGAAGTTATCAGTTGATCTACGAAAATCGACATTAATACCTCGCTTTAAGAGTGCTTTCAAAGTAAATTTGTAAAGGTTGACATGCCGTTGACTGTATAATGGCGAATTATCCGCACACTTCGCTGTATAATGGAGATATTCCCGGATTTGAGTTTGGAGTCAGGGATAAGCGTAAGCGTGGGAGGATAAGGAAAAAGTATTTTGAGGAATGGGGGAACGCTTAAAGTAGGTTGCACCTTGTTACTTCGACAAATAACTTTTACGTTTACGACTTTAAAAGTATGAGATTTGACAGCATTGACAAACAAATTACTATTACAATAATTGAATGGCTCAACGCAGCCTTTAGCTTTCATCTGTCCCGAGCCGTCTGAAAATCAGCGCTTCTGTAGTGCTTAGGTACCTCAAAAGCATAGCTGAGACAGCTACCTGTTTGCCTCGCATTACATAGGTACTTCAAATTAATTATAAATAAATAAATAATATATATTCGCATACAATCACACCTATTATCTAGTCCCACGTTAAGTTTCATGAAGAACTTGTGTTATGGATACTAGATAACGGATAAACATACTTATATACTTTTTTTTTGTAAATACATACTTAATATATATTATACACCCAGACCAAGACAAATAGACATGTTCATGCACACAAATATTTGTCTTGTCCGGGGATCGAACCCGGGACCTCTGGCGCAGAAGGCGGGGTTAGTACCCCTGCGCCATACAGGTCGTCGAATTATATTGTGTTGTACCTTTGTCTAATTTTTTTTGTTTATCCTAATGTTTATTTTGTGTTGTGTGTTACTGTGAGGCCTATAAATATTATCTTTATGATGAGTTTTAAGTAAGGTTGAAGGTGGAATCACGTTCCTCCCGAAATTGTCATCCACTGAGGAACTAAGTAGCTTTCCAGTGCAGTCAGCGTCATCAGTCATTTTTAATGACCCCACTAGGGCACTGGCCTTTATTATGGAGGGATAAGGAGAATGGGCCATGACCCACCACGCGAGCCCAATGCGGATTGGTGGGTTTTAACGACTGCACATACAGCCGTGACTACGGCTTAACGTGCCTTCCGAAGCACGGAGGAGCTCGAGATAGTAATTTCTGGTCACCCATCCCGTGACCGACTAGTGCGAAAGTTGCTTAACCTCAACAATCGCAGGCCGAGCGCGCGAATCACCGCGCCACTGGCTCCTCCGGGCTTTCAGTGCAGTGCAATGTTTGGTCCTACTTAACCTTCGACATATTTCGACCTCGCGCCACTGCTGACTTGCACCATCCGTAATCTTTAGTAACGAGCCACTCAAGCGTCAAAACGACTCACTCGCACTCATCGACCCGAAGGCTTGTAATTAAACGCGAGCGCATGCCGTCCACCCCTTTACGTACTATGTATTTAGAACGAAAATTGACAGAAAACTTAATTAAAAAAATAATCAACCCTACTGGCTGGGTGTGACATGTGAGGTTCAAGCAAGATTAAAATGAAAACCCTTTTAGAAAAAAAAACGATAAAAAATGTCGTCCCTATTGCCAGGATCATATACCGTCCACCGTAGATTCGATCCGAGTTAGTTGTCAGCTCAGGTAAGCGGAGCGTGAAGCCGGGACATAAGAGCTTTCAATGCGGGTCCATTAATTTGAAACTAACTCGGACCGAATCAACGGTGGACGGTAAGACGGTGCGTGTAGCCGGGACTTAACAAGCATATCACTTTTTATCTACTACGAGAAAATGATAGGATGAAACTGAAGGAATCGCTCGGTGTGAGGTTCGACTCATTGAACGTGAAACGAAAACTCTTTTCGGAAACTAAATTACAATAATAATCAGCAATGTGATGAAGTGATAGTACTGCGCTTCCACGTTCTGTATATAAATCTGTAAGTTGATCAAGCTGTCGTCTCGTCGTCTCAGCCACATAACACCCACTGCTGGGTATAGGCCTCCCCCAAAAGAGGTGGGTGGGTTTACCATAATGGTCACGCTTGGCAGGCGGGTTTGCGATCGCAGTATGGCCAAGTTTGAAGGAGACGCTGCTGCCCTGAAGGCTGAGTCGCTTAGTCGCCTTTTACGACACCCACGGGATGAGAGGGGGTAGTGCTATTCTAAGCCGACACCACACAGCTATCAATCAAGCGATACAAAACAAACAGCTATCACAGCGATCAAGCTGTATAAGTATAGATTTCTAGATGATTAACAGCTGGATTGCAGAAACTAGCAGTATTATTTTGCATTAACTGAACTGATACTTTCATCGGTCGGAAATCGGTCATATGACCACGATGTGTAAAGAAATAAACATTTTCTGTTTCCATGAAAAAACTAAATGCATCTTGATTTTTTTGTTCTCTGGCGAACACGGTTTATTAAACTTATATAACTTAGTAAAAAAAACATGAAATATCGAGCAAGATTATAAAACTAGGTAGGTATATAATTGCTGATGAAAAGCGCATTTTCCTTTCACAAGTTGTTTCGTCATCAATCATTTTTAAAGTCCCCACTGCTGGGGCACTGGTCTTCCTTATGGATTGAAAAGGAGAATGTACCATGATCCACCACGCGGGCCCAACGCGGATTGATGTCTTTTGCGACTGCAGCCGGAAGCAACGACTTAACCTTCCGAAGCACGGAGGAACACGAGATAGTAAATTTTTGATCACCCATCTCATGACCGACCATTGCAAAAGTTGTTTATTCAATGAAAACACTCTGAATGAATTTCAGGCTTTACGAACAAGTCAGAATATACAACCAAACCTGCGATTGCTCTTGGATGATTGTGATATAATATTTCCCTTATCACTAGCGTAATGTTCAGAACTTAGAATTTGTATGCCATTAGGGATTTATGGAGTTGAGTTATGATTATGACGTAGTTTGAACTTAGCCATAGTAAATGTTATTACTGCTTTTATGGCAACTCTGTTGTTACTGATGCATAAATAGTTACTATGTTTTGTATCGCAGAGCAAATGGTGTTGGCAATTAAAGTGACTATAGTTATTTGTTATGCAAGGCTGGAAAGTTGGTAATTTAGCGGCGATTTACCTCTATTGAAATCTGAGCAAGTGAAGGATTCTAGGATTGAATCCTGAACGAAGCGAGGATTTCAAAGGTACAAGACGCTAACAACTTTTCTGCCGAGCGCAACACACAATTTTTCACCTCACAACAGTTACAGCGAGGGACATTTATGGTTGTTACCGCGGTCAATTTCCGGTAAAAAAATCTTTAAACATAAAGTTTAATCTAAATATACCTTATTCTCGTTGTTTGTATGATATAAAAAACTAAAATAATAAAAATATTATAGTTAATTCAAAGTTATTTAAAGTAGGAATATATTGTTACTTAATAATAAGAACAAAACCGATTCCGTAAATGTTGACACTGACATGAGATACAAGATAAAGACAATTTAAAAATAAAGATTTATGTCACAGTCCGAAATCCAATTATAGGTTGTGAAATCTCACCCAGCCTAATATAAAATTCTTATAACAAATAGTTTAATCTTATTGTTATTGTTTTTATGATTCAATGAACTAAAATAATATAATAAAACCAAAACGGAGTATTATAATTATTTTAAAGCTATTTAAAAATAAGAATCAATTAAAACAAAAAGTCAATAGTGCGATTCAGAACGCATTATGACATATTTTTAGGTATTAAATTAAAAAAGTACTTTGCGGCCTAGCGCGGCGAAGTAAGTAAGTAAGCTTTAAGTTATTTATAATACTCCGTTTTAGTTTGATTATATTATTTTATTTCATTGAATCATAAAAACAATAACAATAAGATTAAACTATTTGTTATAAGAATTTTATATTAGGCTGGGTGAGATTTCACAACCTATAATTGGATTTCGGACTGTGACATAAATCTTTATTTTTGAATTGTCTTTGTCTTGTACTTCATGTCAGTGTCAACATTTACGGAATCGTTTTTATTCTTATTAATAAGTAACAATATATTCCTACTTTAAATAACTTTGAATTAACTTTAGTACTCCCTTTTTTATTATTTTAGTTTTTTAAATCATTAAAACAACGAGAATAAGGTATATTTAGATTAAACTTTATGTTTAAAGAATGTTTTACCAGAGGTTGACCGCGGAAACAACCATAAAATGTTCTTCCCTGTTGTGAGGTGAAAAGTTGTGTGTTGCGCTCGGCAGAAAAGTTTTAAAGTCTTGTACCTTTGAAATCCTCGCTTCGCTCAGGATTCAATCTTTCAATCAATTCTAGAATCCTTCACTTGCTCAGATTTCAATAGAGGTAACTCGCCGCTAAATAACCAACTTTCCAGCCTTGCATAACAAATAACTATTTTTAACGAAGCGTTTTTCTTTTCAATTTATTGCAATATATTAAGTTTGAGCAAGAAAACAATAATAAATTGGTTTCGCCTGTCCAAAAATTGGAGCATGTTTGCAATTTTATTAAATAACGTTTTTATCAGTGATAATGTGGTTCGAGGTGGTGGAATATGTCAGTCTGTTTGTTATTTCTTCACGCAAAAACTACTAAATCGATTTGGATAAAATTTGGCACGCAGATAACAAATAGCCTGGCTTAAAACAAAGGCTACTTTTTTTCCCGATATTCCCACGGTAACGGGACCTATGCGAGTGAAACCGCGGGCGGCCGCTAGTATACAATAATAAAGGCACCCAATTAGAATTACACCAACTGTCTTTCAAATATTTATCGCCGGAAAAAGATCTTAAAGCAAATTATTTTCCTCTAACAATATAGGAAAAACCCTTCCATTATAAGAACGGCCCTAAAGAATCCCTTCGTTTGCAATCTTCTAAAATACCAGAGTTGTGTAAATAAGAACCTTACAATAGAATGTTATTGTCTTCAGACAAAACCACTTTAGGCGTCTCTCCTGAAACGTCGCACCCTTATCATGGTAATCCTATTGTTGTGCTGTTATAAATCTCTTAGCCAGCCATGTGATGTATTGCTTACGTTTTTTTCCATTCCTCGTTCAATGGAGATGTCATTGTTAGGCATATCAAATGTGTATAATACACATTTGATATACCTCTCTAAAATAAGCTGCTTCTGAAAATTAGGAGCTACAAGTTTACCCAAAATTAAATGAATTATAGTCAGACAAGGAGATTTCAATTTTTTTACGTGTTTCCATTGTTGAAAAGGACACATGGTTTTCAATTAAATATTAGGTGCTTATGCATAAATGCATTCCCCTCACTAAAAAAAATAAAAAAAGGTGCTTATGCTTTCGATGCTGTGGGAACTGGCGATATACTAATTAACAGCCACCATACAAATTGACAATCATTTTCCATGAATAAAGACCATAAATTTCGACAACTGGTAATAAATAAATAATTGTATACAAACACACCAATTATCTAGCCCACGTTAAGTTTCATTAAGAACTTGTGTGGATATTAGATAACGGATAAACACACGTAATAACTTTTTTTTGGAAATACATACATAAATACATAGTAAACACGCAGACCAAGACAAACGGACATGTTCATGTTCAAAAATTTGTCTTGTCCCGGGATCAAACCCGGGACATCTGGCGCCGAAGGCGGATTCAGTACCCCTGCGCTAAACAGGTCGTCAAATGGCGTCATTACATGGCATACAACACAGGTTTGTGACCCCTGCAATCATTTATAAGAAAAAAATTTTGTAAAATATAATCCGGCCGCTGCGAGGATGACTAATGGCTGTCGATAGGAGCTGTCAAATAATGCATTTTCTCAGTGGCCGCATTATAGGTTTACATTACAACATGTTTTCTTGTAAATGTTTCGCCAGTGGTCAATCACACAGGGGGTTATAACACAAGATAAATTCCACCTCCATATCCGAAACAACATGCCACCGCCTCTCAAACGCTCCGGAACAGTGATAAATCCGCTCCAGCAATACCGATACTGCATTTCGTGAGATCTGAGGCCTAACTCTGCCAATTTTTTGTCATAACCATATTTCAATCGTCTTTCAATTGGTAGTGCTCTGTTACAGTTCTTATTACTACATTGCAAAAAACCGTAACAATAGAAACACGTTATTTTTATGTGATGAATTTTAAACAAGAAACGTATTTTTTTTAATAATTGCATACAATCACACTAATTATCTAGCTCACGTTAAGTTTCATGAAGAACTTGCGTTATGGATGTCGCAGGATAATTAGATAAAGCGATTTTTTGCGAAAATCCTAGGGATATTGCGAAACTACGGATAATTGGACAATGATGTTGTCATTTCTCAATTCTACTGAAAAAAGATAGGGATTTTGCAAAAAATCGGGTTGCCTTGGTAAGATAAGGAAAAGAATCGCTGGCTATTATGAAATAAGAACACTGATTGGCTGGTCGGACCGTCTAAAACAACATCTTCTCTGATTGGTTGACGACTTGACGTTTCAAATGTCAATCTATTCTCTCACGTGTAGTAAACTTTCTATGAACCAATCAGAATAAGAGTTAGCAAGCAACCAAAAATTAATCCAATCAGAGTAAAGAATATCCAATGTTACCAAGCAACCAGTATTTTTGCAATAACCATCTTTTTTCAGTAAGATTGAGAAATGTCAACACCAATGTCTAATTATCCGTGTTTTTGCAATATCTCTAGGATTTTTCCGAAAATTCTATTTATCTAATCCTCCTACGACATGGATACTAGATAACGAATAAACATACGTAAAGTTATACTTTTTTGGAATTACATACATAATATACATATTAAACACCCAAACCAAGACTAATAGACATGTTCATCCATACAAATTCATGAACCCGGGACCTCTGGCGCAGTAGGCGTCAAATAATAACGGAACAAATACACGATAGACATACGATTTATGCTCCGTACCATACGGTATTACTCGATAGTTTTATTCTAAAACGAGTAAAACTCATAATGTGAACAGAATAACTAAAAACTCTATGCCCACCCGTGCCTTGAATTTGGTTTGACTTATTGGCTTGATCGAGTAAAACCGTTGGCTCTATCGAGCCAAACAGTGTGCGAGTACAAAACATATGACTAAAACCAGAATTTATTAATATTTATTTAACACAGTTCTAGCTGGTCTTGGTGTTAATGAAAATAGACACTGAGTGTTTTTCTGAACTTTCGTTATGGCAACATATTCACACATAAAAAATCAATGGCACGTGGTGACAGTGACTATTTATTTAATTAGCCAGACTCTACAACAGTGAAAAAGACACAAAATGACAATAGAAACACGATTGAGATACGAGTATGACTGAACATTATCAGAATTTACCGCTTGAATGCAATTAAAGTTACGAGCATTACGAGCAGTCACGCAGACCTGCACCGATAAATTGCTTCCACATGACAATGTCACGTACTCTAGCACGGAAATTTAATATCTACTGTTATTTTGACGGGCCTGGAGGCGTAGTGCTCCTGTCCTACATGGAACATTGGTGTAATGAACATTTGTATTTGTTCCGTCATTATGTGTTGGAAAACCACGTCATCACTTTCAAAATGAAATGTAAAATACAAAACATCTAGTAAACGCAATTACTTAAATTTTAAATCTGAATAAATACCTAAATAAGTACAAAATATTGAAACTAATCTTTGGAAAAAGCGCATGCAGGGTGTGAAAGTGACGCAAAAAGAAATTCGTTTTGCTATACTGATATTACAACTCTGCATCTTTCCTGACTTGGATTCATACCATAAATTACAGATACTGTTAAAACAAAACTAAATTAATTTGATGGCACTTGTAGGGAAAACATGGTATAGATTTTTTACAAAATTTACCTTGGCCTGAAAATGTAACAAGTTTAAAATCCGTACCTACTGTTTGATTTACAAGTTGGACATTATTGACCAATCAGAAGTAGCCGCGTGTGTTGGCCACATCAAATTAATTATTAAACTCTGATCGACCTACAATTTATCTATTTAAAGGCAAAGCTGCGTTAGTTTCCCGAATTTGGCTAATCTGGGAGCGAAAGAGCATGAATAGGTATCAACATAGGAAAGGAACCATTTTGATGCGCTATAAAATTGGTATTAGGTTTATCTAAATGGCAACATTAGTTTGTCGTGTCAACAAGACGAAGTCATGACCAAAAAGTACTATGTATATAAAACAACGGGTTGCACTCCGGGAGTGCCGGAGCAGGAGCCGGCATACATTTTCGCCGCGCGGTAGAAAGAGAGGGGGATATTACTTCATCTACACCGCGCCCGCCGCCGGGGCGCTCTAGTCTCCCTCCGTCTTACGAATTTTCGATCAGGTCACGTGTCCTGACGCGACTTTAACATTTTTTACCCATCCCAAAAACTTAAAACTAAAAATAAATGTGCACAACGCCGCTAAAGAAGTTTTCACTTCAAAAAAGATTCCATCAAATTGAGAACCTCCTTCTTTTTTGAAGTCGGTTAAAAATGACAATTGAATCGAGATCGATAACTACTCGTCTCGTCCGCGAGATCTTTTTATGGTTTCATCTTGGCCTTGCAGCTCGATGGTACATGGGTTAGCATGTGATCGTGGGCTGTGACCGGGGCAGTTCAACAAATACCGCAATGGTCAGTCATGGGATGGGTGACAATTTTTTTTTAATGTTGGATCCTTTGTGCTTCTGATGACACGTTAAGATTTTTGTTAGGGTTGACCACGTCATTGGGTAGATTCCCCATTCTGCTTATCCATCTACAAGGAATAACAGAAGACATTAAATGGAACATAACGAGGTGTCATAAGATTTCTAACCTTTCAAATACAATCATACTCTTTATAGAAAATATTTCACAAATAAATAAAATCCAATTTCTCGCAACTAAATCTAAAAACCGATCCTCGTTAATAAAGTCACAGTAAGCAAGAATTCTATAAAATGTTTAGTATTAATTAAAACGGCAGGTACTTATCTATACGAGAAATGGATTTCGTTCCAATTATTGCCGTTTTCAAATTCATTGGGCCGAAATTAATGAGCCATTGATAATTAACATCCTTTTGTGAAATACGCGGTGTTCGTTATAGGACTACTTTTGCTATTATAATGATTTGTGGTGTCAGCTTTGGTTTTAATACAAAGAAGATTAGTACTTTAAATAAAAAAAGTCATAATCATTATTTATTATCTAGCTAGCCCAAAGCATGGCTAATTGTCTAATTTTAAAATCTATCGCAATCCCTTTCAATTCGTCATTTGAAAGATATTTACATACTTCAGGCTGCCACTATTTGACATTTCTGATAGGATTTGTGATCGGGACCCGTTTGAAAGGTATGAATGAACGAAATTGTACTGTCTAAGCAAAGTGACACACGAAAATATCATTCAAATGTATGGAGAAGTGTCAACTGAAAGTGTCATTAAAACAACATTCGTTCCGAAATTGATTGCGAGTTTATGTTATACAATTCCTTAAATCACTATCACAATCACAATACCTTTGAAGGGAATTGTGATAGATTTTAAGGGGGCTGGTTTAATTAGGGACTTGGTTATGGATATGAGGTAACGGATAAACTTTTTCTTAGTAACGTGGCATAGGTAAACGAATACTAAGCGGCTGACGTCAATGGAATGATAGTTTTTATTAGTGGAGTATTAATAACAACTATGTTTTCAGCATTGTTGTGTTCCGGCAGTTAGAGATAAGATAGCCAGTTCCTCAGTGATTGAGGATTCCGGGAGAGACTCGCTTCCATCTTCAGCTTTATCGATACTTAACATCAGGTATGATGAAGGCTAAGAGGCTCCCAGTCGGACATAAAAAAAAATTGAATCCTATCCCCACAAAAAAAGAACACTTTTCCCACCCAGGTGGGATGGCCAGATGGGATAGAGAAATAATATTTAGAGGTTAAAGAATTTATACAAAAATATAATATTTAGATCTCAATGTATGTATTTATTGTTTTTCCACACAGTTCTAGCTTATTTACTTAAGCAATTGGGATGTATTTGGCTGACAACGAAACTCACCTAGCAAAATCAAAATAAGCTCTATCAAAACTGAAATGTAACTTTTTCAGATAAATATAAATATATTAAATAAATAAATAAATATTTCCATACAACCACACCAATTATCTAGCCCACACTAAGTATCGTGAAGAACTTGTGTTATGGATACTAGATACCGGAAAACATACTTATATACTTTTTTTTTGTAAATACATACATAATATACATATTAAACACCCAGACCAAGACAAATAGACATGTTCATGCACACAAATATTTGTCTTGTCCGGGATCGAACTCGGGACCCCTGGCGCAGAAGGCAGCGTTAGTACCTCTGCGCCAAACAGGTCGTCAAAATAAAGATAGACTTAATAAAGGACTTTTGAATCGTCTAAATTTCCGTACAGCCCATTAAAGATTTTCTTTGACAAGAAGAATTTAAGCGAGAATAGAAGCAAAGCGAACGATACGTTAAAACCCCTGTACTGGCAAGACACAACAATAAAAATTCTATTGTGTCTCGTTTATTGCCAGCGGACGGTTTAAAACACAAACTTTAAATATATATTTTTAACCCTTCACATGCCTGGTGGGTCTGAAAGACCCACTGCTTCATAAAAACGTTAATAACTTTTAAACTTTATTCATTTCGCGTCACAGAGTTCACCGCGAGCGCACGCCTGAGTAACACGAGTGTAAAGTGCGCGCGGGTCTGAGAGGCCCTACGAGGTACGGTGCGACTTTGTTTTGATAAGTAACTGTAAACACATTGGCTTGGGTTTTTTATAAGTTTCGCAAATTATTAAGAAAATAACAATTTTTTAGTAGAAATGTCCAAACAATTATGTTGACGCTGCCACAATCTCTTTTAAATGTGAGATTTTGATTAAAAACTGCAAAGTCTATTTCTTGTTATGTTTTAAAAGCAATACTTTTGTTTAATAAATAAATAACTTACACATAAATATTTGTTCTTTTTATTTATCTTTTCAAATATAGTAAATATAATTGCCAAATACATGCAAAACGAGCCTTTTAGCAAATTTATTACTGTAAAAAAAATACATAAATTTTGGTCTCTCACCCACCAGGCACAAGACGTGATTTCACATCACCAGGCATACCAAGGGTAATAAGAGAATAGTAGACTCTAGTACTCAGTGGTAGAGGATTACGGTAGACACTGGCTTCCAATTTCCATCTTCAACCTTGTCAATATTTAACATCGGTATTATGAAGGCTAAGAGTCTCACCGTTTGATCATAAAAAAACTTAGATTTTTTGGTTGCTTCATTTATTATATCCCTTATACATAGGGTGAAGACGATCAACGTAAAATCTATTATTAAATCCGAGTTTCACACATGGAAGGGAGAAGAGACGAAAATTAACTTAATTTTACAGATTCTCGAAAATAATGAGAGGTTTTGTAGACATCCTCCGACGGCTAAGGGTTGTCAACATTTGCAAAATAAACATAAAACTATAGTCTAAAATATTTTCATCATAGTAGACGGACATATTTACGAAAATTTGCGAATCAATTCACTATCAGTTTAAACTTGTAACCGTATTCGCATTATTTCAGTAATATTGACAACTTGTAAAATTAACAGTTTGAATTAGATGCCAAAATTCATTAGCTACTTTTTCTTACTGATAGAGCTAATTTTATACATAATTTGCAAAAAAAAATAGCTTTTTATGATTGAAAATTCAAAATCTGCCCACGGGTTTCTGAGGAATCCCTGCACGCTCTGTATCAATGATCTAAATTCCATCGTCTTGCAACATAAACGACTGAGTGTCTCTCATAAAATTATCAAGTAGAACAAAAAAGTTTTGTTTAAAGAAGATTTTTTGGCATTGATTCAAATCTTTTGACACATTTTGTCATGGTCTATCATCCCATTCCCTTTACGCTTGGTTAACAAAGACGTTAACTTTCCAATTTCATAAAAAAAATTGATTGGAAAAAACTTCTTTAAAAATACCGTTATGGCACACCTTGACAAGTCCGTAACGATGTTTCTGTCAGAAGCCCTTTATTTGAAGCGCCTTTCGTTAAGCTAAGTCAGCAAAATGTAGCAGATGTTCGCCATTGTACAGACAACAGCACAACACGACTTAAAATACTGTCTTTGCAACACTGAAATTGTTCATTGTTGAGGTTTGAAAGTTTTAGAACAGTTTTAGAACTACCTAATTAAGATTTAGTCATACAGCTTCACTCCTGTAGGCTTAGCACGAGCGAGTTTTATCGACTCGATAGCTCGATAACGTGTCACTGTCCCGCTCACTTCGTAGCGGAGTAAGCAAGACAGCATGATGCGCTATATCATATCGCGTGATATAGCAGTGTTCATGCTAGGGGGGCTGATGCGTTAAGGCGCTATACGAACTGAAGCAAAATAGTAATTAGAAAAGGAAACACGTGGTAGCGAGACCGATTTTGCAGATATGGCGAAAAAACCACGAAATCACTTCGTAGTAAATAACTATAGTGATTAAGGAGAAAATTAAACTATACTATGCTAAATATTTTTGGTCTCCACTAATTTAACCAATTTTCAATAGTATATGTAAGTAATAGTTTGAGAATAATCTTGAATTTTCGTATTTTAAGCGGTTCGATGCAAAATCATAAAATCGTGTTTCTAGTACATTACAAATATAGATAAAGGTATGAAGATATGTAAATCTTATTGCCAGATTTATAAAATCTCTAACTTTTTTTTTTTTTAAGTAGTAAATAAATAAATAACAAAAATTACGTGTTTTTTCCGTATAGCGTCTTTACCTGTAGTCTTAACCGATTCCCTTGGCTTCCCTTTTTGAGATCCCACCCCAAAAATCCATCCAATATTTAGATCATAATAATTATGTCATTGACAGAATAAGTCTATAAAAAGAGAGCACTGGAACACTATGGAGGAGGCCTTTACTCAGAAATGAGAACCGTGAATTAAGAATACTACTTACTACACGTTATAATTTTAAATTAGATTTTAAGATAAATGATATGTTTTGTAATCTTAGCTTATTTAAGGAAAGCATGTAATTTATTGACTGGTTAAAATAAAAGGCTATAAATATTTAATTATGTCATTAATTACTTTCACCAATAAGGTAAATATACGTTTAAACCGCCACTGTGGTCTAGTGGTTCATCCACCGGTATCAGGCCCAGGGGTTCTGGGTAGGATTCGCAGCAGTCGTACATATTGTATTCGGTTTGGTTGGTGGAAGGACTCGTTGTAAGTCCGCCTGGCTAGCCACCACCATCTTATCTAAGTCGGACGCCATAACAACAATGTTTTCAGCATTGTTGTATTCCAGCAGATTAGAGATAAGATTGCCAGTTCCTAAGTGATGGAGAAATCTGGGGAAGGCTCGCTTGCATCTTCAGCCTTATCAATTCTTAACATCAGGTATGATGAAGGCTAAGAGTATTCCCGTCGTTCATAAAAAAGAGATGTATAAACATTTAGAGCTAGCGCAGACGACGGATAACGGAGGACTTTTTGTCCGCGACACGTCTTTATTGTTAACCAAATAAGACTCAACTTAGATCGCGTATATCCGCGAAAAGTACGCGATAGTCCTCGTTATTTATTCAACTTTATGTTCTTAGTAATAAGGTCGTGTCGCGGACAAAAAGTCCTTCAATGTCCGTCGTCTGCACAGGCCATTACTCTCATAGCCTCACCTCAACGAGGACGCCACATTTGGCATTGATTCTTTCAAAAATAGTTTCCGCATAGGCTTTTACTATTTGCACTGGTAAGCTAACATATAAATAAATACAGTCTTCCTGATAGCATGCTTGCAAAAACGGCGGGTCTCTTACCTAAAAGTTATCAAATATCGCGGGACTTGGGTATGTGATCGCTGGCTAATCGCTCGCTGATGGTTCGTATAGCGCCGCACGGTGGTCCCGCGTCTAAGGGAGAGCCGTCAAAACCTCCTAAAATTGTTGACATTCTTTCTCATTGGGAATGAAGTAGAATATTAAAAATATACGTTTTTGATTAAATACAAACAAAACTGAAATAAAAGTAAGTCTCCTAAAAAAAATATGGTAGCCAGGCAGTTGCAGTGAGAACGAAGAAAATATATTTTTCATGTTTATCATTCTCTGATTTGTGGAGTTTCTTTGGTCCGGCTTACCTTCCGCAGGGGTCTAAATGACCCCTCGCCACTGAGATATAGTAAAGAAAAATGAGACACAGTCAATATTTTAATTCTGTAACTTTCTTCTGTTCGTACCGTGGCTCAATTTTCAAGAAGTACCTATAAATATTGTAATAAAAATAATTACTATAATTACTAAACATCATTTGTTAAATATTAATAAAGTAACAAAAAAGCAGGTCAGATTGCTTCGATATTCATAAATAAAATCAATAATTTGTGTTTGTTCCGTGTCTTAGTTCGCGTTTGCGTTAAAAAGGCATGTGAAAAAATTGTAGGTAAGTAAATTATCTGCAGAATTTCGAATATTGCAACAGGAAATGCGACGTCCACGGTCAGCGCCATAACGATGTAGGCACTCGGAAGTACAGTTGTCGGCACGTCCAGTTTCACATGTTCAGTTTGAACGCTCCTTTATTGCGAATAAAATAAGAGTAGTTTTCATAAAGCAACTGCTAAGATTGATGCGGATCGACAGTAAATGTGAAGCACATTTCGTTAAGCAAATTTGGCAACGCATGCAAGTTGGTGTTAGTAAAGAAAATATTTGGAATATCAAACTCCTCGGTAAGTAGAACTTCATTATTTGTTATTCAGTTTTCACGAAAGCAAAATGCAATACCTAGGTCACTTTCAAAGGTATTCTGAATAGGCACCTTCTTGGTTATCTCGCTCCAGCGTGGGTCCTGTTTTAACCCCTGGGTTTGATTGGAACACACAAAGCTCGTGTCCACAAAAATCATTCAATATTGTAATATGGCCATGTTTTTATATATCGAACATGACTGTACTTCGAATTTGAAGAAAGCCTGTTTAATGCTTTTAACATATCCAAATTGACCAACACCCCATGGTCAGTTTGAAGGTGTTGGGTCTGATAGACTCTTGTTGCTCTAACCTCCCTTGTGTTCTGTGATCACAATATGCTGTTCACCATTTCTTATTAAAGCAATATGTTGGATAAGATAGCCAGCTTCTCAGTAATTGAGGATTTATGGAGAGGCCTGCTTCCAGTTCAGCTTAAGTATTTATACTATACTCCCTAGGCGATTTTGGCTACGGTGACTGCTAAAAGACAAAGAAAGTTCCGCTAATCCGGCTATCATGTGCCCTATGATGACTACAGTAGAGAAGGATAAATTTCAGTTTGGTTAAATTTTAAGTTTATTTAGATTTACTTTGTTCTTCAAAGTCATCTATTTGTTCTCGCACCAAACGTCTCCACTCGGGGCGACGGCTTGCAGCATCCTCCCACTCCTGTGGGTTGAAACGCATCGCTTACGTAAACGTATGAACTGGCCACCTTGTTTCCGCTTGCCATCTTGGAGCTCAGAAAAGAAAATGCGTTTCGCCACCCGGTCGGCAACTTTGCGTAAAACTTTACCACACCAAAGAAGTTGTCGTATTAAGTTTTTAACAGGGCACGGTGAAGCTTATTGTCTTCCCGTTATTAATAAATTACAAACAGCTGGTATTATTTATCAATCTAACTAATACAAAGACTGGGACCAAACGTGACTCCTAAAAGCAAGAAAGATTTTTATAGGCTCATCTATAAAGGCGGTACTTCACTCAGGGACCATCGTAAAACAGTCCATCGTTTATGGCACCCCTGGCTTTTATTCCTATCACAACTCCTCAATGGAATAGGCATTGATTTAATACAGAAGACCGTAAATACTGAGGCACTTTGAAAAGCTTTTTATGTAATAAAATAGTCTATCGATAGTTATATGTAGCTGAAGGAGAGAATACTTACCGATGTAAGACCTATTTATTCTTCTAGTTTTTTAAGTTTCATGTAAATTCATATTAAAATCCAGACTATTATGATTTTGATTCATTAAACCCGAACCGGACACTGGTATTCAGAAAACAATGGAATATCTATTGTGTCTCATAATTAATATCATAAAAAGTAATATAATAGTACTTAAGCAAATTATTCGAATAGTAAACGGTATTGATCAAAATAATAAAATATAAGTTATTTTTCAACAGGCGAATAAATAGTAATTGCTTTCTACAAATGTACAATAACCAAATCTATTAGCACGAATAATGTCATAGCACGTTATTCATAATCCGG
The DNA here is from genome assembly GCA_910589605.1 of Chrysoteuchia culmella. Taxonomy (NCBI): domain Eukaryota; kingdom Metazoa; phylum Arthropoda; class Insecta; order Lepidoptera; family Crambidae; genus Chrysoteuchia; species Chrysoteuchia culmella. The sequence continues at coordinate 15,402,181 of OU342659.1, forward strand.
GACCTGAAAAGTTAACTGCGAAATATCTCCGTGTGTCTGTTATTTTTGCACGCCTAAGCTATTGGACCAAATTGATAATTCACTAAAGAATTAATCCACTAGAAAGGCCAGTCGTCTAGCAGGCATTGTGGACATTAAAATAACTAATGACGAAGACCGTTTTGTCGTCAAAGGAGTTGAACTTTTTTGTATGGAGGCTGGTCTGGCCCAAATCCGTAGTATGAAACGCCATTTAGATTTTTTTAACCGACTTCAAAAAAGGAGGAGGTTCTCAATTCGACTGTATTTTTTTTTATTTTTTTTTATGTATGTTCTACCATAACTTCGCCAGTTGTTAACAGATTTTTATAATTCTTTTTTTATCTGAAAGAAAATGGTTTATGTGTGGTCCCATATAATTTTTACGAAGATCTGGCTAGTAGTTTTTTCATAATCTTGAAAAATATCAATCACCTTTTGGCAAGTTGTCGTTTACCTAGATGACATTGTTGTGTATGGGCTGATTTTTTGTGTAAGTAACGGCACATGATGTAACTAAAAAATCTGAAATAAAAACATTTTATAAAAAAAATTCAAACCGACTTCAAAAATTAAAAAATAAAACTTTTGGAGTCGGTGCTAGCTAGCTAAGGCCAAAAAAATATATAGTTAAAAGAAGTGCAATGTAGAATGCCCTGGCTGGCACCGACTCCAAAAGTTTTATTTTTTACTTTTTGAAGTCGGTTTGAATTTTTTTTATAAAATGTTTTTATTTAAAATGAAAACGCACGGTAATACCTATATAAATGAACAGGGGACACACAGAGAAACAAAAATATTAAGATATATAACGCCCTAAATTGTCACGGTAACCAGATAATTAGAGTTAAAAATGAATAATGCCGACCCAAAGTATCACCTTTGTATTTATAACTCCAATTATCTCACTAACCTGACACTTTAGGGCATAATTTTGTTTTGTATTTTTTGTTCATCTTTACGTTCTCTATCCATTCATACGGTTACAACCCGATACTCGGGTTCGTCGATCGACGAAAAATTCCAAATTATGCGAAAATCTTTAATTGCAGTTTGTGATCATCACGTTTAATATTTTGTATATTTTATAGTTTTCGGAACAAAGAGACTCGAGTACCTACCTTTAATTTGATACCTTACTCGGCCGCGTACTACGCGCCAAAGTCCCTATCGAGTCGTCACAAATTTTATTAGATTAAGGATATAGATAGATAGATTTTGAAAAAAAAAACAAAATGGTGGACCGGTGTCGAGGACAAAAGTTTTAACCCCCTTTTAGTAAATGTAGAAAGTGATAATCCCATAACCAATTTCAGACAATTTTTTTTCAGAAAACAAATTAATTATTAGGCACAAACTCGTAACTAACAACAAATATTTTATCATGACAAACTTGAGTTGACGTCAAGGAAATATGGAATCTGGTAAAGTATTTGAGGATTCTTGAATATAGTTGACATAGTTTGAAGAGTTGCTGGATGAGGAAGGGCTTGTTCGAGACTTTACACATTCATATTGTTTAGTTGACCTCTGAGTTATTTAACAGCCTTTGTGGTTTTATGGTAGACCACGGGCATCGGATCCAGAGGCCCGGTGTTCGATTCCTTGGGCCACATATTGTATTTAGTTGTTGTTGGTGGGACTTGTTCTTAGTCCGACTGGCTACCTACCACCGTCAATGATGTGCATCGCAAAACAACTATGTTTTCAGTATAGAGAAGCGTGATTCCAAATATTTACTTATTTAATATCAGGATTGATGGAGGCTAAGCGTTGCGGCGTTGCAGCGATCTCAAACAATATAAAAAATATTATTTTACGAAATTTTTAAGATACTACTAATTCATAAACTTGATGACAGGAGTTGCAGTGACGCAGCCAAAGAAGCTGATGCCAAAAGAATACTACCTGCAAAACTCGTGCGATGGGCAAATTTTTTCGGAAATATACTTACCTACTTACCTACTTATATGTATATCGATATATCTGTCGTGGGCCAATCGTTGAATTGGGCCGATCGGAGATCACGATGTGTAGGCATATTATATTTATGCCATGTGTATAATGAGAGCAACCTATTTATCGATTTGGCCTAGTCACTTGGCCACGTCGTGGTATGGCTGGTAAAATCGTGATATGGCTGGGCGCATCGTAATGTAGTTCCAATATTTCGCCGATTGCATTCTGTCAGCTGATTGCGAGAAAGATGGCGGCGTCATTACAGCAGTTTTATTTTAACTCTATTAAGTAACGTTTTAGATTTGAAGATTTTTAAAAGAATGCTTATTTAATAAATAGTGTTTATTATTTATTTATTACATTTTTATTTGCTCATAATTTGGTCCCTACATGAATCGATCAGCCCAAACGTGGCCGGGCGAATCGTCAAACGTTGTGCTTTGAACGATATGGCGGGTTTAAAACAGACAAATCAAGAAATGCCGGCCGGCATATCGTGATGTGCGCAGGCAGATCTTGATCGGCCCAGTTAAACGATCGGCCTAAGACAAATCTATTATTAAACCGTAGCCAATTATGTTTTATAATTGATATGTTACCTTCATAGTAATCTGTGACGAAGACTGCAGGCATTGACAATTGATGAGGAGGACAAAAGACAAAAAAAATCGCGGAAATGAAAGATATAGAAAATTGAATCGGACCCCATATAGGGTCTACCCAATGTTTCACAATGCCACCTCGTATGACTGATCTACTTCAAGTACTTACTTAGAATATCATTGCCTACGGCTGAACAATGAACGCTTAGGTATAATTTAAAAAGAGATCATCTTCAAACCAACTCGTGACAGACAGAAATAAAATACAGCGTTTATAACACACCAGTCTTTCTTTTTAACCTATATTCGGTTCGTATAAAATAAACAAAAGCACAATCAACTCGCGAGAAAAATAATAAAAGCTTAAAATCCCCTCATATCGTTTCATTAAGCACGTGACTTGTTTTCTTTCACCCCATCATAGGGGGTGAGATCTCACCCCGGGCATAATGAAACACTTCCGTAACAATTTACCGAAACATTTTCTGGATTTGATCTGACGTATTTGGGCCGAAATATCTTGCACAGCACGTTTTTCGTTCAATTATACGAAGATGATCGAAATTTTCAGCCAAAATAATGATAAGACGTTATGACAGTATTAAATTTAGGTTAGTTCGTCATCAGTCATTTTAGTGTTAGTGCTTGGGCAGTGGCCTTCCTTATGGTTGGATAAGGAGAATGGGCCATGACCCAATGCGGATTGGTGGGTTTTAACGACTGCAAATGCAGCCGAAACCAACGGCTTAACCTGCTTTCCGAAGGAGCTCGAGATAGTGAATTTTGATCACCCATCCCGTGACCGACCATTGCAAAAGTTGCTTAACCTTAAGAATCGCAGACCGAGCGCACGAACTACTGCGCCATGAGCTCCACAATCATTGTTCATCATATTATCCCAAATTGAAAATTATACACTTTCGCCTCATGTTGTCTTCTCACTCGACCAATTTACTTACAAAGAAAATGAGAAGAGGTCTTTTTTATTTTTTTATTAATAACTGGGCAGGCATTTGACCACTTGCGTGGTAAACAGGATAATGGTCTATGGTCCTTTAAAAAACTTCCATAATCAAAGAGGTGTACCTACATACCACGGCGCACTGGCAAGAAAAAGTGCGCGTGGTACACCTAGGTGAACCACACAGTATGTACCACGAGTGAAACATGACTGTGTAAGAGCAGAGTTGGTTATTTTTTTGTATGCCAGTTTGTTTGTTTGTTACTCTTCCACGCTAAAACTTAAAAACTGATTTGGATAAAATTTACCACACAGGTACTAGATAACCTGAATCAAAACATAGGATACTTTTATCCTGATATTCCCACGGGAACGGGAACCACGCGGTTTCCTTTCCCGTGGGAATATCCGCGGAAACCGCGGGTGACCTCCTAGTAATTCATAATACAAAAAATCACGATTAAACAAACACATGAGAATTATTTCATGGAAGAGACCTTATGTTTAGCTCTAGTCGATGACCGTAAAAAATTAACACACGATCAAATACATACCTTATTTTATTACGCATACCTAATCCTTTCATATCTTTCAAATCATATACTTAAAAATTCCCGAAGTTGCCTGTAAGTCGAGACGTAAACAGAAAAGATTCATGAAGATATTTTAAATGAAAAATGGTCCGCGTCTACAGATAGCTGTGAGATTTATGATTCACGACATAAACTGCTGCAAAGGATGTGGAGCTGAGCGTAGTCAATTCGTAATACACTTTACATTTAAAAATTGTGCGAAGAAAAGGATTTTACATTCTATAAGTTCACGAATTTAATTATATTGTAGTGTAGTCGTCATGGACAGATTTTAGAATGGTGTGACTGACGTGGCAGGTCTTAGAACCGATCACGTCATAAAAAGTCGAGCTAATACTAATTCCAGCACAGAATTTGAATGAAATACTATACATATATAAGGTGTTACTTTATCAAGTGCCGATCGAGCAGGGGCTGCTCAGACCAACGATAGAGAACACAGTATATAAAAAAAAACTTTCATATTTTAAGCATTAGATACCTATCGAATATTCAGCATAAGCAAAACCAAATAGAATAAATAAAAAATTAAAAACAAAATTGCCAAAATTGTGTTCTATATCCTTGACATAAGCAGCCCCTGCTCGATCGGCACTTGATAAATTAACACCTCATATACAGGGTGGAAAAAATCTATGGGCCCTGGAGGGTAACTAACTTAAATCCTTTAGTTACATAGCTCATTTTACTAAAAGGAAACATTCCTTTCTTTTCAAAAATAAGTAATCCTGCATTCAAAGATTGTTGATAAATCACTTGCCTGCCCCGGAAATAACACCATATACTTTTATGGTACCAATCGATAGTCTTAGAGCTAGCGCAGACGACGGATAACGGAGGACTTTTTGTCCGCGACACGTCTTTATTGTTAACCAAATAAGATTCAACTTAGACCGCGTATATCAGCGAAAAATACGCGATAGTCCTCGTTATTTATTCAACTTTATGTTCTTAGTAATAAGGTCGTGTCGCGGACAAAAAGTCCTTCAATGTCCGTCGTCTGCGCAGGCCATTATTCATACAGATCAATTTAGTTTCAATAACTTAGTATCTAAAATCTAGAAAGATAAAATATCACTAATAGTTCTAGATACCTTGCCCACCTTTAATATTGTACTCCTCGAGTATCGAGTTAATGGAGAATATGAATAGGCAAATAATGCAATTAACTTAAAACATTAAAATCTGTTTATTGCTGCAAATGGAGTCACTTAAAAGTTGAATAAGAGAAATTCATTTTTATTTTATTAAGTAAAAAATAATAAATATTTCTTACACTTACACCAATTAACCTAGCCCAAAAGTAAGCACTGTAAGGCTTGTGTTATGGGATACTAGAGTAACGGATATAAACACATATAATTATACATATATAAGTATTTATGTGTAGAAATATATATAAACGTCCATGACTCAGGTACAAATGCTCGTATTCATCATACAAACATTTGCCCCTACCGGGATTCGAACCCGGGACCCCAGAGTAGGCAACACCTTGAAACCGGTGTACGAACCACTCGACCACGGAAGTCGTCAACTTTAGTGGGTGTAAGTAGTAAGTAGGTACTTATGTACCATACTAAAGGGTGGGCAAGGTAGAACTGTTAGTGATATTTTATCTTTCTAGGCTTTGTCTTTAATTTCAGACACTATGTACATAAATTAAATTGATCTTTATGAATAAGACTATCGTTAGGTACCATAAAAGTACATGGTGTTATTTTTTCTAATTTAAGCCGGTTCGAATCCCGGGGCAGGCAAGTGATTTATCAAAAATCTTTGAATGCAGGATTACTTATTTTTAACCGATTTAAAAAAAGGAGGAGGAGGTTCTCAATTCGGTTGGTATATATATATATTTTTTTATGTATGTACACCGATTACGCCCAGATTTCTGAACCGATTTCCATGATTCTTTTTTTGTTCGATGCAGAATAGTTGCCAATTGGTCCCATAAAAATTTGGTTTCGTTTGACCCAGTACTTTTTATGTTATGAGCATTTTTAAATATTTCATTTCATTGTTGACTTGGACGATGTAGTATTTACGATAATTTTGTTTATAATGTACATGAAACCTTATCTAATCTAGAAAAACCCTGCTGTAGTTTACAAAACAGCCAATTACAGACACTAAAAAGCAAAAAAAAACTGCGTTAAAAACCGACTTCAAAAACTAAAAAGCTTAAAGTAGAATGTCTTGGCTGAGACATTCTACTTTAAGCTCCAATTCTTTTATTTTTCTTGCCTTGGCTGGCACCGACTCCAAAAGGCTTATTTTTTGCTTTTTAGTTTTTGAAGTCGGTTTCTTTAACGCAGTTTTTTTTTTAAATAAAGGAATGTTTCCTTTCAGTAAAATGAGCTAATTGTAGGATTTAAGGTAGTTCCCTTCCGGGACCCATAGATTTTTTCCATCCTGTTTAGTAATGATGATAGATGAAATTAATCGTTCAGTTGAAATTTAGAGACAGCATAGACATAAATTGAAGATAGACCAATGATATTATAAGTGTGTACTAGAAGCAGATATCATATGTCATACGAGCTCGCATTGTGAAAATTGGAAAGACTCTGGGTATATGCCCCCATATAGAGTGTGTATAGTGTGCAGCTGTGTAGTGTCGACTTAGAATAGCACTACCCCCTCTCATCCCGTGGGTGTCGTAAAAGGCGACTAAGGGACTCAGCCTTCAGGAGATGGGCAGCAGCGTCTCCTACATACTTGGCCATACTGGGATCGCCAACCCGCCTGCCATCGTGGCGATTATGGCAAACCCCCCGCCCTTTTGGGGGAGGCCTATACCCAGCAGTAGGTGGACGAAAGTCTTCCCAAAATGCGATTCAATTTGCTATCTCTTTCATTCCCGTGTTTATTCGTGTCTCTTGTCCTACTTACTTGTCACTTGTCAAAGTGTGCCGTTTTCGTCACAGCTTTCAAAACAAATTACTATGTAGGTAACAAATCGTTTGTAAAACATCATTGAGATAGACACGAAGAACAACAAAGGCATTTTTTTTATTAACAAGAGCTCTCTGAGGAGCGCGATATAGCTGAATTCATCCATCATCAATCATCATCAGCCTGTGGACGTCCACTGCTGGACATAGGCTTCTCCCAACTCACGCCTATTGTGGCGTTCATAGAAGGCAATTAGCCTACTGCTACCACGCGCTGGCCAGACGGGTTGGTAGAGGGTTTATTTCAAATTTTCCTACACTCTCACAGGTTTTCAATGCGTCGAGCCGACTCTTACGACATCCCAGGCATGTAAGGGAGTGGTGACACTTGTATTCTTAGGCCGTCAACACACGGCACATAGCTGAATTAAATAGGTCTTTGCCAAAATTCTGGATTCCATTCTAGACAAAGTCGTGGGCAAAACGCCAGTAAGATTATAAGAATTACACTTTTAGAAAAAATGAGCAGCTACTATTATTTTACCCGTTTCTGGTACGAGTATAAGATAAACATCGTTTTCTTTATTCCTCAATAAATTTATAGATCGTATTCATTTGGGGTATTCATCGAGTAAATTCGTAGTCCATTATTTCACAATATCCACTTATTGGGGTCAACACACACTTAGGTAAGGGCGAGGACAGAGTAAATAAATATAAAAAAAGAAATCTTTCGCCTTTTGTGTCGATGAGGTCAAGGAGGTATAAGACGTTCGTACCTCTTTTGTACCTTTTCCAGATTGAAGTGGTCCATCCTTGTAATACTGTGAAGGAAATTGGAAATTGTAATTTTGAATTCCTAAAATCTTAACTCAAGTTGTTTCCCGTTGACCAATAATAAAATTCTTATATTTGGTTGGAGACAGTTGTTTTAATTCCAGTTTAAAATTCGTGATATTCCTAAAGTAAAGTTCACGAACTGTGGATTAGATAATTGTTTTTTTTAACACAGTTCTGTATAACTATAAGAAATCAAACAACTGTGGTTGCGCCGGTATACCTACAATTTAAATGTGCGTTAGTTGCATCGATTTTAAATTCGATTTTTTTATTTGGTTGACACTCCCATCCTCACTTCCTTGTATTCCATTTTCCCTTTCGCACATACCTTTTCTCGCATAGGAGAGAGCGAGACATTACCGCGCCACCTAGCGGTGATAGTGGTCAACGCAACACTGCTAACCTTCCAGAAGAAGATGTGAAGACGCCTTCTTGTCCGAATGGCCGCTCGCGCGTGTGCACCGATTTTCGCTTTATCATTGTTTTAGTGTCATAATCACTCAAAACCCTTTATTGTTTGCTTATAGATTTGACTGTCAGTATATGCGTCACTGTTATATGGTGCATATACTTACTAATTATAAGCATAAGTACCTCTGTTGTGATTGAATTAATTTTGAATTTGTATTATTAATTTATTTATTCGTATTATAATGATTATTGTTGATATGTCTTAATTAATATGTTACTGTTTTTTGTGGGATATGGGTTTTATCACGCAGACTAAATGATGATTTTTTTTTTATAGAAGTTTGTATTAGTGATGTAAAGTGTCATCCCGCTGATATCCACCAAGAAACTGCAACAGCCAACTCCAGGGACGTCCTCGCCTACCTCCAGCTCCAAGTAGCATCATGAGGCAGTCAAGGTACCGTGCCCTTCCTCATCTCCTCATCTTTGTCGATCCCGCGTTCTCTAATCAATTTGTTCACCCCGCAAAACAGTCCACTTAATTTGAATCAACGATACGTAACACTTTACAACCTTATCGCATTGACACAGACGGAAACAAAGCTCACTCTGTCCACAAATGCCATTCAATTTGGTAATGTGACAAGGTTGCTAAGTGTTTCTATGTTATTGCACGTGACTGGACCTTGTAACCTGCTTTCCGCTACGAACCAAGCTCTCTCCCTATAACCAAGTTCGTGTAAGAACGGAGCTTACTCTCCTTAATAACGAACTAAGACCTCGAGAGCCCATTCAGTTGGTATAGTTTAGTTCTTTGTGATATATATATATTATTTAAATTACATATTTTCGCGCCTCAAATATGGCGGTGACGTCACGCCACTTCCTTACGCTGAGCCGTTAAGCGCAACTTTAAGTACCCATAACCTCTCTATTTGTAGAGATATTTTCATGATTCTTTCACACATAAGTTTAATTTTACTTATATGTTCAAATTTGATTACTTGAAAAATATTGGAAACTTCTCCATTAAAGCTTGATTTGCTATTGATTGTGCTTTAGAAAGTATCAAAGAAACTTTGATTATAATTACGTCACTACTTTTTTAATAGTGTGCAACTGAGTTACAGCACATAAAATATATGGGCCTCTGACTGCTAAGTACGCTGCCATGGACTGCACTGTATGAGTGATTATATTGAAGCCACAAATCCTTAGCGGGGTTGCAAAGCATCAAATGTGTAGCTAGAGACAGATTTGCAGGTGAACAAAAGAAAATATTCGTGTATAGTAAATTTTTAATAGAAAAAATATTGACATAAAAATGACTCGACCACAAGTCGACAGACAGGACTCGAAGTCGAGTCCTGTCAATTTTTTCTAATAGTTTTCTATTAAAATTTAAGTATCATAAGTATTAAAATAGCATTGAAAATGCAAAAAACTTGAAAAATCAAAATTAATATTATCCGCTTTCCGCTACGCACCAAGCTCTCCCTATAACCAAGTTCGTGTAGCTACGGAGCTTACTCTCAATAACGAACTAAGACCTCGAGCGCCCATTCAGACAGTTTAGTTTCCTTCTTTGTAATAGTATTATTATGTGCTAATTCTGAAGGGCGTATCTTTTGTACTATTAACAGGACGTCACACTTTACATGTATATTAACCCACTTGTTCCTGAATAAACTTTTTTGCACAGAATGGTAAAATAAAACTAATAAAAAATAATTTTAAAAAAATATTTCACTCCAGGAAAAGCCGGAAAACTATATGTCGTAAACTATACTATTAACTCTCTATGCTCCTTAAATGTTAGGAAAGTTGTAATGTTTACATTTCCCTACAGTCAAAGTTTCACAGAGCTGGAAAATAAGTTAAGATACAACTTAAACTTAACATTAAGCACAGTAGCCTTTCATAACCCTGAAAAGCTACATATAATTGACATAAATCCTTTGTTAAATAATTTTAACTTGACAAAAGATAATTACTATCTGCCTCACTATTATAAGAGACAAATAGCGCTCACGCTATCTTTTTATTTTAAACATTTAGCCAATAATCTGGCTATTAAAACCTCTGCTTTTATTGAGCAGTTAAATTCTGACATTTGTAATATAACTTTGGAATCTGTTCCAAGTAATTTGATTCTATTGAATCCCAACACTGACTTGGTTAATTTAAATTACCATTAGAGACAACAGAGGTGTCCTCTAGCCCAGTGTTGACAAGAGGAAAGCCAAAATGTTTAAAAATTGTTCATCAAAATATACAAGGCTTTTCTGACAAAGACCTAGAAGTAAGTTTATTTTTAAACTGTGAAAATGTTGGTGTGTTGTGTATCACTGAGCATTGGTTAAAATGTCACGAATTATTTTTAAATCTGGATAATTATAGAATTGTAAGTTCATTTAGTAGGCAATCTGCTGTTAGAGGAGGGTCTCTTATAATTTTACATAATAATTTTCAGTACAAAGAGCGCAAAGATATAATATCCCTCTCAATTGAACGAATAATTGAATTGTCTTGTGTGAAACTAGACCAAATTATTGTAATATGTGTTTATAGACCCCCACAGAGTAATTACCCAGAGTTTGAGTCCACTATGGAGGAAGTTGTAAGAATAACTAGTAAAAGTAATAAAAAGGTTGTCATAATATGTGGGGATTTTAATGTTGACATTTTAGACTCAAAGTTGTCGAAGCTCGCAAGTAGATTATTAAATTTATTCACATCGTTTAATTTATCTCATACCTTTAATGAGCCTACTCGAATAACACCCACATCTGCCACCTGTTTAGACAACATTTTTTCAAACTGTGTAGTCACTGAGAAATCTATAATAAATGTTATTAAATCGGACCATAGTGGACAACTAGCCTCTATAGAGCACCATCATGTCTGTCCTAAGCGGAAAATTGTATGCAGGCCAATAACTAAAAAGGGCATAGATGAATTCAGAAACAATGTGATTAATAAAATTAAGTCTTTACCAGTTCCTATTATGGAATCTAATTATCTTTATAATGATTTATTTCATGTGGTTGAACACGAATTTAGTAAAAAGTTTAAGCAAAAAGTGATCAATTGTAATTCGGATAAAGTAAAGTTTAGTGATTGGGCCACGCCGGGAATTTACACAAGTAGAAGAAAACTATATGACCTCTATGCGTCAAAGCATACTTCCTGTGACCCAATTTTTATTGGATATGTCAGGAAGTATTCTCAAATGTTTAGAAATGTTTGTGTAGCTGCTAAGGCGATGTTCTTTTCAAATAAAATCAAATTAGCGGATAATAAAATAAAGGCTACTTGGAATATTATTAATCAAACAACTGGTAAAACTAAAAATAATGTCAACCACTTCTGTCAAGTAGGTGATAAATTAATTGAATCTGACGTTGAGGTTGCCCGTGTTTTTGAAGATTTCTTCTCTCGGGTACCCTTAGAAACTACCAGTAAATTAAATTCCTGTCCAAACGTTGCTGCTGCCCTCTTGAAGTCGTGTGTTGATAAGTGTAATAAAGTTTTCAATTTTAAGCATATTAATAGTGAAGACATTTTAAAAGCTTTCAAGTCTATAAATATTAAAAAGACTGAAGATCAACCAACATTATTAAATCAATTATTGATACAATAGCTCCATATTTAGCTTTCATTTTTAATCAATGCATAGATGAAGGTACTTTTCCCGATTTAATGAAATGTAATAAGCTTATTCCTCTTTTTAAATCGGGTGACAAAAGTGACCCCACAAATTTTACGCCGATATCTATACTACCGGCACTTAGTAAAATTTTTACTATTTAACAATAAATCAAATCCTTCATAACAATCAGTTCGGCTTTTCTAAAGGTAAAAATACTACTGATGCTGGCATTGCACTCCTTAAACATATTTTTGAGGCTTGGGAGGGCAAGCAAGACGTAATTGGTATATTCTGTGACCTGTCTAAAGCTTTCGATTGCGTTGATCACGTTACACTTTTAAAGAAGCTAGAACATTATGGTGTCTCTAAAAAATCAGTTAGCCTTTTGCAGTCATACTTGCATAATAGAAATCAAAAAGTAATTGTCAATAATACTGCTTCTACTGGAGCCCCCATTATTATGGGCGTGCCCCAAGGTTCAATATTGGGCCCTTTGCTGTTTTTAATTTATATTAACGATCTCCCTTACTACACGAGTAAATTATGTGAGACAGTACTATTTGCAGATGATACATCTTTAATTTTTAAAATTGATAGAGGAAACAATTGTTCTGACGAAGTAAATAGTGCTCTCTCTCAAGCCGCACACTGGTTCAACATTAATAATTTATCTCTTAACCCTACTAAAACCAAGTTTGTTAAATTCTCATTACCTAATGTAGTGCAGGTCGATATGCTTATCAATTTGAATGGGGATGTAGTAGAGTTAGTTGAGAGTACAAAATTTCTTGGTATTACATTGGATTCAAAACTACAATGGGATCCACATATTGAAGCCTTGTCGAGTAGACTTAGTTCTGCGGCTTTCGCAATAAAGAAAATAAGGCTCTTAACTGATATTGAAACGGCAAGACTGGTTTACTTTAGTTATTTTCATAGTGTAATGTCCTCTGGCGTGTTGTTGTGGGGCTCGGCAGCTAATATAGAAAATGTTTTTATACTTCGTTGCTTAGCTGTGCGCGCCATTTACAACCTTCGACGTAGAGATTCTCTTAAGGATTTGTTTAAAGAGATTAATATACTAACTTTGGCGGGACAATACATCTATGATAATTTAGTATATGTAAGGAAACATCATTATTTATTTATAAAGCAAAGCGATGTTTATAATTTTAAAACTAGAAACAGGAATAAGCTTGCCGTTCCAAAATTTCGGCTTGAAAAATGTAGACGCTCGTTTTTGGGGAAAGGCATAGCCTTTTGTAATAAAGTTCCACAACAAGTTATTGAGCTGCCTTTGCATAAATTTAAAATATATGTTAAAAAAACGGTCTTAAGCAAAGGTTATTACAAGGTAGATGACTATTTAAAAGACCAAAATGCATGGATGTCATACCAACATAAAACATACTATTGTAAATAGTGTAAGAGGAAAATATTCTAATATGAGTATGAGAAAATTTTCTTCTTCTATTAAATATATTTCAAGATTGTAGATTTGTGTTTGGCAACAACATGTTCCATTGTAAATGTTGTTGTTTCTGCTAAGGCTGATAAGTTTCTTGCGGCCGTTCTTCTTATCAGTTAAAAGATGTCCTGAATGGCTGGTAGGGAAAAAAATGTTGGACTATTCGAAAGTACTTATCTATAAGTCTATTTGAATAAAAATCTTTGACTTTGACTTTGATACAGTAGGAGAATCAACTACTATGATCGTTCACTATGTCGATTTCAGTAGGCTTCGTCATAAATAGGAGAAAAATAATAAAACACGCTTTTTAAGCATTTATATCATAATTTGACTCTTGAATTGGAGGACACACGCTATACATACAATCTATTCGGGATTTGCAGAACATCAAAGGTGCAGCTTGTCTGTAAGAAATCACTCAAAACATCACTCTTATATAGCCACACCTTGAGCTTTAGTCTCGGTATACCGAGATCCCGAAATACCGAGATCCCACACCATTTTGACTAGTGTGGCCTCCTGAAATAGGGCATCCAATCCAGCATATTTCCGATCTCGGTATTCTCGGTATTTGCGAGATCGATGATTTGATGAACCCAAAACCTCAAAATCATTTGTTGCCATAATTATTTAAATTTGTTTAATTATGGCAACAATTTCACATATTAAAAATCAATGTTACGTGGTGACAGCGACTTTTTTTAATTTGCATTTTAATATGGTATTAAAAAAGGAAAGTTAAAAAAGTTTATGTTCAGATTTTTTTTTTCCACCTTTTTTCAGTGTCCGCTTTCATTAGCCAGACTCTAAAACTCATAATTACGAACGACTTTTTGTGTGCAAAGTAATGCAAATAACCCTGACATCAGGAAAAACAATCCTGATGTCAGGGTTATTTGCATTACTTTGCAGTATGCAATGAGTTCTACATAATTGGTTTTGAGATTTTAGTTAATCATGAAATGACGTTGTATATGTAAATTAAAATCTAAAGAGTATAAATTTATTACTTTTAATTACAAAACTATTCAATTGAATGAAATATTTTATTTTATATACCTATTATAAACAGCATTTAGTTAAGAATTATATGACTTCTACTTCGGTTGGATATGTATAAGAAGGAAACAAAGTGTCTAATGCCTAGTCTGCCGGTCTGCTTCGAATATGCAGTGCTAGACAGCCTGCAGCGGGAGGACGTTTATATGCAACTTGCTTATCCCGCAAATCCCGCACACGTAATCCCGCTCCTTGCGGGACTTGAAAATGATGCGGGATCTCGGTTTTGAGTAGAAGCCCTATCCTGTAAAACTAGTGCGGGATCCCGCGGGATTTGCGGTATTAAGAAATACCATGAAAACATCCTCTCGCAAGCTCTTTCAACTTCGTCTTAACAAGTATTTGTCCATTACCCACTAGAATTCCTTTAATGGAAACGTAACCCCTACGCCGGACAGATTGTCGAAAGAAGAAACGCGTGTCTTACTACATATGCTCCCAGTGCCCTTAGTACGAGTTTGGAAAACTAAAATCGTTTTCGAAAACTATCGGTTTGACCCTTTCATATCCAAAGACTGCTATACCGAGATGAGTAGAACATCCGATAGTCAGTTGTCGAAAACGTTGCCAGTAAATGTCAACTCGTACTAAAGGCTCAAAAGACTGATTCTAAGATATCCATAATGTACATACATTCATATCCCTGATGCCATAAATCCCTTAGAAGCATCACAGATGAAGCTTGAGAGTGAGTTTTGATCGCCTCTGTGGTCTAGTGGTACAATCACCAGACCCAGGGCTCCCGTTCGATTCCCAGTGGGGGTACAAATTGTATTCGGTTTGGTTAATGGTAGGACTTGTTGTGAGTCCGCCTGGCTAGCTAAAACCATCTTATCTAAAGTCTGACGCCATAACTACAACGTTTTCAGCATTGTTGTGATCCGGCAGTTGGAGATAATATAGCCAGTTCCTCAGTGGCAGAGGATTCCGGGAGAGGCTCGCTTCCATCTTATCAATACTTAACATCAGGTATGATGAAGGCTAAAAGTATCCCCGTAGTTCATAAAAAAAGAGATGTATAAACATTTACTCTCATAGCCTCAATTCAACGAGAACGCCACATTTGGCATTGATTCTTTCAAAGATGGTTTCCGGATAGGCTTTTACTATCTGCACTGGTAAGCTAACATATAAATAAATAAATATGTCTAATGTGCCGGCTACATGCAACCTCTTACCTGAAAACATGCTTGCAAAAAATTGTATTACGTACAATATGTGATTGCTGGCTAATCGCTCGCTGATTGTTCGTATAGTCTCACTCTCTCGCGCTCCTACCTAGGTGCGAGAGTGAGACGCCGCGTGTTGCTATGACGCTAGCGCCAAAAACAATTTGGTACCAATAACAGGAACTAAATGAATGCACCTTGTAGTTCATCGTTTGTTCGGTAGAGGCCGCACTGTTGATACGTGTCATAAAGCAATTATCTCGGAATTTCTGCTGTCGCGTTGCTGTTGCAAAGATAGGTAATAGCCCCGCTTGCGCAAGTAATACGACGGAGTGTGTAGCCGGCAAGATGGTATCCCGTGCAGTCCTGAAAGCGCAGCCTGAATAATCATTGAAATGCTACAGATTTGGACTGCGCAAACTTAGACTGTACGGTTTTGCCTGTACGTGTGGCCGGGCGTTCAGTCCGCGCTTCAGCCCGCGCTTCAGTTTAGACCATCAAAATTGTTTATGATGACATACTTAGTAAATGTATGAAAATGAGCGATGTGAGAGGGTCATGAAAGAGCGTGTGGCCGGTACAGAACGCTTGTGTTATGGGATGCTAGGCTAACAGATATAAATACATATAATTATACATATATAAGCATTTATACATATATTTACTTATATATAAACATCCATGACTTAGGTACAAATGCTCGTATTCATATCATACAAACATTTGCCCCTACCGGGATTCGAACCCATTACCTCAGAGTAGGCGACGCCTTGAAACCGTTGTACGTACCGCTCTACCACGTAGGTCGTCTTATACATTCCCTGATTTTCTTTAATCCTAGTCATGCGAGATTATTTTTTTAATAATTTTAAAATTATCATGATAATTCGAAATAGCTTTTCTTGATCACTTGTTGAAACTATTTCCTACTATGACAATTATTGTCGCAACTCAATACATCAAACAATGAAACAGTTCGTTCAAAACTTAGATTAGATGGTTGAAGACTTGAACCACAAAGTATAAAGACTACAGAAGTCAAGCTCTTGCATGTACTTGATTTTCGTACCTAAACTAGGCCAAAGTTACATAAAAACATCACACGTTTTTATTAAAACAAAAATATTCTTCCATCGTTAAAAAGGGTAGATAAGCTATCTTAGTAATCCTAATTCTAGTAACATTTACCTATGTGACCTTCGTGTTGAGACGTTACGAGATCTATATCGCTTAGAGCTTGACTTTTGTACTCTCGTTATTTTGTGCTCGAACGTAGATAGCTAATAACAACGATGAATTTAGTAACTACCAACTCCTAACAAGCTAACTTGTATAGGCAAATATCCGAATCATGCTTGCCAGTGGCTCTCAAACTTTGGCTTCGAACATAAACATGGCCATTGTAACGAAAATAGTTAATTTGCAACTTACTTTTTAATGTTTACATCAAGTAATTTGGAGTTAAAATATACATATAAAAATGTTCGAAAACCAAAGAAACCAAAGAAAGAGAGGCCAAATCAGAACATGAAATATATTTTAAACACGCAATATACGTGTAGACACCAAGAAAATGTGTACTTTGAACTCGTTTCAGCTTCTGAACCTTTTATACTAAAAAAAAAACGATATTTATCTTTTTCTGATGTGGAAATTCTCAAAAAACTATGATTGTTTTTAATCATTTTACTTCATACTTAACTATTAGAGAACTTTATAGGTAATGTTTAACTAAATTATAATCTGTGGTTTAACTAAAAAGTATAATAGGTAAGAAAAAAAAAATGTCTGCATATCGTTTCAATTTGGGGACAATTTGGGTTTTTCTAGAATATTTTATATTTAAAACTTACATAAAAATAGCATTCTAAATCCAAAAAGAAAAATTTATTACACCGATAGGATTTTTATTTTTATCCCAACACTCACTATCCCGAACCATACTTTAAATTTACCCAAATTCAACCCCCAAGTTTGCAATTACTTCTATCAACAGTTTCTTGGTGCCGATAAACAAAGTTAACCCCGCTGGGTCACGTTCTCCTTAGTAGACGTTCTCGTGTGAACATGCGTGCCCCGAATCTAAAACACATGGGGTTGAAAGTTTTCACCTAGTGGAGTTAAAAGCGGAAGCGATTTTGGACCTAAATTTATATTTTAAAGAGGCAACATTTGATTGTTTCTTTGTTTGCATTGAATAGGCTCCGAAATTACGGAACGGATTTAGATGAAATTTGGTACACAGATAGTAGATAGCCTAGTTATGCTGATACTTTTTATCTCGATATTCCCACGGGAACGGGAACCACGCGGGTGAAACCGCGAGCGGCCTCTAATGTTACATAAGGAAATTAATGAAATTCCTCTTATGTTAACATTAATGTTCCTAATTAAAAAAGGGAGCTTCTCTTATAAATATAATTATTACTAATTTTTTGAGTAATGTGGCTCAGGTATGATAGTGTTACATTTTAACCCCCACCTTAGCAATTACTTTTATCAACAGTTTCTTGAGGCAATAAAAAAAGCTAACCCTGCTGGGTCAAGTTCTCCTTATTTGACGTTCTCGTGTGAACATGCGTGGCCCGAAGCTAAATAACATGCGGTTGAAAGTTTTCGTAGAGTCGAGTGTAATTTTTAAAACGAATGTTTTTTATTTATAAATAGGTTGGGTTTTCCATAATAAAAAGAATCTTAGCCTTTTTTTTCAAGAAAAGTGTCAGACACTGTCTGTCTGTGTTAATAATATAGTTACTAGGGCGGTTACAACCCGATACTCGGGTTCGTCGATCGACGAAAAATTCCAAATTATGCGAAAATCTTTAATTGCAGTTTGTGATCATCACGTTTAACATTTTGTATATTTTATAGTTTTCGGAACAAATAGACTCGAGTACCTTTAATTTGATACCTTACTCGGCCGCGTACTACGCGCCAAAGTCCCTATCGAGTCGTCACAAATTTTGCGAACCTGAATTAAGTATATAGATAATTTATAACATTACTTGAACTAACGACCGCCTGCCACGAACTTTAATTCGTGTTTTATCCCCGTATTTAAAAAGGGCGTTAAAGCCATGTGTAATGTAAGACGGTAAGATTATAAATGCGAAAGTATGTTGGTTTGTTTCTTAGCTTGTTATTCTTTCACGAAAAAGTACTAAAGGGATTTGGTTGAAATAATTGGCACACAGTTATGAGATGATAGCCTGGATTAAAACATAGGGTACATTTATCCCTTTTTTGTGTGTGGTGACAGTCGCCCCTAAGACCTGGCGGCTGGCCCGGCTATCCGGGCCCCGTTGTGGCTGGGAGATGACCGAGCAAGTATGGTCATCTCCCCAGTTGTCGGAACCGTGCAATGCCGACAATGCCGGCTCCACTATAGGGGAATGAGGCGATCATACTGTCGCCCCCTTCCCTCAACCGTCTGCGGCGGAGTCGGGCCGCCCGAGCGTCCTCTTCGCGGGCCCTCTCCGCTGTCTCCTTCTGGAGGATCACGTCCTCACAGAAAGAGACTGCCGCCTGCCATGATCTCTCACTTTCTACAGGAACGGGCACCATGCGGGTGAAATCGTGGGTGGGTGTTAGTAGTAGTATAATATAACTAAACTTATAAATATAAATAAACTTTGTGTAAAACATCATCTCATTTCATTAGAAAATCGTAGACTTATAGCGGATATAACGTACCTAATCAAAATTACATCAGGTGTTATTGATTGTCCCGAGCTTCTCTCTCTTTTAAATTTTAATGTTCCCAAAAAAACTCTCCGTCATTTTAATGCGTTCTACATCCCTCATTCCAATACCAACTATAGGCAAAACTCTTTTATACTACGTGCGAGCAAGTGTTTCAATGCGTTGAGCGAAAAACTTGATATAGATCCATTTAATTCTAGCTGTAACAGTATTAGACGTAACCTTACAAAATTGTTAGCCATCGAGTACTAATTACTTTTTCTGTTATTATTAAGTCACCACGGTGACTCGTGATGTTAATTGTTTTTAGTAATATATATATATATATTTTTTTGTTGCATCCCTAGATGTAAATCCAATATGCATGTTCAAAATTGTTAACTGTCTGTGTTTAGTTGTGTGAATCTGTAATTGGTTTAATGTTGCTAGTTTAAATGTTATCCATATTTTGTTAACTGTTGATTCGCCTGTTAAATAAAATAAAATAAAATAAATAAATAAATAACATGGCAGTCCATGTGGTCTTGTCCATTTTTTTTTAATTCTAAGGTAAGTAAATATTTTCAAAAAGGTGCGCCAAACTTCTAATCTGCAAGTTTGCATGCTTATCTATACTAATATTATAAAGAGGAAAGATTTGTATTTTTGTATGTAACGAATAAACTCAAAAACTACTGGACCGATTTTGACAGAGTATAGTTTTGACAAATTTGGTATAGAGAATCCTTAGACCCCAAGTAGTAACATAGGCTATAAATGATCCCAAAATTCCCACGGGAACGGGAACCATATAACAGAAGAAACTGACTGACTGACCGACATTATAACGCACAGCCCAAATCGCTAGGTCTAGAGACTCCAAATTTAGCACATACGTTCCTTGTCAGGTCTAGGGGTGCACTAAGAAAGGATTTTTCGAAATTCTACCCCTAAAAGGGTGAAATAGTGGATGAAAGTTTGTATGAAAGTCCGTCAGTTTTGAAGTTATGATCTTCAAATTTTGTATTTAGGTTGACGATTGACGAAGTTGTGTGAGATAAGTCCTTTCTTTTCAAAGTAAGAGTGTTAGGATCTTAAATTTTACATTTAGGTTCATAATTAAAAATTAACATTTACATGTCTCGGACCTGTCTCTGTTTTTGAAAATTCCACTCCCAAGGGGTGAAAAAGGGGATGAAGTTGTGTAAGAAAAGTCCTTTATTTTCAAAGTAAAAGTGTTAGAATATTAAAATTTTGTATTTAGGATGATAAAAAAAATAAACATTTACCAGTCACGGCGTTGTCAAAAATTCCACCTCGAAGGGGTGGAAGTTGAGTAAGAAATGTCCTTTATTTTTAAACTAAAAGTCACAATTTTTTTATAAGGCTTATGGTTGGAAATCAAATACAAATAAACAAACCTTAGTTTTGTGATTTATAGAAATCAACTCCTAACGGGTTAATAGTGAAGAAAATTATGTTAAAATCGATGGATATCAATAATGAGGTTTAATGGGATGTTGATTACGAAAATGGCATCGATTTTGAAGCCCGACGCGGTGGACATAATTTAACCGTTAAAGGTTTGAAAAAGAACTTTAAATTTTGTTTAGGGAAATTATGCAAAATAGACATAGCGACTTTTATGCTTTGGAATATTTTTTACAATACTTCGTGACCAAATACTTATCCATGCTAATACTATAAATGTGAAATTGATTGTTGTCTGTCTGGCTCTTCCCTTTCTCGAGTAAACCACTGAATAGATTTTACTGAAATTTGGAGTGGAGATCGACATAGAATACTTTTTATTATGACAAATGGCACCTCCACGCGACATTCTAAGCCCGCGCGATAACCTTATTCCTCGCGGATGTAACAGCATTAAAGTCCGTCATTCGTTGCATTTGAACAATAAATAATTAATCCTATTCTATCCGATCCTATCCTACTAATATTATAAATGCGGAAGTTTGTGAGTATGTTTGGATAAGTTAAATAGATGGCGCCACATATTTTTTGAAATCTTCCTATCCTACTTCCTACTAATATTATTAATGTGAAAGTTAGAATGTTTAGGTGTTTGGATATTTGTTATTCCATCACGCAAGAACGGCTAATCGGATTTGGATGAAATTCGGTACACAGATACTTTATGGCTTTGAGAGGAACATAGCTTACTTTTTGTCGCGAAAAATCCCTATTTTCTACGGGAAAATAAAATACATTACATCGCAATAGGTGGCGTAAGTAAGTAGTATTTTTTTTTAAGATGAATTATGGAATGAGTTTAGGAAAAAGAAAGATATTTCTTTCTTTCTTTTACCTACTAAATCTTTCTGGACTAGGGTTTCTGCTCTAGCTTTCTCGAACTCGAGTAAACTCGACAAATTTGGCTCCATTCGAGACGAGAAAAAAAATTACCAGAACTCGAGAATCCTCGAGGTTCGAATTTAATTCGCGCCAGACGACAAACAGTAAGAAACCAACTATCGGACGAGTCTAATAGTGCTCTAATATTCTTGAAAGCCTATTTTCTAAGACAAAAGTAAGTTTCCTTTTATTTTAATAGGTCATCTATGATCAAGAGTCAACTAATTTGAAACCCTTCACGAAAATGGTTTTTATATGAAAAACATTAAGTAATAACAGACTTTTATTGATGTGCGTATGCTTTGATATGTTTGACTGACTAAGGGCCGATTTTTTAATCCACGGGTAAAGGTCAAATAAATCAAATAAAGGTAAAAAAGGGAGTTAAATTCAAAACCAACTTAAAAAAATGACAGATATGATTGACAATTAATTTTCAATTTGTCTGTATAATGCTCAGATGACAAGCTCTGATAATTCAGAGCTTGTTATCTGAGCATTGAAAAATCGTCCCTAAAAAGCTAAAATATTAGTCTTTAGCCGAGTTTACTTCTTCAGTAGAGTTCAAAATTCACGTTAAAATATGTTCTCTTTTTATACTTGTAGCTCCAGATTTTTATTGTTACTTATCTTTAAAGTATACGCGCCTTTATTGCTTTTTGGGGATCATTGATGCAAGTATTTCTTAAAAATAGATCTATTTGATATTCACGCAAAATAAGCCGTTGTTTATCTATGCCCCCAAAAGTTGTTAACGTTTCTATTCGTTAGAATAGAAGAATATACTTTATTAATAAAAAAAATCGTACATAACATAACAGAATTACATTTTTATTTGAAGTGCCGGACATCCTACCTATTTCATAAAATAATAAATAATTATGTCATAAATATTAAACAAGTAAATATACTAGAAAAAAGCAACTAGTCTCATGTCTCATGACACAAAAATAGCATTGTAAAATGCAAAATTAAAAATGTATAATTATGTCATAATCAATTTCAATTATACTACCTAAATAGGGGTCACAGATCTTAAATCAGTCGTTAATTACTACGTTTTCATTATTAAGTAACCCTTTACAACCGGAAAGTTTTTTTTTTTAGTAGTATGACTTGTTTTTTCTGATTATTAAGGGTTCATAGTACCTAGAAAAAATACTTTAAAAAATCATATACCACTACTAAACCGTAAAAATAACCCACACGATCGTGACGATCAGGATTAATTTGACATCGTCACGAACGTGATTTATAAGGGAAGTGGGGTTAAAATCTTTAAAATTTTTAAGAAAATATCATTTAATCAACTTTGTTTTATAATACACCCTGTTAGGTATATCTTTGTATATTTAAAGAAACCATTGAACTGCTTTGTTGTGATTCTATTTTTCGAATTATATACTTATATTCTCCGACAAACCGCCGACTTTCACCGCGTAACTAAGCTTTGTCCATTTTATATTTTAGCGCGGTTCTTTTCGGGATCCTATTCATAGTGATGGTACCAGTACTGTGCTTCCTTCGATTATTTTTTTAATAATATGTATCTCGCCTGATGGTAAGCGATGATGCTATCTCAGGATGTGACGAGCGTGATGATGATACCTAATTACTCGTAACTTGAAGACCCCTTAATTATATGTATCAAGATTAGGAAACACAGACTCAGGCAAGAAGTTCCACTCGTTAGCAGTACCCATGATAAAAGTTGAATGAAATCGCTGGACTCTTTGGTAAATCAACCATATTTATGATGCCGCCTATACGTTTGGCTGTCCTAACAAAATGGGGATGGTGGAATTAAGCTGCGCAATTCGGCTGCACTCTCCCCGACATGTATTCTATAAAAAACGGATACGCTAGCAATAGAAAATTCCGTCTATGCTCAACACTTTTGAGTTTATTATTAAAAAGATCGTCATTGCCGATGAGCTTCTTGGCTCTCTTCTTGACGGACTCAAGCGTTTGGAGCAGGTACTGGGTAGACCCATCTCAACGTTGAAAAAATACTCCATACAGGATCGAACTTGCGCTTGGTAAAGATTGAACTGTTCTTGCGTGATGTACTCTCTCATATTTGCCAGAATGCCAAGTTTTTTTGAAGATAATTGAGCTTTACTCTCAATGAAAGAGCCGAAATTGAGAGTTGGTGACATTGACATGCCGAGAACCTCAAGCTAGTCAGTGATCGGCACGGATACACCTCGGAAAGTAGAGTCAACTCGAAAGGACTCCCTTTAGCGGAGAAGAGACAAGTCATTGTTCTTTGTGTTGGTTGAGATGATGAAGGGGCATTTGTTTCTTGAGATGATGAAGATGGGATTGGCAATGAGTTATTGGCAATCTTCGTGTTTCATCTTCTTCTGTTAAGTATATCTTGAAATAGTTCCAGGTTCAAAACCATTTCCACCACCATCGTAAAGTTCCTGAATGTCAGAGTCGTCCCATCTTGTATGAGGTTCAAAATGTCTTCGTACCTACCGTAAAACAGCACCTAAAATCAAAATAACACAAGTTAAAGTCTACGTTTTGCATGAAAAACTATGATTTGAAATTGTCAATTTTTAGTAGTTATTATTGCGAAGAAACCCGAATCGTCACGATGGTAACGAACAATGTTTACGAGATCGTAGGCAACAGAAAAACGCTGTAATTAACATTACAAACACGTATTTTTTTTGTATCTTTAATATTTAACACTATTAAAACAAAAAAGTTGGCAAGCAATGTGAAATGTGAGAAAATAATGTAATTACGTGATCACGCATTATCGGCAAAATAAGCGGCCATCTTCAACACCGGCCTACCAGCCACTGGCAGGTTGAGACGAGTTAATATTTGGTTTAAATCAACGGCAAGTATCCACACAATCGTGCGAAGCCGGTTGCGTTCACAAATACGAATCCGTATCGCGCCAAAAAAAATTTTTTTCTATCGTCACGCTCGTATAGTACCGATTGTAATGTATGTTAGGCGATTTGAAGTTTTGTTCATTTCCTTAACTAAATAAGAGGTACCAAATTTTAATAAATATTGATCTTGGTGCAATGAAAGTACCAAAGTTGATAAAAATCCTGTTTTTTATTAAATTTCAACAGTTTCTTAAAGTTTCGATTCAATGACTCAAGACCCGAGAAAACTCGAGAATTAAGCCTCGAGAATTCTCGAAACTCGAGAAACAAAAAGGTCGAGATATCAGAAACTCTATTCTGGACCAAGTTCTAAAGACCACGCGGACGAAGTCGCGGGCGGAAGATAGTACGTGTATAATATGATTTTTAAAACGCTTTCGCTTACCTTTGCACCAACCACAGATGTGCCATCGGGCCGGTCAGGTTGTGTAGGAAGAGACGTAATCACCTTTTGCCGTTTTTATGCTTCGAAACGAAGTTAAGGAAAATAGAGGACTCCGTATTAGCGTCTGTGTCACCGTTGCGTAAGGACAGGCGAAATTGGACGACGACAAAAACGGTTCTTATGACGCCTCGCACAATTAACTTTGCTTACTTACAACAAAACAGCCCTTGACGAGTTTCTTGCCATTTCTTTATTTTTTTTTAAGAACAATCGGGAGATTCTTATCCTTCATCAAACCTGATGCTAAGTATTGATAAGGCTGATGATGGAAGCGAGCCCCACCCGGAATACTCAACCACTGAGGAACGCTGATACGCCGCCGCCCGTAGGGTTTGTGAACCGCTGGCGTAGCTTCTTTGACATTGACAAGTGCTTGTAACAGCCTAGACTGAATAAATTATATTGAGTATAAGTTTACAACGCTAGAGAAGACGGGTAAATGGTGTAGAAAAGGGTGATTAGAAAGATCCAGTTTCCATTTTAGAAAGACAAACATTCTATTTTTGGTATAAATTATTTGATCTTTTTTTTATGAACGACGGTGAGACTCTTAGCATTCATCATACCTGATGTTTAGTATTGATAAGGCTGAAGATGGAAGCGAGCCTCTCCCGGAATCCTCAGTCACTGAGGAACTGGCTATCTTATCTCAAACTGCCGGAACACAATCATGCTGAAAACATTGTTGTTATGGCGTCAGGCTTAGATTAGATGGTGGTAGCTAGCCAGGCGGACTTACAACAAGTCCTACCACCAACCAAACCGAATACAATATGTACCCCCGCTGGGAATCGAACCCGGGACCCCTGGGTCTGATACCGGTGGTTGTACCACTAGACCACAGAGGCGGTGAATGGATTAAAACTCGCACATCTCGTTTATTCTGTAAAACTCACTCGCTAAGATGTTACACTAGGTATACAGAGTGGAAAACTATGGGCCCTGGAGGGGAACTACCTTAAACCCTTTAGTTGGCTAATTTTCCAAAAGGAAACATTCCTTTATTTTTTTTTAAATAAGAATAAGATAAACTGCGTTCAAAGATTTTTGTTAAATCACTTAAATTGAACTGGCTTAAATGAGAAAAAATAGCACCCTGTACTCTTTTATGGTACCAATCGATAGTCTTAAGTATGAAGATCAATTTGACTCAAGTTACTTAGTGTCTTAAATTAAAGACAATGCTTTGAAAGATAAAATATTAAAAATAAGTTCTCGTCTTTATGTTGATCGAAATGAGAGCAGCAATAAACAGATTTTAATTTATAGGTAGGCTTTATTAAAATTTTTGGACTTTATTGACCATAAAAGGCTGCGAGAGGCGATTTCAATGGATGATTAAGTGAGTCAATAAAAAATTTTGAACTAGCTTTTCAGGATTTGTCTTTAATTTAGGGCACTAAGATTCATAAGTCACCAAAAAAATACAGGCATGTCTTTTTTCTCGTTTAAGCTGGTTTGATTTCTGGAGCAGGTAAGTTTATCAACAATCTTTAACGCAAACTATATATTTTTTTAAATAAAGATTGATTTCTTTCAGTAATATTAAAGGATTTAAGGTAGTTCACCTCCAGGGTCCTTAATTTTTTTTCCATCCGTATATTACAAATAGTTTTGGGGTTTTGAGAAAAGATAAAATATCGTTGTTTAATTACACCTTTCTCCCCTAGGGGTAGGCAGATATAACTTCTTGCCACTTGCTACGATCCATTATACACATCTGTTTTACTTTCTGTATAGCTTTAAAGTTTTTTATTCCCATAAAGCTTAACTATTTTTTGCTAAAATAAATTGATACTGACCTGTATGTACCTCACAACGTGCAGTACAATAATCTTGTAATAAATGTAATGTATGATAGATAAGTATGTATTTCTTTGCCAGTTGAAAATTGTTTACGGTTACAATAACCATAAAATGTAACATTATAATTAGTATTTTCTTTTTGTGATGAAAATTGACCTTACTGATATGTTAAGGTCATTTTCGACGACTCTGTATGAAGTAAAACAGGGAGAAAATAACAGCCCTTGACGAGTTTCTTACCGGTTCTTCTCGTTACAGGGTCTCCCGCCGTAGGGTTTGTAAACCGATGGCGTAGCTTCTTTGACGTTCATAAGTGCTTGTAACAGCCGACTGAATAAATGTTATGAATTTGAAAATTTAAATTGAATTTGAAAATTTGTTTTTAATAGTCAGATCTAATAATATAAATCCTATGAAAAGATCAAATACAAAATCATCGTTTCGTATATCTCTGTTTTCTCGCCCAAAACTGGAAAACTTATTTTTTATGTAAAATTAAAGGAATGCTTTGGCTTTGTTTTTAAATAAAACATATATAGTGTAACGTGTATAACATGTATAATATAACGTGTTTACTTTAACATCAAGAAAAACAAAAGGTTTAATCAATACCTAGTGTTTTCTATCCTAATTTTATTTATTGCTCTTCTTGAAAAGAAAAACCTTTAGCACATTTAGGGACATTCGTCTTTTGTCACCTCTGGGTGCGTAGTCCAATATCCTTCAAATATGTCACAAAAATGATACCCAATATTTTACCCGACCTCAATTTATACCTGGCCTGAAACCTTTTTTTATTGAATAAATATAACTAATATACGAATATTTTCATGCATGATAAGAAACAAGTTAGTTGGTTTGTTTCAATTTAAAAGTACACATTTTTTTACGTGACTCAGAACTTTTTTTACAGTATTTAGGTACTCCCGCGCCGTAGCACTTTGTGAACCGATAGCGTAGCTTCTTTGACATTTAAAAGTGCTTTGACAGCCTAGACTGAAGAAATGATTTTGATTGTGAGTGTGAGAGATTCTTCCATTTTCAAAAGAACTAAATAGTGGATAGTAATCGCTAGAAGCTGATGAATAAATAAAACGTAAGAACAACGAACAACTTAACGCTCCCGAGGGAGGCAGAAAACGTACCTCTAGAATATTCGATAGGAAAACGCTTAGTATCTTATACATTATTCGAGTAGGCAGGACTCGAGAAAATTAGTTGTTTTTCTACAAGCTGGAACACACGTATGAATATATACAACAGGCTCCTAGCGACGATAAGTGGTAAAATGGTAGTTAAGTGCTTATTTTATTTACGTTTTAGTTGGTTTTCAGTAAAACATTATTCGCCTCTCTTTTCTATGTAAAAACACACCTCTTGTATACGTATTTAACACTCTAAAATCTTTGTCCTTAAATCGAGCCCAGATTTAGTTTGCTGGATAACAGCAGCCTCAGCACCGAAAAAATCTACAATTATCTATAAAATAAGATCATTGACTATTATAATGACAATATATTATATATATTTTTTATAATAACTGGGCAGGCATTTGACCACCATCGTGGTTAATAAACAGATGTGGCCTAAGGTGTTCCATGCTTGCCCAGGAAATGCCTATTCACTATCGCCTTGAAGAGGCCAAGATGACCTTTATGGCTGATCTGATATGATCATTGGTTGCAGGATCTATTTTCGGACAAGGCAAATACCTAGTATGAGCGTGTCTACTTTACTACCTATACAGGGTGTTTAAAGACCCATACCGAATCCGTGCTATATGGGTAATGTACATCAAACTAAACTTAATTATGTAACAATAATTGATGGGAAACGACTTTAATATTTAGCAAAAAAAATAGGTGCTAATTTTTACACGCACTGGAACGCGTGCAACATTTGTGTGTGTCTATAGAGTACGAGTAGGTGACCGGGGCCTTGTATCATTGAGTTGTTTTGATATTCATTGCGGTTTAGTTATGTACTTTAAACGATAATCTTTAGAAAAAATTAATGACTTAATTTATGTTTCCCAGGTTTGTCTCCATACAAGAAAATGATAGTAACCATGGGGAGAATACGTGGTTTTCGGTTTCGTTATGGGTGTTTTAACAGCCTGTATGTATATCGCCTACTTACAAAAGGATCAGTCTAATCTATATCAGCTCTTTTAACATTTTAATATTAATTTTATTTTTTAAAGCACTTACCTAAATTAATTCAGCCTAAAATTCATGAACTTTGTGTACCTACTATAATACTTACTTGTTCTTGGTATCAGTATTAAATGTTTTATTTGCTCTCAATAATTTGTAATTAATAAAATGAAACTATTGGTCTAATATAAAGTGCAGCAAATTTGTTTGCAGTTTGTTTCTGAACAATAAATAAAATAAAAATAAAATCGCCGATTTTTAAGAAAAAATGTTTAGGTGTAATCTTAGTTAACTTAGTGAGGAATAACACAAGTTTTTAATGAAACTTAACTTGATCTAGAATATGTTGTGATTTTAATTATTATTATGATTGATTAGCGGGATAATTGGATTCCTTTATTAAAAGTTAAAGGTTCTAATCGAAACTTTGGCTCAGCCAAATACAGTGACGGCGGCCTTTTGGTCATAATGAAGTCGGGTCTAACCAACTTGGACATTTGGAACATTTCAAATGAAGCCGCATGGAACTATTTAGAAAGGTCTGAAAGGCCTTTTACACTAGCGTTTCTACATCGAGTTTATTTCAATTTCCCATTCATGAGGTCCCATTCACAGGACACAAGAAACAACTAAGGAGTAAGAACAATATCGAAAGTGTAAATCCACTGAACGGCTATCAGTGGGTTACGTTGTAAGCTCAGACCTATATCGAGATAGACGGTAAAGGTGTACCTACCTTGTGTGTAAAAATGTTGATCCACGTTCAAAGTTTTCCGACCTAAGTCAGTCCGCTTGAGACCCTTGCTTGGACGAATTAACCACTGGACGCGTAACGAGGACCGTGTTCGCCTTTACCCCTCTAGTCACTTACTGAGCCTTTTAGACTCAGTCAGCAAAATAGCGTTGTCAGTATGACGCGAGATCTCGAAGTGGAACATTATCTCAAGAATAGGCAAATGCGCTGTGTTATTTTGTAAAAATCATAGTGGACAATCAAAAATTTTTTTTTCACGCGTAAGTACTTAACCAATTAAAGTAGCAATTTTTTTTTGTGTATGTCTTATACAAAGGTTCTGTAATGAACTAATTACCCTTTGTTTAATATAAAAAAGCTCAAGTGATGGAATAAATAGTTAGTGTAAATAATGAATTACTCAATTAAAGTGTTAGTAAGTAATGTGTAAGTCCGCCTGGCTAGCGACTACTATCTTATCTAAATCCGTTCCGGCAGCTAACTGCCAGGTAAGATAGCCAGTTCCTCAGTGATTGAGGATTCTGGGAGAGGCGCGCTTCCATCTTAAGCCTTATCAGTACTTATTTTATTTTCTTCCACAAAATAAATAACTAACTCACTAATTTATTTAAAACACACATGATTTAAAAAATATCGATTACTTCCAACACTACTGTCATTATTTGACAATAGTAATCGCCCCTCACCCCCGCAAGAAGTGGTCGATCGTGATTCCATACATTCTTCTCGGGTTTTGTGTCCAGTGGTTAATTCGTCCAAGGATCATTGCCATGAAAACACGCGTCACTCAGAAACGAAAATGGTTAATTGTGCAGTGCTTTCTTGCAAGAGCTCGTCAATAACATTTACACATCAATAAATCTCGCTCGTGATGTCAATGTAGGTACGAAAAATTCGTTCTCATACAGTTTGAAGCGCTCTTTTTGTCTATCTCGATATAGGTATGTGGTTGTAAACCTATACGACTGTCCAAATCGAGAGCACGCTAATATCGCCTAAAAGTATTGGTTTCCAACGACTCACACCACACTGTTACTTGTTGGGCGAAAAAAATCCCTTCGAGTCACAGTGATACTCGTTGGGACAACAACTTATAAAAACATATAATTTTATTTTTTTCATAATACTTATTTCTCTTTATAGGTATATTATTATATATTTTTTTTCTTTCATTAAATACCATCCGGCATCCGTATCTCGAGCAAGCTGAATTTTAAACCGCAGGATAGTCGTAACTGGCCTACATTTTTTTTTAATCAAAAATTGTTGATTAGAATGTTTCTTATGCTGTGTACTATCCCTATAATAAATAAATAAAATAAAATAATTCCTAACGAGTAACACCCCGAAGGTATGCAATATTCTTATGTGAAAGTACCAGGGTCGCACAGCTAACCAGGAGTTATTTTAGATGTTTTGAGAAGAAGTCCTTGTTCAGAGTGTAACAGATAATGAAGATTCTTTTCCCTTTTTTAATCCTACCTTCGGGATGTGAATCGATGGGAGTTATTTTTATTAAATTGTTCTCCCAACGAGTAACACTGTGACACGTTGTGGTATGACTCATTGGGAATAAACGCTTATAGTGGTCAACCGTGTACTTCCGCGCTGTACCTAAGCCAAGTGGGTACGGTAGAAACATAAAATAAATAATTGCATACAATCGCACCAATTATCTAGCCCACGTTAAATTTCACGAAGAACTTGTGTTATGGACACTAGATAACGGATAAACATACTTATATATTTTTTTTTGTAAATACATACATAATATACATATTAAACACCCAGACCAAGACAAATAGACATGTTCATGCACACAAATATTTGTCTTGTCCGGAGATCGAACCCGGGACCTCTGGCGCAGAAGGCGGGTTTAGTACCCCTGCGCCAAACAGGTGTTAGACACACATGCCGAAGATAAATGCTTAACGCTTAACTAACCACAGTTTATTGGCTTGCCTAATTGTGAGATTGTCATTAAATTTTCGGGCCATGTCTGCTGCATGTGTGTGGTGCTTATTAATTATTATTTTTTTACTTTAAATAAAAAAGGTGCCATCATGATGATCATCTAGCGGTATCCTTCTTAGGGAAGCAGGCCTCTTATCATGAACACCGCTATATCGTGCGATATAATATAACACATCATGATCTGTCTTGCTTACCCCCCTTAAATGTACATGGGAAAATGACACGTTATCGAGGCGATAATAGCCGCTCTTGATAACAGGCCTCCTAGCATAAATATTGCTTTATCACGCGATATGTGATATGACGCATGATGCTGTCTTGCTTACCCCCCTGAGATATATACACGGGACAGTTACACGTTATCGCGCAAACGAGTGTTAGGGCTACAGCAGGGCAAGCACGAATAACTATCGAAATAGTATCGAGTAAGTATCGAGCACATAATGTCAAAAAATGTATAGGAAAATGTAGTTCCGTTTACGTCCGGTAGGAACGCTGCTCAATATTTATTTACTTTACTTCCTCGATACTTACTCGAAAGTTATTCGTGCTAACACCACTTTTTATTTTATTTTTTTTTATACGTGGAGAAATGCTTTTACGCATCCCTCCCCCCCAGGTGTAGGGGCGATTCGAAATGTTGGACTCACCTGGAGTACGCGGCCTATACAAACATATAGGCCACGCACTCCCTAGGGCACTACCAACTAAAACTCCTAGTACTTGCCCTCCAGGCCGCCATTGGTCACGGGGGGTAGGGTTCGCAATCACCCCTAAGACCAGACGGCGTGCTAACCCCACTGAACTCTGTTAATTCATACCATAGAGATATTCGTACCACAAGCCACGGGCAACAAAGGAAATTATTTCCTCACCAAAACAACACCAGTGTGCAAGTCCCTTAACTGGTACCCTATCCGAAGGGTTACAACTTGCTAACGAAGGAACGGAGGTATACTATTAAATTTAATTGAGTTTCCAACTTGGTTCATTTCCGAATAATCCCCTTACGAACCTTCCAA
Organism: Chrysoteuchia culmella; assembly: GCA_910589605.1. Lineage (NCBI taxonomy): Eukaryota > Metazoa > Arthropoda > Insecta > Lepidoptera > Crambidae > Chrysoteuchia > Chrysoteuchia culmella. The sequence continues at coordinate 15,434,939 of OU342659.1, forward strand.
TGAGGGCTATGGTGGTTACTGGTTAGTTTAATACTAAGGGTTATCTGGGTGTTCAAAGTAATTTATTGTCCTAACACCCTTTTATGTGGTGTCACCGTTTGCATGTACAGTCAACGGCTAAACGAAAACCACAGCTATTACGAGAAGCTTAAGGGCGCTCCTACAATCAAAATGTGAAGCCACAAAATATAAAGTTACCAGAAGTACCGCTTCCGCCACGATTAGCTTGCCTGATTCAGTACTAAGGAATTTTATTGTAGAAACATTCGCCAGTCTGTCATGTAATGTCAATAATACGGAGGGCTGAGTTAGTATTAAGAGTTAGTATTCTTTGGTAGTAGTATCACCAACCTGTTTTTTTTTTCATAATACAGATCAGTGGCGAGGAGCCAACTTTCGCAACGGTCGGTCACGGGACGGGTGACCAAAAATTTACTATATCGAGCTCCACCGTGCCTTGGAAGGCACGATAAGCCGGATGCATTTGCAGTCATCTGCCGTCTATAAGCTTAAAGGCCGCTAAATGACATTTGGCCATTTTTCACTTTTTAATGCAATAGAACTTAAAAAAAAAACTATCGATCTGTCTAGGAACGGTCATTCTATCTTTCACCGTTTTCAAGATAGTAAAAAAGAAAGAACCGCTAAATACAACAAAATACAAACTTTACATCGCATAAAGGTGGCTAAATAGCACTACTAGATCAGAAGGCAGCTAAAGTACTCTAACTTTTGGATCGATTGAACATTTTTACTATCAATGCTAAGCTAAAAAACAGTTATTAGTTTGCAAATAACTAAAAGGCAGCAAAGTTGTTTTAGCAGCTTTTTAGGTTGGTTACGTTGGAGTATAAATACCTTGCATATACTTAACTAAAAGGCGGTTATAGACTCGAACTTAACTAAAAAGCAGTTATAATCATTAAGCGGCCTTTAAACGTTGTATTGTTACTACTTTTACAATAAATAAACCATTAAAAAAAGCCATTTTAGTCCGTACGCAAGTTAACATTAATATTATTTTCTATGTCTTGCATAACAAAAAAGCCGTTAAATAGTAATACATCGAGAAAAGCGGCAAACTATACAAGCCTCACCCCTCAAAGACAAAGACATTTTTCACCTCACACGCTCGGAAGAGGAGGTTTTGTCATTCAGTTTCTGCGTAGAAAATCGCTTTTTGCGGCCTAGCGCGGTAAAGTACTTTTTTAATTTAATACCTAAACATATATGTCATAATGCGTTCCGAATCGCACTATTGACTTTTTTGTTACATTTTATTCTTATTTTAAATAGCTTTGAATTAATTATAATACTCTGTTTTGGTTTTATTATATTATTTTAGTTCATTGAATCATAAAAACAATAACAATAAGATTAAACTATTTGTTATATGAATTTTATATTAGGCTGGGTGAGATTTCACAACCTATAATTGGATTTCGGACTGTGACATAAATCTTTATTTTTAAATTGACTTTGTCTTGTACTCATGTCAGTGTCAACATCGCGGAATAGTTTTTATTGTTATTTACATAAATGTAACAATATACCTATTCCTACTTTAAATAACTTTGAATTAACTATAATACTCCCTTTCTTATTATTTTAGTTTTTTATATCATTAAACAACGAAAATAAGGTATATTTAGATTAAATTATAGGTAAATTAAGGTAAATTTATACTATGTTTAAAGAATTTTTTACCGGAAGTTGACCGCGGAAACAACCATACAAATATGTTCCTCGCTGTTGTGAGGTAAAAAATTGTGTGTTGCGCTCGGCAGAAAAGTTTTTAGCGTCTTGTACCTGGAAATCCTCGCTTCGCTCAGTTTCAATATAGGTAACTCGCCGCTAAATTACCAACTTTCTAGCCTTGCATAACAAATAACTATTTTCGGGTTGTGGGGAATGCGCCTGGGCACGGCAGGCGAGCGGGGCGAGGTGGCAGTTTTGTGCAAACTAACTTATCAACGATTGCCGGTGTTGCGGTTCGCGCCAAAGTCATCATGGCGGGAAGGTTTCCAAGGTACGTATTTTATTTTATTCACGTAGTTTTTTCAAATCTATAAAATTTCCTTATCTACGATATTATAATAGGATTTGTTTACTGAAAAATAGTTCAAGCATCAAGAGGCAACCGGCTAATGAGTCAACCTACAAGCTAAGAACTGAAACTGAGTGCTGTCGATCGAGCAGTGTATTTCGTTCATCCGTCAGTTAGGCGTGTTTCATCAATGCAGTACCTACGGGAGGATTTGTATGTAATTAATTATTACCTACGCACGCATGGTTTGCAGATTTTAGATGCTTTTGGTTTGGAGTTGTGATAGCTATCATCCAAGTATTTTACGGTCAGTTGCAAAATAGTTAAAGCTTGTCGGATGCACGGTAATCTTTAATAAACATTCACGTGTTAAACATTTAAGTTTATGTGGTAAATATTAAACAAGAAAATATACCAGAAAAAAGCAACTAGTCTCATGTCGCCCTGACGGGATACGAACCCGCATCCTTGGGACAGCGACATGAAACTAGTTGCTTTTTTCTGGTATATTTTCTTGTTTAATATTTATCACATAAAAATAGCATTGTAAAATGCAAAATTAAAAAGTCATAACATTTAAGTTTAGTTTTTATATTTATTATTATGTTAACGGGTTAAAAAAGAGAATTTAACTTCAACGGCCTCGGTGGGGCAGTGGGTAAAGCATGTGCTTTTGATTGGTTTTATTTTACACTTTATTGTGTAGCTAAATTAGTTATTGATTTTCATGTAATCGTGTTTGTAGTGTGATAGCTAAGCCATATTATTATTTTTATAGAGATTACATTACTTGTTACAGATATAATGCAAGAGCTAAAACCATATTAAATATGGTTAGTAGTCGTGGTGAGTTAGATCAATCACGATCAATCTCATGTAAATCAGGAACCGAAAAAAAAGGAAGTTTAAGCTGACGTTTCCGACAGTCAACATTCGAGTATTATTCCGAAAGACCAAAGGTTGAAAGGTGATAACTACTGCATGCTAAGAATTATAAGAATGCACTAAGCATTATATCAAATCCGTCTCTTACTAATATAGGTACGAACAATAGTTACAATAGACATTCCGAGACAAATGCACCTATTCATCACTGTTATTTTCTAGATTAAGGTTAAAAATAACTTAATTGCAGTTTTTCTGGCTTATAAGAAAGGTCGATCATTTTTACAATATATTATATGATAATAATGTTTAAAAATAAAATAATAATGATAATTATCATTATCACAGTCTACTGTGACCACGGCATACGGCATCAACAATCAACCTTAGCAACTGAGTCTATAAGTTGAAGAAAAAGGTCAACATTTGTGGTTACATTTTTTGATTCGTTGTTTGTATGAAGCGCGGTATCTAATTGTACGCACGCGGAGACCAATGACAAATCTATGATATTAACTAATAAAACCAATTTATTTGTCACTCAATAGTATTATGTTGCTCATTTAACCGTTGTTTGTCCTTGCAAAGGTAGGTAAGTGGTAGCATAAGTTTATTTTCTTTATCTTACAAAAAATAACATTACAACAGGCGAAGACATAAACACCATGGCTGTCACACAGAGGCCTTATAGGCGGCCTGATAAACTCTGACATTAGAGGTGGCCACTAGTCCTCATACGATAAGAAGAAGATAATCAGCATGCCGTTTATACATTTTGTCAATGGCGACTGAATACTTGTGAAAGTACCTGAAAATGCCTGTAAGCGTAACGTCAACATGTGCGTACGAGAAATGGAACTTTGTTCATGGACATAGGCCAATTTTTTAAACGAAACTTTTATTAATGATCCATATTATGGAGATAGATAGATATTCGTTAATTTTCATCAGCATGCACTTCAATACACTTCAAGATTGAAAATTATAGAAAGATTATTCTAGACACGCTTTTTACATCTTGTATGATGTAAAAAAATTGTGTCTAGAAAAATCTTTTTTTATTCTCAATCTTGAAGTATATTGAAGTGCATGCTGATAAAAATTAACGAATATATCCATATCCCAACATACTTTATTTATTTATTTATTCATACACCATTATTGGGCGCCCGTATTCTGTGATATAGGTCAATTTAACTTAATTTTATTTAATTTTCATCAGCATGCACACCAATATTCTTCAGAATTGATAATGAAGAAAGATTTTTCTAGAGACAGACTTTTTACATCGTGTATGATGTAAAAGTATGTGTCTAGAATTTTTTTCCTATAATTATAAATGTTGGAATAATTGTGTGCCACAGCCTGAGCGATGCAAATGCTTGTAAAATCAAATTAAAGCGTTGATTTTCAATTGCCACCCTAAAAAATAAGAAAGAGCAAAATTCAACCAGAATCATCGATGCAGTAGTAAAGTTACTAAATCTAACACCTACATCAAATTAACTTGCCTCTACGGTCCCTTATTTGATTATTCAGAGAAGACCTTGAATTTCTCACACTAATCTATTGTTTTTGCTATAATTACTGCCAATTAGCTTTCTCTTCTCTTAGGTACAAATTTGAACTGACAAACTTGCGTGAATTATTCGTAATTAGTGATTTCGAGACTTATTTAATTAGGCACAAATTATCCTTGGTACAAACGAGCAGAATAAGCAATGAGAGATAAATTATAGATCACAATATACTGCACATCAGCTCTACGCTGAATTTAGGAACATATTAGAGAATTAGTAATGTAGAGTTTCTTTTGTGTTGTATTTCCCAAGATACTTTATTTATTTATTCATACATTGCATATTACTTCGATTAGGGTATATATGACGCCCGCGACTTTACCCGCGTGGTGGCTGTTCCGTCGGAATATCAGACGACTGCGTTTCTCGTAGTACCCTCTTTTTTAAACTACAATATCTCTGGTAGTAACGCTACAATAAAGTAGCCTCCATGTGACCGGAAATGCGTTAAAATATTTGCGTTGCGACGAAGCAACGCAATGCATCGCGCCGTGTGGACTGGCCGTGAAAGGTATCTATACAATGTGCTACACCACACTTTGATTATCTTTGCACCTTTCATTTTTATCCCGTTCTGACTGATTCTCCAACGTTATCATCATCCATTTTATGATCCAGAATGGGTAATGATCGAACACGCAGCCCCAATGTGGACTAGTGGGTTTAAATGAAGCACGGAGGAGCTCGAGATAGCAAATTTTTAGCCGTCCATCCCGAGATCGACCATTGCAAAAGTTTGTACTACGAACGCAGGATTGACCTGATTAGTTATATTATTTACCTATCCATAATATAAGCAATATAAACGACCTTTTTTTTACCTACGGCCGAAATTAATAACCTATCTGTAGAAATGGATAGGGCTATCTGAGATAGTTTCCTAGGATACTGGCTTCGTTGCCTAGCAACCGTTGTTATTTTCGTCATATTAACAAAAATATCCTAGGCACCTATCTCAGATAGCCCAATCCATATCTACAGATAGGTTATTAATTTCGGGCGTTAGTCTAGCTCATAGTGAAATTAGTAGAACTTTAACCCTACGCCAGATGTCCGCCAAAATTAGATCTTCCATTGTGTATCGGATCGACAGCAGTCAGCGTGTCAAGGGCCGATTTTTCAGCCCTCGGATAAGTGTTATCACTATCAGTCAGTTAAATTCACAATAGTTAACCAACTAAAAGAAATAACAATCACAAAAAACGACAATTAATTTCCATTTTGTTTGTTTAATACGCTAACAGAGGAATAGTTTGTTACCTGAGCTTTGAAAAACCTCTCCTAAGAGGAACAACACACTAGGTACTTGAAACAAACTAGCCACTCAAGCTAAGAACAATATCCACTCCACTTTATTGACCACAAAGCCTCACGTTCGTCCTTACTTGAGTTTCTACTTAATAACAAAAGTACTTTTATAAACTTTAACACCTTGTCGCCGCAAACTATTGAAACTAAATAAACTGAACAAGACTTGCGTATAGTGGAGTGACAAAGTAGTCAAGATCTGATTTTTATTAAAAGCCAAAGTAACAGATTCAATACGGACCATACCGGTCTTATGTAAACTAACCAGTTTTTATTCACGCGAGTCTTAATCAAATAGTTTACCTTGTTAAGCTGCACTTGTCGCAAATTTAGCTATTACTAAATTTAATAATAAAACAAAAATAAAAATAAATGTCATTAAAAATTCATTACTATAGGTATTTAATATAAATTAATTATTTCGTCTGTACAAAATTTTGAATGTTTAGATTATATTTTAATTTGCATAATGTATAATATTTGCATGCCTCAAATGTGTAGGTCAAATTTGTGAAACTTATTTAATCTATGACATAAAATGTACCTACCATATTTACTGGGAATAAATATTATTTTATTATATTCTAAAAACAGTTTAATTAATTTAATATAATTCCGAAAATTCTGGCAAAAAAGCGAAGCTTAAAAGTCGAAATCTAATCTGCTGTAGTCAGGCATACCTTCTCTAAGTATTCTTAACGGCTTTATTTTCAAATTAAAAAAGTTTAGACAGCATTGTTTATTTCCACCTGAAAGGCTGCTAAAAATAGGCTAATCTTTGACTCCGCTACTTCAAGCCGTCCAACTTTGGCTAAGATTAAAGTTTTACTTTAGATAAGGTTTCTTTCGAAGTCTTCAGCGGGTACTGAACGAGTAATGATTTATTCACTCGCTACAGATTGTTCAGAAGTAGATTTCAGTGAAAAATCTAACTTTAGAGCGAGGTGAAAAGGATAATGCTCAAGGTATTTTTAACATTCTTATTAAAGTTATTATTTCGTAAGTTAATTATAATGTTATCAGTCTATTAATATTTCAGGTCTAACCCACTAAAAAAAAAAAAAAAGTGATAGTGGTGAAATAAAAGTCGAATAGTTCAATAAATCTTTACATAGGAAAAGTTATTGCAGGACTACATTCTTCAGAACTATCTTGTAGTAAGCTGACAGCGTGAATGATTTATGCTACAGTACAAAAGTGCATGCATTCGTAAACAATATACAATTGTGTCACTATTGTGTAAACACAAAGAAAGCAAAGATTGTACGAGATAAATTTTGTGTTGGTAACCTCGATATCTCATAAAGTTTTACAATCATCAGCTATTGTATGGTCCCTACTAATGGGGCACTGACCTTCCATATGGATGCATAAGGAGAATGCGCCATGTATGGCCCCGCGTGGTGACGGGGTCAATCACTGTTGGTAATTCGGGACCAACGGCTTAACGTGCCTTTCGGAGTACGGAGGAGCTCGAGATAATACATTTTTGGTAACTCATCCTCTGACCGACCATTGCGAAAGTTGCTTAACGGCTACAGTCGCAGGCCGCACGAGCGAACTACTGCGCCACGAGCTCCTCGCTGTAAAGTTTTACTTGCGACGTAAACTAAACTAAACTTGATGTCTGTACAGTCGGAGAACTTCCCGTTGACCACTAGTTTTGATTAACTCTAATCTTTTCAGAATAAATACTAATACTCTAGAAAGTCTCTATTTTTAATATTTTCCCCGGTTCTAGGCCCCACACGGCATAAAATTATATGAAACATTCACTCACTTGATAAATATTAAACAAGAAAATATACTAGAAAAAAGCAACTAGTCTCATGTCGCTCTGACGGGATTCGAAGTTCTTTAATGGCTCAATACCTATTTTTCCTACTAAACAAAATAAGTGAGTGAATTATAACTTTATAATTTTGCATTTTACAATGCTATTTTTATGTGATAAATATTAAACAACAAAATATACTCGAAAAAAGCAACTAGTCTCATGTCGCCCTGACGGGATTCGAACCAGCATCCTTGGAAATCCGGCCCAATGCACTAAACAATTATGCTACAGAGACCTATGAGGACACGTCGAATCTTTCTAGTATATTCACCGTTCTACGGTGTTGGCCACCGTCGCTTCATCAATGAGAGAAATATCCTCGCATTCGAAAGAAACATCTTTACAGATGTTTGACTATCGATTAAGATGAAATAGCCATCTAATTATAACTTTTTAATTTTGCATTTTACAATGCTATTTTTATGTGATAAATATTAAACAAGAAAATATACTCGAAAAAAGCAACTAGTCTCATGTCGCCCTGACGGGATTCGAACCAGCATCCTTGGGAATCCGGCCCAATGCAATAAACAATTATGCTACAGAGACCTATGAGGACACGTCGAATTTTTCTAGTATATTCACCGTTCTACGGTGTTGGCCACCGTCGCTTCATCAATGAGAGAAATATCCTCGCATTCGAAAGAAACATCTTTACAGATGTTTGACTATCGATTAAGATAAAACAGCCATCTAATTATAACTTTTTAATTTTGCATTTTACAATGCTATTTTTATGTGATAAATATTAAACAAGAAAATATACTAGAAAAAAGCAACTAGGCAACTAGGCTAGAAAAAAGTCCAATGCGGGCCGGATTCCCAAGGATGCTGGTTCGAATCCCGTCAGGGCGACATGAGACTAGTTGCTTTTTTCTAGTATATTTTCTTGTTTAATATTTATCACATAAAAATAGCATTGTAAAATACAAAATTAAAAAGTTATAATTCACTCACTTATTTTGTTTAGTAGGAAAAATAGGTATTGGAACATTCAAAAGAACTTATTATATTAAATAAAAAAATGGATTTGGCTTTATTTCTCATGTGGTCATATCCTAACAGTCCTTATACAGTCATGACAGTCGATACTAATCAATAAGATATAAAACTCAAAGGAAAATGCAATTTTCTTTCTGCAAAACTATAAACATATGAGAAAAGTTGATATTTTTATTCAGCTGCATTATTGTAGAGCCATTTCAATTCCACTGAAACAATTTTCACGTCAAAGGAATACTTTTCCGATACCGCAGAGGAAGGTCCTTTGAGAAAATATGGTATTGTGAAATACTATTGCACTTATATCATCTGACTTAATGCTATGCATTAGAAAACACAAAGACATACTTTTATCTTGAATGGGTTTGCTGTTGATCCCAATCTAGCCCCAAGGCAAGGATTGTAAAATACTTATTGCACTTGATTTGATGTAATTCTATGCATTAGAAAACATAAAGATATAACTACTTTTTTATCTTGAATGGGTTGGCTCCTTGGAGTGGTTAATTCGTCCAAGGTTGGCTCTAATCTAGTCCGAAGGCAAGGCAGATCTACGATGAAGCGACCGTACCCAGTAGGTGCCTATTCACCCAGACTTTGAAATATGAACTCGGAACAGACGCAGATAGGGAGTTCGACTCCTATGCTGTGCACATTGTAAAAGATTTGGAATAGCGCTTGGTGCGACAGTTCCATAGCAAAATAAAAGCATCATAAAATAAAATTTTAATATTATAAATGCGAAAGTAAGCTTGTTCATCCATAAGGAAGGCCAGTGCTCCAGCAGTGAGGACATAAAAATAGCTGATGATGACGTCGATGACGGATGCGGGCAGCACATGACCGATTGTCGTGGGGATCCTTGGGGGAGGCCTATACCCATGCCTAACAGTGGCTGAGGCTGAGAGTAATATAGGAGCCAAGGTCGTGGATTCGATTCCCACACAGGATGTGTTTACCCTGTGTCTGGGTGTAAGAAAAACAAATGCTTACATAGACATACCCACATAGACGCGGTTATGTCCTCTATGGGGTAGGTCAGATCTCAGAGGTTATCCATCAATGGAGCCATGCAATAGATCAACTGCTATTATCACTCAGGTGATGGTTTTGGTTGTAATGACTCAGGTGATGACACTCAGGTGGAGGAAAAAGTGCACTAGGATCCATCAATGGACCCACGCAAAGGATCCAAGTGGACGGAGAGTTTCATAGAGCCCCATGTTATAGGGGCCAGCCTATTGTCGCTTGGCACTGGGCCAGGGAAAATATAGACAGACAAATACGGAGTTGGTGCATGTAAAGTAGACCGGATAAATTTGGTTGGTGGTAGGACTTGCTGAAAGTCTGCCTGGCTAGCTACCGCCATCTTATCTAAGTCTGACGCCATAACAACAATGTTTTCAGCATTGTTGTGTTCCGGTAGTAAGAGATCTGCAGCTTTATCTTAACATCAGGTATGATGAAGACTAAGAGTCTCCCCGACGTTCATAAAAAAAGGATAAATGGGGTACTACGGATTCAGAAGGATCTATACATCTTATATTTTGACGCGCACTGTTCATTGAAATAAAACAACTTTTGCGGATATCAAATGCGCTATATTTCACGAACTAAGTTGTAATTGTCCGTATTTTTTCAGTTTATTTAGGGGTTTTGGCACCTTTTCAGCTGCCGTGGTCACGGGATGACATCATCATCTGTCATCCCGTGACCACGGCAGCTGAAAAAGTGCCAAAACCGAAAACGGCCACTGAAACAGTGCCGAAACGTCGGGAAAATAAAAAAGTGAAATATAGCGCGTTTGATATCCGTAAAAGTTGTTTTATTTCGGAAGGATCTTTTGGACAAAGTCGTAGTAGGTCAGCAATCCGAGGTCTCATACCTGTATGCACTTAGTGTTGTAACCCTATTATATGAGCCATACCAACCAACTATAAATAACACAAAACATTGTACATTTTCACCGATTAATCGTGTTGCAGCCAGATAATAAATTCCATTGTGGTTTTATTTAAAATTCACTCTGAAATTTATTGCAGTAGAGTGCAGTGTGAATATTTAAACTGCGCTCTGCTTTATCAAGTTTGTTAACTGATTGAGTCGACCAAGACAAGCTCGGCAACAGAAGGTTAGTATTATTTTTTTCATGTCTCATATTCTGAAAGTAACTCATAACTTGCCTAAAATGCGGGTTGAAAATGATATGTGGCGGCCCTAGGGCTGTAATAAATTTGAAAAAAGAATAGGGGGTGTCATGTCAAATCGATATCTGTAATCTGTTTGGACTTTTATTTACCAAAGGTATGTAGGCAAAGGCACAGAAGCCTATACAGCTTATTTTGCTACATTATAAAATAATTAAAATCGTAGATATCTTACAAAAATTTTTTTAGAATATTCTGTTTGTTTTTACTTTCCTCATATTCAAAATGAAAAGTAGAGTGTTTACTTCGGGTGTATGGACCCATAACAGTCTCGAACTATCGGCGCCCTCACTTCGTTCGGGCGCCAAAACACTCGACTGTTATGGGTGTCATACAGCCCTTGGTAAACAATCTACTATTTAACCCACGTACTAAGTAACGTTTTCCGTTGCCCTAGTATGAACATTGAAATATTTACCTCTTTTACCCACTAACACGGTAAGCAAAAATGAATGCGAAACTGCATAGATGTGAAAAAGGCGAAACGGACATACATTTTCATATTTTGACACATCAACGGAAAGTAAAGATCGTAGATCGTAGATAGCCAGAGGTTCGATTCCCAGAGAGGCAGGTACATGTTATATTCGGTTTGCCATTATAAAGTAAATGTATGGTGAGCGATATCTTTGTGCTATGAGCTATAAGCTATATGCTATTATATTATAGCGTAGTCTGAAAAGCGCTTAACAATGTTTGTGTTCTGGCAGTTGGAAATAAGTATCACCAGTTCCTCAGCGGTTGAGGATTCCAGGAGCAGTGCAATTTCAAGTATGATGAAGTACTTAGCTTTTCCCCAAACAAAAAATACACTAGTTCTTTTTTGGAAGAAATTATGACAATGTTTGATACAGTAACTTAATAAGCTTGAAGGAAAGCTATGAAAATATTATTATTAGGCATGGTATTATACTATATTATTATGGTAGCCGAATTGAAGCGCTCATGGCCGCGCTTGACAGACTGATCGTATTCGATCACGTTTGTTAAGCAAAGTTCGGCCGATCAGGTGTCGGATGGGTGACCGTAAAGTGGCATTATAACTGGGCGCTTCCGTGCTTCGGAGGGCACGTTAAACCGTCGGTGCCGGCTGTTGTCATTTGATTACAGTCGTTAAGCCAAGTTATAGGCGCCTTGATAAACACTGACACCAGAGGTGGCCACTAATCCTCATTCGATAAGAAGACGAAGCCGAATTATTTCTAAGGCGATGTATACTTATTTTTGTATATCTTAGAAACATTTGAATAGCAAGTGTCATATTGTCAAGAATATTTTCAGCTCGATATCAAGACCTTGACCAGAAGAATCGATAGAGACAAGGAACGCGAATATAATTAAGTAGTTATATCGATTTATTTATGTATTGCGTAGTTGTTTTGATGAGCAGTTTGTTTTTTATCACCCATATAAGGTTAAACTGGAAGTAAATTCGACTATCTTTAAAGGAATACCAGTGGGTCTAAAAAGGACGCAAACGCAATATTGCTAATGAATTCCCTGACAATTCATTTATTTGTTTATTTCCTATGTAATTTGCTTTTACAAAAATTAAAAGCAAATTCTTCTACATTGACACTGACACAGTTCTAAACTCCATAGAAGATAAACAATTAAATTAATTGTTAGGGCACTTAACACTTAACTTATTGCGTTTGCGTTCTTTTTAAACCCTCTCAGCAGTTTGCCCATAAAGGTTATAAAACCTGGAATAAATTTTACTTTCTTTAAATCAGATACGAGTGTAATGGCAACAGTATTATATCTGACGCGACTAATAAAAATTACTTTTAAATTCCGACGACGAATTTCGACGACCTGTTTGGCGCAGGGGTACTGAGCCTGCCTTCTGCGCCAGAGGTCCCGGGTTCGATCCCCGGACAAGACAAATATTTGTGTGCATGAACATGTCTATTTGTATTGGCTTGGGTGTTTAATATGTATATTATGTATGTATTTACAAAAAAAAGTATATAAGTATGTTTATCCGTTATCTAGTAACCATAACACAAGTTCTTAATGAAACTTAACGTGGGCCAGATAATTGGTGTATTTGTATGCAATTATTTATTTTTATTTATTTATTTATTTATTTAAATATAAAGAGCAAAAGAATTAAACAAAAAATACTCATTCGCTCTTTCTCTGTCCAAAAAGAAGCTCTGTATTCTTCTGTGCCACAGCGCTATCAAACCAATTTTTTACCGCCTCTACAGCCTACCTGGTAGGTAGGTGTTTTAGACCGTGTCTGGTGGTCTACTCTCTAAGCACGAAACCCGTAGTTTCGGCCTAAGTTACGGACGTTTCCTACTCCGTATCACATTAGTACCCGAACTAAGAATGAATGAGAATACGTTTTGACATTGTCCCTACTCCCAACGTGTTTGTGCCGTTTGTCCAAAACTAGTACATCCGAAATCAATAGAGAGTAGGCTCCATCCGTAGTTTCGGGAAACTTACGAACGGAGGTCCGTATATTAGTTGATGGTCTTAGAGAGTAGGCCTCCAGATCCAAGTCTCGGGTTCGATTTCCGGTGAGGGTAGTAAAATATTGTATCAGGTTCGGTTGGTGGCATCTTATCTAATTCTGTTGCCATAACAACAATATTTTCAACATCGTTGTGTTTCAGCGAGATCGTTTGAAAGTAAAACTAATTTGGAGGAGACAGTTTTCAACTTGATTTTTATTTAATTATCTTGCTTACTGAGCCAGGGTTAACATTCATCTTGTTTGTTCAAAGTGTAATAATGTATGGATAAATTCGTAACACCTTTTATTTGATATAGCTACGTAGCACACTGTACATATTAAATGTTGTTTATCTATTTTCCTAGAATCAGCGGCACAAAATCAACGAACGAGGAAAAACAAACCCTATTTCTTTAAATTTGAGTTAATTATTGAATACAGAATTCCAGCTGTACTAATACTTATTAATTTTCCAGCACCAACTTGAGGTGTCAACTGCTGCGAGCCTGTAAAATATTATACCTTCATTGCAAAAGTTAATTACAGACTTCGGAAATTCAATTAAACATTGGAAAACTCCACTTGGGAAGTAAAAAGAGCAATGATTTTACAACATTTAAATATCTCCACAAATGAAAAATATTTAAGTGTCTGTTTGTATGTTCAACTTTAACTATACACATTTTTTTATGTTTGTTTGTACTAAAAATCTAAAACGGGTTGACCCATATTTACAATTCCATTAATCATTGTTAATATTTGTGGTTTTGGCTAAAATTTGATTTTTGACTGCCTGCTGACTCTAAGGAACCTTCTTCGTACTTTCCAAGAGACGCAAGTCCGTTAGCCTGAAAAAGAATATCTCGGTAAAAATACAAGTGAATAATTTAGATAAGTACAAAACTTTATTTGAACACTGCTGGGAAACAATTCGGAGTCTGCCTCACACCTTGAATTCGATATTTGAGCTACAAGTTTGTTCACTGAATACAGTCTTCGACAATTTAGGAGTTATCGAAGCAGTAAAACATTTTGACAGTAGTAGATATTTCACTAGAAACTCCAATTTAAAAATGTGTCTAATGATAAAATCATAGATTTATCATAGGTCTCCGTTGCTACAATTAGATACCGCGCTTCATACAAACAACGGATCAAAAAATGTGACCAATTTTGACGTTTTTCTGCAACCAACTGATTCGGTTGCAAGGGATGATTGATGATGCCGTATGCCATTGTCACAGTAGACTGTACCGTTTGTGGCAGAGTAAAACGGTCACGAGCTAATTGTATGAAGGCGGTATCTAGTTGTAACAACGCGGAGACCAATAAAAAAATTATGGATAAAATAACGTCATACATACCTTAGATCTCTTGAGAAGTTCAGCTTGAGCCTTCTTCACGTTCTCATCCTTGCCACCCCAGGTCTTCCAGACGGAAGCCTGCAGAGCCCTGCCATAGCTGAAGGTCAGAGCCCAAGGCTTCTTGCTATTCACCCTGTTGATTGCATTCAAGTTACTGGTTGCATCTCCTTCTGACTGGCCACCGGAGAGGAAAGCTATCCCTAGACAAAAAAAAATTGTCACTTTAATTCACGGACGTGGTAGGAAAAGATCACGGCCATGGATGATAGGAATGATTTTTAGAAAGGTTATGGACATGAACGTTGATGGATGTGAAATACACATGAAGACCGCAGAAATATGGATAGATTAAGTTTGTAATGATATGAAAGTGAAGGGAGTAATAAGGAGATGATGGACAGAGTGGAGTGGACGAGAGGGACCCAAACAGAATTGGACGTAGTTACGCGAAAAGGATCCAATCCACACAGAGTCGATTCTGAGATAGAGGCCATTAAAGATTAGAAAGTGTTAAAAGTGTCTCTAGTCGAATATTATTACATTGAGAGTATTTCCTTTTGTGCTGACGATTAGTTATTTTTTTGCACTTCATAATGGGCGTAAGTTGTGTTAAACATACAGTACAATTTTATTATGAAAATGGCAAAAATGTGTGTCTGGATTCTTTTTAATAAAAGCTAAATATTATGGGATGCTGCTCAAAATGATTTAATCAATAACAATCCAGATACTATTTTACTAACTTATTTTAATAAAAAACAAGAAAAACTTAAAATAAAACAATGTTATTAATCAAAAAAGTTAAGCTTAATAGATACATTTTAACAAAAATTTTAGCACCCTTTCAAATTGTCTATACAAGATGTTGATGGATTTAACTTTTGGCTTGACAGATAACTACCAAGAGATAAGTATATCAATCTTGGCAGTTATCTGTTTCAACTTCAAAATCAAGAGTTAATCTGTTAAATCCTTCAACATCTTCGACAATCCAAGCATTACCCAATGGCAAACGTCTCCCCGGGAATGCATGCAGTGAGTCAATGTCACTGTCACATGTCAAGTTGTCTGATAGATCTAGTCACTTCTGACTAGATCTATCAGACAACAGAATAAATGAGTTCCCATTGTTAGGACGCTTGTGCACTACACGGAATTCTACCGTCCGGCAGTCTGATTTTTTACGGTCCGGTGTGGCATGAAAAAAAAACGGATGATTGGCTTGTGCACTTGTCCGTCTTTTTACTCCCAGGTGCAGCGCAGTTTAGGGTAGATCTCTTTGAAACTACACTCCACGCACGCGTAAACGAGAGGAATGATGAGTTTCTTGGAACGTCGGCAATTGCTTGCTTTATTACTTTCTCATTTAAGGATTCAGAAGTATAAATATTAGTTATTGTTTACAATAAAAAAATATGTCCATATGGGAAGTCAAAAAAAATCCCTCAAATGGGGTAAAAACTGGGTTTGGTTTGTTGGTGGTGGCTCCGATACAATAAACGTTTTTTTTTCTGCCGTTTTTTGCTCGATATTAATAACGGCAACAGGTAGACATTTTATTCACAGAATATTTACAATTCGGTCAAGCTAAGATGATACCTGAAGCCCTATACTAATTCTTTCACTCGATTCTGTCATACCCGGAGTGTGAGAGGGACGGGTATATCCTGCAGGTGTCATGTTAGCTCGACCGAGTAGTAGTTGTATATTTATTTTAAAATAATTAATTAAATTAAAATACAACAAACGTATATTTTTTATGGTACGGAACCCTTCTAGCGTGAGTCCGACTCGCACTTGGCCGTTTTAGTTGTGCACTATGTAAGTTACACCCTTACCCCTTCGCCCGCCCCGCCGCTCATGAATATCACGGACCGAACGCAGTGCAGTGCACAAGCTTAAATACCTTTTTTCATTGCTGTCATCCCGGACCGGAAAAAAACGGCCTGGAATCGGGAAAAGTAAAAAGTCGGACGGTAAAATAACGTATAGTGCACTAGCTAGCATATACATTTTATGGCCTGCCATATCGGACCGTAAAAAATCGGACTACCGGACGGTAAAATTCCGTGTAGTGTACAAGTGCCCTTAGGGTAGGGACGTATAAACTATTGTAAAACTGGCTAATTAGGGAAACTGACGAGTGATAGATAACCCGACCCAAATAATCAATTAAAATTTATGTACCTAATCCAAAAAGTCTATTAAAACAAAAGAAACGTTTTTTTTGTACTTGCATTCCAAAACTTTGCAAAAAGTCTATTAAAAAGTGAAAAATAGCAACCAGGATCTTTTTTGCGGTTTCTTTTTATAGAAATTAATATTTATTCAGGAGGTGCCAATTCTTTTGGTATATCTTTGAAGTGGAAAAACTATTCGTACAAAAAGATTCAAGCATCTTGGATCGTTCTTGATATTTAAGTAGAAAAACATTCTAAAGAATTTATTTAGCATAAAGGTTCCAGACAGCCTGGATCCTTTCAAATATTTTATAAATGCTGTTACTTCAGTGGTCCAGGCAGTTTAGATCTTTTTTGTGATTTGTTTAAAGCACTTATTCCGTAGATTAATATTTTCGCAAAAACTATTCAGGTAATTTGGATCTGTTTTAATGATAAATATTTAGTGTCTCCCCTATAAGTGGCTTGGTATCTAGTCGTCGCAATTATGTCAAATATTGTGTTTTTCATCTGGATCTTTTTTGACATGAAAGATATCATCGCAAAGACCCCCCTGGTATATATAACTCAATTTCAGAAAAATTGTGGTTTGGATCCTTTTCGCGTAACTACGTCCAATTGAAATAAGGTCAAGATGATGATGATGATAATCTATTTTCTTGCTTGCATAATAATTATGAAGT
This sequence comes from Chrysoteuchia culmella, assembly GCA_910589605.1. Taxonomy (NCBI): domain Eukaryota; kingdom Metazoa; phylum Arthropoda; class Insecta; order Lepidoptera; family Crambidae; genus Chrysoteuchia; species Chrysoteuchia culmella. Next base: position 15,452,502 of record OU342659.1, read on the forward strand.
GATAGAGCAGCACTCTCTTCTTTTACTTGCGGACAATCCTAAGCCTATAGACTTGTAGTTACAGTATATTATAAGTACCAGGCGAGGGGTTGAAGCCGACCAAAATTTCCCCAAAAAATGCTTATAGTGGCCTTTCGCCACTTTAAGGCTCGTATTACAGAATGTGACTCAAGCAGTGATCTATTCTTGAGTACAGTTAGCAAAGCACGCGATTATACATCGCATGTAGCGATATCCATTTATAACTGCTATCAAGTACAGAACACTGCTCGAGTAACGTTCTGTAATACGGGCCTAAGTACTTGCAGACAAAGATAGTCTTTAGGCTTATAGTCACAATATGAAGTAATATATATTTGTATTTATACCCGGAACTGCAGCTGGTACACTACGCAGCAGAGTAGTGTGATAGTAGCAAGTGCAATTTGTTCCTTCGTACTCTTTACTTTGGAATTCTGTCCTGGAGTCACCTATTGAAGGAATAAGAAAGATTAAATAAAAAATGGACTCCATCTGAAGGTCACATGAATTATATTAGATTCAATACAGCAGCTTCAAACGAGTGAAAATTCCTTACCATATTTGGCTTTAACAATGTGCCTTCTAGGAACACGTGGTGGTCATTCAATGCTTTGTAGACCGCTGCTAAGGCTAACTCTGTCACCTTTTGAGTTCTTTCGATGTCATGATCGCCTGGTATCAAAAAAACATATTTGTAACTTTTTTAATGATAGCTACCTACTTATATTTTAAAAGAGACAGACTCTTGATTGCTACAGCTATAGACTGATAGACGGACATAGCAAATGTTTGGTGCAGGGGTACTAAGTCTGCCTTCTGTGCCAGAGGGCTCGGGTTCACTCTCCGGACAAGACAAATATTTGTGTGCATGAACATGTCTATTTGTCTTGGTCTGGGTGTTTAATATGTATCTTATGTATGTATTTGCAATAAAAGTATATAAGTATGTTTATCCGTTATCTAGTAACCATAACACAATTTCTTTATGAAACTTAACATGGGCTAGATATTTTATGATTTTGTAATTTTTGCATTTTTCAATGCTATTTTTATACTTATGGTAAATTTTATATAGAAAAATATTGGAAAAAATTAACTCGGCCACAAGTGAATTCTCAGACGGGAATCGAACCCGCGACCTTTGTCGGTCCAATGCTCTAACCGCTGAGCTACCGAGACTTGTGGCCGAGTTAATTTTTTCCAATATTTTTCTATTTAAAATTTACCATGGGCTATATAATTGGTGTTTGTATAAAAAATAAAAGTTTTATAACTATTTCCGAAACTATTATTTTTAGCAAAACTTTGCTATGTCCTTCCTTTTGTCCATGACTTAGTTCAGATACTCTCGGAATTACAGAGAAACAGATATGTAATTTGAAATTGATATACTTTTTACAACAATATTGTTATTTTTCAATAAATAAAACCTGTTTTTCTATAACTTCAATTGATAATTGACTTTATATCAATGGGTCGACCAATACAAAAATAGATATTTTCCTGTGTTTTCAAGCAAATACAACTCAAATCGATGCATGGTAGGTGGCCATCGATTTTAAAGCAATATTGAACAAGCGTTTTGGGGTTGGAATACATTAAAACTTTGATGTTAACTGTAATTAATTAAACGACAGGGCAATTTATAACGAACGAACGTATAATTGGCGGTTAGACCTTTACGTAATATAATCATACAGCTTAATTGATTCAGCTTACATGGATTACTTATAATCTTGGTCTGAATATTTTATGATTATGGATTTTAGTTAGATTAGTCGCATGGGTCTTAACCTAACTTTTGAATTGCTACACAAAGTTGGGTTCATTATTTAATCTTGAAGCTCATAGGTATATTTTCAATGATAAATTTTGTACTATAAAAACAAATCCTAAAGTTTAAAATCAATCTAGTTAAAAATTTAAATCCTTAAATCAAAATGTCTAACTTTTTAAAGCTTTGTCAATTGAAAAGGAGTATAGGTAAAGTCTTGGACGAATTAACCAGGTAAAGTTCAAAATGACGGCTACACGGAAATAGTCAATTTTAAAAGAACACATTAACAGATAAATTATTATTGAACATAATGTAGGTAGCTAAACTATTTAGGAACCGAGATTGCAGATGTTTATTTGCTTTGTATAAGTAGTATTATTGAGGTAATTTTGGTTGGTGGTAGGACTTGTTGTAAGTCCTCCTGGCTAGGTATCATCATCTTATCTAAGCCTGACGCCATAACAACAATGTTTTAGAATTGTTGTGTTTGAGATAAGATAGACAGTTCCTCAGTGGCTAAGGATTCCGGGAGAGGCTCGCTTCCATATTCAGCTTTATCAATATCAGCTAAGAGTCTCACCGTCGTTCATAAAAAAAAAAACAAAAAAAACATATCTCAGCTCCGATATTAGTTAAGGCAAAGTTAATCACTCAGATATATATTTTGATTGTGATCTTTTAAAACAGTAACCAAAATACAATTACGCCACTGGTTCCAAACCCCTTTAAAACATGATCTAAGAACAAAATCATGCGTGACGTGCGTATGTTTCGCACCCGTGTATATAAGTAAAAGTTCACCCATCACGACAATCGAGTCATAGTTATGGTATTTGTATTGCAAAATGAAATTTAATATTTTCAAAAATATTTTTTATTATATGATGTATCTAAAAATACGGTTTTCGCAATTTTTCCTTTATCTGTACTATAAGACGTTACTTCGTACCAAATTTCAAGATTCTATGTTCACGGAAATAACCCTGTAGGCTTTGATTCCCGTGCGAGTTTCGAAAATTTGCGGAAATTTGCGGCATAAACGGCTGTATCTTTTGATTGCTTTGGCTTAGAAGTTAGATTTTTTCACAGCTCCAAGGGACAGTAGACCTGAGTATTAGATATAAATTTCAGTTTGATACCTCCACGCGTTCCTGAGAATAACGGTATTGACAGACGGACGGACAACGAAGTGATCCTATAAGGGTTCCGTTTTTTCCATTTGAGGTACGGAACCCTAAAAAATGTGGACAAATATAGAAATTCTGCTAAGCTTCCCTTTAGGGGAAAGTGTGAAGTAGATATCATGTGGATAAGATGATGAAGCTGTTCATCGTCAATTTGGCAATCGGTGTATGAGTTAAAGGGCACAAGGGGCACACCCTGCTCACTCACTCTAACTCTGAGTGAAGCACTATACTAGCAGGTTCCTATCCCACGAATCATATATGATACACATGACAATTTCTTTAACAACACTGGTAAGTTCATGAATCCAATATGAACTAAATGAATATGAATAACAAAGAAAACAAAATTGTATTATTTTGGACTTTTTTACATTTTTAACGACTTATATAACTCGGATGTGCTTTCAAAAAATATCATCTACGTTTTAAATAACTATCAGAAGCGAAGAAAAAAGTGCAGGACATTACGCAATGAAAAATCTATGTTGTACTGGGATAGGCAACCCTGTTGGTACGCATCGTCCACATTTATCGACTTTGGTCTCGTTCACGTTGATCGCTTAATAATTGTACACAACTTTTAAAAACCTCCACTAGAAAATTGCCATGTCAACCTGTCGCGAGTACTTACCATCCAACAAAACGTCGGGTTCCACTATTGGCACCAGACCCTGGCTCTGGCATATAGAGGCGTATCTGGCCAGCACTTGGGCCGTGTCATTGATGGCCCACACTGAGGGGTTATTCTTTCCGATCTGGAGAGGACACCGCCACTTTGCGAACCTGCAACCTCGCTTCTTGTATTCCGCACAGCGAGCTGCTAAGTCGTCAAGACCTAGAAGTCGAAATGTTTTCTTTTAATCATTTACAATTCACAAGACAGCAGATGTAGGTTAGAAGCCTTGGTTATTGCAACTGAATTGGTCACAACTACTCTGATCGAACTTTAATGCTATATAAATAAAGATTTGATAAAAGTGGCCACAACCGGGGCATTTACCCTACATGTTGGCCGTAAAGGTACAGACAGAAATTGTGGCTGGGTCAGTTAGTAAGGAAATAAGCAAAGAAAGAAAAGCAATATAGCCATAAACTACCTTGAGTAGTAACCTCATCTTCGGACAAAAATAGCGGGACCACATCCCGGTCCACCTTGATCCCTGGGATGATATTCTTCTTATGCAGAACCTCGATAAAAGACACTTCAACATCAGTCTTCTGGTATACCGTCTCGTCGAAGAGTATCACGGCAGAGACATGGTCGGATAAGGACTGAAAAGTTTAGAAAATAGGTTTTATAGAAAAGATATATTATTATAACCTTTTCTGACACTTTAAAAACCTCGATATGCCTATCTAAATATCACAAAAACTTATTCGACTCGTATATATGGGGTTAAAACCTTTTGGCCTTGTCACCGACCGGTCCGCCATTTTGAAAAGTCATTTTGAAAACATTGGGCACTCAACGGATACTGTGACTGATGTGCTTCGTCAGGGTATGCAATATTTTATCCCCTTCTGTGACGTACCCTTGCCTAGCAAAACTCACTCCTGTGGTGTAATGCCAAATGTCGAGATGCATATTTGGCCTGGCTTGAAGCTCGATCCCGCAAGGCTTGAAATACACGCGAAAAGAAAAAAGCCTTTAACAAAGCCGCCAAGTCCTGCAAAAAGGCTATCAAAAGAGCTCGCTTCGATCACATAAGCCGAATAGGGAAAAAACTAGCTTCTTACCCGTCTGGTAGTAAAGCGTTTTGGTAGGGACCAAAACGACAGTTTAGCCAGGGGGCTAAGTCGGTCGATCCAACTTCTGTCGACCTTCTCTGCCTCCTCTGCTGACCAGACGGATTTTTGGCACACACAGCCAAGGAAAAGGCAAATTTGTGTGCTAACCTATTTGCTGAGCATTTGGATCCTGATAATGCTATACCATCCGTTTTGCCAAGCTGCGCAACTTTTATGTACAAAATCCGCATTAGACAAACCGAAGTACGAAAGGCATTGCGTGATCTTAACGTGAACAAAGCCTGTGGTCCGGATGGTATACAAGCAATAGTTCAAAGGAATTGCGCTCCTGAGCTAGGCCCAGTATTGACACGCTTGTACCACTTATCTATGACAAACGGACAGTATTTAAAGTCTTGGAAGCTGGTCAATGTGAAACCTGTGCCTAAAAAGGGCAGTCGTGCTGACCCTGCCAATTACAGGCCCATCTCAGTAACGTCCACTCTATGTAAGATAATGGAACGTGTACTGAACCATAGGCTCCTGTTGTATCTAGAAGCAAATGAACTCCTTAGCGACCGTCAATATGGGTCTCGCCGTAACCGGTCCACTGGAGAGTTATATGTCTGATGCACGAGCCAGCGCCGAACATGTCCAGTGTCATAAGGAGACGATGATCGGTCGCATGAACCTATCCCTGCAGGCAGTCTCCGAATGGGGGCGATGAGAATCTAGTCAGATTCAACCCCTCGAAGACCCAGGAGTGTCTTTTTTTCCGCTAAAAGGAGTCATTTCGACCTGACACCTTCTTTCCGAGGTGTATCCATGCCGATTACTAACCATCTTGAGCTTCTTGGTATATAATTGTCACCAACTCTCAATTTTGGAACATTCAATGAGAGTAAAGCTCAATTAGCATAAAAAAAGCTCGGCGTTCTTGCAAAGGTGAGAAAATTACTGTTCTCATCTTTGGGATGGTTGCGCCCAATACCAGCTCCAGACACTTGAGTCCATTGAGCAGAGGACCAAGAAGCTCATCGGCAACAATTACCTCTTTCATAATAAGCTCAAAAGGCTTGAGCATAGACGAAAGGTTGCAAGTTTATCGGTCTTTTACCGGATACATTTCGGTGAGTGTGTACAACCCTTTTTCCATCGGACGACTAGACGTTTAAATATGCGCCACCACTTTATGATTGATATCCCAAAGATTCGCACTAAACATGTTTTCGTCTTTTACTACGAATACAGGAAAAAATCCAAAATCTATACATTTGTAATAAAAACATAAAAATTGTGTCTTCGTTTCGGGAAAACTTGGAAACTCGCGGAGATATTGAGTTAAAATTAAAACCAAATTATTCACGTTTAAATGTCTTGAAGCTGTGAAAAAATCAAACTTCAAAATTAACGTGAAAAAAAGTAAGACCATTTCTGCAGCACAAACGTATATTTCGACACTCTCAAGGGAATCAAAATTCATAGGGTACTTCCCGTTGACCTAGAACTATGAAATTTCGCAAATAATATCGGCGTTTATTACGAGTAACAGGAAAAAAACTCAAAACTACTTATACATTTTTAATTGAATCATTAAAATATAGTCTTTAGTTTCGGGAACTGAACTTCAGGAAAACTTCGTAAAAAAACTGCGAGACTCAATTCCTGAGCTATTTATAATATATTAGATAGGTAATTACAAATTTGTGCGGAACCCTCGGTGGCCAGTCCGACTCGCACTTGCCCTGTTTATTGTGTATTTCCACCACAGACCTATATCGAGATAGACGAAAAGAGATTCAAATTGTATGAGAACCCAGCGTGTCGAATTTTTCGTACCTACGATGACTTCACGAGCGAGATTAGTGATGTGGAATTGTTATTGATGACCTCTTGCAAGAAAGCACTGCACAATTAACCATGATCGTTTCTGAGTAACACATGTTTTTATGGCAATGGTCTCAAGCGAACTGACTTAGGTCGAAACTTTGACCGTGGATCAAACTTTTGACACGCAAGGTACGTTCACTTTTACCGTCTATCTCAATATAGGTCTGTGATTTCCACTGATTAATCCTCGAACACACAGACGCCTGTACTGTTTGAAATGATTCAAATGTCTTTAAATATTTGGCCCTAAGATTGCCCGATTTGTTGATGAAACCGGTTCAGTAGCTTTCGTGAAATCTTAAAAATACTATCGTTTTCGTAATGGTTACATATATGAATTCATTATCTTCAGTCTGAACTATTATTTAAATAGTTAGTAAAAGCGCCAATATTTCGTCATCAGCCATTTTAAACGTCTCCACTGCTGAGGCACTAGCCTTCCTTATGAATGGATAAGGATAATGTGGGCCATGACCCACCACTTGGTGGGTTTTAACGAATGCAAATGCAGCTCAGACCACCGGCTTAATGTGCCTTCCGTAGCACAGAGGAGCTCGAGATAGTAAATTTTTGGTCACCCATCCCGTGATCGACCATTGCGAAAGTTGCTTAACTTCAACAATCGCGACGCCTGCGCCACGGGCTCCTATATAAAAGCCAATATAAACCTTGATATTTTGCCAACAGTAAATAAATTCATGATTAAAATTTTTAAAAAATATGAAAGATGAGAAAATCATCCACACGGTGTCGTGAACAGTCACGATCCTAAATCGACGATATTAAAAAACCTAACCTGTCATTACACTGGCAACAATTTATAGTTAGCAACACTGATATGTCAAAAGTTTGCTCTCTTGAATTTTGGCGCTAATGGTGTTAAAACAAGATAACAATAAAATAAGTAACATTATCTTATTAGAAATAATTCAAGAATGATTTGTATTGTGAGTGTGTTCCTGTGGCTTGTGGTAAGCGCAGAATATCGGTAAGTCGATATAATTGATCACTTTGTTGTATTACATGTCAGATGCGTAATCTTGCAATTGCTGCGGTGATTGTTGAAGATAACCAAATCAGTGTTTTGCTTACCAGATTCAGTACGTTCAGTTGTACTGTGATTGACGTGTGTGTTGTTATGAATCAGTGACCAGTAACAGTATCAGTAGTAATAGGTGATCAGGAACCTATCAGTTGTGTGAGGTAAGGGATGGCTGTAAGGGGAAGGTTGGAGGCCATCGTGGGGAACCAGCCCCAGGGGAACCAGCCCCAGCAACAGTTACAAGGGGAACCAGCCCCAGGAGAACCAGCTCCAAGGGGAACCAGCCCCAGGGGAACCAGCCCCAGAACCAGTTACAAGGGGAACCAGCCCCAGGAGAACCAGCTCCAAGGGGAACCAGCCCCAGGGGAACCAGCCCCATATATCAGAACAGTAAAGTATGTGTGCATTGCGGTGCAGGTACATACAGAGGGTCGATACAGATAGTGTTATCGGTTAGCCTGTAGGGCAGCATAGTTTGCATGCACTGCGGTGCAAGTATACAGAGGGTCGATATCCTATCAGCTCAGTAAAGTATGTATGCACTGAAGTGCAGGTACATACAGAGGGACAATACAGTTAGTGTTATCGGTGTCCTTGTAGGGCAGAAAAGTGTGTGTGTACTTCGGTGCAGTTTACCATATAATCAAGTTAGTTTAATTCGCTATGACCTAATCAGTTGGTCGATTTGGCGACATGGTGGAGGTGCTGGGATATGTTTTATTTGCATTTATCAGTTAAAGAGTATTCATTCAGTGTTTTCATTTATGTGGAATCAGTTTTCCACATACATATCAGTCTCCAAAACAATTTAAGTTGTTTAATAATATAAATTGAAATTAAAACATGTTTTATTCTGATAGATTTGCTGCTGTTATAGTAGATTATTTATGTTATGCTACTGTGCATGCATATCATTAGTTTAAAGTACCAACATTGATTTATGTTTATCATACATACTTCATAGAAACAAACTTTTTACAATTAAATAAATCAATTACTAACTTGAACAGTGATGATGTAAGCATATAATGAATCTATAAGATAGTTATAAAACAGAATGACTAATAGTTTGTGGTTTTTATTAAGTACCTACGATAAAGTAATTACATAGTAAAGTAAATTAATTAATAAATAACTCTGCAATGTGAACCAACTTCATTCTTATTATACATCACATTAAATAGTTGAATGATATTCTTCTAAAGAACTGACTTTAGTGTTTGCTACATGTATCTATGTATACTTACCTGTTTGTTTTTGTAAAAGTGGTATCATCAGAAACTTTAGGTACTTACCTGTATTCTGTTGAGTTCATTCAACCCGACAAGACAAATTTATATTCTAATTAAACTTAAATCATTAGCTAGTGGATATCTATTTCAGTTAAAACACTAAGTTAGGCTTTTGATCTTATTGAAATAAAAGGAAGAGAAACATGGTGTCTTAGTGTTTAATATTTATTGAGTCTATGTGGTTAATACTTGATAAATGTTGGTGTGTTAAACTTTAACAAAGAAGTTATGAATGAATAAGTAAATTGTGTTTCATAATACTTTAATTTCATTATGGTTTATAAAAGGCTAAGAAATAACGAATATCAATTAAATTGTTTAAATAATCTCAATGTGGAATTATGAGTTCCTTATTGATGTAGGTAAATTAAATTACTTGTGTTTTAGTACAAATGTGTGTTACAAATTATAAAATTGCCGAAACAATTAAATATAAATGAAAGTGTGTTTTGGGTATTTTATTACCTACATTTCTGTTTTTACCTTGTTTTTACATTTGGAGCACAATATCACCAAATTGGTGTGAGTCCATTGTTTATAATTATATATTTTTTCTGTTGTGGAGGATCTTTCAGAGGTTAATGATAAAAACGATAACAAAAAGAGTATAGATAACAAAAATGTAGAAAACGAGATTTCGGAGAATTCAGCGACACAAAAAGATCAAGGTGAAGAAATGAAAATTGACGTAAAAACACAAAGAGACAGAGATAAGGAAGACAAAGAAATTACTAGAATAATAAAGTTAAAGCAACAGCATTTTCCAAAAGGAAAGTAGACATATTTATCCAAATAATTTAAGCTATTCAAAAATGGCAAGGATCTTTTTCATTGTGGACGCACATTCCATAATGCTCTCTGTAAAATAAGAACCTCTGCTACAGAAAATTTCCAACCTTACATCAGAAATAATGAAAAAAGTGCATAAGCAGAATTATCATGTTGGAGTTAGTCATACATTAGATTTGGTTAAACAAGAATTTTGGATACAAGGACAATCACAAGTTCAAAAAGTACTCAAGAACTGTCTTCAATGTAGAAAGTATAATGGTGGACTATACAAACTTCCTCCAATGCCTCCTTTACCAGCTGAGAGAGTCAGATATTCTTCCCCATTCACATTCATAGGTCTTGATTATTTTGAACCATTTAAAATAGAACATGATTCTGTTGCAAAACTATAAGTGTGTTTATTCACATACTTGTGTGTTAGGGCAATTCATATTTAAATAGGTAGTGAAGGACTTATCTGCCGATGAATGTGTCATATCGGCCGATGAATGAGGGCTATCAGAAGTCCTAATATCACGTAATGCTACTTCGTTCAGTTGACAGCGGAAGTTTTAACGTCTGACTATTGTATTAAAAACAAAATCTCTTGGCGTTTTATACCAGAGCTCACACTTTAGTTTGGGGAATTTTATGAACTTTTGATTGGATTGGGTAAAAGGTTGTTTAAAGAAAACCATAGATAAACATTTGCTCAATCATAATCAACTGTGTACAATAATTAAAGATGTAGAAGCAGTAGTTAATATGCGTCCACTTACTACCGTAGGGGACTGACACCTGCAGATTTCCTTCGGATTGGTGGTCCAGTTGTTACAGATATCTCTGAAGAAGAGTTCTTAGAACAAGCCACTATTACAAAAGATAAACTGATTGAAATATGGAAGCGTGGGCAAGATATTTTAAAAGACTATCAGCGTATGTTTACGACCCAGTTTTTAGACAGTTTAAGAGAGAGACGAAGCGTACACAAACAATCCAGAGTAGTTGTAGATAGAGTACCAAAGAAAGGTGAGATAGTACAAATTAAAAGTGATCAGAACAGGACTCTTGCTATCACAGGAAAATTGGGCGCATTTCAGCTGTGATAACGGGCTCAGATAGAAAGATACGAGTTGCACGAGTAACACTCCCATCTGGGGAGGTATGCACTAGATCTATAAGTCATTTATATCCCCTTGAGATGGAGGATGAATCGAACGACACAAGGCATAAGGATAAGGAAAAGGAAGTATCCAATTTAGATGCATTTATAGAAAAGAACGATACCAATATAGACGCATCAGGTATAAATTTTACGCAGAAATCACCTGAACCGGAGTGTAATGAGGAGATTCAGACGCAGAGGACCAAGCGGTTATCAGCAGCAGCACAAAGGGCTCAAAGTTTGGATAAACAGTGCACCAAAGACTTAATTAAACTTGTTTGATTGTAATAGTACAGGGTTTTATTTTATAGACATAAATAATATAGATCAGAATAGTCCCATACAGTATCAGTTCTTCGGGCGGCAGTGTCGTGAACAGTCACGATCCTAAATCGACGATATTAAAAAACCTAACCTGTCATTACACTGGCAACAATTTATAGTTAGCAACACTGATATGTCAAAAGTTTGCTCTCTTGAATTTTGGCGCTAATGGTGTTAAAACAAGATAACAATAAAATAAGTAACATTATCTTATTAGAAATAATTCAAGAATGATTTGTATTGTGAGTGTGTTCCTGTGGCTTGTGGTAAGCGCAGAATATCGGTAAGTCGATATAATTGATCACTTTGTTGTATTACATGTCAGATGCGTAATCTTGCAATTGCTGCGGTGATTGTTGAAGATAACCAAATCAGTGTTTTGCTTACCAGATTCAGTACGTTCAGTTGTACTGTGATTGACGTGTGTGTTGTTATGAATCAGTGACCAGTAACAGTATCAGTAGTAATAGGTGATCAGGAACCTATCAGTTGTGTGAGGTAAGGGATGGCTGTAAGGGGAAGGTTGGAGGCCATCGTGGGGAACCAGCCCCAGGAGAACCAGCCCCAGCAACAGTTACAAGGGGAACCAGCCCCAGGAGAACCAGCTCCAAGGGGAACCAGCCCCAGGGGAACCAGCCCCAGAACCAGTTACAAGGGGAACCAGCCCCAGGAGAACCAGCTCCAAGGGGAACCAGCCCCAGGGGAACCAGCCCCATATATCAGAACAGTAAAGTATGTGTGCATTGCGGTGCAGGTACATACAGAGGGTCGATACAGATAGTGTTATCGGTTAGCCTGTAGGGCAGCATAGTTTGCATGCACTGCGGTGCAAGTATACAGAGGGTCGATATCCTATCAGCTCAGTAAAGTATGTATGCACTGAAGTGCAGGTACATACAGAGGGACAATACAGTTAGTGTTATCGGTGTCCTTGTAGGGCAGAAAAGTGTGTGTGTACTTCGGTGCAGTTTACCATATAATCAAGTTAGTTTAATTCGCTATGACCTAATCAGTTGGTCGATTTGGCGACACACGGCCGTAGGTATAAATATTCAAAAGGAAAGGGACAAAAATCTTTTTTTTTTAACTCCCGACAAAGGAAATGAATACCCAAACATTTTCGGGAGCGCTTCCGGTCCGGAACGATGAAACTTTGTGATTTGTCGTTATAATGGGGAATATTTTTGAACTGGTATTATACCTGCGACAGGCCATCGATATTGTTGATTTAAGAGTTTATTGCATCTAATAAATTATTTGAATGGAATGTGTAAATTTGATAATGATAAAATGAAAAATAAACTTAAGTAGTTAGTTTAACACCCAAATTAATGGAACTTACTGGAATTACAGCGCGAGTTATATTCAGAAGATATTCTTTCGGTCATCCTAAACCTAGCCACAGTCAGTTGAACCTGTGATTTTATATCGTTTTTCTAGTACAGTAGAGTTAGCACGACAAAGTATCGAGTAAGTATCGAGCACGCAATGTCAAAAAATGTATAGGAAAATGTAGATCCGTTAACGTCCGGTAGGAATGATATCTCATACTTTTTTTTACTTTACTTTCTCTAAAGTTATTCGAGCTTGGCCAACAGATTTAAGAAGCTAGGTGGCACAGCAATAGTGTAACTTTCGCAATAATCAGTAACAGGATAGACACAGACCTATGTCAAGATAGACGAAAAGAGCGCTTCAAACTGTATGAGAATCTAGCGTGTCGACTTTTTCGTACCTACGATGACGTCACGAGTGAGATTTAATGATGTGTAAATTTTTCATTACTGAGTGACGCGTGTTTTTAACCGACTTCAAAAAAGGAGGAGGTTCTCAATTCGACGTTTTTTTTATGTATGTTTTACTATAACTTCGCCAGTTGTTAACAGATTTTTATAATTCTTTTTTTTTCTGAAAGAAAATGGTTTATGTGTGGTCCCATATAATTTTTACGAAGATCTGGCTAGTAGTTTTTTCATAATCTTGAAAAATATCAATCACCTTTTGGCAAGTAGTCGTTTACCTAGATGACATCATCTGAAATAAAAACATTTTATAAAAAAAATTCAAACCGACTTCAAAAAGTAAAAAATAAAACTTTTGAAGTCGGTGCTTGCTAGCTAAGGCCAAAAAAATATATAGTTAATAGAAGTGCAATGTAGAATGCCCTGGCTGGCATTTTTTGGTGGTGTTTTTATAAAATGTTTTTTCATGGCAATGGTCTCAAACGCACTGACTTAGGTTGTAAAACTTTGACCGTGGATAAAACTTTTGGCATGCAAGGTACGTACACATTTACCGTCTATCTCGATAATAGGTCTGTGAGGGTGGATAACGAAAACATCTCAAACTCCTCCGTGCTTCGGGGGGCACGTTAAGACGCTATACGGAAAAGTATGTAATTTTTTGATACACAACTTTAGGATGGTTAGAGATAATAAAAATCTGGTAATAAGATATACATTTCTTCATATCTTTATCTACATTTGTAATGTACCAGAAACACGATTTTATGATTTCAACGGGGTTACATATACTTGCTATTGGAAATTGGCTTTTTGATTTCGTGTATTTTTCGCGTAATCTGCAAAATCGGTGTCGCTCCCGCGCGCGTCCATTTCTCATTACTACGGCGATTCAGTCGTATAGCGCCTTAACCCCCTCGTCATCCCAGCTGTATCAGTCATTATATCCAGTGGATATAATGACTGATATCCTGTTAAAAACATTGTGTGGATGTTGTCCGAGTGAATATTATCCACACGTTGTTTTTAACAGGATATTTTACAATTTGAGAAAAACAAGTTGAATTTTTACTTACATCATCAGCAGTAAAGAGTAATTGCCTGTATCTTCGCCTGTTTTCTTCTGTATTTTTTAACCCTACTCCAGCTAACAGCTTCCCGATTCCCTCTGTAAAATGAAACTGGCAAACTTAAACTGCATTGTTGTTTAATTGTAGTAGCACAGATTATATAGTACCTACTATACTAGTGTAGTAAGGAGAAACAATGACAAACACAGCTTTTTCGTAAGCAAAACTTTCCAGTTAACAATATTGCTGAAAGACATAGAAATGAGGAGCCCGTGGTGCAGTGGTTCGCGCGCTCGGCCTGCGATTGTTGAGGTTAAGCAACTTTCGCAATGGTCGGTCACGGGATGGGTGACCAAAATTTTCTCCGTGCTTCGGAAGGCACGTTAAGCCGTTGGTCCAGGCTGCGTTTGCAGTCGTTAAAACCCACCAATCCGCATTGGGGCCGCGTGGTGGGTCATGGCCCATTCTGCTTATCCATCCATAAGGACGGCCAGTGCCCCAGCAGTGGGGACATAAAAAATGGCTGATGAGGATAGAAATAAATTATTATTTTAAAATAAAAAAAAAACACCCTTGACGAATTTCTTGCCGGTTCTACTCGTTACCAACCGCGAGGGTTGATTATGTAACGAAAGCTCGGTTCAGTTTCAGTTTCGTCGCTGTCGTGGCTGTCATACCAGTATGACAAGGTAATGACAGCGACGAAACTGATTGCTATTTATTGTTAGATAATCAGCCTGCCGATGAAGTAGCTTCTTTGACGTTCACAAGTGCTTTTAACAGCCTAACTGAATAAATTATATTTAATTTGATTATATTTGACTAGTTTTATATATAGTTAAGAACAATACCATTAGATTCGTCCACCGCAAGTATGCCCTTGCCTGGCGCGACGATCGCTTCAGCTGTCCCCTTTAGCTCTGCTTGTAGCTCAGGAGTCGGGTATGAGAAGTATGTCGTCATGATGCTGAAACAAACAACATAATATAATCACAGTATATCTATCTTCTCTTTGTGATATAGTCGTCGTCGTCGTATCAGCCACATGACACCCACTTCTGGGTATAGGACTCCCCAAGGATCTCCACGACGATCGTTCATGCGCTGCCCGCATCCTGTTTTTGTGATATATGTAAGTATAATACACATAAAATATACTTACCTATCACTAGCAGCTGTATGAATCTGAATGCCACCTATTAGCTAATAGTTCTAATTTAATAAACATACAAAACCTTGGTGAGTGCAAATTTTACGGCCCTTTTTTGCATAATTCTAAGGAAAATATTAAAATCAACCAAAAACCAAATACAGAATAATTACAGCGCGGGCAAAGGCGCGACAGTGCTCTAGTTTTGGCTACCAGACCGATGCGGGTTGCATTTCCTAAGGAATAACATGAACAGGAAGTGGTTAAAATCCTTTCTATTCTCTAAATTGTTTAGAGACTTTGATAAATATGGATACGCCAGTACGCCAGACCCAATGTATCTTCTTACAATACTATACCAACAACATAATTAAATTAATGTAATAGTTCTTAACTATATAAAAAAAGTAATGCTATGGAAAAGGAATCCCTATTCACCCTTTTATTAGGCCATTTAATTTCTTTGCCGTCACTAATTTAGGGTTTTCTAAAATACTTTGAATTAGCCCGACGTCCTTGATGTTCAAATGTAATTCGGTGAATAGTAATTCCCTTTCCACCGGTTCTTGGCACAATCCAACTACATATGTTGTACGTCATCAACCTTATTACACTCACTACAGTTCGGGGAGTTACTTTTTTTTATTAGAAAGGCAACCTTTGCTGCCGGATAGTGCCCCGAACGCAACCTGAAAGCCATTTTAACATAATTTCGACTTAAAATAGTGTCTTCAAACCAGGGCATCCGATAAGGCTCTTCTTGTATAGATTTGTACCATATCCCTTTATATTTGGAAATATCGTCGAAACGTTGTTTCCATTGTTAACAGCACGCATTTTTAATCTCCAAATATTTTCAGAACAGTCTGGCAAATATTCCAGTACAACTCCACCACTAGCTGCTTCTTTAGATACACGGTCTGCCTTCTCGTTGCCTATAGGACCAATATGCGCTGGAACCCATTGCAACCTCAGTTCTACGTTTTTGCTGCTAAAAGCATGTTGCATTCAAAACTAACCGATAGAGCCTCCTGATATTTAATTTTATTCCAATCTACATTTTTTAAATTGCGTTTCGTTGATTTTTGAATGAGTCTCAACATCTAATGAAATTTTGATAACCAAATGATCGCTTCCTAAATTCTCATTTAACACTCGCCAGTTAAATTTTATTGCTATGCCAGTATTAACATTGCTCTTAAGTTTTGACAGTGACTTGGACGTCGCTTGGGTAAGCTTCTCAGATTTTTTAATTTTATTTTCATTTTGCTTTTCTTCTAGTATAATCTGAAGAGCTTTTCGATAGGTAACTTGTTCCCTGCTCATAATTATCTTATGCGTTTTTCTTTTAAGAAAAAATGGACATCGTTTGTCTAGAGAAATGTGATGTCCTTTGCAGTTTACGAATTTGACCGTTTTTGTGTCGCATACGTTGTCATCAGTTCCACATCTTGTCGGGCAAAGCTTTAAAGTGTGACTGAATTTCCAGCACCCTGAGCATTGAATGACAGGAAAACAGAAAGACTCTACTTTGAAGCAACATTGGTAAGCACAAACATTACTTGGCAACGTGTTACCCATCATATTCTTATCGATCCACTTTCAATCCATTTCCCCTGCTCATTTTTTACTTTACTTCCTCGAAACTTTTTTCTTATTTTATTTAGGGACTTTAACGTCACGTCATGTCAGTTCCATCATACCCTAAACTAATCTTAATTTCTACTACATAAATACAATATTAACTTATAAACTAAATTCTACGTATATTATTGTTAACGGCTAGCGCGGACCGCCAACACCATTTCACAAACAAGTTTTGCTGCATTAGATGTAGGATTGACAATATGCTTTGGTATACCCCCCAACACACGTTTTGAGGCCTAATTCATTTGCTAACAATTGTCGTTCTCGTTCATTTTTTGGCCCATTCCGTCAAAAGATGATGTACATCATCTAGTTTATTACATACATCGCAGTTTGGAGTGTCAACTTATTAGACGGATAGTGTCCTGAAAGAAGTCTGTGCAGGAGTACTATATAGTTTGTACTTAAATTTACGTTTAGGTACCAAGGTATGTGAGGAGGCTCACTTTGGATGGTTTTATACCAAATACCTTTTTCTAACGATGTTTTATCAAAGTGTTCTTTCCATAAATTAAAACATTTGCTTTTAAATTTTGTTAGTATTTCAGAGCGAAAGGGTTATAATGGAAATTCTGAGCCGTTTTGTATGGCTTGTTTGGCTAATCTGTCAGCCTCCTCGTTATCTTTAATTCCTCGATACTTGCTCGAAAGTTATTCGTGCTAGGCCTACTGATTGGAGAAGCTTTGCCATCGCTATTGGTTTTGGCAAACTTTCGAGTGAAGCAACACAAACTTCATGAATTAAGGGGTCGACAATCTGTGTATTTTCCCCGGTATTCTGTGTATCGCTTTTCTTAATTCCTAACAAAATACTTCTTATCAACATTTTTCGTTTCCTCCTTTAGACAGTTATAAATCCATCATCTTCTTCAATACTATCATCTTCTCGCTCCCTTTTCTTTTCCACCGACGTATCCTTTTCTAAATTTGACGTTTGACATTTTGATTTATTCCACAAGATCACGTTCACAATAATCTATAATAGCTGTGTCACTCATGTCTTCTACACTTTTATTCTCATCCATATTCACACTCAAACATTAACAATAACAACCGAATGTGGGTAGGATTAAAAAGCTAAACTGCTCGCAAGGTAAGGTCTAGCGCACGTCCGTTCGGGCCGGCCGCGCGCGCCGCACTCGTAAAGTCCTTGCTTAAGGCGCTATACGAAAAAAGTACGTACCTACTTCTTGATATAAAACTATAGGATGGCTGGAGATGTTACAAATCTGGTAATAAGATAATATTTCTTCATACCTTTATCTTATTTGTAAAGTTTCAGAAACACGATCTTATGATTTTGTCTCAACAGTTTTTCTTTTTGAAAAGACCCCTAGAAATACGATATTTCAAGATTATTCCTAAATGGGTTTGCAGATAGGTATATACTATTGGAAATTGGTTTAATTAGTGGACACCAATAATATTTAAGATCGAGTAGTTTCATTTTCTCTTTTATTGCTATAGTTATTTACTGCGAAGTGATTTCGTGGTTTTATCGCAAAATCTGCAAAATCTTACTACCTTACTTCAGTCGTATAGCGCCTTAATTTTATCTAAATCCAAAACTTTTGTCGTCTGCTTTTTTTTCACACATATAGCTAAGAGCAAATGTTGAGAACGTGAGCAAACCTAGGGGTAAACGCATAAAGTTTTTTGTGAGTTTTCCTTAGGGATATCTTTGCTTATATGAACCGGCGGCACGCAAACAAAATAATAACCTGCATAAGAATTTTATTCACATCACGATATACCAGTAAAGATATAAATTTTCGAAGTGTTTAACGAAACTATAAATGGAATAATGCATAATCTAAACATTAGCATACCAGAAATATACTTATTGACATTTTTAGGTGTAGAGTCGCTAAGTGAGCATGTTTTGTAAGTATAGGTCAGTTAACTGATGATGGCTCGTACAACACAGTACCTATAAAGGAGACAGTTATTGTTTCGCTTTTGCTACGATAGAGTGAACTTTTTGTTTTAGTCTAAATTCGTTTTTTGAAATTACATTCACACACCAACAAATATAACTTGACCTTACTTGGTTTTCAACTTCGTATTATTTTATTTTATGGATTGTCCGGTGTTTTGGCAACTTTTTAGGGGCCGGCGGGATGGCCGAAGATGTGTTAAATTTTCCAAAGAGATTTCGCTCTTACCATCGAATGTTGCCGCATTTACTACAACTTATTCAATTAAATAAAAGTGTTAGACAAAGACGAAGCAATCTATTGTAAATCCCGCAAACAGCACGTTGGCTATATTATACCTCTCAAACGGGTTTTTAACTATTTTTTTTTAAGCAAGAGGGCCCTGGTGACCTGTGGCACAGGTTCTTTTTGATACCTATATCAGGCACCAGTCTCTCACAATGCAGGTCTGATAATATTGTAACATCTAGTTAAGAGTACCTACTTAAGTACCTATTGTGGAGAGAAAATAAAATTTATTTTATTATTATTATTATTATTATTATAATCCACACTTTTTAGAAAGTTTAGTGAATTAAACTAACTTTTCTTAACCGCCTCTGTGGTATAGTGGTAACACCCACCGGTATCAGACCCAGAGGTTCCGGATTCGATTCCCAGTGTTGTTAAATATTGTATTCGGTTTGGTCGGTGGTAGGACTTGTTGTTAGTCCGCCTGGCTAGCTATCACCATCTCTAATTCTAATTCTGACGCCTTATCAACAATATTTTCAGCATTGTTATGTTCCGGCAGTTAGAGGTAAGATAGCCAGTTCCTCAGTGGTTGAGGATTTAGGGAGAGGCGCGCTTTCATCTTCAGCCTTATCAATACTTAACATCAGGTATGATGAAGGCAACGCGTCTCCTCGCCGCTAATAATAAAAAAAATAGTTTTATAAATCAAAGGTTATCTTGCGGAAGTTAACATCTAACTAATGAAATCAACCATCCTTATTTTCATTAGCAATAAAATACATAGTTTCTTTTATTAGAAGAAATTGAATATCTTCGTTGATGATTTAATTTAGTGCATTCACAATAGGAACTTTTTATATGATAAATTCTTTATATACTTACCTACGAAAAAACTTATCTCTAAATATTAAGACCCCCGTGATAATTAAGTAGTTGTTTTTCTTTCTAATACTACATCAGTTCTTGAATGTTGACATATTATAAACTTACTGCACTCGGCAGCAAAGAAACCGAACCACTACGTTATTTTCATCCAAACATAGACTCACTTTACAGTCTAATTATTCAAAAAGTATAAACAGTAATGTAAACATTTGTACGTCGATGTATGAGTCGAATACTCAACTTGCGAATAAAAAAGCCAAAATTCAAGAAAACTTTCAGTTTTTTGCATAGTAAGGAAAACAAATTCACACAATCGCATCGAAAGCGACTTCATTTGACAAATGGATGTGACACATTGCTGCTTCTTTTTGACACAAATAAAAACTTACCAAAGACTAAGAGCAATATGTCATATCCATCTGTCAAAGGAGGTCGATGTCGATGCCTACGACAGTTGCGTAGTACGGCCCCCGGTTTCTTATATCTTTATATGGACATTTGCTTCACTGAAATTTTAGGAAGGAAATCAAGAAATATTTTCAGTTGTTTTAATTGTTAATTGTGTTAGGTTTAATTAATTCGTAAATTTTATAATTGCTAATTTGTTTAAAAAACTTGTAATTGATTTAGTTGATTGACATTAATTTGGTCACGGGCGGTAAAATAGTGAAATAATCTCTGGCAGCACTAGGCATTGGGCAACACTGTGGGGAGCGGGGACTTTCCTGCTGCCTCAGCTATTAAGATAAGTGCGCATTTGTTACTTTATCTAAAATATTCTAAAATACTTGTGCAGTGTGTTTAATTGTAACATTTTGTAATAAACAATTGATTGGTTACTGGTTTAGTGTGGTTTTCTTACAATTGTTTAGATGAACATTTGCCCTCGCCGTCAACACCCTAATCTTTGTAGAAATACAAATCGTCGATGAAGTGACAATACCTCCTAACTACCATTTTTTATGAATGAATATTATAAACTTGTAATTTTTTTCTTGTGCATATAACAGCTATTTCCACAGAGTTTAAATAGCTATTTAAAAGGGAAATTCCAGATAGATGAAACATTAGTCCACGCAAAATTGAATTTTAAGTCTATCACATTAAAAAAAGTAGGAGGGAAGATTTCCTAAAAAATGATAGTTAGGAGGTATGTCACTTCATCGACGAAATTACTTTTTATATACTAGATCGTGAAGGGAGCATGTTTGTATGAAAATAACGCTTTCTATGTTTGGTTTGGTTCGATTTCTTTGCAGCCGTGTATTTATCATCGGCCTCTAAACTTAAGTCCACGCCAGTCGTATAGAAAATAAAGCTGCAAAAGCTTTCAATATTACTTCTATAGGTGTACCCAAGTATTAAATTGGAGAGAATATCTACGAAGATTTGGGAAGGTGTGAGAAAATAGACGCATTGTACCTGATGTCTCCCTGGAGACGAGAAGGGTCCGAGGTCCTATATAACGGTACGTAAAAACGGCGGGAAAATAATAAAGATCTACTTGAGTGTACATTTCTTCCTTTGATAGAGAAGTTTTGGAATTTAACTTGTAAAACCAGCTGTGTATTGTATAACAATAGCAATAATTTGAGCTATACAGGTTGTGTACGCGAGACATCTAAAGCTTACCTATATTAAGTAATTTAAAACGGGAATACTTAAATATTTTGATCAGCTAAATATCAATTTGGTCAGCAACTCTCTTTGGCTTACCTAGTACTTGCTGAACAATCAATTATTGGTTAGGTTAGGTTAGAGTTTTTTTGCTGATCGATTAAATAATCGATTAACTATCGTGAATAAGACAAAATGGTCGCCTTATTCCGGCGACTAAGTATTTTGTCTTATTCACTTTATTTTACGAAGTTAATGTCTTTTAACAGTAAAGGTACTTTGCAATAAGTAATTCATAACATATTTCTTAACTAGCGGCTGCTCGCGGTTTCACCCGCGTGGTTCCCGTTCCCGTTGAATATCGGGATAAAAAGTATCCTATGTTCATAACCAGGCTATCTACTACTTATGTGCCAAATTTCATCCAAAACCGTTCAGTAGTTTCGGAGCCTATTCAATGCAAACAAACAAACAATCAATCAAATCTTTACTCTAATATTAGTATAGAATATAAAAATAACTATGATGAGATGACACAAAACTAACCACAACAATTAATACCATGCAAAAATAACACAAGCAATCTCTTCCAGGCATCTTTGAGAAAAGAGGTAGGTACAACAAAATTCAAGTCTTTGGATTTTATTTTATAAGCTTGATAGGGATGTTCGTAACAAATATAATGCAGTTACAGAACAGTAGGTATAACACCTTAGAATCTACTAAAATACTTACTGGTTATTATCACAATACGATCCGAAGTATTCTAGTAAGGCACTGACACAGTGTATGTTATGTCACATAATAAGACGATGTTAAATAATAAAGAGTCGTGTAATTCTTGATAGTGTTATCAGGTCGATAAAGGGTCATTAATGTTAGATAGTGTTGTGACTCAATAGGACTATCGATATAAAATTACGGATAATGCTTGTGTAGTTACTTAGGTACTTTATAAACTACTATAGTTGTAGTACGTTGGGCTACAGAATATAATATAAGTAATATTATATTCTGTAGCCCAACGATGCACATAAGGCAGACTTTGCAACGAGAAGAAGAGGCTCGTCAAGAGAACGGCACCTTTTCAAGGGTGTTTTTTTTTTCTCTGACTCATTTATTCCTTATAGAGTTGTCAAATTGAAAAATAACCTCATCAACCGCATCCCCTACCCATGGGCTTGCTTGATGGCTATAATGATTGATAATACAAGCATCAACCTCAACCTCAATCGATCAATAGAGAAATAATATGTTTAGTAAGATAATATTTTTTACCGATAATACATACGACAACACTACGTACCGAGTGAACGTACTAAGTACCTAAGCGTTTGTATGGCAGCTCCACAGATCACTATATATGTAGCAAGCTAGGCAGCTCGGTCTCACTAGCACCCCCTCCGCCCCGTGAACCCCGCACAATTTTATTGCTCTGGCAACACGTGTCCATCGGACGACTGTATGCATACTTGCATAGACTGTGGTACTACTGTTAAGTTTGCACTTTGACGCTTATAATAATTAATTACATGGCATGGCACACTGTAGGTATTTTAATATTATATTTTATTAATGTAGCAATCATTGCTATTAATAATTATTACTAATCAACAGTTATTGTTGATTATTTATTCTAATATAAATACTGCTGACTTCAAAAACTAAAGTATTCTCATTTAGCGCCATCTATCAAAACACAATAGAACTAATTTCCATCACACCACAGCATAGTGTTATGCCTGGGCTCGTGCTTTTTAGTCTGTGTGTCAGACTTCCTGCTCAAAATGAAGATATGAAACAATAATAGATGGCACTGTAATACAAAATACGTAGTCCTTCAAATGACCTTTGTGCTGTGCCCTCTCTTCGACTCATTCATTTTGACAGTAGTACCAACTGAGTTTTGGTTCGGGAGTGTCTTTCTTGGGTACTTTAGAAATTTTACATAAATCTGTAAGTATTATTTACATTTTTGTGGACATTTACTGAAACTATAATTTTATGCTGTGTTTTCGTAGCCATATAAAGTCATTTACATTGTATTTCGGTCGGTATTTAAGGTTATGACGTTCTTTAATTACCTACTTACAGAATTTTCATCTTTATCCGCAATTTTCCAAATAAATATATTTCGAAGACATTTAAATAAAAACACTGATTTAAATATGTGCCTTGAATTATTACATAAGTTTTCTCAATAATGGCATTTATTTACCTTCAATTGCATCAGATAATAATCATACCTAATTTATGTAGTTTTAAAATAATTTTATTGGATTTTCTATTATACTTATATAAAAATATAAGCCTTAATATCAAAGGCTTAATATATACTGATAAATTATGAATAGTTTGCTAATAAGATTGTAATTTTAATTAGTTTTCCTTTTGTTAACTTTCGAAATGTTACATTACATAAACTTACAGAATTATTATTGCTGATCTTTTAGATCTCAAAATAATATTCCCAATGTAGATCATATCATACTCATACATGTTTGACATTCTTAGTACGGCGAAAACGTTGATTTTCCCGTGACCTTTCAAGGTCACCTTCTTGATAGGTGACAATTTTAAGAGTGAGAGTACTTTCTCGCTTAGATTTCCTTTATTTTGATGTTTGTTTCCATCGAATCACATAGATAAAAATAAATTGTCCTTTTGGATTTTGGTTAATAAATAATGAAATAACTTTACTATTACATACCTACGCACAACCATATTGAAGAGAAGAGATTTACTTCATTTTCGTATAAATAAAAATTTTATGTGTATTTTAAGATAACAGTGATTATGATCAATTGATTAGGTTTTCAAAAATACTACATCAATTAAAGTTGTACGTTTTTCACTTCACTAGCTGTCAATTAAAAAGTGTCATTTTCAAAATTCGAATTCAAATGACACTTCAATAAAAACAAAAGAATATAAAGTTACAATCAGATGTGCTAAGTTGGTGAGTTTTTGATTTTTGATAAAAACATTTAATATTTTTACAATGTCGAGTATAAGATTTCCGACTTATTTCTAAGTGAAATTTATTTTTACAATTATTTATTAAATCACAATGCCTCCAAAAAAGAAAGGAAAAGGCAAAAAAGGGCCTCCTGAATCAGGATGGATGCCTGGCCATGGAACCAAGGGTAGGTTTTGTGAACCATCTATCTAGAGAATAATAACAATAAGTACCTACTAACATAAATTCATAAAAAACATAATGAAATAAAATTAATAACAAACATTCATACTTAAGTACTTACATATATAAGAGTTTTTGAGAAAGAAAGAAGTAAAATCCATGAGGAAAAGGTCATCGATAATTTGAGCAACAAAACCCAATAAAATTTTAGTCAACTAATGGTCAGATATTTGAATTACATTTGATAATTTATTCAATCAATTTTGTGATTTTGGTATATTTGTTGATACACTTAGGGTCGGTTTCACCACCGACATATAAGTTCTGGATATCTTATACGACAGCATATTTGACAGTTGTAATATGAAAAATATGTCAAAATATCTTCTAAGTAAGCTATCCAGAACTTATCTCTCAATGGTGAAACCGGCCCTAACTTGTACAATAAGTAAGTACCTTTTTTTTAATTGGTATTGTCAGGGTATTGTACTTATTCAAATGCTAACTTTTTTATAAAACAATGCTTTAATAAATGACTTTTACTTTCTCTCCAGTTGTAACCATGCCTTTCGTTACTAATAGTAGGTAATGTTTAACTTGACAACTTAATACAATCATGCATTTAGGACATGTTAAACATATTTATTGGGGACTTGATTAGGCAAAGCATTTGTTGGCATATAAAATTTAAAAAAAACATATAAGTCTTTCCTAAGTTGAAGTGGAAACTACGTCTATAGATTAATGTTTTATCTGAAACTTGTAATAGGTATAGGCTTAAGATATCTTGATTTTAATAAATATAATATTTTCCTCAACTTATCAAATCATAAAGCAATAGAAGTTTATTGGATAATACATAAATTGTTTTATATTATTCTAACAATTTGAAACTTTGCCTTTCTGATAATTTCTTTGGTTAATATCAAAAGTAGCTTACTTAAGGACAAGAAAGGAATAAGTAGAATCTTTAAAAGCTTTCTATTCTATATTGTTTTATAGATAAATCACTGATAATGTTTATCTCACTTGAGATGCTGAAAACATTCACAAAGTTCACATTTACTATCTTCTTGACAACAGACACACCCACTGACGTAAAATTTGATGTTATTGAATAATGAAATGGAAACTTGATTGTTGTATCTATTTATAATAGTTTACGAACCTGTTATCTGTTGTCGATAGACCAGTTACTGTCAGTCTCGAGTTGGTGCTGTGGAGAATTAGGTGTCTCGACTTGAACTAAATTAGTTTAATTGTACTTTTTATTCTGAAGTGGCAACTGTTGAAGAGGTCCGTTTTGCAGCCATGGCAATATTTTTTATACTCTTACAATTACCCTTTATAAATAAAATGAGTTACAGCTTTAGAATAAAATGATTAAAATTTATTGGACTCATTGGTTCTTTTGATATTAGAAGCTTTAATGCGTCTTTTGCGGACAAGGCATAATTTTTTATGTTATATTGTCTATACTATAGCGATTTACTGTCCCTTCTATTTCTTGTTTTATTAACATCTTAGAAAAGAATGTTAGTGGTTTTTTGCCACACGAACATATGACTTAATCCTATGTAATAAGCTATGTAATAAGCCCTTGTTTTGTTTACAGGCACCATGAGCACCTACTTCCAGTACCCAACTCCCGAGTTGCAGGAGGAGCTGAGGAAGATCGCTCAGGCGATCGTAGCTCCCGGCAAAGGCATTCTCGCTGCCGATGAGTCCACCGGTAAGATATTATGGTCTTTATTATAAGGTATTAAAGTTCTTTTTGGGTTAACCACATGTTCATCCAATACTTTAAATGTGATACTAAATAGTAGGTATTAGAGTTTATTTTAGTAGCAGTATGCAGATTATTTATTTTTATTTTACAAATTTTATTTCAGGAACCATGGGGAAGCGTCTCCAAGATATTGGAGTAGAAAACACTGAAGAGAACCGCCGCAAATACCGCCAGTTACTCTTCAGCACAGACCCAGTAAGTGTCATTTCTCTATGTTAAAGAAAAATGTGTGACAGTTTTTGTTAAGTATAACTAAAACTATAATCGGTACTCCATTTTTAATATATTAGGTAACAACCTCCGTTGTAGAGTGGTACATACAACGGTTTCCCTTCATTGCCCGTGGTCCTACTGCGTAGTCCTACTAGTAGAACTACGGGTTTTTTTTTTGTCCGTGGTTCTACCAGTAGGATTACAGCGAGTCACACGATACCCTTTGTTGTCTGTGGTCCTACTGCTTAGTATGGTTCAACTGGTAGTACCACAGATAAAAACATTGCCCTTGGTTCTACCGATAGGACTACGCATAACTACTTATCTTATGTTAATTTATTTGTTTGTTAACCTTTGTTAAGTTGATAGAAAATCTAAAGCTGAAAGTACCAGGGTCACATAGCTACCGAGGAGTTATTTTAGATGTTTTGAGACGTTCTGATTTTAGGCAGTCACATTCATATCTTAAACTCATGGTAATTAGGTACTTAATAACATTGAAAAGCACAGCACTAATTGACCTAAGAGTGCCACTGATCCGAATTCAAGTTCCCGTGGTACCCCATTTAGTTGAACTACATTGCAACTCTACTTTTCATTTGCCCGTGATCCTAATAGTAGAAGCATGGGCAAAAAAAATTGCTTGTGGTCGTACTAGTAGGACTACGGACTAAAGGACGGTTTCAAGGTGTATTGGGTTCGAATCCCAGTAGGATCAAATATGTATGATGAATACAAGCATTTGTACCTATGTATGTATTTATATCCTAAACACAGGCAACTATCTCAGATAGCCCAATCCACATCTAAAGATAGGTTATTAATTTCGGGCGTTAATGGATAAATTAAAAATCGAAAAACGCCAGATAACTTATAAGATCGTAAATTCGTCATCCTCAAACATTTTGTAGAAGTTATAAAATAAAAGAATCTCTATTCTATATCTTGAAATTCTAATATCATAACCTGTTTTGACCAGGCTATCTCCGAGAACGTCTCTGGTGTGATCCTCTTCCACGAGACTCTGTACCAGAAGGCTGATGATGGCACACCCCTGGTCAGCCTCCTGGAGAAACGCGGCATCATCCCCGGCATCAAGGTCGACAAGGGTGTCGTCCCGCTGTTCGGCTCTGAAGATGAGTGCACCACCCAAGGTAAGGAGTCTAGTCTGTAGTAGATTATATTTTCAGAAATGATTTATTCCTATTGCTAAACTAAATGTGTGGGGCCAGTTATTACAAAGTTAAATCCAGATCTTGACTTGGTGACAATAAAGACGAATCATCAGTATGATGTGATTTGTAAGAGGACCGTTTATCGCAAATTCTTGTGAGCAGGGTCTCCGGGCTTGCACTAAGTCCGAAACGCGACTTTCACGAAGCTAAAGCAATACTGAATCTGGTTTTTGGGTCTTCAGCGTTTTGGTTGGATTTCTGAAGACAATCCAACTGTTTCATTATCGAGAGTATTAATACACCATTATATTGATCAATTTTAATCAATACAACATTATACTGTCATTTCAATTGCCAAATAGTTATTAAATCCTTTTTATACGTTTTATTAATTATTTTATTTACCTCAAATACGTAAGTACTCTCTCATAGAAAAAGTCGCGGTTTTTATTATAGAGAAACTTTTCTAGTTGATTATAATTCAAAATAAATCAGTAAGAAGCATTATTTCTTTCTTTTAAGTATGTCTAAACAAAAAACACCAAGTTTCAAACATTCAACATTTTTTGTTTGTTCAGTCGTTGAACTTAAAAAATTATATCTCGTAAATCGCACGTAAGCACATTGAGTTTCCTAGCATAAAGTATAAATATTAAACTAACACATAAAAAAAGATGTATTTTGATGTATTTATATTTTAAAACACTAATTGAACTTTATTTCAGCTTAAAGTTTTCTAAATCACATAAATTGGCTAACCAATTCCAGACAAATTTAAAAAAGCAATTTAGAAAGAATACTATAGATCGACCAGTTAACTGGCGGAACGCCCGCGCAGTAAGAAGTGTATTTTTTTTCACATCCCTTATTGTTTGCAGTGTATTTATTCACATCCCTTATTTTCTACGAATTTATCTTGAGATTTATCTTGGAACTTGTAACCACGTGCGTGTTGATTGCCCGCCCCCAACCGTTTGTAACTTTTCGTGAGTTGACATTACCTTCTTTAAATAAATGGAAATTATGCTATTGTAAGATAATAGTACCTACCTATAAAGTTTAGAAATTAAATTATAATTTTATTTATACTATTTAGCTAAACTATTTGCGGTATTTTATCCGAAACTGTTATTTTTCTGTCTATGAGCGTTATTTTATCAATGTCAAGAGAATGCTCGTTCAATAGCAGCTTATCTCGCTGATAGCCGGGTCACATTGATATTTTAAGTTGTGTTATGTTGTTCAGGAAAATTCCTTACTACTTTATTTTATTGACACAAATATTAAAGGATCGCTCCATCTTTTATTGGTACTTATCTAATCCTTAATAAGTTTTATATAGTTTAGTTACTGTTGTAGGATTTTGTAGTAGGTATACCAACCGTCCCTAAGCATTTGTGAGAAAACAAACAAACAGACATTAACGAAGAAGTAACTATTTAAGTTCTTTTTTCGCTATTTAGAAAATTGAACTTTCTAAATCATCTACATAGAATATTTTTTCCTTGAACCATTGTGTATTTAATAGAAAACATTTGATCGAAAATAGTAGCTATAACTAACAGCTCCACATGATAATTGTTTTCCACTTTTAGGGCCAATTTATTTTGACCTAAATATTTCTTAGGTGAGGGTAATAAGATAATATACAAATATAATCCTTATAAGATAACGATATAGGTACGTATCGACTGCCGAAACATCAATAAAGTCATGCATTATACGTTATATTAATGGTTCCATATATTATGACGTTTTATTTCCAGTCACTTTTATGAATTGCTATAATGCAAGCCCTCTCTCTAAAATGATAATAATAATGAGTAAAAGAGATGCACTGAACGATCCAGAATACTGGCTGGAAGCTTTTTTAAGAGGTATTGAATTGACCGTTATGAACGGATCTATTGCCGCAGTGATGTTCAAGCTACTAACTGAGCATGGATCTGTTGGTTTGATCTCACAAACATTTTTGTGATAATAATTGTTGTGTTCGATCAGATTCGTCGTAATTCCCAACAGGTTGCTTAAAATATTCCACTTCATAAATGAGAAACAATCGAAGCTGACGACCTCTCGCGTTGTAGATTTTACCCACAAGGCTCATTTTAAACTGTACCCAGTTGTGATAAAAAAATTAAAATTAGTAATGTGTAACAAAAAAAAACATTAAAATAGTCATAATCACTATTTATTTCTCCAATCCACTTGTGTGCAGGTCTTGACGACCTCGCCCAGCGCTGCGCCCAGTACAAGAAAGACGGTTGCCACTTCGCCAAGTGGCGCTGCGTGCTGAAGATCGGTCGCTTCACCCCTTCATACCAGTCCATCATGGAGAACGCGAACGTTCTCGCCCGCTATGCGTCTATCTGCCAGAGCCAGCGCATCGTGCCCATTGTGGAGCCTGAGGTGTTGCCTGATGGTAAGTCCCAACACATCTTCCTTCAACCAAACTATCCATTGCCTGATGGCAAGTCCCAACACGGTAAGAACCAAGTCTGAAGAGCTTGAAGCATTCTTGGTTGAGCTGGGATAGCTATGATCCGACCTGTATCCCTAGCATGGCCGGCTTTTATTGACATTCGAATCTCTATAAAGTCTCATTGTCCCGCTCACTTCTTAGCGGGATTGCCACTTCGCCAAGTGGCGCTGTGTATCACACGCCTTCGTACCAGTCTATCATGGAGAACGCGAACGTTGTCGGCCGCTTTGCGTATTTCTGCCAGAACCAGAGCATCGTGCCTATTGTGAATCCTGAGGTGTTACTTGATGGTGATTCCCAACTTGTTTCTATTCTACCCGAACAATCCCATGGTCTGATGGAAAGTCTAACCATGTCTTTACTCAAACAGCTCGTGATCTACTGGGAAATCTAATGCCCTACCAGGAATTTCTTCGATTGTATGTGTTAGATATTATGTGCGAGTTATCCTTCTGCTAAAACTTAGATATTTTTATTAAATGTTCAAAACTTGAATGCTGATATTATACATTTTCTTACTGGCGTATTTGGTGTGGCGATACAGTGCCACCTAGCGCAATTACAGGATTACATTGTTGTCCTCTCAGTGCGCTAGATGGCGCTTTACGCCGTCGCCAATAAGTCATAATTACCATTCTCAGTCGCCTGTGTCCATTTTTTTTGAGGCATTTGTACTATAGAATTATGTAATCTGTGGTTTTTGTCAAGATGGCCGATTCTAGAGTTCGTCTCGAAAGAAGTTTCACGGAATATTACTGCTACTAAAGGCCTGCGCAGACGACGGACATTGGAGGACTTTTTGTCCGCGACACGACCTTATTACTAAGAACATAAAGTTGAATAAATAACGAAGACTATCGCGTACTTTTTATGGATATACGCGATCTAAGTTCAATCTTATTTGGTTAACAATAAAGACGTGTCGCGGACAAAAAGTCCTCCGTTATCCGTCGTCTGCGCTAGCCATAACATGTAGTTTTCTTATCTTCATAGTAATAGGACTGCAGCGCCACCCACGGGACTTCTTTCTTGATACAAACTCTAGTTTTTAACCGATTTCAAAAAAAGAGGAGGTTATCAATTCGGTTCTATGTTTTTCTTTATTTTTACTGTATGTTTAGTAAAAACTTTGACCATGTAACTTTTACCCCCAGGTGAGCACGACTTGGACCGCGCACAGAAGGTGACCGAAGTGGTCCTCGCAGCCGTATACAAGGCGCTGAACGACCACCACGTCTACCTCGAGGGAACACTCCTCAAGCCCAACATGGTAAGATTATTGTGGACCTTATTACAATGGGATAGAGAAGAAATTAATAATTAATGTTTTTGAAGGTTAAAGGTAAAGGGGTTTGAACTTATAATTTTATTTGCAAATACTTATATAAATGGATAGGGATCGTAAAGATGAACAAAAAAATTTTACAACATAATGCCCTCAAGTGTCAGGTTAGTGATTTTTTTGGAGTTAAAGGTACAAAGGTGATATTTAGGGTCGGATTTTTTTTAATTTTTAACTATCTGCCTGATCTGACACTTTAGGGTTTAGGGATATATCAGTTTTTTTTCGGTACTTTGTGTGTCCCTTGTCCGTTTATAGAGGCGCTGTCATGCGGCGCCATTTTGAAAAAAATCTAAATGGCGTCCCAGGATAATCTTTACCATACTGCGTACTGCGACGAAGCCAACCTTCTAACAAAAAAGTTCGTCCCTTTAAAATAATTAATTGGTGAATAAATAAATAATGGTAATTAGGAAAATCATTCTTAATGTCTAGCACAAAAGCTGATTGCCGTCTGCAAATCCGCTACTATTGTTGAGTCCGGTAGGCAGCACTAAGATGGCCTTGCCTTTTAAAGGATACCGATAGGCAAATAGGGACGAATAGAGCGATCTCGCCTATATACATTTTTAGTACTTACCTTACACAGTAATAACTTCACGACGTAATGCGATTTTTTTTAAAAGAAAAGTATTAAAATTGCAAAGCTATTTTCTGCGTGATGTTATCCATAAGAATAATAGTACAATGTATACCAACTCATTTGCAAGTTGCTGCGATGCCGTAAGCTTGCAGATGTTCGCTGTACGGCATGGTGCAGAACTTTTGTATTTTAACCCTAATGGCGTGTATCGACATAGCGAGGCTGGCTCGCGAACTAAGGGGTTTGAACTTTTTTATATGGAGACTGGCCTCGTCCAAATCCGTAGTATGAGACGCCATTTTGAAAATTTTTCAAAGTAAAGATAAAGTGTCTCGTTAGCCAAATAATTAGAGTTAAAAATGAATAATGCCGACCCAAAGTATCAAAGGATAGGTAATGCGCTTGACCGCTATCTTGCCTGATGGAATGCAAAGATGTGATCTAGGATGTAACGCTCTTGCCTAGAAGATACCTATTCACACGTGACTTGAAGACCCCCAAACTGTAAGTGTCAGGAAACACAGACTCTGGCAAGGAGTTCCACGTTTTGGCGGTGCGGATGATAAATGTCGAGTCATAACGCTTAGTACGACTCTTGGGTATATCGACCATTTGTATTTTTAACTCCAATTATCTCACTAACCTGACACTTTAGGGCATTATTTTTTGTACATCTTTACGTTCCCTAACCACTAATAAAGGTATTCCAGTGCGGGGCGATTTTGTTTTTTTTAAATGGTGAACCTGTGGCGAGGCTAAAAGGTTCAAACCCATTTAAAGTTGCCGCTGACGAGCATCGCTGTCGGGTGACGGTGCTGAAAAGGTGCTCAGGGGACACATGAGTATTTCTTCCCGCACTCGCGACAAGGAAGACAAAGCAGAACTTGGGATTTCAAACTTGTACTGACGCGGCCTCCCAATGTAGATACACGCCATTAGAGTAACACAAAGCACATATTTATTAGCCTCTCTCCCCGTAGGTGACCGCCGGCCAGTCTTGCACAAAGACGTATACTCCGATGGACATCGCCCGCGCCACCGTCACCGCTCTCATGAGGACTGTACCCCCCGCGGTTACCGGTAAGATACTTTATTTTTATTTATATGATAATATGTTAAAATATCTGCTTTAAAACTTGAATTATAAGTTCTCTAAGACATTGGTTTCGAACCTGGGGGTAATTATCCCCGCGGAGGTAAAACAGCTATTCTATGGGGGTAATAAAAGTGTGATAAATAGACAGAAAAAACAATTATTTTATGTACCTATAAAATAAAATAACAGTAGACGAGGCATAGCGCTCAAAGCGAGAGCGCTTTAACACTAAATGTTAGTAACAAACTGTGTCTGAATTTTTTATGAATAATGATAATTATATTATTTGTAGGTACTTGTATTATTTGCTTGAAATAATTTTGAATTGGGGGGCCAAAATCAGCTTCTCCAAGAGGCCTTAGGGGTAACAGTTCTGAAAAGGTTAGGAACCACTGCTCTAAGAAGTATTCTTATATAACGGTCGCACCTCAGTGTATCGCCCCGAAGTTTCGGGCAATGCCATACACGCAGATGCGACCACATGCTTTAGCGCGCTCACTCTATCGTACGATCTATGGCCAATACTTCACGACGATAGGCTCCAGGTGCGGCCCCAGCATTATCGCGCTTATGACGACTATCTTTTTGTACAACGGGGAGACTCTTAGCCTTCATCATACCTGATGTTTAGTATTGATAAGGCTGAAGATGGAAGCGAGCCTCTCCGGGAATCCTCAAATGTTGAGGAACTGGCTATCTTATCTCTAACTGCCGGAACACAACAATGCTGAAAACATTATTGTTATGGCGTCAGGCTTAGATAAGATGATGGTAGCTAGACAGGCGGACAAGCCCTTCCACCAACCATGGAAATCGAACCCGGGACCCCTGGGTCTGATACCGGTGGTTGTTACCATTAGACCACAGAGGCGGTTAGAAGATCTGACTTCGGGACGATACACGCAAGTGCGACCAACATGCTTTAGCGCGTATCGTACGAACTATCGGCGCGATAAATCGGGACGATAGGCGCAGGTGCGGCCGTAGCATTACGTTTCATAGATTTAACCCTGAATAATTTGACAGTAATTAACTGTCAAAATTGTGAAAAAATTGGCCTATTATTGTTGTAATTGTCTGTGTGCTAATGTCTGTGCAAGTTTTCCTAAACTGTACCTGATAAATTAATATCTTTCTCTTTATATAAGTTCCGGTAAATAACTTTACCTTTGCGCCTCATGAGACAAAAGATACATACAATATTTACGAAATCGCAAAATTTTAACGAAATCGGCCTTTAAAATCTTGTAGTCTTTAACAATTGGTTAATAAATAAACCATTCCAGGCGTCACATTCCTCTCTGGCGGTCAATCCGAGGAGGAGGCCTCCGTCAATCTGAACGCCATCAACGCAGTGGAAGGCCTCAAAAGGCCGTGGGTTCTGACCTTCAGCTATGGGCGTGCCTTGCAAGCCTCCGTCCTCCGCGCTTGGGGAGGAAAGCCAGAGAATGTGCTCGCCGGACAACAGGAGCTGTTGAAGAGGGCTAAGGTAAGCAAACAACCCTTAGAGGTGAAGAAACTTGATTTTGTATAGATGTATGTTTCAGCTATGAGTGTAGAATCTTTGCGGAGCGGCAAAACAGCACTGGAGCTAGTTGAAGAGAGCTACGGTAAGAAAATGAGGAAGGGAGGATGTGAGAGTAGCCAGAGAATGTGCTCGTCGGACAACACGAGAGCTAAGGTAAGAAAGAAGGGGTTTAATAAAAGAGTGTCTATAGGTCGACGGTTTTACCTTTAGCAGGAGCTGCAATCCTGAGAATGTGCTTGCGGGTTAAGAGGATCTATTAGAGAGAGCTAGGTAAAGGTAAGAGAAAGGCTGCTGAACAAGGAGGGTCTGATTTGGAGTAGAAAAATCGTTTTAGCTGTGATTATAAAATCTTTGGAGCACAGCAAAATGGAACTGGAACTTCTGCTGAAGAGGGTGAAGTTAAGAAAAAGAGGTTGTAAAGAAGGCAGGATCTGATTTGAAGTAGATAAGCTACAAAAATAGAATCTTTGGGAAGCAGCAAAACGGAGAAGAGAAACTGCTCGAACGTGTTAAAAACCCAGAGTAATAGGACCTGCTAAAAACGATAAGGTAAAAAAATGAGAATGTGTTCGCCGGACTGGTTCACGATATCACAGGCTTTGACCGGCGCCGGTCAAAGGGCCGTGAGCCTGTGATATTGAAAAGGTATGTACTCGTGGGTCAGAAGCTATTGGAGGGAACTAAGGGAAGAAAATGAGGGATTAAAAGGGGGAGAAGCTGATTTGATTTAGAAAGATGTTTTAGCTAAGAATATAGAATCTGTGGGAAGCAGCTAAACGAAGATTAGGATCTGCTCTAGCGTGTTACAGGACTAGAGAGGAAGGTAGTTATTTCTGTCTAAGAGCCTATTCTTGGCCAGAAATAGACAGCAATACAAAACAGGTAGCTTTAAACTCGGTGTTGTGTAAAAGTATTATACTACCTTCAGGTAGTCGCAGATCTGTCAACAGTTTATTTTTTCCTAGTTTCCCACATTTCCTTCCTATATTTTGTACACATTTTTTTTATAATTTAGTTTGCCGTTAATTTCGTATTCTCGTAATATTATGTAGTTATTAATCGCTTTAGTAGAATTAGTACTAATATTGCATTTTTTTTCTTTCCTGCTCGTGTCTTCTGCACAACGCATCGACCTGTGGCATCATGCGCACCAAATCTCACACCTATTTTAATCTATGGAATGCCATTAATTGCCAATAACCTTGAACGGTTCATGATTCAAAATGGAACTTTGTTTTTAATTGTATTTTTGTTTTTAATTTAAAGGCTAACGGCCTCGCCAGCCTAGGAAAATACAAAGCAGGCTCAATTCCATCTCTAGCTGCTTCCAAATCTAACTTTGTCAAGGCCCATGCTTACTAAACTCTTGATTTTCTTCTATTGTTGAACTTTTAATGATTTTTTTTTTATTTATTGATGAATCTTATCATGAACTGACCTAAATGTGATTCCAATATTACTCTTAAAGAATGGTACACACTGAGATAATTCGGTTTTCGAACATTCTTTGGTAGAAAGTTTGTAGCGGAAATTAATAATTTCGGGAAATTTCCGTTCATTTTTGCGCCGAGAGTTAAAATTTGGAATGAACGCTTGGTGTGTATCGTCCTTAAGAAGGCACTCACGATTATAAGTTTCTAATATTTTGTTATCATGTGACTACTGGCAGAACATGATTTTAGTTGCATAAGGTATATCGCTCGTGCGTTCTTTCTTTTGCGTTGTCGCTATACATACATCAAGCATTACATAGTTCTTTTCGTCTGTAACTTCCCATAAAGTAAATCTGTGTAGAGCTTGTAATTAGAAGTAGTAATTCAATATTTGGTCTAAATATAGCAGCTAATTTTACATAATATCTGCTTAGCACTGTGTCACGCTGTGATCGACTCTCAAACGGTAACCGTTTTGTTTTGTTTTGTGCTTACTTAATGCAATAGTCAAAACGACCAAATGTTATCCATATCCCGTAACAGAGTACATGGAAATTAAAAATATAATAAAATAAAATAAAAACTCTTTTATTTCACTTTATGAAAAGTAACGTAAAAATCAAGATTAACAAGAACATTTCGTATTTCGTATAAATCATTATGACAAATAGAGATAGAGCTATAAAACAGGATAGCAATATTAGTTTTCATGTACTCTTAAAATAAACATATAGTATACATACTGCCATTGTGTTTAAAGTTCATTTTGTGTTTTAATATGCATGTTGTGTTGTCCTACCAAAGGTTATATACATTGTACTAATTTAAAATATTTATGACGTTTACATTGCATTTGTAGATAATTATTTTATTAAACAGTGTTGAAACGGTGTTATACTTCCCAGCAGCGCCACTAAATTGTACAAGTTTCAAATTAGTCTCAAATGAACAAGCATAAATTGTTCTAAATGGTACGCTGTCGCAAAAAATTGTTCTAATGATAGTTTCAGAGATAAAAATACTTTTGTGTGGCGCTGCCAGGAAGTATACTTCCTAGCAACCTCACGGCGTACAAATGTGCAAATCATTTTAAAATATCGGCCATTAATTGTTCGTAATTAGTTCGTAATTAAAAACCTCAAATATGCGTAGTTTTGCTGAAAAAAATACTTTTATCAATTACTTAAATTATAGATAATAATCATTTACTTATATATTACTAATAATAATGCTCGCTCATTGCCACTGCGGACCCACGATACCCCTGGTGGTATTGTGGTCTTTTAAAATCAAGCGATACCCCAACAAATAGTGTTGCGACACTAGTTCATTAGTAATAGCTTTTTATGTTTTTCGGGAGTAAAAAGGAGCGATTGACACTAACAACTCAACATTTCGCATCGCTTTTGTAAAAAAATGCCAATCTCATCCGAAACAAGCTAGTTTATCGTTATCTTTGTAGGACGAAAAATGAACGACCAGCAATCGCTTAAATACGTAAGGAGCATTTTTTTCGGTTAGGGAATATATTGCACGATAGATAATATGTTTATTTTAAAAGCGTAAAGAAATAATTTTCGTTAATCATATTATTATCATACAAATTTGTATTACTTATTAAAAATTATAAATTTGGACATTCTGAAACATAACACACTAACTACAGTTTAACGAAAAATAATCTTAGTATTTTTTTAAGCTTCGTAGATGGCATTGTACTATAGAAGCAAAGAGAAGGAACGTTAAAGTAGTTAACTTCGAATGAAGGATTTTTGTAATAATACTATTCTTATTGCTTCATAGATTAGATGGAACACTAACCAAGTAATGATTATATGTCGCTACGTTCGATTTGGGAACTACTGAGAAAATAAAACCAATGACATTTTATACATAGATCCAATGATATTATATTATGTGCATAGATGCATATATGCCTTCTATGCAGTGGGTGCCGGGTTCGATCCCCGGACAAGACAAATATTTTGTGTGCATGAGCATGTCTATTTGTCTTGGTCTAGGTGTTTAATATATATATTATGTATGTATTTACAAAAATAAGTATATATGTATGTTTATCCGTTGTCTAGTACCCATAGCACAAGTTCTCATGAAACTTACTATAGGCACAGAATACTAAATAGTAGAAATCCAAGGGCTAGATAATTGGTGTGATTGTATGAAAATATTTATTTATTTAATTCTATGATTTAAAGATACATCAGTAGCTTGATTTTATATTGAACTAGCCGGCCCGACAGACATTATCCTGTCTCATAGCTGACGGTTAATGTTTAACTAACTGACAGTTATGTCAAACGCCATAAAGTTGCATTCGTAATTACAAATTGTCAAAAGCACTAATAAGGTTTCATTATTATAGTAGATTGTAAGTATTAAAAGGGGGTACAATAATATTTACAGCGAGGACGCTATTTTGAATCCAAAACGAAGCGAAGGATTTTAAAGTGGAATCCCGATCATAGCGAGGGATTCTAGAGTACAATCCTGAGCGCACTGAGGGATTCAAAGTACATCGCCCAAGGGAAAAATTGTTTTGCTCTCGCCACTGCTATAACTACTGAGTTACCGAGACCAGTATCGGTAGCTGAGTGGTTAGAGCAGTGGGCAGGATTCCCATAGTTCATGCGTTTTTTATTTGTTTTCTTATTTTTTTATTTTATAAGAACCTTCTCCTGACA
Organism: Chrysoteuchia culmella; assembly: GCA_910589605.1. NCBI lineage: Eukaryota > Metazoa > Arthropoda > Insecta > Lepidoptera > Crambidae > Chrysoteuchia > Chrysoteuchia culmella. The sequence continues at coordinate 15,491,466 of OU342659.1, forward strand.
GTAACAAACACAAAAAAGAAACAGCGCAATATGGGTAACGACATAAAAATCGGCGCAATTATATAGGTAAATAAATACTAGATTAAACATACTTGACGACCTCTGTGGTAGAGTGGTGCGTACACCAGTTTCAAGGTGTCGCTTGTTCTGAGGTCCCGGGTTCGAATCCCGATAGGGGCAAACGTTTGTATGATGAATACGAACATTTGTACCCGAGTCATGGACGTTTATATATATTTCTACTCATAAATACTACTACTACATACATGTATAATTACATGTATTTATATCCATTACCCTAGTATCCCATATATTTATTTATATTTAACACCCAGACCAAGACAAAAACACATGTTCATGCACACAAATATTTGTATGATTGTGCGTAGAAGGCAGACTATGTACCTCTACGCCAGACATCCAATAAGATAAGTTAGATAAGTGTGTTTTACATAAGCGTTGTCGAGTGTTTGATCTCTTCTTCTAATCTAAAAGAACTATTACCACTGCAATAAGGGACCATTATTATCTGTAATTTAAGTAATTGATAAAAGTATTTTTTTCAGCAAAACTACGCATATTTGAGGTTTTTAATTACGAACTAACTACGAACAATTTATGGCCGATATTTTAAAATGATTTGCACATTTGTACGCCGTGAGGTTGCTAGGAAGTATACTTCCTGGCAGCGCCACACAAAAGTATTTTTATCTCTGAAACTATCATTAGAACAATTTTTTGCGACAGCGTACCATTTAGAACAATTTTTGCTTGTTCATTTGAGACTAATTTGAAACTTGTACAATTTAGTGGCGCTGCTGGGAAGTATAACACGTTGAAACGAAGCAATAAATTAAAATGTTTAAGCATAGATTTTGAAAAAAAAGAACAAACTAGCACCTGCCAGCGTAGCATGCGCACCGCGACTTGCTGTCGACAGTGAGTGCTGTGAGGGGGACAGACAATGCGCTCGCGCGAGAAAAGAAACGTCGAGAAAGCTTTGTCGAGGTGAGCATGCTACGCATGCTGGATTAGACGATTCGTAAGTTTAAGTTTATAAGGTATAAGTTTTAGCACTGTTTATTAAAAGAATGCTGTATATCTAATTATGTTTAAGTAAATATTATTGTTAATGTTGATTAAAACGAATATATTTTATGACTATTTTTCATTTCTTAATATTAATATTGAAACCCCAAAAGAATACTCAAAGGAAACAGATATAATGGAAATTAGACTCCAGCCATTATACGGATTTTTTTTTTATTAACACCAATAATTATGCTTTTACTCAAAAGTATTTTTGTAGTACCTGAACGTTTTATAAATGTTTATTGTGCACTTCATGAATGTATGCACTAAGTTACCATAGTTGCTCCACGTTTGGGATCCATTAATGACCGAAATTCATCTTATTTGTAGAACAATTACGAAAAAGGCTCAATTTTGTTTATAAAACAACATTCTTTTCGTAAGTTGGCTGGAGTTTATTATAATTAATAATCTTTGCCCGGTTTTAACTCAATTCTACCCAATTAAATTTATATTTAAAAATCTACCATTATATTCTATACTAACAATGCATAAATCCGAAGCCTTTGAAACAGTTTAAAATTATTCATTAGGTAATATTAAAAACTGATTATAAATTTGATCATCATGTTATGAAACAAGAAACCGTAAACATTGTTTCTGAAACTTGGCAGTCCACACTTGTCAGTTGTTGGAAACTTGACAGTCCACACTTGTCAGTTGTTGCTAGGATGTCGCCCGAGGAGGTATTATGCTCTGACACTACTTCCGTGTTTATAAAATCGCGCAACATACGTCCACATCTGTCAAATTTTGTTTATAAACTAGATGTTTCGTCTTGCTCCCCACTCAAGGTGGGGAACATGGCAACATGTTTACAGAAACAATGTTTCATCACTTTTCTTTATAGAGATGGTGAAACATCGAGAAACATTGTTTATAAACAGTGTTTCTATAAACATGAATGTTTTACCCGGCATTAATTTACCCGGCTTAACTTTGCTAACATAGTGCGACATAAAGAAAAAACAGGCTACATTTTGGACCTTACATACATCCAATAAAAATATGCCCCCAGCCCAAAATAACCTATACCCAATTACCTCAAATCAAATCTAAAAATGTTACTTTATTAAGGCAGCAAGTGTAAGAATTTGTCCAGAATTTTTCATTTCCAGTAATTTCCATTTGAGAATTCACTTGTGGCCGAGTTCATTTTTTCCAATCTTTTTCTATTTAAAACTTATCATAAGTACAAAAATAGCATTGAAAAATCTAAAACTTCAAAAATCATAAAATACAGTATTTTTTAATCAATCGAATCACTTCATTATAAATAGACTTATAGATAAGTGCTTTCGAATCGCCCTTTTTTTCCCTACCAGCCATTCAGGACATTTTTAACTGACAAGAAGAACGACCTTAAGAAACTTATTAGCTTTAACAGAAATAACAACATTTACAAAGAAACTATTGTTGCCAGACACAAATCTAGTCTTGAAATTTAACTATAGGAGGAAAATTTTCTCATACTCAGTTATTAGAATATTTTCCATTTATACATTAACAATAGTTATGTTTTTATGTTAGTGTCACATCCATGCATTGTGGTCTTTTAATGGCCGGTTTCAATATTCCATCCCTAACAACAGATAGGCCTAACTTGGTTACGCTACTTAGCAACCGCTGTTATTTTGGGCTGATTAACAAAAATATCTAGGCACCAAAGCTTTAGTAAGCCTATCTTACTGAGAATAGGTTATTGAAACCGACCGTAAATAATCATCTAGGTACCCTGTAATAACCTTTGCCTAAGAGCGTCTTTGAATCATTTTTTATTTATTTATGCAAAGGCTTACTAGGCTACGATGTGATAAAAGCCACTCATGCTAGGCCTACAGGTTCGAATCCTAGTGAGAGGAAATTTTGTTTATGTTGCTACTAAATATTTATTGTTTTTTTTTATTATGCGAATTAGACAGATATATATGACTGTAAACAGTCGTCTGTCTAACGCCCCGGCTACTGTTACTGGTTTTTAAATATGTTGTTTCTGTTTGTATACCCTCAGCTATATGCTTTTATGATCTTTGCTCAGTCTGTATCTTTTATCTGTTGTTGGCGTTTTTCATTGGGCATCTACACTTGGTAGCAAATAAATCGAGCCACTGTGTTATTTTCATACAAACACGCTCACTTTACAGTGTCATTATTCAAACAAAACATATGAACAGCTATGTAAAAATTTGTACGTCGAAGTATGAGTGGAATACTCGACTTGCGAATAAAAGTCCCAAAAATTGAAGAAAACTTTCAGTTTTGTGCAAAGTAAGGAAAACAAATTCACTCAATCAGGTTTCCTACAACCTTATATGCAATGAAAATTAAACAATTTTAAGAAATCAATAAATGTTTTTAGTTGTTTTAAATGCTAATTGGTTAATTGAACATTTGACCTCGCCATCAACACCCAAATCTTTGCAGAAATACACATACTTTTTTATTCATAAGACCGTGAAGTGAGTATGTTTGTATGAAGTTAACACAGTGGCTCGATTTACTTGCTACCGAGTGTATTTTCGGAAAGATAGTTGTTAAGGCAATCTTACGTTTTTTACTGTGCGATAAGTATAAAGCCGCTTATCATCTGAACAAAAGTTGTCAACATTTCTGTTGACAACATTGCCAACAAACGGTGGATACGCGGCTTTACCTACATACTTAGAATGCCGATAGTGGCGCCACTTCATAAGTTTGTTATAACATAACAATATGACTAATAAATGTATATTCCAAATCCAACGAGTTACAGGTTAAAGTGTAAAGTCGAATAATTGACAGTTATGTAAAAGAGCCTGATGGTACCTACAGTCAACAAACAATCAATTTGATGACTGTAGGTACCATCAGGGAACTTCCTACTTTATGTGCACTGTAGGTACAGTTAAGGGCAGCTCAGGCTTTCAAATACTGTCAAATTTCTCGTACGAATTATGAACCCAACAAATAACGTATTTAAGGTTCAAAGTCGATTGGATAACATTTGAGATATATGAAACTACTACTATTTAAGGGCGACTTTACCTAATTATTAACTCTAATTAACATAATATTCTACCGCTTTAAACATAAAAAAAAATACTTAAATCTATTGTCATTTGTTTGAAGTTTGGCGTTAATCGTGAATAAGTGACATTTGTTAAAAGTTATTAGGTAAAACAGGAGTTTTATCATGATTGTATTTACTTCCGAATCAGTTACTCTGTGATCACGGCACAATACATGCAACTGCGCCAAAATATCGGGGACGCGCAACCAAATATTAACAGGAAAATCCCGTTTTTCCTAATAATGATAGTCATAATGACCTTGGAATGGAAGTTAAAAGTGTTACTTGCTAAAACTCGCTTTAAAGAGTACTGTGTAAAAAAATGGATAATGAGCCTTGTATAAAATCGTGATTTCTCTTGTTTACAGGCTAATGGCCAGGCGTCTCAGGGCAAATACATCGCTGGCTCAGTAACAGGTGCGGGTGCCGAAGCTGGTCTGTTTGTAGCCAACCACGCATACTAAGCAAAACATTTACACAATTTTTTACACCTAGCAACACTCGTCAAAAACTGTTGCCCTCCCTTTTGTCTATGGCCCACAATTTAGTCTGTGGTTCACAAAATAGCAACACTGAGATTCTTTTTATTTATTTTATGCTATCTTGGACAGTGAGGTTTTATTTTTTTTATATTTTAGAAGATTTGTTAGGGAAGTGTTAATGTAAGACAAGCCTCGAATAAGTTCAATTCGCATAAAAGAGTAAGTTTATCGATGTTAATGCTAAATATTGCTAATAATTATATAGATGTAGTATTCCATTCTTATCGTTAAAGTTTTAGAAACCATCGTAAAGTAGCTTCGTGTATACTTAGACAAAATTATGATACACACTCGTTTGCAAAAAGAAAACCTCTAAAAACCTATTCCTCTCTATCGATATTTTTAGAAAGCATTTATACAAAATGTTGCATAATAATAAGCGTGAAATAAAATCTTTTTCAAACTTTGCAAACGAGTGTGAGTACAATTAGATTGTTTACACTTTTGACATCTTAAAGTGTCAAAAAAGTGTCGAAAGTGTATAAATACAATTATTTAATCTGTAGAAAGTACACCTACTATTGATGTTAATGAAAATTATATAGAATACTTATATTTTGTTGGTGAAATCATGTCGTTAAGTATTAAAATGAAATTGTGATTATGTAACAGTTTATTTTAATATATTTATTGTCATTTTAGTTTGTAATGCAACTTGATATCTCTAAGACTATAAAATTATACTTTTAATCAGGTGTGTAGTTTGTTTCATTTGTCATCCCATACAGTAAATTGTACTGGTAGACATATCTATTTAATTATAGTAGGAGTATCATACTTAATAAAAATTGAGAGTAACGTTCTGTTAATACATCGCTTGTATAAATAAATAGACATCCCATCAGTTGCTTTTTCTAGTGTATTTTGCTTATATAATATTTATCACATAAAAATAGTATTGTAAAATGCAAAATTAAAAAGTTAATATTAGACATCGTGAAAGAGCATAAAATCGGGAATAAAATATCTAAATATGGTGAATTCCTTGACAACCAGGAGCTGCCAAAGCAATATTAAAAGTAAAGTAGTACCATAAGCTTTCAATATTGAAAGCAAGATGGCGCTATACCTTTAAGTAGTGTATATGTCGCAGGATAATTAGATAAATCGTTTTTTTGCGAAAATCCTAGGTATATTGCGAAAACACGGATAATTGGACAATGCTGTTGTCATTTCTCAATACTACTGAAAAAAGATAGGATTTTTGCGAAAAACTGGTTGCCTTAGTAAGATTACGAAAAAAATCCCTGGCTATTATGAAATAAGAACACTAATTTTCTGGTCGGACCGTCCAAAACAACATCTTCTCTGATTGGTTAACGACTGGACGTTTCAAATGTCAATCTATTCTTTCACGTGTAGTAAACTTTCTATGAACCAATCAGAATAAGAGTTAGCAAGCAACCAAAAATTAAGCCAATCAGAGTAAAGAATATCCAATGTCACTAAAGCAACCAGTATTTTTGCAAAAACCCTATAGTTTTTCAGTAAGATTGAGAAATGTCAAAACCATTGTCTAATTATCCGTGTTTTTGCAATATCTCTAGGATTTTTGCGAAAATTCTATTTATCAAATCCTCCTACGACATATATAAAGGTACTACAAAGAGAATTTATGAGCTCGATGGCGAAATGGTTAGCGTCTTTAACCTGCGATTGTGGCGAGAAAGGGATTTTCATACTGGTCAGTTGCGGCATGGTTGACCAAAAATTATTATATTAAGCTTTAAAAGGCAGGCCGATTTGCAATACATTTCCAGAGATTGTGTGAGTCCCGAGGCAAGTTTTCAGTTAAATTTAATTTAGTTTCACTTTTCTGATTAAGTGATATTATCTAAAATGCTTTACACCTGAGTACACACCACTAAGCTGTTGTAGTACTTAGTTTTTAACCGACTTCAAAAAAAGGAGAAGGTTCTCAAGTCGACTGGATTTTTTTTATATATGTTTTAATATAACGTCGTCAGTTGCCAACCGATTTTAATAGTTCTTTTTTATCTGAAAGAACATAGTTCAAGTGTAGTAACTTTTACGAAGAACTGGCTACTACATTTTTTATAATCCTGAAAAATATAATTTACGTTTTGGCATACAGGTAGTCGTTTACCTAGATGACATCATTGTTGTTTATGGGCTGATTTTTGGTGTAAGTAACGGCACAAGATGTATCAAAAAATTGTGAAATAAAAAACTATAAAAAATTTAAACTGACTTCAAAAAGTCAAATATAAAACTTACCTATGGAGTCCGTGCCAGCCAAGCCAAGGAAAATAATATTCAGCATTGTTGTGTTCCGGCAGTTTGAGATAAGATAGCCAGTTCCTAAGTGGCTGAGGATTCCGGGCTCGCTTCCATCTTCAGCCTTATCAATACCTACTTAACATCAGGTATGATAAAGGCTAAAGAGTCTCACCGTCGTTCATAAAAAAGCAAGAATGCCTTTGCTGGCACCAACTCAAAAGTTTAATTTTTTACTTTTTGAAGTCGGTTTATAAAATAAATTTATCAAAAGTTTTTTTCTAGTCACGATCGATTGTGAACGTGTCGACTTTTGTATGAAATCAGCGGCCCACCATTTAGAGGATTACGCCACGGACTACACCAACGCCATACAAAAACCTAACGCGCGTTCGTCCGTGTATAGAAAAAACTCTCATTAAGCACTGTGTTCCGTAAACTTTATTTTAATAAAACTTGTTCTTCTGTTAACTTTGTTCTAGGTCTTTTAGTTACCTAATTAACTTTGTAACAACTTCAAAATGTACTATTCAAGAACCTAATCCGTGTAGCCAATTGCGTAATCTTATAAACGAACCCAAAATGATTTTCGCATAATCAAACCGTCCCTTTGCACTGTCAAAGACCTTAGTTCAGTAACCTCGACCGCAAAACTAATTTAAATTTTACCAAAATCGGGTGCTGCCTCTATTGAAATCATTGTATTGTGGTTAATTTATAATTCAACATTGATAGTAAATCAATGAGGAATTTTGATCCTTCTTCAACAAAATTTCGTTTGATACGTTTGTTTTCGGTTTACGGCAGGTTTCTATTTCAACTATACTAAGGCACAAAGTACAAAAATAAACACAAATCATTCAATTCAATGAACTTTGATACGAAAACCAAATCGCGAAAAGGTGGCAAGTTCGAGGGGAGCTGGGGTCGCCTAGTTTTAATTGGCTCATTAGAGCACATAACTTATTTTTAGTAACTTTCCTTGTAAACAATGCTGTAAGCAACCCAAATAAAATATAATACTTAAACAAAAAATAAAGAAAAAATGCCTGTGAAAAAAACGAGCCGAAATAAAAAAATCTTACATACCTAATTATTTTGTACTGTGTACTGTGACCAATAATGTCGTTAACACGTAGGACTAATCAAAATTTTAATATCTGTGAAAAAATTGCAATGCTAGAGCAGCTCTACATAAGTAGGTAAGTATGTGATTTTTTTATGGAAAATTTATACGAGGCATTTCCTAGAGTTCGAAAATTTTAGATTTATATTTTTTTGGATTTTAAAGCTATTTTCAACATACCTGTTATTCATAGTTATTCTTAGACGGGACTTGTTAATTTGTGGCCGAGTAAATTTTTTCTAATGTTTTTCTATAAAAAAATATCATAAATTCGAAGATCACGTTTCTTCCCTTGGTCCTTTCCTGTGGAGTTATACTTAGGTACTTCGCTGGCTTAGCGACTCAAACTGGCACTTGGTCTCCGACACTAAGCTTGGTAGTTTTTAGACGTCCCTACATAATATTAGAAACGAGTGACTGAGCCCATTTAAGGTGGTACGACTTCTATACAAACAAACATTACACAATTATTGGTTCATCATACCTACTTTAATAATTCGTAAATACATGCGCAACTAACTCGTTTCAGTTAGTTTGCGCGAAATTATAAAAAAATTGTACTTTCATACATAAAACACGAATATACTAATATCTTATAATTTCAATAATTCTACGTATGTGTGTGTGACCAATCGCATTTATATAGCTGATGTATGAAAGTACATTTTTTTATAATTTCGCGCAAACAAATAACTGAAACGAGTTAGTTGCACATGTATTTATGAATTATTAATGTATGATGAACCAATTAATGTGCAATGTTTGTTTGTATGGAAGTCGTACCACCTTAATGTTTGGAGCGATAAACTAATTTCAAGCACAGCCTTAATCAGTCGCCTTGACTACGTCCCCTGAAAAGGTGCTGAAACTTTGGGAAACCCAAATAACGAAAAAGCGAAACACGATCAAAGCATTTGATAGAATCAGGCGTTACTTGGCGGAAATCCATATCTTAGTAGAAAACCTTGCACCTTCACCGACTACTACACGTGTTTCGCCCACACACGGAGCATCCTCAGGAGTTGTTGGACCGTGCCAATCTCAGCACCGGTCAGCATATTTTTCGTTTTCTACTACGATCAAAGCGTTTTAATAAACAGAGCGCTTTATTTCTAAATAATAGTTTGATTTTTATTTTTGTCGACTCGGTTGTCAAACTTAATTTTTTTACTTACCTACCTAACTATAGAAAACTCCGGAAAATGTACACAGACGTTTTATCCAGACATGAAGTTGCGAGGTCAACGTAACTTTTTAGACGAAATCTGAAACGTTCTTTGTCAAATCCTTTGAAAAATATATACCTTTGATTCGACTGTAGCTAACAAACAGGAGTCTGGAATAGCCTACAGAATAATAGGTCTAGGTACAGTCTAAAGCACGTTAAGCCTATCACTTGCACTACGCAAATACCATTACACCTATTTGCATTAACCTTAAGAATCGACTGAGGTTGTTCTTATATAACTACCTAAATCTTAATAAAAATTGCTTTGCACTTTTTAAGATGTTCTTAAATACACTAAGGCAAGTCTTAACTCACGGGATCAATATCGTGCGCCTAATGGCCTGCGCAAACGACGGACATTGAAGGACTTTTTGTCCGCGACACGACCTTATTACTAAGAACATAAAGTTGAATAAATAACGAGGACTATCGCGTACTTTTCGCGGATATACGCGGTCTAATTTGAATCTTATTTGGTTAACAATAACGACGTGTCGCGGACAAAAAGTCCTCCGATATCCGTCGTCTGCGCTATCTCTAAGGGTTAAGCTATTCGTAATATGAATGTCTTAAGATAGATAGGAATAGCCTTGGCGATTCTTAAGTTCAGTGTAAATGGATGTTAGTTTCTAACGCGTCAGGTAAGGTCTACGTGTAAACCTTAATTTGTCAACGATTGTACAGTACATACCATTAGAATGAATGTGATTGAACTGATTGGTGAAGAATTAAAGGAAAACTAAAGGAAAAATATCGTTTATTTAGTTTAAGCTGTTAAAGGGTCATTATTTAGAGTAAATTTCGTGCGAAATTTTATTTTGTTATTAAAAAAAACCACAATGCTGGACGCAAAATTAACAAATAACATCTATAAAATATGTTATTCGGTATATTATTTACAGAGATATTCAATTTGGAATTTTGGTGCCCACAAAAGACTACAGATACCACGAAAATTATGAATCGCAATTTTTTTACACCAAAATTAAATTTTTAGACGTTTATATTAATTATATTTATTTATTATAATTTGAAATTCAGTTAAGTCCTCTTCTTCTCGGCCGCATAGTATATGTACCTATTCAATTATTGAGAAACTGGCTATCTTATTTCTGATTTGCGAAACAAAGCAATGCTGAAAACATTGTTGTTATGGCGTCAGATTTAGATAGGATCGTGGTAGCCGCACTTACAACAAGTCCTACCACCAACCAAACCGAATACAATATGTACTTCCACTGTGAATCAAACCTTGGACTTTGCCGATGCTGATGGTGTTACCAGTAGAGCACAGCGGGCGGTCGATATTTTTGAATATCTACTTAAGTATAAGGAGATATCCAAGAATATTGACTGTGTCAAATTATAGATAAGGTTTAGGTTTAAAAGGTGGCTCGTCGACGAATTGACCTGCTGAAACCCGTAATTTCTTCCCTAGCGCCCTACCATAACAAAATGATAGCTGGCTTAGGGTTTACTGGCGACCAAGGATTTGGCACAGGTGAGCCCTATGAGCTGCGCTAAAGTAACAGCGTTGCTCGTGGTCGTCGGAGCCACTAGGTGAAGGGGTTTTGTCCTGGGTCGGTCGTGGTTGCTTTTGCAGTTGGCTCTTCTGCACGATGTGTTTTCTCTCGATAGTCAATAAAATTGAAGACTAAAAAGTCCAAAGAAAGATGGAGATCATTTTAGGGATGGCAGTGCCGTCAAATTGAGTGCATGAGTTTTTGAAAGGACTCATCCAGTCCACAAGATTTATTAGAAAAATAATGGGGGTACCTACTCTATTCACTATTTGAACGTCAGCGTATGGTAGCGGAAAATGGTCAAACAGTGAGGCCTTGCTTTGCGTTTGATACCGCGTCAATCCTAAGCATAAGATCCTTTAAATGTACTTATAAAGTTCATTTAGTTAATATCAATTCATCTATTAGTACACAAACATACACATACACTGGAAAAAGCCGTGCCGTGATACATACATATAGCTATTGCAGGTGTTGTATATAGTTGTACAAACTATTTTCATTTAAAACAACTAAAAACAAGAACCTGATCAACGGCTGCTTTTGTTTCTGAATTTTAATCTGTTCAGATGTTGGGTACCTTGTCTGCTACAATATATCTGATGTTGTTTGTACTAAAAGGTGATTGTAAGTCCCTTGTCACGTCCATGCCAGAACATATTAGTCGGGTCGTCGCACATTGCCTGTCTGCGCTGTCGCCTCACTATTATGGCTGGTATACACTTTGATTAGTCAAGTGCCAAGTGTTTAGTGTTAAGTGTGTAGAATGATTAGTGTAAAGTGATTTGTGATGTCCTATACTGTTTAGTAGGCGGTGTTTAGTTCATTTAAAAAAAATTAGACGACATTTTGCCTGTATACTTTGATTAGTAATAAATGTTTGTTTTTATATTCAGGACATTTTACTTTATATAAACACGCATGTTGAACATACAACTCCACAAATTTGTGGGTTACGGATTCGAACCACCTAGTAGATTTTTTTTTTAATATTTTTATCAATCACAACAACAGGAGAAACGAACACGAGACATTGTTGATATAAACTAAACACTTAATAGTCATGTCCAGACGTGTTTAGTTCGTGTTTAGAGCAAGTGAGGGGTGAAGGCGGGACGCGCGGGAGGTGCTACTCGCAGAAAAAATAGAACGCGCTGTAAATACTGTACTTCGCTAAGCACTATACACTTAACACTAAACAGAAACTGTCCGAACGTGTTTTTTGCTAAACACTTAACACTAAACATGCCACTCGCACTAATCACTAATCAAAGTGTATACCAGCCATTAGTGAAGTAGACTGGCAAAAATTCCATGGTGGCTTTGAAAATAGTGACGGAATATTTTGAAGCGTTGTAATGTGGTGGCAAAGTCATAAGTAGTTTCTGGGTTTTTGTCTCGTGGTCTTACCCATTTTGTCCCACTGTTACTCGTGGTCCCACTAACCTTATACAATAGGGTTCGTAGTCCCACACTTAGTGGGACTACCAATCATAGGTATTTCGTAGGGCTTGTGGTTCCACTACTTAGTGGGCCTCCAGTCATAAGTATAATGTAATAGAGCTTATGGAACTTATCAATTACGAAACCAATGTAGGTTGTCTTTTGTTGTTTAATGTGTGTTTTAAGCATGTGTGTATCATACTTTATGGTGTGTACCATAAACAAAATGATTTTTGACTCGTGGTCCCATTAGTCTGTAGTTCTCCTAGTTGGAGACAGTGGAACCACGAGCCACAAACCTCAATAAATATGTCAGTGGGTCTTGGTATTTTTATTTTTTAATTGAAACTGAATTGAACCCAAAGCTAGTGGGACTATGAGACCGGTAGGACATTTTTAGTGGGACCACGAGTCAAAAATCAGTATCTGCTCTCGACCTGCGCACTTTTCCACTGGTAGGTCATGGTCAAGGATGGGGACCAAAATTTTAGCATTTCGAGGTCCATTGATCTTCAGAAAGCACGTTAAGACGTTGGTCTTAGTGGCTTTCAAAATATTGATGGAATAAGTATTTTGAAGCGTTGCGTTGTGATTGAAGTGCGTTGAAAAACCCGGTCGTAAAGTCAAGCTCGTCCTGTGATTGTGGTGGTTAAACATATCTTTCACAGTGGTTGGTCTAGGGATGGGTGACCAAAAATGTATTATCTGTAGTTCCTCCATTCATCCTAATGCCGTTGGCCCTGACTTTATAAATATTTGTTGAAATATTTTGAAGCGTTGAAATGCGGTGGCAAAGTAAAGTGGTTACCGCACTCGACCTGCGATTGTATATACTTAGTGGTTAAGCAACTTTCGCAATGGTCGGGTACGGGATGGATGACCAAGTTTTATTATCAAGCTCCGCTGGTCTTCCGAAGGCACGTTAAAAGCCGTTGGTCCTAGTGGTTTTGAAAATTTTGATGGAATAGGTGCGTTGAAGTGCGTAAAAAAGCTCGGTGGCAAACTCAAGCTCGAACTGCGATTGTGGCGAGAAAGGGAAAGATACACATAATTGAAAACGTATCATTTTGTGAGAAAATTAAATAAGATCTTGGGTAATTTTGAAATTACCATCCTTTCCTTGACGCGAGGGATTCGCGTCAGTGTGAACGGGTAAGTGAGCGAGTGAATCCGCGCGAGATTCGCCTCAGTCTGCATAAACTTTAAGCGTTCTGGGTTACGCCGTATTATTTACTTCATAACCGTATTTAATATCTTAAATTATTTTCAATGATGGGCACAATAGTGATCTCGAGATAAAGACTTTTTCGTCAACCATCTCTTTTACTATTAGGCAAATTAAAATTAGGTAGGTACTTTAGTTGTGTTTTAGAGTGTCGAGACCTCTTTTAATGTTCTGCGGTCGAGACATAGCTTTTAATTCTGATAGTGAAACTTTGTTGATCAAAAAACTTCAATAATCTTAGCAGCGTAATAAGATGATCAATCAAAGCTGAAAAAACTTACTTTACTTAGTAAAACAACGTTTTGATCTGTAAGAATTGTGAGAACAGAGTTTGTAACTTTCACACTTTTTTTAAGTAATTTGTTCAGTAATTTTCTCACATTTTGATCTAGTTTCATCATAATGTGATAAAAGTACATACTGAACAAATTATTTACGGTCTGGAAATTTAAACTCTCAATACCGCCTACTTTAACAATCTAACTAACTCAATTAAGATACCGAAATCTTAAAAAGTAGGCTCGAGACACCTAAGAAAGCATAAGGACTATTAATGTCACCTCGTCTTGGATCTAATTTGTTAGCAAATAGGTGTACCGAAGAAATGTACCGAATTGATTAATCTGGCAACTTGTTAGCGAATTTTTGCTTTTTAAAAGAATTTAATAATAAAAACATAATTTAAGAATCGCAGACTTGTTTTTAAGTTGTGTAAAATCCTAATTCTAATCTAATCTAATTATTATTATAAGTGCGAAAGTGTGTTTGTTTGACCTTCCTTCACGCCTTAACTAGGCAGCCAATCGACTTGATTTTTGGCATATTAAGTTGATAGAACGGAGAGTAACAAAGGCTTCTTTTATCCAGATAATCAAACGGGAACGGGAACCACGCGGGTGAAACAGCGGACCGAAGCTAGTACCCTTAAAAATCAGAAACATTGATCAGAATCCGAGATACCTACCTAAGTAGCTTTATGCATAGGTACCTATTGTGTTACCTCAGAACCAATAAAGGTATCATAAATGTTCACTATCGGAATTAAAAGATATGTCTTGACCGTCTAAAACACAACTAAAGTGGTACCTGACTTTAATTTGCCAAATAGTAAAAAGGTCGGTTTAAAGAAATGGTTGACTTAAAATTCTTAATCTTGAGCTTATTATATTGTGCCCAACATTTCAAGTAATTAAAGATTATAAATACCGTTATACCAAAGTAAATAAAGACGTAACCCAGAACGCTTTTAAAGCTTCATCTAGGCTCAGGCGATTCCCGCGCGGGACGCGGGACGTGAATCGCCGCGATTCGCTCGCTCGCTTAGCCGTTCACACTGACGCGAATCCCACGCGTCAAGGAAAGGATGGTAATGTCAAAATTGTAAAAAAAAACAAAATTACCCCAGTGCTTAGTGCTATTTTTTTCTACTCACGGTCGATGGTGCGCGCGTTAGAATTTTGTATGACGTTAGTGTAGTCCGTGGCGTAATCCGCTAGATGCGGGCCGCTGATTTCATTAAAAAATCGACGCGTTCACGATCGACCGTGAGTAGAAATACTCCGCAATAAGTACTCTTATTTTCTCCCAAAATTATAACGATTTCAATTATTTGTATCTTTCTCTTTTATAAAGTATGAGGATTAGTGGCCACCTCTGGTGTCAGAGTTTGTCATGCCGCTTAATGGCCTCTGACGTGGTTTAACGACTTTTATCAGAGTACAACAGCCGGGACCGACGGTTTAACCTGCCCTCCGAAGCATGGAAGCGCTCAGTTGGAATGCCACTTTACGGTCACCCATCCGACCAATGAAGCGCTCATGACCGTGCTTGACAGACTGATCTTTTTAGACCACGTTTGTTAAGCAACGTTCGGTCCGGTCATTTACTCTTGACGCGATCGCATCGAGAGCGAGATTGAATAAGTATCAAACTTCAGTAAAAATGCATTAAAATAAGTAATGAAACTAAAAAATTATACTTGGAATTAGTAATGAAGTATTTTTGTAGGCTAACAATCGATTTTAGGGGCAATCAAAATCGAATCAACGTCGAAAATTTTTAATAGGTAATTATTGATATTCAATCTCGAAATCAACGCGATCCCGCCAACAGTGTGTCTGAAGCCTAACGACTAAATTTTGGTGTTGTTACTCACACCTTTGCCAGGGGTTGCCAAACCTATTAATATTTGATTAATTTATAATTGGGTGCTGGAAAATTGACCTGCTGCCAGGACAATGTCCTCTCCTAACTCGATTTACCTGAAACATTTTACAAAATACTATGAAGCTGAGGTTAGTATAAAATAGAGCTTTAGACTAAACATTTATAACAAAAATGACTACCTATTTCAGAGTTATTTTTCTTACTTTCAACATTTGAAGTTTTAATGAATTGCAGTATTCATGGTTTAAATAATGAAATCTCATGTGGAGTATTTTAATTTCGGAACCTTGTGTTTGATAAAGATAAATCAATAACCTAAAAGATTTTCGAAATTTTGGAATAAGTATAGAACATTAATTAATAAGCATCCGCTTTGCTTTGATTAATAGTAGAAAATATAATATCAATCTGCTACCGCGTTCAACGATAATTGAATTTAAACAAGAAAAATACTAGAAAAACATCAACTTGTCTCATACTTATCGCTCGGACTCGAACCCTTTGGGTATCCATCAGGCCCAATGCTTTAACCATTGTACCTACTCCTTATCCTTGCTTATCTCACACAAATGTCATGATCGAGGTGACAAGTTCAATGGTCAAACATAGGCACCTTTCATAAGGCCGTCTGTAAACGCTCGCTGAAACTGCAAGAATTCATCTAGTTTTACATAGATTGTGTAAATATTGCTTTGGTGCAAAACAAGAAAAAAAGTCACAGTCAAAGTGTTCACTGACATGACCGCGACGCCTTTAATAATCCAGCATTTATTAGCACGATACGTCAATTTTTAGTTTAAATAAAAAATTTGGAAAAAATTACTTGTCCACAAGTTTTCTCAGACAGGACTCAATTTAGAACAGTGCGCAGTGGGCCGCATACCCAAAGGTTCGAGTCCTGTTTGAGAATAACTTATGGCCGATTCGACTTTTCCCAATATTTTTCCACAAAAAAAAATAATAATATTGTACCTAGTAATTTGGTTCATTTTCTAGACGTCGCGGTATCTTTTGACACATTTCATTAAATGAATTAAACTTTACTGGGTCCCAATATATAGAGCACATGACATACCTAATACAAATTAAAATATAAAAAAGAGTAAAAAGAAAATCTTACAAAACTTAGTGAACTGAAATAATGATAATATTTTAAATACTCATACTTAATTTGGGACGGTTAGAAGTTTTTTTAGCGTGTGTAAACAGCCTAAATTATCTTCGAATTTAGTAATTATAATCGATATTAAACTTTGCTTGTCAAGTTGTTTGTAAGTACCAAGTTTGGTCCTGCCATTGAAGTTTAATCAGCAATATCAATGATATTTGATTATAGTTGACGTCGACTGTTAACGTTAGGGTTATGAACTTTAAAAGTTGTTGGTTTTCGATAGTGCATCGGCATTAGATGTCCTTGATGTACTTTCTTATTTCTTAAAATCTCTCTTGATTGAAAAGATCTTTTTATTTATTTATATATTTATTGCATGTCACAAAGTTTACAAAGATGTTACAAGTAAGTACAGTTCATGTGACACCCTGTAAGGGTGTAGCAATTGCAATAGAGAGGGCTTATCTATTATTTAGAACATTGTAACAAGTCCATCTGACTTGAAATGAAAAAGATAACAATAATCAAACTCAAATAAAAAAAATAAAAAAAGTAATCAACATAATTAAATACAAAAATATAAAAGACCATTCCATAGTACCTATAGATTAATAATAACATTTACAAAATTATCTCGTTTCAATAAAATATAAATCAAAAGTTATTTCACATCTCATTAAATTAAAGTACTAAAAACGAATACTTAGATTAAATAAATTAAAATTATTTACTTAAATGATATTGTATTCATGTATAAATAAAACTGTAAAAAGACTATTTCGCACATTTTCAATCAGAAATAATTATTGATGTTAAAATGAAAAATAAATAATTAAAAAATCATAAAATTAAAAAGTAATTTAATAGTTATTTGTTATGCAATGCTGGAAAGTTGGTTGTTTAGCGGCGAATTACCTCTATTGAAATCTGAGCAAGTGAAGGATTCTAGGATTCAAAGATTGAATCCTGAGCGAAGCGAGGATTTCAAAGGTACAAGACGCTAAAAACTTTTCTGCCGAGCGCAACACTAATTTTTCACCTCATAATAGCGAGGAACATTTTATGGTTGTTTCCGCGGTCAACTTCCGGTAAAAAATTCTTTAAACATAAAGTTTAATCTAAATATACCTTATTCTCGTTGGATGGAATCCCACCTACCTTAGTAAAAAAATGCGCAAATGAATTAGTCCAACATTTAACCCAATTAATAAATAATAAATCAATCGTTTCAAGAAGGTAGCTTCCCAGATGCTTTGAAATTGTTGTTAGTAAAACCAGTATACAAAAAAGGAGACAAAACGAATCCAAATAATTTCCGCCCAATTGCCTTATTACCTACATTTTCTTAAATAGTAGAAACAGCAATGTCAAGACGCCTACAGTCGTTCTTGACCAAATTTAATATTCTTAACAATTGCCAATACGGTTTTAGAAAAAATAGATCTACCATCCTAGCTATTTACAAATATATGCAGAAAATACATAAGATAATTAATAATAGGGACTACGCAGTAGGGTTACTCCTTGATATGAGTAAGGCGTATGATAGGATTGACTATGATGTTTTACTAGACAAATTATATGGATATGGAATTAGAGGAATAGCACATGATTAGTTCAAATCATATTTGCATGGTCGTTCGCAGTGTGTGGAGATGGAGAATACAGACTTTGCTACAGGAGAAGTCAAATACATAAGGTCGGGGAGTGTTCCCTTAATGGGCTCAATTCCACAAAGGAGTGGTACGAAAAATAAACAGATATGTATATTGTTTATTTTTCGTGACATTTGTACAGCTTTTTTTAATGTTTTACTATATAACAATAATGTTCTTTCAATATTGTATTCGACTTCGATTGAATAAGGTGTTGTTTTAAATATCTTTTATTTCGACATAAGGTTTTTATCCCTTTTGTTATTTTTGTCTGTTTTAATTCTTTCGGTATGCATTTATTTAGTATTCTCTGTATTACACATATAAAATTATTATAGTTTTCATTTAAACATCTATTTGTATTTATGTATTTATCCCAATCTATTAACTTAGTAATAGATATTAAAGTCTCCGCCCATTATTATTGATTTAGTTTTGTCTTTCAACCATAATATTTCTAAAAGATTTTCAATACACTTAAAGATTGTTTCTACATTTTTTTTTTGTATTTAGTAAGTAAATGTTAACTATTAATGTGTTATACTCTACAATTTATATTGCACTTATTTCAAAAATGTTTACTTGAGACATACTTTCAATACCACTGCGTGTTTTTATTTCCAAAAATTGTTTCACCAATATGCAAACTCCTCCACCTTCAGATTCTTCTTTCAGATTCTGGTTCCGACGGCAGAAATGTGATGCTATTTGATAGCCAGGGATGTTGAATAGATCCAGTTTTGCATCATTAAACCACGTCTCTGAGATGCATATTACATGCAAATTTTCGTTGTCTTCTATAAATGCTTGGAGTAGATGAATTTTATTATTGATGCTTTGCATGTTTTGAAAAATGATTCTGAAGTGAAATTCGAAAGTAATTTTTACAATTGTTTAGTATTCTATCCGGTACTTTTTATAGTGATTTGTTTTTGGCATGTGCGGGGTTTCGATGCTATTTTGTACGGTCGCGCAATCTTCTTTTTGTTCGCATTCGGATTGGATACGCAGGATTCTCGACCATCAATCATTAATTTATTATTCCTTATAATGGTATGACGACAATTTTTTCTTGCAAGCTGAAGGGCTTGGTATAGTTTCTTTCTCCCCTGTATATCTGATTCATTTAAATATTCAGTTAAATTTAATCCTGCTTCCCTGAAACTTGTGGAAAAATTCAATATATGTTTTTCAATCTTTTACTAATACGTTTGATTTTTACTGGTCTTCTATTTCCCTTTCTTCCAATAAAAACTATGTCGTCAGTATATTGCATTATATTGATGTTTAATAAATCATAAAATATATTTGAAATTTTTTGTGTGATGTCTTCTTCTGTTTCCCAATAATCTTGGACAAGACCATGTAATACAAAGCATTTTTTGTTTCTATCACTTCCATGGTATTTATTTTGGTGGTGTGTTTCTCCTTTCATGTTTTGGATTTCCTTATGTAGTCTTTTGTTTTCCTCCTACAACTTTTAACACTCATTGTAATTTTAGAGTCTAAATTATTAATACTGATTTTAATAGTAGTCTGCTCTTTTTGGACATGTTCTTTGTTATTTCTTTTTATCTCGGACTTATATTTTTCACACCATTATCAGCTATTTTTATGTCCCAACTACTGAGGCACTGGTCTTCCTTGAATATTTCCTGAATGGAAAAGGAGAATAGGCCATGACCCACCACGTGGGCTCAATGTGGATTGGTGTTTGTCAACGACTGCAAATGCAGCGAAGACTAACTGCATAATGTATCTTGCTAAGCATGGAGAAAATACAACATTTTTGGTCACCCATCCCGTGACTGATAATTGCGAAAGTTACGACTTGTTTCGATTCTGTTTGTTATGTTGCAATATTGCGATTAATCCTATATTAGTTAGGGCGAGGAATATCCGAATTGAAATACGCGAGTCTTACATAAGTGATACATTTCGCTTGTGAAAGACTAGACTTAAGATAAGGTGACATTGAAATACCGGCCTTAAGGTCCGGTTGCTCGTAGCTCGGTTACGCTAACTTTAGGGTTAAAATTACAGACAGAGCAGTCAAACTACAGATTTAACGGTCAAATAACCGACAGGGTGGGGGTGGTTTACACTTTTAACCCTTGTTTAATTTCATCGCCGCGTAAAAGATTTCTGGGCAACTGAATGCGAAGATAACCGACGTATTATTTTTTACCGAAGTCAAAATTGACAACAGTTAAATTTTTACTTTATCTTTAAGACGAGCAACCGGACCTAAGTGTCAGTTAATGTGCACTATCATGTCAAATCTTAACCAGTACCTATAGTATTGACTCACTCGAGGAGATTACTTTCTTCTATTTTTTTTTTGTTTTATTAGGAATAACAAACATTTACAAAATGAGATTATATTTACTAACTTAAATTAAATCTTACTAATTTTGCAAACAACAACGTTATCCACAACATACATTTAAATTTTTAGTAGTTTCTAATATAATTATTAAGGTTAAAAGTTACATACAATTTATAGATCTTACATTAAAGTTGTATCTAGATTTTGAAGATGCGTCAGGACTTCGGTCCTGAACTGCCCAGGGGAGAGCTTAAATAAATCGATGTCCACAAAATGATCATTATAATTTTGCATAACGTGACGTAGGGGTGCACGTTTACCAGCATTACTTTTACATTTTTTTAATGCAAACAGTTTATGTTTTCTTGAGTTGCGTAAACGTTGAGAGCCACTTGGTATATTTAAGGAAACGTTATTGATTAAATGAGTGCAATCAAAATAATTCTTTATGACTTTCAACCATTTATATAACCTTCCCTTGACAGTAAAATGAAGATGCGTCAATAAACACTTGTTTTGTTCTCTTCATTACCTTCAATATCTCATGGACTGACGTTCTCAAGGTAGTTTTCAACAGTAAAAGCTTCTTACAGAAGCTTACTTCATGTCTTCAATAATGGTTTTGTTCTAATAAACTTGATGTTTCATAGAAAGGTTCTTTTCTTATTGCATGACCTTCGTTTATTTTATTATGGGCTGATTTTTCTATTCTCGGATAACACGCACTCACAAACAATTAAATTCATAACCAACTAACAAAGACAATCATGAACTAAAAGATATATGAATTACAATGAATTTTCAATTAGTCTGAACATAATAATAACAGAGGAATAAGTTATCTGAGCATTGAATAATTTGCCCTAAATGTTACAAATATTAAATCATCTAAAGTATGTAATGCTACAAGTTTAAACAATAGCTCAAATAGAAAATACTTATTTTAAAAACATATATTCGAAATCTGTAATATTAATAATCTGTAAAACAAACAAGAAATTGCTTAGTTTTCCTGTCACTTGTTATAAAAGCAATTCTAATTAAATGGCGCCAACTTTGACACTTTAGACGTTAAAACAAAAGCACTTCACAGATTATGTAACCGCCAAAGTCTCTAGGGCGTACAAGCCATAGACAAATCAGACGCTTGTCTTGCTGGAGACCGCTTAGTTCTTGTTTACATTCCTGTTATGAAATGGTGACATAACCCAGTGTAATAACTCCAGCAATAAGATTTGCCTTGTTTTGCAACGTAATCAAATGTTTCTTGACACCCAATTGGATTACAGAACTCCTAATAACTACAGAGATTGTTTAACCCACTTTTATCACACGAGGGGCTTGCTTTGTTAATAGATGTAAGTGTGGAAATAAATAAATACTTCTTTCATCTGACTGTTTGGCCTGAATTTGATTTTCTGTACAGAAAATTTCGTAGATGATTTTTGCTGAAAACTTGTACAAGTTTTCTCATTAACAAGTTAAATTTTAGTGTCATATAACGGACAAACCAATGCTAAATAAAAGTCATATCGAAATTAGGATTTTCTAAACCAATTTTTTTTTAATAGGTAAAAGTTAAAAAAAACTATCGTGTTTACTCATTTGAATTTGTTTAAATTTATTCATTCAAATAAACCTACAGTTTTCAGACTGCTAGGCGTCGGGATGCTTTAAACGAAAAAATAGATTGAAAATTTATTTTTCATCATTAATATGAAAAGAGTTATAAAAGCTTCTTGTTTTTTTTATACATCTACACCTTTTACATACTTACAGTCATAGGTAAACATTTGTGGAACAAAAACAAGTTATTAATAACATTTGTTTTTACAGGTTAACTGAAATCTTCCCAGAGAACATAGGAGTAAAGAAGACTGTATCGTGTTATAATAGGCTACATTATGACATTACAAAGTATTTGAGAATTTTTATATACTTAAGTGGTTTGTAAGGAAAATATATACTCGACATTAGTGATACAAAACTTGTCTTTAAATTTCCGCATGGGACACTGCAATTCCAGTCAACTAAGGATTTATTTTTATTCACGACGGGGAGACTTAGCCTTCATTCAGTATACCTGATGTTAAGTATTGATAAGGCTGAAGATGGAAGCGAGCCTCTTCCGGAATCCTCAACCACTGAGGAACTGGCTATCTCATCTCTGTTGTTATTGCGTCAGACTTAGATAAGATGGTGGTAGCCAGCCAGGCGGACTAACAACAAGTCCTACAACCAACCAAACCGAATACAATATGTACCCCCCCTGGGAATCGAACCCGGGACCCCTGGGTCTGATACCGGTGGTTATTACCACTAGACCACAGAGGCGGTTAATCATTTTCATGATTTTGAGTCCTAAGACTTCCCTGTTTGACAGTTTTTTAAAGATATTTTATAGAAAGAAAGTCTTTTATATTTTAGAAGGTTATCTAACGGAAACTCGGTTCAGTCTCATTTTCGTCGCTGTTGTGGCTATTATGCACTATGACAGTAATGACAGGACAAAATTGAACCGAGTTTCCGTTAGATAATGACCTTCTAGAATCAGCCTGTGGGTTTGGCAAGCTACTTATAATGTTGATTGATGTTTATAAATACAATATCAACCAATTTCATTTACCCTTGAAGCTAAAATCTCTCAACAGACACTCAATATTCAATACCTCCTCAGTAACTCAAAACCCGTCGCGTAATATCAATAAATACGTAAATATTTACGTGTTCCAGTGATATTTTTGTTTAGAAAACGATATCTTGTGACCTCCGAAGTGCAGTCGAGGTTGGCTGTGTCTTTGAGATGTTTTCGCCCGGATCTATTGGCAAGGCCTGTTATTTTCAATACGAAACCTCCTTGAAAAGTCGACGTTTCAATTTTGTCTGTAATGTCACACCTTCTTTTCTTTGGCGTATTTAAAGCTTGCCTTTATGATAGTCTTTTATTTTTATATTGTGAGTTGAAACGGGGAAACGCTTAGCCCTCGAATTTAGCGATTTGGGACCGTAATGTCCACTTCTTAAAATATTATCACCCCCAAAAGGACCTCAACCACTGATGAACTGGCTATGTTACCTCTAACTGCCGAACTGTGGTGCTAGCCACACAACAATCCACACTCGAAATCGAACAGGATCGTGTGGAGTGGACTGGTGGTATTACCACTAGACCACAGAGGCGGTTGACGGGGGGTTTCAGATAGACCTATTTTTCAGTGCGCTACCGTACAAGTGGTCCTGGAATCGATTCCAATTTTCACACTAACAAGGACAATGGCTTCTAATGAACTATTGATTAGGTAAGTGCCTATGTGTTAATTAATAAACTAAAATCTGTTTGAAAAAATCTTTTTGAGTTTATCAGCATCAAAGCCCATTTATAACCGCGAAACTCGGATTTTTTTAGACATTTATTAGGTTTCGTGAAACCCAAATTGTAAAAGGCTATTAATTTCAGTCAGTCATTGACATCTTTTCCGATAATAAAGTGGACCTACAAATCTCCTATAACAGAATTAGCCCAAAAAAAAGATTACGCCACTAACACTGATCCACTAAACGTTATTCAATGGCCGAATTACGATAGCCGTTATTACGCTGTTCCAAAAAGCGCCTGATAGTTTTTACTGCGCAATAAATTACATTTCTGTGTCAATCAGGCGCTGATAGTTTGGACATTGTGATTACTTTGATTGTGTGTAGGGAAGGGCGATGTTTTCGTATCCGAAAAGTACCTTTCGGCCGTGTTCGAATCGAATTTTAGGAATAGCTACAATTTTTTTGTACTTGTTTGTAACCAAGTTACGAAACAGGAATAATTTGAAAACTGTGATGTAAATTTTTCAAAGTGCTGCAATTGCTTTTTTTTATTTCGTGGTCAATTTGCAAATATTGTTTGTCATGCTTCGATTCGATGTGTGGTTTTTACATAAAAGCTTTCAATAATTCTAACTTTTTGTGCAATAAGTCACGGTAGCTCAGTGGTTAGAGCATTGGACCGGATTTCCAAAGGTCGTGGGTTCGAGTCCTTTCTGAGAATTCACTTGTGGCCAAGTTAATTTTTTCCTATATTTTTCTATTTAACATAGGTTTTTGTGCAGTGATCGGAAAAATTGTTTCATTTATTTTGATGTCACTATAAAATGAAATGACACATGACAACTTGCCTTACTAATTTATAGTAAGGCAAGTTGTCATGTGTCAATCCCTCTACGAAAATACGCTAATAATACTTATGTAAGTCAATGACGAAAACAGGTATTTTAAGTGATACATATTAAACAAGAAAATTCGACGTGTCCTCATAGGTCTCTGTAGCATAATTGGTTAGTGCATTGGGCCGGACTCCCAAGGATGCGGGCTCGAATCCCGTCAGGGCGACATGAGACTAGTTGCTTTTTTCTAGTATATTTTCTTGTTTAATATTTATCACATAAAAATAGCATTGTAAAATGCAAAATTAATAAGTTATTAATAGGTATTTTAAATGAAAAATATAAGGTATCACAAAAAAAAATTATCAGTGTATGTGCATGCGGAATTATTCGGTAGCGCAAAATAAGTGGCGCAATTTACAGTACGCCACAGGAATGATTTCTTGTACATTTTTCAAAATGTGTCATCTTTCAGTTGTTATTATTAAACTTTAAATCAAACTGATTATCTAAAAGTTTTAATTTTTTTTATTTTACAGACGTTCAAAGTGCACCCCTACCGAAGCGGATTACCGTATTTTATGAAAATTACGTAATTTTTTGTAAAAAAAAACAACGGGTTGCACTCCGGGTGTGCCGGCAGAAGAAAAAACCGCTTAAATTAAACAGCAGGAGCAGGCATACATTTTCGCCGCGCGGTAGAAAGAGATTACGTGGCCTAACGCGATTTTTTAATTTTTTACCCATCCCAAAAAATTTAAACTCTGAGTGCACAAAGACCCTGAAGATGTTTTCACTTAAAAAAAAACCGGCCAAGTGCGAGTCGGACTCGCGCAACGAGGGTTCCGTTTAAAATATTCAAAAATATTTTTTATTATATGATGTAACTTAAAATTTACGGTTCTCGCAATTTTTCCTTTATCTGTACTATAAGACGTTACTTCGTTCCAAAATTTTAAGATTCTAAGTTCACGGGAAGAACCCTATAGGTTTTAATTCCCGTGCGAGTTTCGGAAATTTGCGGCATAAACGGCTGTATCTTTTGATTGCTTTGGCTTAGAAGTTTGATTTTTTCACAGCTGCAAGGGACAGTAGACCTGAGTCTTAGATATAAATTTCAGTTTGATACCTCCACACGTTCCTGAAAAAAACGGTCTTGACGGACGGACAACGAAGTGATCCTATAAGGGTTCCGTTTTTTTCCTTTTGAGGTACGGAACCCTTAAAAATCATATGTTAACTAAGTTTTTAGTTGCAAGGGTTCGTCATTTCTTAGGAAATAAGATGAAGTTATTATAAAGTATATATGTAATATTCTTTCCGATAAAATGGTGTCGGAGAGTTAGGTTATACCTAATGTTCCAAAATCTACGGCCTGACCCATATTTATTTATTTATTTCATACCAGCAAGTTTACAGAGGTATTCTCCAAAGCACATGCAAGGCACACGAATAATAAAATAAAGATGATACAAAAAATGTGGAAATAATATTAGAACATAAAAATGGAATGTCACAGTCAACATTATAAAGAGAAAAAAAAATAAAAACTGTCAAATACAATTATTAAAAATTAATAAAAGAAACTTATTGTCAAAATCATGTCAAAATTACAATGTCAGATTTCAAAAACATAATTAATTATTAATCAATAGAGTAACATGTAAAAAATATTCAATAAAATAAATGGAATGTCATAGTCAACGAAGTAAAAAAAATAAAAAAGTTAGAAATGTCAAATACAAAAATCTACTTAGAAATGAAACTTATTGTCAAATTATAATGAATTCAAATGTCAGAAAAATTAGAGGCGAACAAAAAACTGATAAGCCTTAGCACGAATATGTTGAATAGGATCAACGAATAGGTCGATTTCATCGCACTGAGTGAGCATGTCGCTGATCGGAATCATGGCGCGAACTGTAGGCGCATGAGCGTTTATAAGCGTATATAAGCGTTTCCTATTACTTTTTTTAAAATAAAGCTCCCTAAACTCTACTGGTCAAGATCTCCGACTGTACCTAGCAGTACCTAAGTGTCGTGCGGCCGATATGATTATGGCGATGATTTCTAATATATTTAACGTACCATGTCTTTGACGCACAATTTGTTAGCTGTCTTTGCGAATACCTCTCACCAAGATTTTTATTTTGTTTTCCTATTCGAATCAGACCTCGTATTCCTAATAATCTTAATTTTTCCCATCACTATCACCAGACAACCTTTGACCTCTCCCACTAACTACCAGTTTAGGAAGTGGGCTAACCATTAGCCAAACGCTATTTTACGCAAATCTCAACACAAATTGTTTCTTGGCCTAAATCGCCGTTTTATTTTCCTATTAACAACAGTGCCACAGAATTCTAAATGAGGCTAATAAATTGGCCATAATAGATCGTTGAATAATAATGTACCCTGAATGCATTTCGAATTAGTGCTTGATTGTAATTACTGGTTAGTTTTAATTTAGTAGGTAGATGAAGTATACTTCAAGGTTACAAAACAAAGAGAAATAGTTTAGAATAGGGCCAATATGAAGTAAGCAATGAAAGAAGTGTCGAAAAAACCGAATTCAAAAATTAAAAAACAAAAAATAATTCTTTTGAATTTGGTGCCAGCCATGGCAAGGAATACAAAAGAATAGAAGTTTATGGTAAATTTTAAATAGAAAAATATTGGAAAAAATTAACTCGGCCACAAGTGAATTCTCAGACGGGAATCGAACCCGCGACCTTTGGAAATCCGGTCCAATGCTCTAACCGCTGAGCTACCGAGACTTACAGCGGTTACACCATAAGTATAAAAAGGGCATTGAAAATGCAAAAACTACAAAATCATAAAATAGAATAGAAGTTCAAAGGAATGCTTTGGCTGGCACCACAGGACAGAGAAAGTCTTTTCTTAAGCAGCTGGCACCGACTCCAAAAGGCATATTAGTTGCTTTTTAGTTTTTGAAGTCGGTTTCCTAAAGTTTTTTTTTTTTTTTACTTTTTAATTTTTTTAAAGTTCCTACTTCTAATATATTTGCCAAAATGCATTCTTCTTCTTCTTTTTTAACCTACTTCAAAAAAAGGAGGAGGTTCTCAAGTTGCCGGTTTTTTTTTTTATGTATGTTTTACCATAACTTCGCCAGTTGTTAACAGATTTTTATAATACTTTTTTTATCTGAAAGAAAATGGTTTACGTGTGGTCCCATATATTTTTTACGAAGATCTGACTAGTAGTTTTTTCATAATCCTGAAAAATATCAATCACCTTTTGGCAAGTAGTCGTTTACCTAGATGACATAATTGTTGTGTATGGGCTGATTTTTAGTGTAAGTAACGGCACATTATGTAACAAAAAATCTGAAATAAAAACATTTTATAGAAGAAAAAACTTCAGAAGTAAAAAATAAAACTTTTGGAGTGGGTGCTAGCTAGCTAAGGCCAAAAAAATATATAGTTAATCAAAGTGCAATGTAGAATGCCTTGGCTGGCACCGACTCCAAAAGTTTTATTTTTTACTTTTTGAAGTCGGTTTGATTTTTTTTTTTATAAAATGTTTTTATTACAGATTTTATGTAATGGCGGTTTCCTTTTTGGATTTCGCCAATGTCCAGTAAATATATTTTTAATAGTAAATAGAAATTGTACATACGGTAGATTGAGTTAAAATGAAGTCTCACAATGTCACAACACGTCTTGCTATGGAATGAACCAGGGTGAAACTCTTAAATAGCATTCAAATTGGATCAGTTACTATGGCATTAGATAACTTAGCTATCGATAAATTGATTATTCATCCCTCAATATCATGAAACTCGAATGGCCTTTAGAAGTCAAACCGAATTCATTCATAAAAATGTTTACAAAAGCTTTCTTGTTTACAAACAGTGATGACTGAAGGACTTGTAAATGTTTACAAGTCAAATTAACTATTATGTTATGAGTTATGATATGACTTATGACTTTACTGCTCACTCATTTATTCTCGGTTGCATAGCTGGAACCCCATCAGAAAATTTGGGTGATAATAAATAATCATGTTATGGGAACTGCGTTTTCGATCGCTAAAGTACGACCAGTCTAAAATATCCCGTTCATCCGGGTGGTCAAACTATTTGGTCAAACTAGTTTGTCCAACAACTTTGTTTTTATCATGATATCGTGTAATGTTATAAAATCTGAAATTCTTGACGTCGTAGATCTCTTCTTCGGGTATTTTTTACAACTGTATATTGATAATAATATCATTGTACTAGTATACTTGCAAAATTAAGGGCTCTTATTGGGTTTTTTTTTCAAACTTCTGCGTTGTGTCGTTTCCGAGTCTGGGAAATCCCAATCCAAGCTTCTAATTATTATTCTTCTTCTACTTAGAAATTAATGTTAGTGGTCACTTTACCCGTTGTGGCCACTAGCCCAATTGTTGCTACTCTTCACCAACTAATTTCACATCACATCATCACATTATCAGCCTGTGGACGTCCACTGCTGGACTTAGGCCTCTCCTAGCTCACGCCTGTCGTGGCGTTCATAGAAGGCTATTAGCCCACTGCTACCACGCTGGCCAGACGGGTTGGTAGAGGGTTTGTTTCAAGTTTTCCTTCTCTCGCACAGGTGTTCAATGCGTTGAGCCTCTTAGTCGACTCTTACGACATCCCAAGCATGTAAGGGAGTGATGACACTTGTATTCTTAGGCCGTCACCACACAGCAAGCACGAATTTAACCGACCGAATTGCGCTAATGTTATTTTTACTAATAGCAGAGGCAAGATTTGTATTTTTGTAAGTTTGTAACGAATAAACTTAAGAACTACTGAACGGATTTGGCTGACATTTAGCACACATTTATTAGATGACTTAATTCATCAAACCCGAACCGGAAACCGGACCTCTATTTTTGAATCACTCGTCGCGCGAGTGGCGAGGCGAACGAGGAAGCGATCACGCGATTAGCGATCTTGCAAGCGTAGACATAGCACGCTTTTCGCTTTGCCCCTCGCGCGCTCTCGTTGTGAGGCGGTACTACGTTTGAAAAGCGAAGCTATGTATATAACTGCAAGGTCGCTTTTACGGAATACGGAAACTCAAACGTCGCACGAAAATCAGTAGAATTCTCGAGACGAGTGAATCAAAAATAGAGCTCCCGGTGTCCTAAGGAACAATGGACGATCTATTGTGTCTCTTAATCCGGGGTCTGAAAGGTTTCAAAACTGAGGATACTTTTTATTCTGATATTCCCACGGGAACGGGAACCACAGGGGTGCGGGTGTTCGCTATCCAAATCCAAATTTTAAACTAATATTATAAATGCGAACGTGTGTTTTTTATCCTTTCTTCACACCCTAACTAATCAACCAATCAACCTGATTTTTGGCATAGAGTTAGTTGAAAGGCTGGAGAAGAAAATAGGCTACTTTTGATCCCGATATTCCCAAGGAAACGGGAACCACGCGGGTGGAACCGCGGGCAGCTGGTTAAAAATAAATGTCATTGCATTTTATCATTTGTTTGAAGTTTAGGAAACAGACGATGTTTTAAACACGATTATATTACAGTTGTTAAAATTGGCTCTTTTTAACTTAACTAAACTAGCTTCTTTGTAACTTAATTATATTGGAGATGTCAATAAATATTTTGTTACCATTGAGCTATATTCAGTACAATAATACTCCAATGTTTGTAACCCATGCTATCTAACCCATCAGTGGCTTTCAGTGCAATAAATAGATTATACGCACAATGAAGCTCAAAACGTAACTTTTTAGCCTGAAATTTCCTATACCTTGGTAATTTTCTGCTCGCGTCAAAAAGTAGTATACGTTCATTGATGACGACCGTCCCCAATTCCGAAAAGCTTAATCAAAAAATACTCAAGGTCTTTGACCGGCGTAATTTTTCCACGTCTGATCACAAAAGTTCCATACATTGACCGATTTCCGAACTCATGAAACTCACACAGGCAACTACCCCACCTGTATTTCAAGTGTGCGTGGCATCGTGCATGGAGTATCGGCGGTTTATCGATCCGTTCGGAAAGAACTCTTCGTATATCATGTCATCCTGGTACTTTCCGAACGGTTGTCCATTATCGGCCATTGCCAATACCCAATAACTGTTCAATTGGTCCACAAGTTTTTCGATATCCTTCAGAGAAAGCAATACCGCCGTTGTGCTTCATAAATCCATATCTTCATTTGTCCATAACTTTTGTCCATAAATTAAATTCTATTGAAATGTTTGAAATTCACAATTTTAAAAGCCTGACTCAAATTTATGATAATTTTTTGCCCATCAATTTAATTAGATTCGCACACTCAGAAAACTCACACACACGTTATAGGCGTGGGAACAGAAGTCTATGCACCGTGGGAACGACACATCCTTACAAAGGATGCGATCCTAGTAGCCCCGAAGAAGTTTCTTCCCGAATTTCTCACGCTCCTATCACATTTTTAACAAAACCAAAATGAACTAACTTCTAAGATTTCAACTTAATACGGAAGCAATAAAGTCGAATTCGTTTTATAAATTTCATGTGATAGGATATTACAATCAATGGGGAGAAATCAGCTGGTCGTATCCTATAAAATTTACCTGCATCCTGTTAGTGGATTATCCTAAAATGAACCTTAATGCACTTAATACAAGTGTCGCTGTACAAAACTGTTGGTGCATGGGAGAGTAGCATGGCGATACACGTCCCGTTTCTATCCTCGTCTAGTTCATTGACCGGGATACGGCGGACGCATCTGTCTGGAGCGCGTTGGAATGCGAGAACCTGCTGCCACTTTATGTGCGCCTGGTACTTTTGAAGGCTTGGAGCTCTGATGCGAAGCCAAGACATTTTTAAGATTGATAGCATGCGCATTGTTTGGAAGAATACCTATGTTCTTTTATTCTCTATATATAAGATATTCCTTATTTAAAATTAATTTATAAATCCTGACAAATAAAGACATAACAGAATGTTGAGAACCTCAATTTAAAAATCTGCATTATTTGACCTTAACCTCACTATAGAAATCTGCAAATTCGTCACTCAGAAATAATATTCACCTAATACTTAGTCTTTTATTTAAGGGGCCAAAAAAGACTCCTACACCGATGAACCTACGACATAAAACCGCTTAGCCTTACCACCATCTTTCCTTAAACTACATAGTTCAGGAGTGTGTTCCTGAACTATGTAACGCCATAAAAATCAATAACAAACTTCCCAAAAAAGGAAACCAATACAAATTCATTCATAAAAAAAATAAAGAAGTATTGTTGGAAAACTGCTTTTACACTATTCAGGACTTACGGGGTTCATGATGTTTCTAATTTACTATACCACCATGTTATATAGGTACCCTATCGGGGGCGGCTCGATATTGAATTAAAACTATGTTTAATTCGATACTGTTTTTATATTCAGTACCTAATTATACTAGTATTTTATTTTATTTTTATTAATTTATTTGACAAGGCGACCATCCATGTCTACGCTCGACTCCCTTTCTTAATTTTATTATAAACAAAACCAGCCAGCATCGCCGGTGTAGCGGCCTCCTTGTAGTGCGGAGACATATACGATCTCCACAGTAACTTACTCAAGAAACAATTAAGATATTTAAATTTGTATTTGAACTGGACCGATAATTGAAATTAAAGTAAGCACGTAATTGCGAATTAATTTAATTTAGTTATGTATAGGTATTATCATATAGATAAGGTAAGATTTTGAGTTATTTAGTTGACGATATGACATCCCATTATGCCTAACTTATGGCTATTGCAAAGGACATGGCCACTGCAAACGCCAGGAAATTAAAAAGTCAAACTAATTTACTACTTAGTTTGATTAACAATCACGTGAAAATGAAGAAGTGATTTGGAAAAATTAATATCCTGTTTGACTAAAATATTAGTGAAGACAGACATGCAATCCTCCTACTAATATGTATTATAAATGCGAAATTATGTCAGTTTGTTTGTTCCTTTTTCACGTAAAAACTACTGAACGGATTTGGATGAAATTTAGTATGCAGGTACCTACTTTAAATTGTGACATAACTACTTTTTATTCCGTAATTCTGACGGGACCGTTTCCGTGGGAATTAGGGGATAAAAATAGCCGTTCCCGTGGGAATATCAAAAAACCCTTTCTTAGTGCTCCCCTACATCGTTGAGGGATCCTTTATGCAAAATTTCAGCTGAAGATGGAAGCGAGCCTCTACCCGAATCCTCAATCACTGTGGAGCTGGCTACCTTATCTCTAACCTCCGCAACACAACAGTGCTGAAAAACATTGTTATTGTGGCGTCAGACTTAGATAATATGGTGGTAGCTAGCCAGGCGAGCTTACAACAAGTCCTACCACCAACCAAACCTTGGGGTGATCTTAGACAGCACCCTTAGCTATAGAAAACACATAATAGAAACCAGTAAAAAGGCGATGACGGCCCTCATGCAGTGCAGAAGAGCCCGTTGGCAGGAACTGGGGCATGAAACCCGAAGTGGTCCAATGGATATACAGGGCAATCATACTACTGGGTTCGATCCCCGGACAAGACAAATATTTGTGTGCATGAACATGTCTATTTGTCTTGGTCTGTATGTTTAATATGTATATTATGTATGTATTTACAAAAAAAAAGTATATAAGTATGTTTATCTGTTATCTAGTATCCATAACACAAGTTCTTCATGATACTTAACGTGGGCTAGATAATTGGTGTGAATGTATGGAAATATTAATTTATTTATTAATTAATTAATTTATTAATTTATTTATTTACTGAGATTTCTCCACGAAGCCCTAGTATGGTGGCATAAGGCACAATTAGAATATAACAGAAAAGAACTCACAAAGGTACAAAGATTAGTCACCATCATGATATCAGGAGCCATGTGATCTAAGCAACTATAATGTAGGAAAAATAATAATATACAGCGACAGTCAAGCTGCCATCAAAGCCCTTCACAAATGGAGACTACCTCAGCCCTAGTAAAGGAATGCAAACAAAGCATTCAGGAACAAGAAACAAGCTACCACTTCATGGCAGAATGCCCATTGTATGCATCGCTGCGCTAGGAGCTCTTTGAAGCAGACAAGCTAAAAGAAGAGGATCTAAATCAGTTGACGATTTCAACTCAACAGGTACTGTAAGCGCACAGAAAGGTTCGTGGGTCCGACGCCGGTGGGGTGAACGATTAGCCGCCCCCCCTGTTTTCAGGGGACTTTTTCTTCGGGGAACTGGGTGAAATGGTTCCGACTAGGGAGATTAGTCACCCGTCCGGCCTTGCTGGTGTCCCCTCTCCAAAAAAAATTATAATAATAACCAAACCATACAATATGTACCCCCGCTGGGAATCGAACCCGGGACCCCTAGGTCTCATACTGGTGGTTGTTAGACCACAGAGGCGGTTAGAAACCTTTACAAAAGAAATCTACCTTTTATGTTAACACTGTTAAAAATAGCCTGGGTCAAAGAAGTAAAGTACCTGAAGTGAGTTAAAAATAGCTCTTTACTTCTAAAGTGGCTTTAGTTAAGTATACAATTCAATTAAAAAGTTACTCCATAAAGTTTTAATATAAGACGGCTAATGTTAGATTTGAACTCGTTGCCTTCAGCTTTAGCTTGGATATGTAAACAAAATGACGTAACGTAACATCTTTCCAGAAATACTCTAATGAATACTTACAAGTTGATTGGTTCCCTTCATAGTAAGCTACCTTCACTGCTGTTGCGTTAGAAACAATTGAAATTTCGAGAACTGTGAAACCAACTAGTTGATTATCTAACTCTGTTGCTAACAGATTTTGACTGAAATTGATTGAAAGTGCAGTTATAGTATTTTTAAGCTAGGATGATTCCTGTGACACTTTAAAATTTTCCGAATTGCGTATCTATGTCGCACAAGACAAGCAAAACTAGCACTACCGCGCGCGGACTTCTCGTCTCTCCAGAGCTCTCCTTAAACTCAGTAGACCGCTGTTACGTTTGATAACAGGGGCCATCACTGGCCACGGTAACTTTAACAAGCACCTTTTCAATTGGTCACTGACAGCCCACTATGCAGAGGCTGCATGGAGGAAGAAGAGACAGCTGCTCACATTCTGTTGGATTGTGACGGAGTAGCCCCTTACCGGTCGAAGTACCTCGGCTCACCAGGCAGTCTCCGTGAAGCCGTATCTGACGTGAAGGAGCTGGGAGCATTCCTGGTTGAGCTGGGATGGCTGGGATGGCTGGAGTGATCTGGCCTGACACCCTCCGGACGCAAAATAGGCTCAAAAAGTTGTCGAGTTGCGGAAACCGCCCGTATTGTATGAAGAAGGTCTAGGTCAGAAAAATGATTTTGAAAAAATATTTATTTACTGTAGAAATTTAAAATACCTTTAGAAATTTAAAGTATAATCGGTGTCTATTAATAACGTTTTAATGAGGAATTTTCCAAAGTAACATTTTTAAAAATCTCATAGATGGCGCTGTCCATCTCCTTTGACCTTTGCTAAGACAAAAACAATAAAAAGTAAAAATGTGCATGTAATGCACATTGCACATTTGTGCATAACATGCTTATTTTTTACTTTTTTAAATATACAAAAGGATCAACCAACGCACCGAAAAAAATATTAACGAATTCAGCGAAATGACCATGCCATAGAGAAATGACATTGAACATGACATTACTAGTCTACATAGAATTTATATATGATGCCAGTGTTGCCAGATGGCCAGATCGGTATGTCGCAGAAAAACGATCCTCAGGTAGCCCAAAATCGCGCAGAAACAATGATCACAAACTTCCCTTATTTTAGGTGCTGACCAAATAGCTATTTAAAGTTGATGTTTATTGATAATAATAATTTAATTGAATAGTTTTATGACCGGTGAACACTAGTCTTTATTGAATTAAAATTTAGCAGTCAGAAAATTATATAACTTATAATCAATATTTTGAGTGCGAGCTTATAGTAAACGATGCTAAATAGGGATTTACTTTACTCGAGCGTCATAGTCACCTATTGGGTTGCAAAGCCTAGATGATACGAAGAAACAAAATCTATTTAATGTATTACCATATTCATCGGTGGGGCTTTAGATTTTTAAATATGTAAAAAAATACTGTTGCATGGACATACTCGAGCGCGTCAGATATTGATAGCATCAATGTCCTACGTATTTTTAATAATATACGTATGTTAATCTGATCCTTTGCATGATGCGTGTGGACGTACGTAAGGGTTGAAAATGAAAAAAAAAATCGAGCGCGGCAGTATTTCTAAGGGGATGTTAAGTGAACCTAAAAAGCTCTCATTCAATAATCTGACGATTTCGATGTGCTGTGCTGTCTCATAATCTGACGATTATCTAGAGGGTTTCGCCTTATCTGAAAAAAATAATAATAATAAATCATTGAACTTAATTAATTGAAAAGCTCAGGAAATAGCGTACAAATAATAAAGAGCGTATATTTTTTATGTAGAATACTTACATTTATAAGAAAATAATAAAAAAAAAAATTAAAATATTTAAGTTTTTTTTTATGAATAACGTGTATATTTAATTATTTGAGAAGGTATACCTGATTCTGGAATATCCTCAAGAATATCCGGTTTTACGACTACATCTTCATACGCTTTGAGCAAATATTAAACTAGAAAATATACTAGAAAAAAGCAACTAATCTCATGTCGCCCTGACGGGATTCGAACCTGCATCTTGGGAATCCGGCCCAATGCACTAAGCAATAATGCTACAGAGACCTATGAGGACACGTCGAATTTTTCTAGTATATTCACCTTTCTACGGTGATGGCCACCATATTTTTCATTATCCTTGAATTATTTCCTTCAAAATTAAAAATAAATTAGCCACGCTCGATAATGTCGAGATGACGTTTTTCTTACAACTTTGTAGCCCACCCATTTCTTGACACTGACACTCTCAAATAGTCAAATTAGTGGAATATACACTTTTTAGAATGTAATTAACTCACTCTACCTTAATCTGACGCGCTCGAGAATTTCTGATGATCATTATTTTTTTACTAATCTAATCCTATATCCTCGACGGGCGGCCTCATATATGGGGCTCATATTTGGTGGAGGTACTTAACATGGTACAAGTTTTCCCCCTGTATATTAATCTGCCGCGCTTTAGTAAATCCCGAAATCCCCGCTTGGGCTCCCTATATTACTAATACAGAAACGCAACAACTTTCAATTAACTGTCTATTATAATTTTGTTGTTACCAGTGAAGTCAAATAGCCCAAAAATGGCGAAAAAAATTGTTTAACTAGCGCAAATTGCGACCATCGCAAAAAACGTAAAACTGGTCGCAATTTCGGTCGCTAGGTAGCCCAAAATACGACATATCGCCCAATCTGGCAACCCTGATCACAACAAACAAGAAGCAATGTTGTAGCTTTTCTCTTTTTTTCTGTCAGAACAGAACAAATGGCTATGCACATGCAGCCCGTAAGTAAATAATTTAGTTAAAGTTACAGGAGATGGACAGCGCCATCTATGAGATTTTAAAAGAACGTACCTTGGAAAATTCCTCATTGAATACGATAGATTTTTTTTGTATTGCAATGTTACTTGCGATTCCGAACAGGATAGAGATGAGACGCAACAGAATCGACAACTGCCGATGTTCATTAGTTGATAACAGTGAAAAAGAAGAAACTTAAAATTTTAAACAAAACAAAATTCAGCAAGTTTTTTGATGCTACAAATTAAATGTTTCTGCTGACATTACCATTGACCGCTTAATGTTTTATTTCACCACGAAAATAAGCACATA
The DNA here is from genome assembly GCA_910589605.1 of Chrysoteuchia culmella. NCBI lineage: Eukaryota > Metazoa > Arthropoda > Insecta > Lepidoptera > Crambidae > Chrysoteuchia > Chrysoteuchia culmella. The sequence goes on from OU342659.1 coordinate 15,529,129, forward strand.
CAATACTTTTTCTCATATAATTATGTTTACGTGAGATGATATAAGTTACGCTATATAACCGGATTCCACGTGGTACGAAAAGTAGTAAAATTTTTTTTTTCTAACAGTAAGTACATTGACTCTTAGAAAAAATCGACAGATAAGTCGATAGAATTTCACTATGGGACATCTCTCAAACTGTCAAACTTGAAACGTCACTGGAATAGTTGAAAATGACTGTACTATCTGACCAAGACAATTAGGCGCATGACAGGTGAAAAAAACTAAAAAAAATCTAAGTAAAAACCAATCATTTCAAACGCGGTCCCTAATCAATAAGTTAATCACTGTAGCACTAATTAATCACATAATAACAGAAGTGCGGTGATAGAAGTGGGCTGCAGGTGCCAAAAGTGCAAAACGGCATTCCTGTCATGCGCCTAGTTGTCTTGGTCGTGTAGTAGTTACATAGTTGTCATTGTCGCATTGATTTTTACTAAAGCAGCAATGTGACTGCACTTTCAATCAAACGTTGATAAAAACAAGTTTAATAATCAGGGAGGCGGGCCATGCCAAAATGTTCGAATCCAAATACTTAGTTAAGGTTTCATTTATAACACTGAAGAACACAAGAGCGAGTTTATAAGTACCTAGTTTGTCAGCTACTGTTTTTGCGAGAAGCACAAACCATTCCCTTTGTCGTCGTCGTCTCAGCCACATAACATCCACTGCTGGTGATAGGCCTCCTCCAAAAGGAGGGGGTTTACCATAATCGCCACGCTTGGCAGGCGGTTTGGCGATCGCAGTATGGCCAAGTTTGCAGGAGACGCTGCTGCCCATCTCCTGAAGGCTGACTCCCTTAGTCGCCTTTTACGACACCCACGGGATGAGAGGGGGTAGTGCTATTCTAAGCCGACACTACACAGCACATCTCCCTTTGTTTGCTCCCTTTGTGTGTAACTTGAATTTGCTGATCTTTCGTCGTTAACGAACCGATTTGACAGTTTTTTGTAATTTTTTCTAAATCTTCAGAAGAAGGCTCACAAAACATAAGAAAGAGATAAAGTCGTAAGATGGCTTAAATCCTAAATCAAGCGACGTCACTTTTAACTTTACCGACCTCCGTGGTAGAGCGGTGGTGGTTTCAAGGTGTCCCCAACTCTGAGGTCCTGGATTGGAATCCCAGTAGGGGCAAATGTTTGTATGAATACGAGCATTCGTACCTGGGTCATGGACGGTGAACCATGTACGTATAAATATATATTTCTACACATAACTACTTATATATAAATAAATACCTTTGGGTTCAAATGGCGTACCATTTTGGCAAAATTGAGTTATATATACCATAGGTGGCCAAATTATTAGGGACAGTACTGAGATTTTTAATATTTCTAGCTTCATTGAATTTCTGTAACAAATGATTGTTTGAAGGTCTTTTATGTATTTTTAATTATTTTTGTATTCTATTGGGATCATTAAAACAAAAAAAAAATATACAAATAATTTTAGTTTTTTCGTATATTTTGTAATGCCGTCTTTTGATGCAATAAGTGCTTTTATGCGCCGCGGCATGCTCTTAATGCACTTTTTTGCATTTTTCTGTAGCGTGGCGTTGTTATTCCATTCTTGGATGAGAGTTTCTATTAATCTTGATTCCTATCAAGCCCTAAGCTAAGAAAGGATCCACGGTAGAGCGAGCTAGCCCAGAAGGTGCCTATTCACCCTTGATTATCCCGCAGTGCATCTCGATGTCCGCTGAAACGAGGGGCTGGAGGTATGAGCTCATGCAGCTCCTGAGCGCACTCTCCAAAGTATAGTCTGTAAAAGACCGAGCAACTTTGCGGCCGTAAGCTAGTGTGTGATGCTTGCTCTTCGCCAAATTTTTGCCGCCAATTAACCTCTCAGCTTTGTGTTGAATCGTGTCCAATTTAGTATTTCACTGAGCCATCCCAGAGGTGATGCATCCAACATCCAACTCTGTGGTCTAGTGGTAACAATCACAGCCTGGTGTCAGACCCAAAGTCTCGAGTTCGATTCCCAGTGTATATATCTACATATTGTATTCAGTTTGGTTAGTGATAGGACTTGTTCTAAGTCCGCCTGGTGGTAGCTACCACCATGTTATCTAAGTCTGACACCATAGCAACAATGTTTTCCAGATTGTTGTGTTCCGGCAGTTAGAAATAAGATAATCAGTTCCTCAATGATTAAATATCATTTTTCGTTCTTCTCTCCTGAAAAATTTAAAGGTTTTAATTTATACTCCAATTGAACCCAAAGGTATCGTATGTATAATTATATGTATTTATATCCGTTACCCTAGTATCCCATAACACAAGCCTTACACTTCTTACTTTGGGGCTAGGTTAATTGGTGTGAGTGTAAGAAATATTTGTTATTTACGTTTTCATGGCATAGTCCCTATTTTCGAGGCAAGACTTCTTCAATTGGGGGAAAAAGGGTACAGTGGGTCCTAATAACAAGTGGCGGCGATTTGCGGCCGTTTCTGGTGCCTGTGTCTAATGTGTGGACCATTTGATCGCAACGGTGCCCAAGTGCATTATTAAAAGCTCTAGCAAACACCGATCTAGTGGTCACTGGTTTCACTAAACGCGCAAAAAAAACTTTTTTCGTGAAAAAGTGACATATTTTTTTTACGACGTGATTATTGTTGCATTTATCCCTACACCTACAAGCGCTTGCAATGCAAGAATTATATTCACAAACAACATTAAAAACCTACAAATGCGCATTGGGCCCGGCCGGCCTGATAGATCATGAAGTTGTTTAAAAAAAACCGGCCAAGTGCGAGTCGGACTCGCGCACCGAGGGTTCCGTAAAATATTTTTTATTGTATGATGTAACTAAAAATTTACGGTTTTCGCAATTTTTCCTTTATCTGTACTATAAGACGTTACTTCGTACCAAATTTCAAGATTCTAAGTTCACGGAAAGTACCCTGTAGGTTTTGATTCCCGTGCGAGTTTCAAAAATTTGCGGAAATTTGCGGCATAAACGGCTGTATCTTTTGATTGCTTTGGCTTAGAAGTTTGATTTTTTCACAGTGGAGCTGTGAAAAAATCAAACTTCTAAGCCAAAGGGACAGTAGACCTGAGTATTAGATATATATTTCAGTTTGATACCTCCGCGCGTTCCTGAGAAAAACGGTCTTGACAGACGGGCGGACGGACGGACGGACAACGAAGTGATCCTATAAGGGTTCCGTTTATTCCTATTGAGGTACGAGACCCTAATAATGTGTAAAAATTCTTCGAAATCTTCGAAAAACATTTATTATGGGCGTGCGTACCAAAGCTACTTATGGTTTCTAAAGTATTGGTAGTAAAAAAGTTATTTTAAGTAGTTTATTTAAAAATTCTTTACATAAATACATAGACTGCAAATTTTATTGTATTTTGTATAGAATTTATTTATGATCAGTTTAAAATTCATAAATAAATTATGGTAACAAAGCAGCGTATTTTTAAGGTGATAGCTAATTGTTACCGCCTCTGTCGTCTAGTGTTAACAACCACCGGTATCAGAGCCATGGGTCCCGGGTTCGATTCCCAGCGGGTATACATTCAGTTTGGTTGGTGGTAGGACCTGTTATAAATCCGCCTGGCTAGCGACCCCCAACTTATCTAAGTCTGACGCCATAGCAACAATGTTTTCCAGATTGTTGTGATCTGGCAGTTAGAATCGCTTGCTTCCATCTTCAGCCTTATCAATATTTAACATCAGGTATGATGAAGGCTCCCCTTTCTCCGTAAAAAAGTCGCTACTAACATAGCTATTTTTAAGATGATAGCTAATGAATAATGAATTTGATAAACAAACAGAATTAAAAGTATTTTGGCAATTTTTATAGCACATCACGAGCTCTCTGAGTGAATTGACTGGTATTCGAGATAAATATTTGGACTATCAATGCCAACATTTGATAGTCAGTGGGTTAGAATATTAAACTGAGTTTATTTTAGCTAGTTCTGAATCATTACAGTTCGTTGAAAACGTACTTGGCAATTAGTGATTCAATAGACAAAATTAGGTTTAATTTTGTTGGTGTAGTGTGTTCCATTTTGGTTTTGGAAATCTAGACCGCTAGGTCCATAAAAAGTAAAGAATATGATATAAATTGAAAAAAAATTGTAGTTATTTTCTGCCCGTACAAGGATATCGTCCACGTGGAATTAAAAATGAGTGTACGATATAAAAAAAGTATAATTCAAAAGATGTCCTGACAATAACGAACAAAAAATAATAATCCATTTTGGAGGAATCGTCGTTCGAAGTTATGAATAAACGTATTGTAATGTACGTTTAGTCCGGGAACTTTCTGGTCTGGCTATTCTCGCGTCTTCAACATCTCGAATTCGAAATTTTTTGGAGCCATAAATCTATATTTAAAACTAATATATAAAACTCAAAACAATCTTCAACATTAAATTCAACATTATCATTGAAACTAAATTATTTTGACCTTAGTAAAGGTTTTACTTACATTTTCAATAAAGAAATTATGGTTTGAAAATTTTCGAATTCGACATATCTAACGAACGACCTACGAAACGAAAGATATCGCATTAACTACACAGTGAATAAGCAAGGAGAAGGTTTTTCTATGCTAAATTTCTTCAACTTTAAAATCGAACCAAATGTCACAAAAAATAATAATTTAAAAGTGTCTACGTGCGAAACGGACGAAAATTTTTCGGACCAAATGTCACTAACTCGAGTAATGGCAAACTTTCTATTTTTTTAAGAACTAAGTTTAAGGAATCATAAAGCAAATCTCAACGTAGATGAAGCCAAGACAACTATAGCTAGTGGTAATTATAAAATATATATATTCATATATATTCAAAATTATATATATTCAAACCAAACGGAGTCTTAACAACAACCATTAGCATAACTCGAGTTTTGTAGAAAAGTTCCTTAATCAAGTAATAGCTACGTATGGACATTTATTTTATTGTAATCGGAACAGAGCCATTAGATTTGGACATTATGACTTCATCGCGAAGATCTGAAAGCGTCGTACCCTTACATTTCTAAAGCTACAAACGTGTTAAGGCGCTATACGGCTGAAGCAAGATAGCAATGAGAAAAAGACGTGCGCGGGAGCGAGACCGATTATGCACACTAGGCGAAAAAACCACGAAATCAAGTCTTCGTAGTAAATAATTATAGCGATTAAAGATAAATGAAACTACATGATGCTAAATATTATTGGTGTCCAATAAATAAACCTATTTCCAATAGTATAAGTAACCCCATTTGAGAATATAATCTTGAATTTTCGTATTTTTGAGGTCATTTCGAAAAAAAGTGTTGACGCAAAATCATATAATCGTATTTCTAGTACATTAAAAATCTAGATAAAGGTATGAAGAAATAGTCCCTGAATTGTTACATCTTTTCCCATCCTATAGTTTTCCGTATAACGTCTAAAAAAACGCTGTTTTTTTCCAAGTCTATAGTAGGGGTATTTGATCCTGTTTTATAACATTTGAACCATGAGACGTAACGCGGTTAACTTGATAAATTTATCACCGAGTAGTATAAGTACCGATCACTTTATTTCCTCGCAGTAAGGTTCAAAATCAGAGACACAAAAAAATTGCTAATGCTAAGAAGTTTGTTATTGTGGTCTATTGAAATTCTCTGGTTTGTGGTGTTTCTTATAGATGCAGGTTTCGCGGTCACAGGTGTTCAGATTTTAATTATGTGATGGCTATTTTATTACTGCTTCTTTTGATTGTTCTTTAGAATTTTACTTTGTTTATGACTTCATTGGCGCAGACGTGTAATAAACGTAAATTAGAATAAAGATTTATTGGTATTCGCAATCGGTTATTTAAGGGAATTGTGTACACTTTTCCCGGGAATCCCGGTACTGTGGCGCATTAACTGGCACCGGTACCAGTGCAAGGGGAGCCGGTACTCTCGGTTCTCAATAATATTTAAAAATAATTGAAATGAATGGGGTACTAATGCAAAACCATAAACAAAATGTATTAACGAGTAGTTGACAATTACTGCATAGTTTCTTTATATATTTTCCATGATCAAAAAGTCTTTCTTACAGAATTCGTGCACTTGAGGCCATTATATTTTCTGACGATACCTACGGCCTGCCATATTTTCAATCATTTTAGATCATCCCCTAATAATTTCAAAGTTTACAAACTTACCTTTAAGCTCCTACTGTCTCAAAAGAGAAACTGGAAATGTTATAACATATGGTTTACCAAGTTATTAGACTTTTGCATTCCAAATTCATATCGGACAAACCAAGTACGAAAAGCATTGCAGTAATCTGAACGTGAATAAATCCTCCTGATGGTATACCAGCCATAGTTCTTAGGACTTATACTTCTGAGATAACCCCGCTTCGTATTAACAAAGTCACAGAAGCTGGCCAATGAACAATACAACCTGAGCCTAAAAATTTCATATTTTGTGTTTGTTTATTTTGTACCTTATCTAATTACGGAGTTTGTGTTTCATTGAAGAGGCCCGCGATACGTCAATCTTTCATACAACCGTAATACCAAAATAATTTAAAATTTGAGTATGATTGACTATACTTGTAATGTTATTTGGATTAAGACAGTATTTATCTAGGTTTCTATTTAAAAAAAAAAACAAAATATCTACACAATAAAAAATAATGCCAATTATTTTTTTTCATACAAACTTGCAATTCGTTTTTATTTTTAATTGGGTAAGTTAAGATTTCTTTTCACAGCAAATACAGAAAATAATGCTCTAATTTAGTATGGGGAGCTGACCGGTCGCCAGCCTCTTAAGTTGTTATCTTTTAGTTGTTTTTATTTTATTTTGCGTGTCTATATGAGTCGCGCACCGATAGGCTCAGCCAGAATACCAGCGTTGCCGTGACACACCTTGTGTCAAAGCAACACATCCTATTGGCCAGGCCATGCATCATTTATTTATGTTTATTTTATTATATCTATTCTAATTATTATTTTGTGTTGTTGTCGTTTCACTATGTTGTATATATATTGTGTGAACGTAAATCATCTCTCTCTCTCTCACTCTCTTTCAAATAGGGCAGTGGTGCTGACCCTGCCAATTTACTGGCCCATCTAGTCACACCCATTTGTTGCACAATAAGTGTACTAAACACGTTTTGTTTTTTTTTAATGAATGACGGGGAGACTCTTAGCCTTCATCATACCTGCTGTTATGTATTGATAAGACTGAAGATGGAAACGAGCCTCTACCGGAATCCTCAATCACTGAGGAACTGGCTATCTTATCTCTAACTGCCGAAACACAACAATGCTGAAAACATTGTTGTTATGGCGGCAGACTTAGATAAGATGGTGGTAGCCAGCCAGGCGGACTTATTACAAGTCCTACCACCAACCAAATACAATATGTACCCCCGCTGGGAATCGAACCCGGGACCCTGGGTCTGATACCGGTGGTTGTACCACTAGACCACAGAAGCGGTTACGTTGTCTTAGTTAGGCTTCTCTCCGGCGTCAAAAGAAAAATGAATACCTTCTGAGCAACCCTCAAAATGGGCGATACAATCGAGATGTATGGTAAGGAGCACGCTGTCTCTATTGATAACTCGGAGGCTATTTACACGGTTTGAAATTAAAGTCTTATTGACATGGGTCAGGTCAGTTCAATCAAAATCGAGGCATGTCTGTTCTCCACTAAAAGACCGATTCCTTTCTGTTTTGATGTGTCATTCTCACGAGCTCTCAATTTAGACTGTTTCATTGAAAGTAAAATTAGCGTGAAAAAAGGTTTGCTTTATTGGCAAAGGTGCTGTCATGCCATGCATGAAGTACAGTTCTCACCTTTGAAATGGTTCTCCCTATACCAGCTTCACACGCTTGATTCCAAAAGGACAAAAAGTTTTTTTTAATAAGCTCCAAAGCCTTGAGCATAAATGGAAACTAATCAAGCAAACAGGAAGGCTGCAACCTTATCGATTTTTTTATTGGATACATTTCGGTTAGTATGCAGCTTAGACATGCTTATTCCACCACCTCCTCTCCACAAAATATTATGGATAACTCAAAGTCTCGCACTTAGCATAATGCTTAAAATTTTGCCGTCTGTACCGTTTGAATGAAACTTCCTTGCTTGATCCGAGTTTCTAAATAACCAGGCAAGTGTGATGATCGTAGATTGCATTATCGCTTGCGATCGGGCACGATAGCGGTCAAGCGCCGACCTATTACAAATTAATGTGACTTTGTAATTTCGACTTATTTTTTATAAAACTTGTATTCACGTTTTCATATAAGTACTCATTCTAAATCGCTCAATATGACAAAAATATATTATTTTTCGATAGGGGTTTCTTAGTACCGGGAGCACCGGTATTCCCGGTTGCATCTCTCTCTGCTGCCTACGCTGTTAGAAAATGCAGACAACTGACTGATATAGAAACTGCTAGGACTGTGTATTTCAGTTATTTTCACAGTATCATGTCGTATAGTATTCTTTTGTGGGGAGTAGCAGCTGACATTAATACAATATTTATACTACAAAAACGAGCTATAAGGGCCATTTAACATCTCTTCGGGAAAAATTTAAAGAAATTGGTATACTGACAGCTGCTTCTCAATTTATTTTAAACTGTATACTTTTTGTACGGCGTAATATCAACCTGTATACCAAACATGGTGATTTGCACGATCGTAATACTAGAAATAGAAATAAACTTATTATGCCTCGGTACCGATTAAAGAAGGTCTGTGGATCTTTTATGGGTCTAGGTGTATTATATGTGTGTATCTATAATAAAATTCCAGATAATATTTATACTTGCCTTTCGAAAAGTTTAAGCTTAATGTAAAAGATTGTCTTCTCAAGAAAGGATATTATACTATAAAAGATTACTTGAATGACAAAACAGCTTGGTCATAAATATTTCGTTTTATTTTTTCGAGATTGTAGCCGTGTCAATCAATTAATGTTTAGTAAAGTGTTAGATTCAACTTTTAACGCAGGTAGCTTGAGTATGTCATGCTCACTCAACGTTTCTTCGGCGGTGTTGTGTGAGGCGGGTCGTTACGTTCCCTAAAATATGGATGAGCGAAGCGATGGCTGGTTCATGCGTCATACTCGTGAACGGGTGCCGCCAGCGGAAATGGGTCTACTTCAGCCTGCTTATCTTAATGTTGTGCTTAAAGCTTAAGATTCTTGCCGGTTCTTCTCGTTACATGGTCTCCCGCCGTAGGGTTTGTGAACCGATGGCGTAGCTTCTTTGACGTTCATAAGTGCTTGTAACAGCCTAGACTGAATATATGATTTTGACTTTGACTTGACATCGCCGATCAGTACCGGTACCGAAAAAACTTGAAACCTACCACGGTTCTGTATGCCCTATTCTAGAGGTATTTTCCAGTTACTCGGTTAAGTTTAACTTAAATTACTTTAACGCTAGAGGTATTTTTTTTAGTAAAAAATTATAGATATTGAGATTCTAATATTTTTGGTTATATGCAATATTTCTAATACACATGTGAGATGTGATGTATATTAAGTTATGTTTTTTTTATTTTTTAGACTTTTCAGTGCTCTTCCAAAACCTGGATGTCAGACTGATTACTGTTTTTTTAATCTTTAGGTATACAGGGTGTTAAAAAACCCAAACCGAAGCCGCAATATATGCATAATGTACATCAAAACTAGATAAGAATATTTATATATAATTGCTGGGAAACGACTTTTTAACCGACTTCAAAAAAGGAGGAGGTTCTCAAGTCGACTGTATTTTTTTTTTTTTTTTATGTATGTTCCACCATAACTTCGCCAGTTGTTAACAGATTTTTATAATTCTTTTTTTATCTGAAAGAAAATGGTTTATGTGTGGTCCCATATAATTTTTACGAAGATCTAGGCTAGTAGTTTTTTCATAATCCTGAAAAATATCAATCACCTTTTGGCAAATAGTCGTATACCTAGATGACATCATTGTTGTGTATGGGCTGATTTTTAGTGTAAGTAACGGCACATAATGTAACAAAAAAATCTGAAATAAAAACATTTTATAAAAAAAAATCAAACCGACTTCAAAAAGTAAAAAATAAAACTTATGGAGTCGGTGCTATTGAATTTATAGGTCAGAGGAGCTGAATAAAATACGGAATAATGAATTGTAAAATAATAATTATATTCAGTTTAATTCTTTTCACTAGGAAGCTAATACGACCGATTCCTAACACAGCAGAATGCAAGAGAGAAGTGAGAGTGATTACAAAAGGTACGAGAGAATGATCGAATGAGTGAGGTTGATCGAACGAATGAGCATTTAAGTGGGGATTGAATGAACAAGTATACTTTGGCATTTTCTAGTCATGTAACTTTCCTTTTATTATAAAAACATAACAAATTATATATTAATCTTATTGATTAATTTTTTGCCAATAAAATAGAATAATAAATCCTACACGCCCCCTCAAAAATTAATCACATTATACAAACAAAATAATATCCTAAACAGTACATATAACTTCCTAGTGTTCCTGGGAGATACAATATAACATAGCCCAACATTTGTTGCAAGGGTAAGGAAAAACCCAGAAAAACCTTACCAGACTATTCATTCTTAAACTGTTAACAGAATGATCAATAATAAACTCTATACAATCAATAAATGAAAAGAAAAATAAATATTTTGTTTTATTCTAATCCCATTTCACGTCTCATTTTTAGAAATGTAACCGCAGGTAACGGCTTTGTAAGCCCATCAGCTAACTGGGCACCTGTGGGAATACAATAATTTGATCACATTTTTTGCAACTTGTTCTCTTGAAAAATGATATTTGATGTCAATGTGTTTTGACCTATTATGATTAGTAGGGTTATTTGCAATGCTTATGCAACCATTATTATCTTCATAAATGATTATTGGTTTTTCAATGTTTAAACCAATTGTCATAGCTAGTGATTTGAGCCAAAGGGCCTCCCTAACAGCTTCATACAACGCCATGTATTCAGCCTCTGTGGAAGAAGCTGCTACTGACAGCTGCTTTTTCGTGTTCCAGGTTATTGTGCACGATTCGAATAACTTGAATAAATAGCCCGTGGTACTTTTTCTATCATTAGTGTTACCGCCCCAATCAGAATCGGCGTAACCACACAATATATGATTAAATTCATATTTTTTATACACTAATTTGAGATCAATAGTACCTTTTAAATATCTGAGTACCCTTTTAAGGCATTGCCATAACTCTTTGTTATTTTTATTCGTGTATCTACTCAAGATATTAACACTAGTACTTAAATCAGGACGTGTACATATCATTATGTACATTAAGCAACCAATAACGTTTCGACAAGGTGCATTATAATTATCTTCAGCATTTAATGCTTCATAATTTAATTTACTCTCTAATGGAGTACTGACAGGATTGCAATCAATCATATTAAATTTTCTTAAAATAGTTTTGATATATGCACTTTGGTCTAACGTTATTTTATTGTCATATCTAGTTACTTTTATACCAAGAAATAATTTTATGTCATTTAAATCTGTCATTTTAAACCTTGTCATAAGATAATCTTTAAAACTATTCAAGATTTCAATATCACCGCATACAATTACCAAATCGTCAACATAAAGTACTAAGTATATGTTCTTCTGAACATTTCCTTTATTTAACATATATATACATCTATCAACAGATGAATTCTGAAAACCCTTTTCTAATAAACATTGTTCAAATAGTTCGAACCAGCACCGAGCCGCTTGCTTAAGACCGTAAAGAGCCTTTTTTAATTTGCAAACATGATTATTAGGATTATTTAAACCTTTGGGAACTTTCATGTATATTTCTTCTTTTAGTAAACCATTTAAAAACGCAGTTTTAACATCCATATGATGTATTAAGAGATTATGTTGATTAGCAAAACTAATGATAAATCTAAAGCTTGCTATTCTGGCTACAGGTGCAAATGTGTCGTGGTAATCAACTAAATATTCTTGGCTAAAACCTCGTGCTACGAGGCGTGCCTTGTATCTTTGAGGTTTTCCGAATTCATCATGTTTTATATTAAAAATCCACTTACAATCAACAATATTTTTATCACTGGGAGTAGGAACTAACGTCCAGGTATCATTTGCTTGTAAGGAATTTAGTTCTTCCTTTACAGCATCTTCCCAAAAAACCCTATCATGACGTGTTTTAATTTCATCGTAAGAACTTGGAACTTTACAAAGAACAGATCGAGCACTTAACAAACAGTCAAAATCGTCATCGGTTTCTATATATGATACGGGCACACAGTTCTTAAGTCTATCACTCCTTCTTAGTTCAATAGTTTGGTTACTACTGTTTTTATTGTTACAATTATTATAAGAAGTGGAATCAATAACATTTTCATCTAACTTGCGAATTTTATTTGGACGCTCAAACTCATCAGATTTATTTGTATCTGATTTATTACAGTCAGAATTTTGCGACTTAATGGACACTGATTTAGGTATTTGGTAATCATTATCAGTTTTGTCCCGAGTATATTTGTCACTATACTCTTCAGGCTTAAACTGAGGCCTGGATTCAAGAAAATTTGTCTCATCAACTACAACGTCCCTGACAGTAACGAATCTTTCGCAATTTGTATTCCAAACTTTGTAACCGTTTGGTTCGTACCCTACCAGAATACCTTTCCATGACTTTTCGTCAAATTTTGCTTTACTGGTTTTATCATGTACATACACAGTTGAGCCAAAAACTTTTAAATATTTAATTTCAGGTTTCTTATCGTGCCACATCTCGAATGGTGTTTTAGATTGTTTCAAGGCCCTTGTTGGAGTAATATTTATTAGATTTACTGCAGTTAAAACTGCTTCTCCCCAGAAAACTTTATCTAATTTTGCACCAAGAATCATAGATCGAGCCTTTTCTGTTACAGTTCTAACCATTCTTTCTGAAACACCATTCTGTTGTGGCGTTCGCGGTGTCGATAAATGGTAGGTTATACCTTTTTTAGAACAATAGTTTTTCATTTCGGTAGATAAATACTCTCCACCGTTATCAGAATATAAATTAACTAATTTCAAATTAAATTTGGCTTCAGCTTTTGCAACATAATCTTTAAAAGCATTAAACACTTCTGATTTATATGTTAGTAGGTACACAACACAGTAATGCGTATATTGATCCACAAAAAGCACATAATAGTTTTTATTGTCAATAGTAGAAGGAGTGATAGGTCCACAAACGTCGGAGTGAACGACATACAATGGTCGTTTAATGTAACTCTTATCTTTACATTGATTAAAAGACAAACGCGTCTGCTTCCCATTTATGCAAGGTTCACACAAATTATCATTTGGGACTACCGATTCAATTTTATTTGTGTCATTTGTCATTTTATTCCTTTGTAACTCAATAAATTTACTTTTGCTAATGTGGCCTAAACGTTGGTGCCATATTTCATAGTTATTCTTATTAACATTGTACACTTGGGAAACAGTGCGGCTAATAAATTCAGGTACTATAAAGTCTACAGCAATTAAATTGTTCAAAGACTTACCCCGCATGATGGTTTTACCATTTTTACATATGTGTGTTCCTTCTTGATCAAAAACGATAGTGAATCCAGCTTGTTGCATCCTCGAGACTGACAGTAGATTATACGGGACCTCTGGACAGTACAAAACGCCTTCCAAAACTCCTGCGATGCCCATGTTGCTAATGACATTCAGGTTGCCTTTCTTGTGTGCTGAAATAAATTCACCATGCTTAGCAATGGATATTTTCAAAGGTACATTCAAATTTAAAGAATTTGTGAACAACTCTTCCCTGTTTATAATGTGGTCAGAAGCACCGGAGTCTAAAATAAAAGTTATTATATTTTTATCCATGTCCTGATCTTGATGGTCAGCAGTCATGAATACAAAGCCAGAAAAATCGCTTGTTTTTGAAGGTTCAGTTAATTCAACTGCTTGTACTGTTCTTGTCCTTTCCAAAGTGTTGTTTTGTTGATTTAAACGTTTCAAGTAATAACAGTCATTTTTAGAGTGTCCTTTCCGGCCACAGTGATAACATTTTACAAAAGATTTCTTCTTAGATTTGTAATTCTTCTGATTGTTATTACTATTGTAATTTTTCTTCTGATTGTAACCTGAACTATGTCCTTGTCTTGAACTATTAAACCTCTCTTTATGAACTACTTCTCTTTTATTTTCTACATGTAAAACTTTAAAACTTGTATCACAACTCTCATTCTTCAATTTCACTTCGTAATCTAAAAGCCGCGTTTTCACAAATGCCAAGGTCATATTATCATCAGTTAAAGTTTCTATGGCTGTCATAACACCATCATAATTTGGCGGTAAAGTCAACAACAAATGTGCCACCTTATCGGTTTCATCTAGTTTTGCTCCAGCAGCATGCAATTCAGTAATCAAATCATCAAATGTAGCAAAATGTTTCATTAAAGGGACATCACCTTGTAATTTTAACGATAACAACTTTTTTCTCAAAGCTAATTGTGTCGCAATACTTTTACGTTCATAAAGTGAATCTAAACTTGCCAATATTTCCCGCGCCGTAGCATCTTCTTTAGCGAATCCAAGATAAGAATCAGATAGATATTCGATTATCACACTCTTTGCAATTCTGTTGCTCTTTTCCCACGTACTGCATCGAATAATTGGTTCTTCGTCGATCACTTTTATCACATCTAACTCACACAGCAACGCACGCACACGAAATTTCCAAACACTGTACTTTTCTCCATCAAAAGGTTTAATATTTCGCTTGCTTTTTAAATTTTCCATGATGTAAAATTATAACGAGGGTAGACGTGAAATGAAAATAAATTATACACTTTTAAACGCGAGAACTGGGCCCATAACCTATTGAATTTATAGGTCAGAGGAGCTGAATAAAATACGGAATAATGAATTGTAAAATAATAATTATATTCAGTTTAATTCTTTTCACTAGGAAGCTAATACGACCGATTCCTAACACAGCAGAATGCAAGAGAGAAGTGAGAGTGATTACAAAAGGTACGAGAGAATGATCGAATGAGTGAGGTTGATCGAACGAATGAGCATTTAAGTGGGGATTGAATGAACAAGTATACTTTGGCATTTTCTAGTCATGTAACTTTCCTTTTATTATAAAAACATAACAAATTATATATTAATCTTATTGATTAATTTTTTGCCAATAAAATAGAATAATAAATCCTACAGGTGCTAGTTAGCTAAGGTCAAAAAAAATATAGTTAATAGAAGTGCAATGTAGAATGCTTTGGCTGGCACCGACTCCAAAAGTTTTATTTTTTACTTTTTGAAGTCGGTTTGATTTTTTTTTATAAAATGTTTTTTATTTTTCGTTTTCAAAACATGGGTATAATTTTTACACGTAAAAAATCGCGTGCAACAAGTTGTGCGTGTGTCTAGAGGGTCCAGTTTCTTTGATCAGTTTTAATAGTCATTGCTGTTTTGTAACTTTAAACGATAATCTTTAAAAATAAATATTGACTTTGATCCTCGATAACTCATTAACTATCAGGTTCCCAGATTTTTCCCCATACAATAAATTTAAAATAACGATGGGGCGAATACGTTGTTTTCTTTTTCGGTATCGGTCTTTTAACACTCATGGTAATTACGCACCTTTGTCACCGAGACGAGCAGAATGGGTGCACTTTTTTCACTCATTTCACATCATTCACTCGCCAAGAGGTTTCTACTGATGTTGGTGCGACATTTGAGTTTTCGTATTACCGTAATAGCGACCTTGCATGTACGCCTATATACGAGTACATAGATTCGCTTTACGTCTGAAATACCGCCTCCGAAGTCCGAACGCGTGAGTGAAAAGCGAGCTATATCTACACATGCAAGGTCGCTATTCGGCTGATCGCCACCCGTTCGCCATGCCACTACTCGCGAAACGAGTGAATCAAGCATAGAGCTAAGTTAATGACGTTGAGTTTTTCAACTTTAACTGAAGTAACGATTTCTATTAATAACATCATATCCCGTCAGGGCAACATGAGACTAGTTGCTTTTTTCTGGTATATTTTCTTGTTTAATATGTATCACATAAAAATAGCATAGTAAAATGTAAAATGAAAAAGTTATAATTAGATGGCTGATTCATCTTAATCGATAGTCAAACATCTGTAAAGATATTTCTTTTGAATGCGAGGATATTTCTCTCATTGATGAAGCGACGGTGCCCAACACCGTAGAACAGTGAATATACTAGAAAAATTCGTCGTGTCCTCATAGGTCTCTGTAGCATAATTGGTTAGTTAGTGCATTGGGCCGGACTCCCAAAGATGCGGGTTCAAATCCCGTCAGGGCGACATGAGACTAGTTGCTTTTTCTGGTATATTTTCTTGTTTAATATGTATCACATAAAAAAAGCATTGTAAAATGCAAAATTAAAAAGTTATAATAACATTATATCGTAACGTTTTACATATAACATAATAAAAGCAATATGCTTGTAAGTAGCTATGCACAAAAATGTAAAAAAAAAATATAATTGTTTTTTTGCTGAGTACAAACAAAACACAAGCCATGGCAAAAAGTGTTATAAATAAATTAAACTCGATGGTTTATTAAGCGCATTAATTTAACAGCTTTGTTTTAATACAACGACATTAATGAGAATTCTAATTACCTACGTAATAATATTATACTTAATTCATTCTATTTTATTGTTGACAACACACAATTATAGAAGGTTTATTGTTTTTCATTTATGCTTGAAAATAAAACTTATTATACTTAATTAATTAGATAATAAGGCTAAAGCTGTCATAACATTTGTAAGGAAGATGTTTATTAAATGTCAAGGTGAAAAACTCTGTATTTTTTAAAGTTTGATGTCCCACGGGCATGCCCCTAAATGTAATAAATTATAAAGTAGAATATATAATACAAAAAAAAACTATTTGTCTTCTTATTGTTCAGACAGGACTCAAACCCGCAATGTTCGGGAGTCCGGCCCAAATGCTCTAACCATTGAGTTACCGATACTTATGAGGGCACGGGAAGTTGTATTTTTATAGTTATCACATAAAAATAGCATTGGAGATGGAGAAAAAGTAACTTATTTTACCTTTACTTAGATTCATTTTAAGGTTTTGTAAAATAAAATCCATTTCATTTGAAGATATAGCGGAATTTGTTAAGAATAACGTGATGTTTACCATGTTTGTATTAAAAAAAAAATACTTACATGGTAAAAATCCTGTTATTCCCAAAAATTAGTAATAGTAATCTTAAACGCTTAAAGTGTGAATTTGCTTGTTCAAAGAACAAAAACATTCCGAAGGTACTCGAGAGGGATCGAGTAGCATCGATACTTCATCGGTAGGGTATCGGAAAATGTCGATAATGGAGAAGCGATCGGAAAGTACTAGGCTGACAGAGTTGAACAGGAGTTCTTCCGAACCGATCAATAGCCAATACTATACCCATCCTATTCTCACACCACCGCATCGACAGGTGTCCGTGCTGTGAGGCCAAAGCACAACTCAGTCAAAGGATTATTGGTCTTATTGTGTGGACCATAAGGGTTTTACGGAGACCGGGAAATTATTTTTATTCTTTTTACTTCCGCTCGGATGTCTGCACAGCTGATGAGACTAATCATTGTTATGGTCAGTGCGTGTTTCCTTCGATTCATGTATAATGAAGCGTATCGTATCTGTAATTAGTTTGTTAGTCATTGGTTTTATTATACTTTGCATATAAAAAAAATAGTCATTCAATGTCTGTATTATCCAGCACATATCAGATGGACTTGTTACATAGGTTACTTTTTTTATGTCATAATTTTCTAAATTATAGATAAGCCCTCTCTATTGCAATCGCTACACCCTTGCAGGGTGTCACATGAACTGTACTTACTTGTAACATCCTTGTAAACTTTCTGACATGCAATAAATAAATAATAATACATAAATAATAATCAAGCTCTTTAAAATGTGTTAATCATTGTCGATGGCATGATGACAATAATGTTATAATTGTTCATCTTCATCAAAACTTTTCTCAAAATTCCAAGTGGCGCGAAATGACGCAAAGACACTGCCCTCTAAAAAGGACGCTAGCA
Organism: Chrysoteuchia culmella; assembly: GCA_910589605.1. Lineage (NCBI taxonomy): Eukaryota > Metazoa > Arthropoda > Insecta > Lepidoptera > Crambidae > Chrysoteuchia > Chrysoteuchia culmella. The sequence continues at coordinate 15,547,212 of OU342659.1, forward strand.
CAATATTGCTTAGTGAATCCCCTTACAATTCATTTAATTTTTCATTTTAACTTTGTCAGTGTCTGTGTAGCAGAATTTTGCGTTTAATTTTTTGAAGGCAAGAAATCTTACTAAAAGCAATTACATAGGAAATAAACAAATAAATGAAATGCAATAGGAAAGTCACTTAGCATTGCTTTAGCGCCCTTTTTAGGCCCGCAGATATAGGTCACATTTTGAGTACTAATCTTTACTGAAATGTTTATCTTTCCTTTGGTGTTAAATAAATAAATAAATAAATAATAATAAACATTTCCAAGCCGTGTAGTGTCGGCTTAGAATAGCACTACCCCCTCTCATCCCGTGGGTGTCGTAAAAGGCGACTAAGGGACTCAGCCTTCAGGTGACGGGCAGCAGCGTCTCTTACAAACTTGGCCATACTGCGATCGCCAAACCGCTTGCCAAGCGTGGCGATTATGGCAAACCTCCCCCTTTTGGGGGAGGCCTATACCCAGCAGTGGGTGTTATGTGGTTGAGACGACGAAATATTTCCATACAATCACATCAATTATCTAGCCCACGTTAAGTAGCAAGAACTTGTGTTATGGATACTAGATAACGGATAAACATACTTATATACTTTTTTTTGCAAATACATACATAATATACATATTGAACACCCAGACCAAGACAAATATACATGTTCATGCACTCAAATATTTGTCTTGTCCGGGGATCGAACCCGGGACCTCTGGCGCAGAAGGTGGGGTTAGTACCCTTGCGCCAAACAGTTCGTCAAATTGAGTCAAAGTCTTATTTCAATCTTAACAATTGCCTTACCTTTCACGATTGAACCTAAAAAAAAAACAACGGGTTGCACTCTGGGAGTGCCGGCAGAAGTGAGAACCGCTTAAACGAAAATAACGATCAAAATCCACTATATCATGACCACAACTTCTTAAAAAAACGGAGACCAACTTGATTTGACTAGTAAATCCATTAAAACTGACCTGGCATCAATATGAAAGTTGGTAGTAATGAGAGATCTTTATATAATGGTTGTTATTAATTAATATACGTAGATCTTTCAAGTGTGAGACTTTAAGTATGTAATTTGAAATAGGTCGACGGTAAAAGGTCTTACGAATTTTCGATCAGGGTCACGTGTCCTGACGCGACTTTAACATTTTTTACCCATCCCAAAAATTTAAAACTGATGTGCACAACGCCGCTAAAGAAGTTTTCACTTCAAAAAATCATATTTTTATTATTAAACTGAATAAAAAATATGTTACACACAAACAGAAAATGTGATCACATCTGTTTTAATTTCGACGCCGATGTTAAAAATTCTTGCTTTATCACTATTTCATCAATGACAAAATCAAACATGAGAAAAATACAGCTCCTATCGAGTTTCTAACCATTTCTCTTCGTACTAAGTCTCATGATATTTGTCTATAACAGTCTAAATTGAATAAATCATTTTCATTTCATACAAGTAAAACCAAGTACCTACTAAAAAATGAATTTAGTATTCATAAAGATCGACACACAAGATTTTATTAGATATCTCATTCCTAAACGAGATTTGTATATAATAAACAAGCTATTAAACTAATATACGCGTTGTCTGTTCTCTACTATAAGAAATAAACTTCCTATATGCTATAAAATATGAAATAGTATTTTGAAGAGCATCATGAAATGTGGTATGCCATCCATCTTCTTCGATGTTGATCCAAAAACGTGGCCATTGGGTGGAATCTTTTGTCCACTACTTACTTTATTATTTTCCGCTTTCCTTTTAGTTTAAAAGTTTACATACATACATTTTTCATATTAACTCGTTGGGGGTTAAGATTGAATTGTAGACATTACGAGCTTCGCTTGAGGCTTCGTCCATTGGGAAAAATTAATTCCATTCGTGCAAATTGGGGAAATTCCTAGGATATGTTTGACCGGGATTAAGAACTGACCCTGCCGTGTGGTGACGGCCTGAGAACACAAGTGTCACCACTCCCTTATATGCCTGGGATTTCGTAAGAGTCGACTAAGAGGCTCGACGCATTGAAAACCAGTGCGAGAGAAGGAAAACTTGAAACAAACCCTCTACCAACCCGTCTGGCCAGCGTGGTAGCAGTAGGCTAATAGCCTCCTTTGAACGCCACAATAGGCGTGAGCTAGGAGAGGCCTATGTCCAGCAGTGGACGTCCACAGGCTGATGATAGAAAAACTGTCCTATGTTTTACTCCAGGCATCAAACATCAAAACATCTAAACATCGAATCTTCATTATGTAACTACAATATTAAATTAGGAAGTTAACGTAGTCGCGACGCATTTACATCGGTACATAAGCAAAGAGTATAATTGACAAGATTTCATAAAATTTCTAATATGATTTTGTTTGCTATTTAGAAACTACATAAAAAACCAGGAGACACGTATGTTTTCCTTTTCTAAAATTTTTATTTAAAGTCTTAATAAAATTAATTTGAAAATTTACTAATTCTAAAAGAGCGTAAGTCCAGAACAAGGATTACCTATACCTTTGCTAAATATTTTTAAAAATACACTCTGACGTTGTCAAGTCAGCGTGACGTTACACTTGCGCGAAACATAAGCGAAAACGTTGAAACGAAGAAATGCAGGATTAGCGTAAAGTTCCTGTGTAACTTTGACGTCACACATACTACTATGCGACCAAAACAATTAGGCGCATGACAGGAATGCGTTTTTGTATTTTTGAAGCACACCTCCTCTTTCACTGCATTTATTTGATTGATTAGCACTAGCTCGAGTGGTTCACACATTAATTAGCGCTTCCTGAAGTTTTGGTTTTAAGTAAGTCATTTTATGTTTTTTGTAGCTGTCATGCGCCTAATTGTGTTGGACGGGTAGTACGACAAGACAGCAGCAAAACATGAATCGCGCTATAGAAGTTTCCCAGCTCGCTGCAAATATATACAAATTCCAATATGGATCAGATGGGCGGCGGCACCCAGCACAGACACCTAGCTCGAAGGAAGTACTAACACATTCGTTGAATATATATGGTGAAAGGTCCTGCCTCAACAATGGTGCCCAGACACCAGACAGCAGAGCAGCCTTCCGAAGCATCGTTACAGTATTCCACCTCTCATTATGGCGTCACGTCAAGTCTTCAGGTCAAATATAGGTATAAAACAATAATAATACAATCAAAGTTCTTAAGACGATAATATACAACGCAGACAGTTGTCTCAACCAGCAAAGAAGTTAAGAAGAGAGATCCTCGAGAAGCTACGCCAGTTGCGCAACCTAAATATTAAATTATAACTCTTTAATTTTGCATTTTACAATGCTATTAAAGATTTTTAATTTTGTCGCCCTGACGGGACATGAGACTAGTTGCTTTTTAGGGTTTCGTAGCCTAAAGGCAAAAAACGAAACCCTTATAGATTCGCCCAATCCGATGTATGTCACATCCACTTTATTCCAAAACTATGAGGGTTACACAGTTGAAACTTGGTCGGTAGATGTATCCTGTAAGCCGCTTTACGGTTTTTACACAAAAATAAAAAAATATATGAATTGGGCTCCCCTTACATGGAACTGTTACTGATTTTTTTTATCAAACCTTTACGTGTGGGATATCATTATATAGATCTTTAAAAATTACATTGAGGCTTCTTAAACAGTTTTTTTAAAAGTCAACCGTTTGAAAGTTATACACTTCCGAAGTGGAAAAATGTGTCCCCCCCCCCTCTAACTTTTAAAATAAGAAAGTGAAAAATCAAAAAAGACATATATGATGTAGATCTTTATAAAAACTTTCAACGAAATTTGGTTTGAACGATATATAAATATATATATAATAGTTTCAGAGCTATAGCACATTTTCCAAAACCGCAAATATAACATTTATTCTTCATTAATACAATGAAAACACAAAGTTATTTTTGCAGACGAAAAATTATAGTGGCATTTTGGCAATAATAATAATAGAAACTTTATTGCACACGATACAAAAACAAACGCATACAGAGAAAATAACAAAAAGAGGAACACACAATAGGCGGCCTTATTGCTACGTAGCAATCTCTTCCAGGCAACCTTGGGTGAGAGACGAAACCCTTCATGTGCGAGTTCGACTTGCACTTGGCCGATTTTTTCTAGTATATTTTCTTGTTTAATATTTATCACAAAAAAAAAGCATTGTAAAATGCAAAATTTAAAAGTTCTAAATAGATAGCTGTTTAATCTTAATCGATAATCAAACATGTGTAAAGATGTTTCTTCCGAATGCGAGAATTTTTCTCTCATTGATGAAACGACGGTGGCCAACACCGTAGAAAGGTGAATATACTAGAAAAAATAGGTCCTCATAGGTCTCTGTAGCATCATTGGTTAGTTCATTGGGCCGGATTCCCACGGATGCTAAATATTAAAGTCAAAATAAAACAAAAAATCTTATTATCAAAAAACACTTCATATAGTAAAAAAAATCTTTTTGTAGGCGGCGCAGGCCGAGACATCGACGGTGCATTCTACCTTGCATGTCTCTACTTTTAGTTTCCTTGCTTTGGCTGGCACTGACTCCAATAAGCTTATTTTCACACTTTTTGTTTTTTTTTGTATAAACTATTTTTTAACAACTTTGAATGTAAACAAATGAATGCGATTAATGATTGATAAACTTCATTAAATTATGAAATGTTATCATCCATAAAGTAGCCTCTTTAAGAACCAACAAAACTATCATCGTAATCGATTCATAAACAAAGATGTTATGTTATCATTCTAGGAGCAAGCGAACAAAACGATATAATATTATAATGACAACGGAAACGACATTATTTTCAAGCTTTTCTAAAAACTATTTTGAGATAATTTCTCCGAAAAGTAATAAGGTTAAAATAATAATTTATTATTCAAATGTGTGCTATTCTCTCTCATAATGCGACAGATTGATAACCTCCTCTCTTTTCTGACGCTGGATAAAAATAACTTTCGATATACCTTTTGTGCGATATATTAATCCGGATACCCATCACTCCAGCTAGAGTGTCATCGACCTATATCCGTCATTTCAAAAGAATTCCATTGAATGTCCACTGTGAGACCGGCCTTCGACAAATAGGGTGGAATTCTGGAGCCGAACCAATATCCAAAGTGATAGATTATCAGGTCACCTGTACTGTAGGATTGACCTCAAATCTGGTCAAATACACTCTCGTGCAAAAATAACTAGTCAGCAACTTAAGGAAATAAGCAAAAAAAAATATTCCTAAAAATTCGATTAAGTCATTATGTGTAAAATGAAAGTATTTTGGAAGGTAGTTAATGTTTGCTTAATGGAATTTAATATACAAGTCTCTGAAATATTATCCCATACTAACAGAAAATATAATGGGCCAACTGCTTTCCAGAGCAGCCTTGCTAATCTGTTAAGTGCTTATTACATACATTTTGTATGTCGAAACTGACATTTCACTTGCGAATTCGAAAGTTATTTTACAATAGTACGTAACAGAATACCATAGCTGATAATTCAAGCCCATGAAATGACAGTGTCTTCAAAAACCGATAGAGACGGTGCTAGCATCCTGTCGGTATTGTTTCCGGACATCATCTTAGACACAACCAATATAAGAAAGTGATGTTCCTACATTTCACTCGCAGAGTTACATAGGCTACATTTTATCCCGACATTCTAACGGGAACGGGGACCACGCAGATGAAACTGCGAGCTATGACCACTTATTTTATATACCTATGACCACTTGTTTTGCTCCTCAGTGTATCCACATGTAGTATTTGGTTACGGACAATGTAGTTAATATTGGAAGTGTGAGCGGGATCGTGCTATACGCTGCGCATAGGGTTGTCTCGCTCAGACATTCACAATAATGCTGATTTATAAGATTTAGGACTTAGTTAGACCCAGGTCAGTTTACGGAAATGAAAGGGTTCGTTTATTGGATTCTTTCGCATTGACACAGATTTTGGGTCGTCTGCCCAACTTTATTGACATTTGACAATAGTTACTTTTTTGTAATTTAATAAAGAACCGCTTAGTTGATTTCATTGGACCGATTAAAGCTAATTAGTTGCATTTCAGTCGTTTTTTTGAAGTTTAAAGGGACGGTATATAGGGTAAAATCCCCAATCGTGGACCACGCTTCAATGCTGTACATTTGAAACAATAGGCTATTTGACAATGCGAAAAATAAAGAGTCAATTACTGTTATCAGTATAAATTATGAGTTTAAAAATAGTTTTTTATTAACGTAAGTAGAAAATAATTATACATTTATTTAAAAATCCGTAAATAAAAATGCATTTTTTAAACGTTTCGTCACGTGACACAAAACGCTCCTGATTCTTTTTTTTTCTTCTCAGGACAACTAACAACTGAACAAAGAGACTACATACACAATGTTAATCGATTATTTTAGGTATTTGTACAGTCAACACCGTTATCCACAAATATTTGTTTGAAGTTTTCAACTTAAATAACATTTAATTTTTATTAATTAACGAATTACTTATTTCTAAGCTACAAAACTTGATTTGCATAAGACTATGTATTATTATTATTAATTCGTCGAGTTTATAATGACGTCACCTGCTTGTAAACATCGTTTGCCTACGTATGTGGATGATATGCAGAATACAGGCAAGTGACGTCACCGAACCCATTGCAGCGCCATATTGTCAAAGTAGCGTTTTGGCGCGCTATTTAAATATTGAATTTTTAATTTGATATTTTTCAGCAAATATGTACCAGAATTAAAAAAAACAACTTTTACTGGGTTCCTTAAACTCTACTACATAATATAAAATGGATTTTCAAAACCTGTCAAATAGCCTATTCCAATAAAAAATAACCATACTTGAGTGACTTAGGGCCGGTATTTCAATGTCACCTTATCTTATGACTTAAGTTAAGTCCAACTTTTGAGCTAAGTATCACTTGTGAAAGACAATAGCGTATTTCAATCCGGATATTCCTCGCCTTCGCTAATCTAGGATTCGTCGCAATATTGCAACATAACAAACAAAATATGATAATTGTCTATGAATTTTGTTGTCATTTGGTGACAGTAAGCGCTGATTGGCTGCGCTTGTACGCTCAGCGACCAATGAGAATTGTTGTGGAGGCTCCACAATGAAAAAGAGCGCCAAAAAATGTATCACTTTAGAATTTCTTCTCATTTCGAAATTTTTACATTACATTACGCATCATCTTAAAAATTTCGCATAATATTCTTGTAATTTGCCATTATTTCTACACTATAATATTTTTTATGCTTTAACTGCATTTTATTTACTGATAATAAATACCTAAATGTAAAACTAAAATATCTTTTTGCCATTCAAAAATATGTTACCATAGCAACGAATCCCGGATCGGCACTTAAGTCTCTGAATTCCTTAGCTTAAATATTGGCTAGTTAGGATGGACTTTAAGCGTCACTTAACTTTAATCGTTTATTGAAATACACATAAGTGGAACATATCTTCAATCCTGGATCAATTCAAGATAAGTCGATATTGAAATACCGGCCCTTAATGCAAAACACTTAATGTAACACTTATTCTAACAAGCCACACCTCCTCTGACAATACTATGAACAATTGCCAAAGTTGACCATGTTGTGTTTATAAAAAGAAACATTTTCAAATTTTCCGGCGCGGTTCGATAAAAAAGCGATAAAGAAAATACCGAGTATTCGGAACCGATTACTCAAGAAGGCCTGAACCGATCGTAATAATTCAAATATAATTAATGATTAAACGAACTTACCTGTAAGTGAAGTTCTATCATAATTATGCGAAGTGCATCGTCCGAATAGATCCTGTAATAATAATTATTATTTTTTATCACAAATATGTAGTAACACGCAAGTGACACCACTCATCCACTATAGTTTAGAAATAAATTTTGAAATAAACTACTTTAACTTTTTTCGTATGGTATCATTTTCCCTACTTGCCACCCTGACCACAGAGCGACGTCATTATGTTTAGAGGTTTATTATCATATTGGCATTTCTGTGGCATATTCTGGGCGTTAAGGGATGGGAGGGAGTTTCTATCTATTCGGACGATGCACTTCGCATAATTATGATAGAACTTCACTTACAGGTAAGTTCGTTTAATCATTAATTATGCTTGTGCATCGTCCGAATAGATCCTGTAATAATAATTATTATTTTTTATCACAAATATGTAGACTTTTAGAGCGCCTAAGAAATGCCAACCAAACAGAAAAAACTAAGTATTTATAACTTTGTTTTATTATTATAACAACATTTTATCATAACTTATTGTGTAATCATAAACTATTTGACAACTTAAATGTATTACAATCATGTTTGATTTCTTTTAATTTTTAAGATAATTATTTTTGATTATAGTAGTCAACTTATAGCATAAAATAGTAAATACTATTTAAGATAGTTGACATTGCGGGATTAACTTTTAAATTACCATGAATTATTAGGAATGATTAATTATTGAAATCTAACATTTTACTCATCATTCAATATCGCCGTAGCTAGGGCTGTTTCATTATTATTAGTTATTATTCGATTGTAGAATCTACCAAAGACTGAAGAACTGCCGCTCCAGCCAGCAGTTTTTCTAATCAAGTCTACTGAGACTCCGCATTTATAGGCTTTTGAGGTCGCGGCATGGCGCGTACTATGAGCAGTGAAGATGGAAGTATCAATCCCACTGTCTTTTAATGTGCTTTTGATCCATCGGCTTAATGATTGTGAACTTACAATATTATGTGGTTTCTTGTGACTAATAAAGATGTTTGTATTATTGCGGATAGTTTTAGTCATTTCTAAATAAGCAAGCATTGTTTTACAGGGACAAATTTCTGGCTTTTCTGCAAGGAAAGGCAGGACAAGAATTGGCTGTTTAGCGCCGTTTCTGGATGTTTTTATTAGGTCCGGTATTTTAATACTTATTTGAGATGATAGGATTTCAATATTCTTAATTTGGATTTTTGAGAGTGTTTGAGCACGATGGGCAGTTGCTAAAGCAAGTAGTGTAACGCATTTTTTCGTTAGTGCTTCGAGGGTCAGGTGTTCATTTGGGTATTGACTGCATAGATAGTTTAAGACTAAGGAAGCATCCCAGGTAACATTGTATTTGGGCTGTGGAGGACGAAGTCGATACACACCTTTTAAGAATCTTGTAATCCTATCATCCCTGGACATATATGGGCCTAATATTAAAACTAGGGCGGATCTGTATGAGTTAAGAGTGCCGTATTGACTACCGTTGCTATATGATTCACTTAAGAAATGTAAGACAGTGGGAATGGATGCCTCATACATGTTAATGCTATTTTGTTTACAATAGTGGAACCATTTCCTGAGCGCGACATCATACTGTTTTAATGAATTATTTGCGAGCGATGCCATCATGATGTCTATTGCAGAGGGCGGAATTCTGCGTCGCAGTAGCGCTGTCCGCACAATACTCCGGCCACCAGGGTAAGATTCCCATGAATTTTCGGATTGCTGTAATGAGATGCAACAACACCTTCATTAGGTTTAAATTCTGTAATGTCTGATACCAAAAGTCTTGTGAATATTGGGTACCAAGGTTGTGTCGGCCATTTTGGTACAACCACGAGGCCCTTGCCTTTGTCAGAGATAATTTTCCTTAAGGTTTTTAATATGATTGCGAAAGGGGGAAAAGCGTAAAAATAAAGATTAGTCCATGATATTGTGAAAGCATTAATTGCAAAAGCGTCAGGGTCCCGATGCCATGATACATATGTTTCACATTTGGTATTGATACGAGTGGCAAAGAGGTCTATTTGTGGCTGTCCATACTTTTTAGAAATGATTTGGAAAGCCGAATCCTGCAATTCCCACTCCATATCAGGATGTGAGCGGCGTGATTCCGCGTCTGCTACTGCGTTATCTGACGACTTTATATACGAGGCATAAATTAACAAATTGCGATTTTCACACCACTGCCAGATGTCCTTTGCAATTTGTGTAAGGTGCGGAAACTGTATCCCGCCCATGCGATTTATGTATGATATAGCTGTGGAGTTGTCTATACGCATGAGTATTTGACAATGATGGAGATCTTTTGCAAATGTTTTGAGACCAAGAAAGGCTGCCAGTAACTCTAAGTAATTTATGTGCTTTTCGCGCTCTTCTTTCGACCACATTCCACTAGCCGTTTCACTTCCACAAGCGGCGCCCCATCCTGTAGTGGAGGCGTCAGTAAAAATTTCTATACGATAGTCGTCAGTTCTTATGATTCGTACGGAGGTTTCAATAGCCTGCAACCACCATTTGAAATCGGCTTGCAGTGAGTCAGGTAAATACATACGTCTATCATAGTCATCATGCTCTTTTAGATTTAAATATTTGGAGCGCTCAAATTCTTTTGTGTATAGCATACCATACTCAATGGCCGGACAAGCAGAGACCAAAAGTCCCACAAGTTGTGCAAATTTCCTGATACTACAACTTTTAAGTTTTATCATTTTGTTTAGTTCGTGTTTTATATGAATTCTTTTTTCGTTTGGTAGCATGACTTGGAAGTTTTCAGAATCTATGATCAGACCAAGAAATTTGCAAGACTTTGATGGTGATAAGTTGCTTTTGTCTTCATTAATAATGAACCCTAGGCTTTTTAACAATTTCGAGGTGATCGCAATATTGTCTAGACAGTCTCTATATGACTGACCAATTAAATGAATGTCATCTAAATAGATTGTAGACAGATAACCGCATGATCTCAGTAATTTAACAATTGGTTTCATTATTTTGGTAAAGACATATGGTGCTGTGTTCAAACCGAATGGTAGGACGTTAAACTCATAGGTTAGGCCTTCCCAAATAAATCTTAGGTACTTCCTTGAGTCCTCGTGGACTTTAATTAACAAATAAGCGTCTTTTAGGTCTATATTTGCCATATAATCATGTTTAGAGATTAGTTTAACTGCTGTGCGAAAATCTTCCAACTTAAAATGGCTTGTATCTATAAATTTATTAAGATTTTTTAAATTCAGTATAAGGCGTAATTTACCATTCGGTTTGGGTCGCATAAAGATACTAGATAAGAATTGTCCTTCACAGGGAGTGCATTCAGAAATCGCCCCTATTTTAAGTAATTGTTGGATTGCTGCGTGAAAATTAATTTTCTCGCTGTTAGAATATTTGACAACCTTAGGTGGATGACTCTGAATGACGGGCCTAGAGAAACTGAGCTTATAACCGACAATCCAGGAAAGTATGTTATAATCATGGGTGATAAGCGACCATTGATAGTAAAATTTTGATAGCTGTGCAGCGTACATTACCGGGCTTAGCGACGGCGGATTTGCTTGAACGGAGGATGCAATGGTTTCGACGAGCTGGCGTGCGTCTGATTGGGAGTAAATCGCTGTTGAGGGCCCGGCGTCGTTGCCGGCGGGCGGGTGCTCCCCTGGTTGCGATGTGGAGCCTGTTGCCTGCGCGCTGGAGCCGGGCCTCGCCAGTTTAAATTAGTCGTCGTCGCAGAATACGAAGTTGAAGGTTTCGGTTTCGGTTGAGTTTTTGTTTTGATTTCTGAACCTGACTTGCTAACTGCCTTAGCAGACTTTAGCGTTTCGGCCAGATTCTCGCCGAACAGGGTTTTATCAATTTTAGTGGTTAAAACGTGATCTTTAAGTTCCTTCTTGATGGAAAAAACGGCAAAGTTCCGTCTTGTGATGGACTCTGAATGTTGAATGTCACACAGAATACGAGAAACGTCCATTAGTTGTTTCAGTGTCGTACTGTCCTTGTCTTTTTTCTCTAATTCGCTGCTAAGCACTGCCGACAACCCAGCTATCGCTGCAGAAAGTTGTTTCTGCCGTGCTTCAATCCCTTTGTCCCGTTTCATGACGATTTCAGTCACTGCTGCCTTAATTTCGGGGTTCATGGAGGGTGCCCCGATTTTAACGCAGTTGGCAGGGATCAAATACCGCTCGTTCAACTCTTTACGAAGTTCTTTCGTTAATCCTGCTGTAGCAATGTGTTCGAGACGAGCTGCTAGTTCATTATGTATATTTTTAGCATATTGAACTGTTGCTGAAGGGTCCGCGCCAAGAATTTCCAGCGCGTCCAAATCTAAGGCACTGTCATGAGGAGTTTGTTCATTCTGAACTTGAACCTCCGCTTCAGTAGCTGAGGAAGGGTGATTTTCCGTGGTCTGGTTTTCGGTTGTCATAATGTCATGAGACCCTGCTGGCAACTGCTGTGATTCGGGTGGTTCTATTTGTTCAAGCTCTTGATATGAGTCTAATATATCGTAACCCGAACTATCCAACATATCTCCAACTGAAATTAAAGTAACGCGAATCTAAGTCGAGTTAAATTTTGCACCAAGAATACGTTTTCAGCCGCGAGACAGTCCCAAAGACAGCTCTGATGGGCTATAATATAAAGTATTATTACGCGGGTCAGTCCAAAAAACTGCCCTGATGTCGTTTCATTTAAGCCGGGAGACAGTCCCAAAAACTGCTCTGATTGGCTGTTTTAAGTGTTTGAGCGCGGGTCAGTCCCAAAAACTGCCCTGAGTACTCATTAGCAAAAACAATATTAACAATCTGTGTTTCATATTATTGTAAATCGGATCACGGTTTTTCTGGTTACATCAAATTTACGCACAGAAAACGGGTAGCTATATGAAGACGCCCGCCACTAATTAAGTATTAGTAAAATGAATAACCGCAATTGTAAAATGTTCAAGTACATACCTGGTTGGTCTATTGGAGGTTGAGGTGTTGAACTACGTGAGGTAACATCACTGTCCCGGTTTCGGTGTCGAGCACGCTTTAATTTTCGTTCCAACTTTTTTATTTTCCGACTTATATGCTCAAAATCGTCCGAATGGCGTCTTTTTGGCATGATTTAAAGTTAAATACAGATATAAATAGAGAAATATTCGTTTTAAAATAGAATTTGTATCACAATGAAAAAAGTTAGTGCTGAGCGGTAGAACACTAAAACGTGAATGGCGTCGCTCTGTGGTCAGGGTGGCAAGTAGGGAAAATGATACCATACGAAAAAAGTTAAAGTAGTTTATTTCAAAATTTATTTCTAAACTATAGTGGATGAGTGGTGTCACTTGCGTGTTACTACATATTTGTGATAAAAAATAATAATTATTATTACAGGATCTATTCGGACGATGCACAAGCATAACTTCGGGTTTGTTCCCAAGTCGGTCTCATTTTTTTTTAAATTTTGGAATCGGTCCAGTAGTTTTGAAAAAATCTTGAAAAATCTGTCGTTTTTTCGGTCAAGAGGTTTGAAACAAACAGTTTGACTCAAACTAGTAGTTGCCTACACTACTAGTTTGAGTCAAACCGAATTGCGGGACTTATTTTAACTTACAGTTGAATAAAAACCTTTTTATAAAAATACAAATATCGACTTCAAAAATAAAAAAAAGTAGAAAATGAGCATTAGAGGCCCTGGCCGCCTCTGGTGTCAGAGTTTATGTAAGGTAAAACCACCAATCGTGGACGGTATAAGGCCAGTATTCCTACTCTTATCCAAATATGAGATAACTAACCTACAGGTGTAAGAATACCAGGTATTCTTATTTTATAACAATTTTTACTAATAAGTAAAAATTACTATTAAATTAAAACTTACATTATAGATAATGAGTGTCCACAATTACTATTAATGTTAAGTAAGAAGGTACTATAGAGCTATAATTTACAGTTTTTTTTGCAAACTTAAAATAATATACAAAATACATAATACAGTTTTTTGATAAAACTTAGGAAAACAAGCATTTATAATGAGGTAGAAGATAACTTTACTATTTTAGATAGGTAGGTATTCAATTCATTTAATGAGAAGCGATAACGAAACATAGAAATAAGTAATATACTTATTACATAAGTTGATTTAACAGATCTTTTGTCAACGATTTTAATTTCAATACATACCTACATTTTAAGAAACAAAGATTCGACTTGTTCTGGGTTTTTTATTTAACTAAGTCATTTTCAATGTCCCCACTGCTGGGGCACTGGCCTTCCTTATGGATGGATAAGGAGAATGGGCCATGACCCACCACGCGGGCCCAATGCGAATTGGTGGGTTTTAAGGCGCTACTCGGAAAAAGTATGGACTTTTTGATATAAACTATAGCATGGTTACAGTTGTTACAAATCTGGTAATAACATATATATTTCTTCATATCTTTATCTTGATTCGTATAGTTTCAAAAACACGATTTTATGATTTTGCATCGTCACTTTTTCTTTTCGAAAAGACCTCTAAAAAATACGAAAATTCAAGATTATTCTTAAATGGGGTTACTTACACTATTGGAAATTGGTTTAATAAGTGGACACCAATAATATTTAGGATCGTATAGAAGCATTTTTTTAAAATCGCTGTAGTTTTTTAATACTTTGTGATTTTGTGTATTTTTTGCCAAATCTGCATAATCGGTCTCGCTCCCGTGCGCGTCGTTTTCTCATTGCTATCTCGCTTCAGCATATTTTTTTCGAGTATCGCCTTAACCACTGCAAATGCAGCCGGGACCAACGCCTTAACGTGCTTTCCAAAGCAACGTGGAGCTCTAGATAGTAAATTTTTGGTCAGCCATTCCGTGACCGACCATTGCGAAAATTGCTTAACCTCATTAATCGCAGGCCGAGCGCGGGAATCACTGCGGCGCGGGCTCCTCAAGTTTTTATTTCCTCAGACTCATCTCTATATATAAGGCCCGTGTTATCCATTCTAATGTTCCCTCCAGCGCCATAAGTATAACACCTACAGCCTTCACTAACAGCTTCTTCTTATTTTTTTCAAATTGACCTTATCAAGGTCAAAGGTTAGAAAAACTTTTTTCTCAAGTGACCCCAGTGAGTACACGTGCGTAGCACGCGCTTAAGTTTAGTTTCTTATATTTTGTTTCATTTACTATTTGGGTATTGATTTGTAATTTATGAAAGTATTGTTTTTTAACAAAAAATATATAATTATTTACAAAACATGTGACTCTACTTTATGTGGAAGATGTGTGAACAATGTTTTATTTTCTTTTTCAGACAAAGAAAACCAAAAAATGTAGTGATACAATTGTGTATATTAATGTCGAAATTGATATTTCAAAGTGGCTGTATAAAAAGAAAATATAATTATGCAAATAGACTTAATAAATAATAGAATATTCTTTTATAAAATTAGCATTGTGTTGCGATGGCTACTTTATCATTTTAAATATTCTTTCTTCTAACGTGAAAATTCATGAAAACACAGACTAATCAAATAAGGGGGTGAAGCCAGGGAGAGATACCCATGGTGGGGAAAAAAAACCACAGAAAAATCTCCCCGCGCTACGATACTCGGTACCAGGCGCACATGAACTATACAGAGATATTCTATTACAGGGTGAAGGGTGGTGACCCCAGGGGTGTGTTTTAGGGGTGAGTGACCGATACGATGGCACGGTTGAGACTGAGCTAGTACGTTTCAGTATCTCTATTATCTAAGGACGGTTCACTCCCACATTTAGATTTATTACAGTAAAGAGTTTGTTACAAAACGATTGTTTAATTTACATAATTTCTCACTTAAAAATAAGAAATTACTTCACAAGAAAGGATTTTATTTTGTTGTTTTTACGGTTGTTTTTCTTGTTCTGAAGATAATTTTACTTTTGCGGTCTGAAACAACAACGTATCAGACTGCTCAGACGGGCACATTCGCCGTTTACTGTTAAATATAAATATTAAAAAAAGTTAGTTTTTATTTAGTTTATACGGTAGATATCTTTTAATTATAATAAGCTAATTCGTGTGTTCTGAGTTCCACTTTCTTTCAAATTATTAACCTGTGGTTTTGTGAGAACAGTAGTCTTCGCTTGTTAGGGCGGATATTATTTATCTTACATAATGTAAATTTTTATACCTACATAAAGTAATTTGCTAAACAAAATTAACGGAAATAGTCCAATTTAAAATCAAATTTCACGTGCTTAAATTTTCCAGAAGGCCTATGTAGACCTATGTAGACATTGAGCAAAATTGGGGTCAACGTTTTAGTGATATCCCGTTCTCTTGGTCCTAATCCTAGAAGGTCAAGCCTGGTGTCTACGTGTTCGGAAAGAATAGTATAATGATTTTTTTATTTTTTATTAGGAACGACGGGGAGACTCTTAGCCTTCATTATAAGTATTGATAAGGCTGAAGAAGGAAGCGAGCCTCTCCCGGAATCCACAATCACTGAGGAACAGGCTATCTTATCTGTAACTGCCGGAACACAACAATGCTGAGAACATTGTTGTTATGGCGTCAGACTTAGATAACATGGTAGCTAGCCAGGCGGACTTACAACAAGTCCTAACACCAACCAAAACATAAGATGTACGTAGCCAAAAGCATTTTTGGTCACTCTCGAAACAGAGATGCTTCGCTCGCTCGGTCCATTAAGTTTGAACGAAAAAGACAAAACACACTCCTAGGAAAGAAATTGTTTTGGTTTTCAACGAATAAAAGTATTAAATTATAAGGAACGAATAACAAACTAGTAAATATAGACATTATTTGGGAACAAGTATCAAAAGTACCTTCTGTTTCTTTAAAATTAGTTCTCAATCGTAAGCATTTTACAACTGGTTTAAAAGTCAAAATCAAAGTCAAAGTCAAAGATTTTTATTCAAATAGAGTTATATAGATAAGTGCTTTCGAATCGTCCAATTCTTTTTTCCTACCAGCCATTCAGGCTCAAAAACAGTGTCATCGAACATAATACTTAACAAATTAGTTGATCTCTATGTAATGTAGAGTTCGCGCCACGAAAGAAGTCCCGCGGAATATTATGGAACTAAAATTATCTCCCTAGTACTATTATTATAACTATAAAGCTTATTTTCGAATGTTGAATGGTTCAGGACCTCTATTTTTGAATCACTCGTCGCGCGAGTGGTGAGGTGAACGAGGAGGTGATCAGGCGATTAGCGACCTTGCGAGCGTAGACATAGCACGCTTTTCGCTTTGCCCCTCGCGCGCTCGTTTTGGGAGGCGGTACTACAGGCGAAAAGCAAAGCTATGTATATACGTGCAAGGTCGCTTTTACGGAATACGGAAACTCAAACGTCCCACGAAAATCAGTAGAATCCTCGAGACTAGTGAATCAAAAACAAAGCTCCAGGGGGGCAATTCTCGCGCCTTCGACATCTCGAATTCGACATTTTTGGAGCCATAAATATATATTTAAAACTTACAGAAAACAATCTTCAACATTATAGGATTGTCAAAGATCATTTTAACTAAAGTATTATGTGCGTAGTAAAGATTTTACTTACATTTTTAATAAAGAAATTATGGTTTGAAAAATGTCGAATTCGACATATCTCAGCGCGAGAATTGGAATTGCCCAATTCTCGCGCCTTCGACATCTCGAATTCGATATTTTTTTGAGTAAAAAATCTGTATTAAAAGCTCGCTGAAAGCAATCTTCGACATTATAGGATTATCAAAGATAATTTAAACTCAAGGTTTTTGACAGTAGTAGAGATTTTACATAAATTTTTAATAAAGAAATTAAGGAAATAAAAATGTCGAATTACGGATGTCGAAGGCGCGAGAATTGGGCCCCAGGCCGTAGACAGCATCGCTATTCTCGAGGGACTTCTTTTGTGAACCTGACGTTCAGATGGTTCAGAGTTGACTCCATTTTTTTAAATTAAATTTTCTGCAGTCATATCATTCGTTTCGTCATCAGCCATTTTTAATGTCCCCACTGCTGGGGCACTGGCCTTCCTTATGGGTGGATAAGGAGAACGGGCCATGACCCACCACGCAGGCCAAATACGGATTGGTGGGTTTTAACGACTGCAAACGCAGCCGGGACCAACGGCTTAACGTGCCTTCCGAAACACGGAGGAGCTCGAGATAGTAAATTTTTTGGTCACCCATCCCGTGACCGACCATTGCGAAAGTTGCTTAACCTCAACAATCGCAGGCCGAGCGCGCGAACCACTGCGCCACGGGCTCCTCTGCGCCACTTTCTCCTCGTCATATCATTGTTACACATAAATTCAACTTATCCACTTTCTGAATCGGAAAAAAAAACATAGACATCATCGAGTCTGCAGGAATACCAGGAAACCATAACAATAAAAAGGATCGATTACCAAACTTTTAACTCACCAAACTTCGAAAATTTTTTTTTATGAACGAGACGGGGAGAGTCTTTGCCTTCATCATACCTGATGTTAAGTATTGATAAGGCTGAAGATGGAAGCGAGCCTCTCCCGGAATCCTCAATCACTGAGGAACTGGCTATCATACTACTACATATACTTATATATCTACATAATAATCATAGTAATTTATTTGTAAGATTACTAGCTTCCGCCTGTGGTTTCACCCGCGTGGATCCTGTTCCTGTGGGAATATCGGGACAAAAAGTAGCCTATGTTCCTCTTCGTCCTTTCAACTAACTCTATGCCAAAAATCAAGTCGATTAGTTGCTTAATTAAGTGAAGACAAACAAACACACCTTCGCATTTATAATATTAGTTAAGTTTAGTATTTATAAGATTAGGATAGTTAGATTGCTAATAATATTCACTACTAGTGTGCGCTAAATTGAAACATTGTTTATATCATGGATATTTCGTATTAATGAAAACTAGGGCTAGGGTTACAACCCGATACTCGGGTTCGTTCAAAAATTCCAAATTATGCGAAAATCTTTAATTGCAGTTAGTGATCATCACGTTTAACATTTTGTATATTTTATAGTTTTCGGAACAAATAGACTCGAGTACCTTTAATTTGATACCTTACTCGGCCGCGTACTACGCGCCAAAGTCCCTATCGAGTCGTCACAAATTTTGCGAACCTGAATTAAGTATATAGATAATGAATCTATACTATATATCTTAATATATATAAATCTCCTGTCACGATGTTTGTCCGCGATGGACTCCTAAAGTACTTAACCGATTTTAAATTAAATTGGCACACCGTGAGCAGTCTGGTCCAACTTAAGAGCTAGGATAGCTTTGATCTCAAAATTCCCACGGGAACGGGAACCACGCGGGTGAAACCGCGCCCGGCCTCTAGTATTATTATAAAGAGGAAAGATTTGTTTTTTGTATGTAACGAATAAACTCAAAAACTACTGGACCGATTTTGACGAAATTTGGTATAAAGAATCCTTAGACCCCAAGTAGTAACATAGGCTATAAATGATCCCAAAATTCCCACGGGAACGGGAACCACGCGGGTGAAAAAGCGCACGGCCGCTAGTAATAAATATAATGCTAAGTAAAATATGGTTTCAAAAGTATTAATACAAGGATTTTTTTGTTACTCCTCTCATAACTTTGGATTGATATTTTTTCCTATAACCAGCGGGTTAATTATCTAATTTTTAAAGCTATCGCAATTCCTTTCAATTCGTCATTTGAGAGATATTATCATACTTCAGGCCGTTATTATTTGACATTTGAAAGGGATTGTGGTCGGGACGCGTTTAGAAAGGTATTGAATGAACGAAATTGAACTGTCTAAGCAAAGTGACAGACGAAAATATTTTTCAAATGTATGGAGAAGTGTCAAATGAAGTGTCATTTAAAACATCATTCGTTCCGAAAGGGATTGCGACTATAAGTTGCACAATTCCATAAATCACTATAACAATCACAATACCTTTGAAAGGGATTGTGATAGATTTTGAAATTAGACAATTAGGAGGCAGGGTCTCAAATAAGAAATTAATAAAATAAAATTTTAAAATATTATAGTACAAGTACATTTGAATACTACTCGTATTAAGAAAAATATGAGAAGGCAGCTTGGATTGCATTTATGTTTTTAAAAACAATGTAATCAATAAAATTATTAACACCTATTCTTCTTTATTAGTTATTAATAAGGCAACAAAAATAGTAGAATTTATTCCATTTTTTTAATGAAATACGGGGAGACTCTCAGCCTTCATCATACCTGAATGGAAGCGAGCCTCTCCCGGAATCCCCAATCACTGAGGAACTGGCTATCTTATCTTTACCGGAACACCACTGTGCTGAAAACATTGTTGTTATGGCGTCAGACTTAGAGAAGATGGTGGTAACCAGCCAGGCGGAGTTACAACAAGTCCTACCACCAACCAAACCGAATACAAAATGTACCCCCGTTGGGAATCGAACCGAACGACCCCTGGGTCTGATACCGGTGGTTTTACCACTAGACCACAGAGGCGGTTAAAAGGCCTTCCTTTTCAAGTAGAGATTAAAGTAAAGATTAAAATAAAGTACCTATTTTTGATACGCCGCCAAAAGCACATCGTACATTTGCCTAATTCAAAATCTACACTAAATGGTCAAACATTTACATAATTATTCATAACAGCACTTTGTGTTTGCGCAGACCCATTAAAATTTATGTACCAAGTTGTAGATTAGGAAATCTGGAAGTTCGACCTAGTTTGAAGTGTTTGTTTTATCACCCCTCTGTGAAATAAAATCCGGGATTAGGGGCAAAGGGTTGGGACTGTTGACCTTTGGTACTGGACCTATTTGATTGGTTGTGTTAAATATTATGTGCTTTACATGGCACTTTAACCTATATCCATAGCGTAGAATATACGCTTCTGTACCTAGTTACGTAACGAAATGATTTTCCAGATGCCATCGTGAATGTTATTATGCTGAGTTTTTGTCAAAAGCGTGTGAAATATTGTTCTCACATATAATGTCGACATAGCATGCAAATTTCACATTTTTTTTTAAATAAGTGAAAATAACTTAGGACTAGGTTTTTTTTCATATTACAGCAACTGTCAAATTATCTGCCAGATAAGCTATTCAAAACTTATACATCGGTTATAAAAGTGGCCATCCAGTGACAGTGCTTTATAGAACATAAAAGAGACAAAAAACGAAGAGAAAAAATCTAATAGTTTCCTAGCTGAAGACTGTTCCACATTTCCTTTTGATAGAACCTTAGTAAACATTTATAATAACTCGACAGCATCGATATAATTGAAGTCTAAAACATAATTATGCAAGCTTTTTTTATGATTTTGTAATTTTTGCATTTTTCAATGCTATTTTTATACTTATGGTAAATTTTAAATAGAAAAATATTGGAAAAAATTAACTCGGTCACTAGTGAATTCTCAGGCGGGAATCGAACCCGCAACCTTTGGAAAAAAAAAATTATCATGGCCCCTGCGCAAGGATGACACACAAAATCGTGAAGCGT
The DNA here is from genome assembly GCA_910589605.1 of Chrysoteuchia culmella. NCBI lineage: Eukaryota > Metazoa > Arthropoda > Insecta > Lepidoptera > Crambidae > Chrysoteuchia > Chrysoteuchia culmella. Next base: position 15,568,431 of record OU342659.1, read on the forward strand.
TCCACATTTTTTTCCAAAGGTCGCGGTGCTGCAGTCTCTCCAGAGGTGCCAGGTCTCTCCAGAGGTGCCAGGTTAGTACCCCCCCCCCTCCCGGCCTCCCATTGAGTCTTTCGAGCTGAATGGGGGGCCGGGAGGCGGCGGTCCCTCCCTTCTCCCGTCCTCCTGCACAGCTTTCGAGCTCGGCGGGGGGATGGGGGTTGGTTCGATCCTATCCCGTACCGAGCCGAGCTTAAGCTCGGCGGGGTATCGGGGGGAGGCGAGGGATAGTGTGCCGGACTCTTGAGTCCGGTATTCTAGGTGAGTCCAGCATAACCGCTCGGTATGCGTAAATGCATTCCCCTCACTCAAAAAAAAAAAAAAAAAAAAAAGAGGTGCCAGGTAGACTGTAGGTATATCGAGGTGCTGAGATACTTATACGAACATGCCACAATGTCCGGGTGACGAAAATTTACCTACTATCTCAAGCTCCTCCGTGCTTCGGAAGGCACGTTAAACCGGTGGCCCCGGCTGCATTTGCAGTCGGTAAAAAGCCCACCAATCTATATTGGTCTCGCGTGGTGGGTCATGGCATCTCCTCATCCATCCATAAAGAAGGCTAGTGCCCTAGCAGTGAGGCCATTAAAAATGGCTGATTACGACAATTTCTGAATTACAGATTAGCATCTAATTCAATGAACATTCGGAGTAGGTAACAAGCGAGCAAGTAACAAGCGCTCGCGATTAAGTATACTGTTTTGGTCACCCATCCCAAGACCGACCATAGCGAAAGTTGCTTAACAACCGTTATCTCAAGCCGGACGCTTCATCGATCTTTTATATTACAATTCGTGAATTAACTAACGTCTAATTCAATGATTCAATGAACATTCAAAGTAATAAGCAGAATTCCACGAAGGTTCCAACTAATCGGGCAAATTAAGTGAAATACAGACCTTGACATAAACAATTGTATGTGTAGGCGATTGTTTGCGGTCTCCATTCATCACCGGTGCTTTAACATTTTATTACTGTGTTTTAGGGAACTCGTTTCCATTGTAGAAAGAAAAGGCTTTTCCCCTTTTTATTAGCAAATGTGCCATTTTTTACACGACTACGTAAAAAGAGTGTTTATATGTGTTTTTTAATGTTCTTATAATAAAAAGCTTTATTCAAATGAAACCGGTGGACCATAGCATGGTTAATTCTTTTTCTTTACGTTTTATTTTTTATTTTTTGCATTTTAAAACGCTGTTCTACCTTTTGTAAAAATGATTCGCATAAAATGACATTTGCCGTATGGATGTTACGACGCTGGCCTACAACGTATTAAAAATGTAAAAGTATTAGATAACTTTGACCGTTGTTCACAAGGCTCGGTAGCTTAGTGGTTAGAGCAGTGGGCCTGATACCCAAAGGTCGCGGGTTCGAGTTCCATCTGAGAATAACTTGTGAGCTGAGTCGATTTTTTCCTATATTTTTCCATATTTAACTAAACGAAATGCTAGTGTGCCAGGCTCCTAGCAGTAGGGACATTAAAAATGGCTGATGATCATGAGTTATAGCTAGATAATCTTACAGAGCACAAAGCACATAATACTTTGTAACGGCATACGCATTTGTACAATGGAACCGCACTAAATATAACGTGTGGGTATGTTCGGCGAATCATACAACAACATACAAAGTAGTTCAGATCCATACCATTGGATTGTTTAGCGACCTGCTCTTTCACGGGATATCCGATACTCTATCGGATCCTCGGCTTTCTTACTGAGAAAGTAGGCGCGGCCATAATAGCACTTATCAATGAGACTCACGCCCACATTAGAGATATTAATATATTATAAAGGTATGTTTTCAAACACCGCGATAAAATGTTGGGCGTTGTAACTAGTTCATGTTGGTATGTTAACCTAATTAGAAAACAGAACAATGACAAAAAAAGAAAAGGATACGTACGTAACTATTATGATGATGATCATCGATGGTGCCTCACAGATCCTCGCTTTACTTACTTATCAATCGTCGTGCGGTGCTGTCCTCCAAACGATGGCGCATTTGATGTCGTGCGATGTCGTGGCCTTCGCTTCCTTATAGCTGCACGCAGGAGACACCTTATGAAGCCAGCTGATGTGGCAGCCTTAGTAGCTGATGTTTAGACAGATACTATATTCGATAGCAAACCTAAATTTGCTATCGACTCGAAAAGAGGAAGACTCGTACGCACTAAGGGCAGAATATATAAATGAATAAAACATTTATGTAGGTAGGTACAATTGTCCAAATATTATGTTAAAGATACCTTGCTAAGGTTGCATGGAGGAAGAAGAGACAGCTGCTCACGTCCTGCTGGACTGTGACGGAGTAGCCCCTTACCGGGCGAAGTACCTCGGCTCACCAGGCAGTCTCCGGGAAGCCGTCTCTGACGTGAAGGCACTGGGAGCATTCCTGGTTGAGCTGGGATGGCTGGAGTGATCCCGACACCCTCCGGACGCAAAATAGGCGCAAAAAGTCGTCGAGTTGTCGAGTCGCCCGTATTGGATGAAGAAGAAGAAGAAGAAGATACCTTGCTACGTTTTTTTGCAGTGAACTCGAGAACTCTATATAGCGCATAGCTACACAATAATTTATTGTCTTTATATTCAGACAAAATACCACTTGCTACACTGTAAGACGTGGCTTACCACGTCTTACCGTGTTACGTTTACTACTTTGCGACTATAAAGTTGACGGACTTTTCAGTCGCATCTCGTGTATCGCTACCTTTATAGCTAGCGGAGACGACGTATAACGTAGGACCTTTTGTCCGCGACACGTCTTTATTGTTAACCAAATAAGATTGAACTTAGATCGCGTATATCCATGAAAAGTACGCGATAGTCCTCGTTATATTATATACAACTTTATGTTCTTAGTTATAAGGTCGTGTCGCGGACAAAAAGTCCTCCAATGTCCGTCGTCTGCGCAGGCCCTTACGTTTACCTACGTAGATACAGGATGTGGCCTGATAACCTAATTACAGGTAGCTATGTAATATTTAGCGATATAATATGTTCATATATCATTCATTGTTGTGGAATTCTTTACGCAGAGGACGTTGCTCTTGGTTTCCATATTATTAATTTACGAAACACACGAGTATGTCTAAAATGAGTAAATTACAGTTTTGGTGAACAAAGGTGATTCTAGATTGTACTGCACTATTATTATAAAACTGTGAACCCCAAAGTGTTATAATATTAGTGCAGTAGATTTAACATTACAGCGAGTGATAAATATTAAACAAGAAAATATACTAGAAAAAAGCAACTAGTCTCATGTCGCCCTGACGGGATTCTAATATTTGATATGGCTACTACATAATCATATGTCATATATGTGTGTGTGTGTGTATGTATATGTGAGTGTGCTTGGTTTATGTGTCAGTGTGAGTGTGTAAACGATAAGAAACTGTGTGTACAAGGGCATAAGGTTTATTTTAAATGGCTTTAGACCATAGAGTATATATTTCTTCAATGTGAGGATGCTGTCTGGCCAACATTGCGGAACAAATTTTATAGAAAAATTAATTTTGAAAGTTGTACAGATAAACGCCATTGTGTTATTTGGTAATTGACGAAAGTGCGTGTTAGTACTTTTGTATTTTTTATTAAATATTTAAGTGATAATTTTAACATAGGTACTACTTGATAAAAAAAAAATGATACTACTGGTAGTGCCACGCAGTAGCGTCACGGGCAACGAAAGCTGATGTGAAGTCATGAAATTTTAATGATAATAATAATGTCTGAATATCTTCTCCCGGAATCTCCGACCAATGAGGAACTGGCTCTCTTATATCTTTTTAATAATAAAAATAATAATAAATAAATTCTTTATTTACTCTTCCACAATCTTTTTACATTTTATTGGCGGTTTCTCAACATAAAAATATAAATCATTAACAAAGATTGTGAGAGCCTGGTGTCTGAACTAAGCGTTAAGCCTGTATCTCAGTACACCATTACTCTCCCCTCTGAAGGGGTAATATTTAAAGTTATTAAGTTGAACATAATATTATTAAAGTACATTTCATAAACCAGAAGAGGTGTTAAAACACAAAGAATTTAATTACTTTAAATAAACAAAACTTAGAGGACTAAAGCTCAGGTGCCTAACAAAAACTATGAAATTAACAACAGCAAAGAATCGTCTGGAAAAGCATTTGGGTAGACAATAAGCAACTGTAACGTATTTAGTGCGTCTATAAGAAAATATAATAAAGAGATTGAGAGATATCTGTCAGAATATAGCTAAAAACGGGGATCGCACAATAACAAAATTACAAACAAATGTTTTCATAGAAAAATACTTAGCTACTTATTAAAAAAATCAACTTTTCTCACAACTCACAAGTTGTTGTCACTGCTGTCCCAATTAACCCGCATGAGAATAAATTGCTATTTTTTTTTATATTTTTCTATTAAAATTAAAAAATCTATTTAAAACACATTTTAATTTAGGTAGTATAAATTGGAGTTCGTTCACACGCTTCTACCTATATCCTTCAATTTAGGATCTAGACGGATGACAAACAGTGCTATAAACAAGTACTAAGTTAGCAAATACGCTTAGTCCCAACTTAGTCCGGAATTACCCCGAGAAAAGCGGTCGTTAACCGCGTTTGAACGCAATTCAATTCTTGGAAAATTTAAAGTGAAATGCTGCTGATTTCTGTTCTATAAATGTTAGGATTTGATGTAGGTACAGTCGGGTAACCAGAAGAGTTTAATTATGGAGCTTTATTTTAAAAAGTTATAAATATTTATAAATAGATTATATCGCAACTAATAGAACATTAGTTGTGCTATAAGGTACTAGCGGATCCTCGCGGTTTTACCCGCGTGGTGCCCGTTCCCGTGGGAATATCGGGATAAAGTATAGCCTATGTCACTCGGGAGCAATGTAGCTTTCTATTGGACTGAGAATTTTCTAAATCGGTCCAGTAGTTCCTGAGATTAGCGCGTTCAAACAAACAAACTCTTCAGCTTTATAATATTAGTATAGATTTCATTTGAATAAAAAAATATTTCTTGAACAATAGTACTTTTCGAGAAAACTTTTACAATTCTGTTACCATTTGTATAAAATCGCATATCAAAATTTTCCACATTTTTAACCGACTTCAAAAAAGGAGGAGGTTCTCAAGTCGACGGTTTTTTTATGTATAAAACATAACTTCGCCAATTGTTTACAGATTTTTATAATTCTTTTTTGGTCCCATATAATTTTTACGAAGATTTGGCTAGTAGTTTTTTCATAATCCTGAAAAATATCAATCACGTTTTGGCAAGTAGTCGTTTACCTAGATGACATCATTGTTGTGTATGGGCAAATTCTTAGTGTAAGTAACGGAACATGATGTAACTAAAAAATCTGAAATAAAAACATTTTATAAAAAAAAACAAGTAAAAAATAAAAATATTATTACTTTATTACATAATTACGACATGTTATATTTTTTACTTTTTATAGTCGGTTTGAATTTTTTTTATAAAATATTTTATACCCCAAATACACCGAACGATTTGTCACGGCCAGGGCTACAAAGTCCCCATACAAAATGTTCTGCACGGTGTATATTCACAGATACCCTGGCCTGTGAAGTTGACTACTGCTATATATACACATTGGGCGTGTATAACACTATATACACGGGGCGCTGAATGTGTTAAGTATATCAGAAATATTAAACCATTTAATTGCCTTAACTATAATATCACTTTTAGAAAAAAAAAACGGAAAAACTCTACTGTCAGTCGTGAATTTCCTCGATCTTACAGTTAGCAGCACGTCAGGGTTTACAATAAGAGATCAAACTGTAGAATCTGACATTCTACAGTGTGTACAATCGGGGAACTTCCAGCGGGCACAGAATACTTAATAGTACCGCGGGGCTAATCTATGCTAATGTTATAAAGCTGAAGAGTTGTTTGTTTGAACGCACTAATCTCAGGAACTACGGGACCGATTTAGAAAATTGTTAGACCATTAGAAAGCTACATTTCTCCCGAGTGACATAGGCTATATTTTATATTATACTAATATTATAAAGCTGAAATAATATTTTATCCCGATATTATCACGGGAACGGGCACCACGCGGGTAAAACCGCGAGGATCCGCTAGTACCTAAATATTAGCAATTATTGCGCAGATATTATCGCGCCATCGCTGCGGAACTTTAAAATAAAAATGGTATTATGTACCTATGTGATTACTGGATAAATGGCTGATGGTTCGTATAGCGGCGTCTCACTCTCTCGCGCTCCTACCTAAGTGCGAGAGAGAGAAACCGCGTGTTGCTATGACGCTAGCGTCAAAAACAATTTGGTAGCAATAAAAGGAACTAAATGAATGTACATTGTAGTTCATCGTTTGTTCGGTAGAGGCCGCACTGTTGATACGTGACGTAAAGCAATTATCGCACGATTTCTGCTGTCGCGTTGCTGTTGCAAAGATAAGTAATAGCCCCGCCGGTCGACCAGTAATGTTTTTTGGGAAAATAATAAGGTTAAAGAAATCATTTATTATTCAAAATTAAATACTTAATGAAGTTCCATTTTTAACCGACTTCAAAAAAAGGAGGAGGTTATCAAGTCGACTGTATTTTTTTTTATTTTTTTTTATGTATGTTCCACCATAACTTCGCCAGTTGTTAACAGATTTTTAAAATTCTTTTTTTATCTGGAAGAAAATGGTTTATGTGTGGTCCCATATAATTTTTACGAAGATCTGGCTAGTAGTTTTTTCATAATCCTGAAAAATATCAATCACCTTTTGGCAAGTAGTCGTATACCTAGATGACATCATTGTTGTGTATGGGCTGATTTTTAGTGTAAGTAACGGCACATAATGTAACAAAAAAATCTGAAATAAAAACATTTTATAAAAAAAATCAAACCGACTTCAAAAAGTAAAAAATAAAACTTTTGGAGTCGGTGCTAGTTAGCTAAGGCCAAAAAAATATAGTTAATAGAAGTGCAATGTAGAATGCTTTGGCTGGCACCGACTCCAAAAGTTTTATTTTTTACTTTTTGAAGTCGGTTTGATTTTTTTTATAAAATGTTTTTTAAAAGACAAAAGCGATTAATCTATTACTTTTAAAAAACCTCTACTGGCCTACCGGTAAGGTCCCTGACTCTAGATGTTTTGTATCTGCCTATTCATCTATGGCAGGAATGACGTCACATATTGTCTCCGTTCATAAAGTTTATAAGCTTTGTTAGAACAAAGAAAAGTTATTTTTAACATTTTGAATGAAATTAGAGGCAAATTTTACGCAATATTAAGCTTCAAAAATAGCCCGTGAAGACTTTCAAATGTTTCTCGGTGAATTCCGTATGCCTATTGTGTTATTTCTTTGAATGAATTAATGAACAAGATGAGGTATGCCTAAGGTATGAAGTCTGCTTTTGTATAATTTGTGCATAAAGTATAAATTATACAAGTTTAAGTCCTTATGAACTTTTTCATAGTTCACACTACAACTGAGTGAATTCAAGCACAATATCAAAACAGGAGACTTCATAAAAAAGAATGAGCATTGAAGTTACGATAAATTTATGTTAGATAAGTACTTCAATAACCTCAATGCGGATTGGTGGGTTTTGACGACTGCAAATACAACGGGGACCAAAGGATTGACGTGTATGATTGAATGTGAATTTTAATTTATTTTTACTGGGCTATTGGGGAGAAACTAATAACATATTTGAGACTTTTTGATTTATGTCGAAATGAACCACATACTTATAAATTATTTGACCGGCCTACCGTCAGGCCTGTCTCACTTCCATACAAGCGGCGCAAAATTCCCGAGATATTTACCTACTATTCTGGAAAACAACCTAATTTCAACCTTTTGCATTGCGTATAGCGTTCATAGTACAATAACTGTCGGCCGTGCGACTAGTCGAGCGAGTGCCAGCCTATTGGAACTAGTCCGGTGACCCGACGCTTGCGTTTATCTTACCTAAACTCGGGAGTGAAATTTATGTACCGTTAGGTACTAATATATATTCTGTGCTACCGTTATCTATTAGAAACTATTATGTCAGAACGTTTTGTTTGCGTCTTGTTTTTGTTGAAGTTGTCACATTTTGACACATTTCACACTTTGGAGACGATGATTAAGCAAAAATGTCACAAATTTTTGTCAAAAAACAAACTTACTCGTAGTACGAAATTGCATGATAAGAATGAAACAATAATGCGCTAAGAGATGCCGGTAGGCCCCTGGGCATTCGTGACCATTGGCTTTTCTGTTAGATTTTCGTGTTTGTCAAGTTTGCGGCTAATTTTGACGCGTTTTTTTTTCGGGAATTTATTTTACTTTTAATCGGATGTTGGATTACAACACAAAATTAGGAAACAAACATTCTGCAGTTATAAATTAATCATTATACAAATTAGTAGAAAAACAAGAAACCGTTAAATAATAAAATCTTATACTATAATAAAAATACGCCGTCCAACTCACAGCCGCGTGGCATAGTACCGACACACTGGCACTGTTGCCCCGCTGAATGCAAAGACTCAGCCGCTGGGCAAGATAGGCACCAGCTCTCAGGTCTCCTGAGGCGTGGACCAGTCTTATGGAAAGATCTTTAATAAACTTTTTGGTGTCAGACGACCAAGGGCCCATTGTCTCTACGGCAAGCGCCGCAAATTCGTGGCTACTGAGAGCGACGCATACTTGCGGCGCTTGAGGAATTGAGCTTGCTCCGCCGCGGCTCCAGCTCTTGAGGACGTACCACGTATATGGGAAGGACCTAAGGTGTCTACACAGGTTGCATCCCATACCAAGGTACGCCCCTAGCACCAGGGCACTAACGTCGCACCATCGGGTCTTTCACCATCATCCCTGAATAAACCACAAGGTTCCAGAGATGATGGGATCGAAGCAGTGCCGAGAGCACGCTTCACTAAATCATTAATCGCACCATGCCGATATGCACGACCGGCGCTTTACGCAAGTCAGCCCATTACAACATGTTTTTATATTTTCATACTTAGATTTTGGGTAATTTTATTTAGTTTGTTTTTTGGTCCATTCTTTGAAACGGTGTCATGAGACAACATCTGTACATAATACAAACAAAGCAGACACCCACATATAAACAGGCTACTTACTAATTGTGAAAATACCAAAGTATTCACAACAGTGACGTCATTGCTGAATAATTTTCTTTTCTAAAACAAACTTTGTAAAGTCTTTTTTTAGAACTGAAACAGAAATAACTCGTTCCAGTCATTAAAAGGGTTATTACACATATTTTTATGAGGTTCTTATATAACTGCAAAGGTTGGTCTAAATTCTGTTAAATTATATTTTAAACTAATTTTCTTTTACTTTTTCTGAAATTCTTAAAAAAATGATAATTAAAACCGATGGAATAGACAATCCATTAATTCTGTTAAAGCTATAGAGAATAAAATGATTCTAAATGGTATTGCAATAATATTCCTAACGTATAGGTATACTCGTCTATCCTACTTCCTGCTAATATTATAAATATTAGTAGAAAGTATTTCAGTGTGTATGTTTATTTGTTTGTTTGTTATTCTTCACGCTTAAACTACTGAACGGATTAGGATGAAACGTGGTATGGAGACAGAAGTTAGCCTGGATTAAAACATAGGCTACTTTCTCTCCAGACATTCCCCGGGAAACGGGAAACACGCGGGGGAAACCGTGGACGGCCGCAAGTCTTTTTATAATGAACTCACAACCACATAATCTTTTTAAGGAACCCAACACATTGTATCACCATACACTCTGAAGAAATTGTACGTGATTTGAGTTCAGATGTAACAATACAAGGTACATGAGATTATCAATGGGAGAAATGAGGTTGCATTCTATGTATCCTTCTAAATATAATCTGAATGTTTATTTTTAGGGTTCCGAACCTCTAAAGAAAAATAAAGAAACCTTATAGGATCACTTTGTTGTTTGTCTGTCCGTCCGTCTGTCCTCGTTTATCTCAAGAACACGTAGAGGTATCGACTTGAAATTAAAACTATATAGGTATTCAAGTCAACAGTCTGTTGAAAGGATAAAAAAAATCAAACTTGTAAATTAACGTAATAAAAAGATAGGACTTTTATGTCGCAAAAAACTTAGATTTCGACAGTCTCAAGGGAATCTCAATTCATAGGGTACTTCAAAATTTGGCAAGTAGAATCGTCTTTTACTACGAATACAGGAATAAATCTAAAAACTATACATTTGTTATTAAATAATATAAAATAATATAGTTTCCCAAACTAAAGTTTGGGAAACTGAATTTCGGGAATATCTCGGGAACGCGTGGACGTATCGAGCTGAAACTAAAATCATATATTCACGTTAAAAACCTTTGGAAACTGTGAAAAAATCAAACTTCAAAATTGACATTAAAAAAGGTAAGGCTATTTATGATGCAAAAACGACATACTTCGACACTCCCAAGGGAATCAAAATTCATAGGATATTTTCCGTTGACCTAAAACTATGAAATTTGGCTAGTAATATCGTCTTTTACTACAAGTACAGGAAAAAAACTGAAAACTAGACATGCATTTGTAATTAAATCATGAAAAATGTAGTCTTCAGTTTTGGAAACTGATTTCGGGAAAAACTGCGAGACTATTTATAATACTATTAATTTATGTGGAACCCTCGGTGGGCGAGTCCGACTCGCACTTGTCTTGTCGCAAATTTACCTTAAAGTACGTTTGACAGTAAATCTATCGTTAAGATAGATTTACTTGAAAAAATAGAACGATAATACACTTGCGGTTTCATTCGCGTGGTTCCTGTTCCCTTGGGATTATCGGGATAAAAAGTATCCTATGTTCATAACCAGGCTATCTACTATCTGTGTACCAAATTTCATCCAAATCCGTTCAGTAGTTTCGGAACCTATTCAATGCAAAACAAACAAACAATCAAATCTTTTCTCTTTATAATATTAGTATAGATAAAAAAATTGTCAGACAAACTTTGATTTTGACAATGGTTTGAGTTTGAAATTGACCTACAAATATATTCAAGTGTAATAAATAATACGCAGCACTAGTTTTTTTTATATTACGAGTTCTATACTAGTTATAATCCCAGTTCTTATGATTAACGAATAAACAGTAGCCTGTGACCCTATAATTTCATACACACAAAATGGGAACAATATAACCATAAGGAAGAAACAATTTCTGATGTTGCAAGGACCCTTAGCGCACCGAACACAAACCTTTTTCAGTAACATACAAAAAAAAAGAAAAACAGAAAAAAAAACAAACTTCTTAGTGCACTTAATCGTGAACGCGTCGATTTTTGTATGAAATCGGCGGCCCGCCACTGTGAGACGAATAAAAAGTAAAAATTATAACAAAAAATGTATGTAGGCGGAACATTAGAATTGTATGTAAGATCATTTCGTTTTGCAAGAACCGATACTTTCCCTCTCATCCCAGAACTTCTAGGCATATTTCACTTACATTGATTTAAGGCTCTATACGACTGAAGCGGCGCTATGCACTATAGGATCGACGCGTTCCCGCACGCGTGCACGCGAGACCGATTTTGCAGATAAGACGACAAAACCACGAAATCATTTTTGTAATTAATAAGTATAGCGATTGATGAGAAATGCTTCTATACGATACTAAATATTATTGGTGTCTACTAATTAAACCAGTTTCCAATATTTTAAGCAACCCCATTCTATAAATCTAAAATAATCTTGAATATTTGTATTTTTAAGGGATCATTTTGAAAGAAAATTTGTCTTTCTGTGTGTATCTGGTTGTTTACAAATCTAGATAAAGATATTATGAAATGTATATCTTATTACCAGATTTGTAACATCTCTAACCTTCCTATAGTTTCATATAAAAAAATCCATACTTTTTCGTATAGCGTCTTAATTACTTGTATTGAACTAGATATTTTATGACTCACGGTAGGTACTGAGAACTACTGAGTACTTCGCTACGGGTCGTGGGTTTGATACTTGCCCGAGATAAATATTCATGATGACCATTTGTGTCTGTTCGATGTCTAGGTGCTATTGTCTCTTATTATTCGAATTTGTAATACATACTTTCGTTGGTTCCGATAACCGTAACACAGGTGCTTATGCTACTTATCTTGGAGTCAGATCAATGTGTGTTATTTAGTTAGGGTAACTCACGGATAGATAGACGGATAGAACTTTCCATACAAACGGCACCTCAAACTCGTTTTTCCATCAACTTATATTCCGTGATTGAACTTACTTACTTTTATATTTTCGACAAATTTTTGTACTCTAACGAAAGAAAGATAATTGTGATAAACATTAAACAAGAAAATATATTAGAAAAAAGCAACTAGTCTCATGTCGCCCTGACATGAGACTAGTTGCTTTTTTCTAGTATATTTTCTTGTTTAATATTTATCACATAAAAATAGCATTGTAAAATGCAAATTAAAAAAATTATAAATAGATAATTGTATTATTAATATGCGTAGTTAAGAAATAGACGCCTCTAAGGGCATCTATCCGGTTAAAAAACGTGGCAAACTATCTGTGTCGTACAGGATAGATTCATTGTAAAATAAATATAAAACATAATTAAATAATCAAATTAAACACATGTTTTGAATAATAATTGGATACCGTACAAGAAACAAAAAACAATCCATAGAAGTTTGGGGCCTTCAAAGTTGCTCTAAAATAATTTTAATCCCTTTTATGCGCGCCAAAATTTGTAATTGCTGATTGCGAAGCACACAAGTACTTTACAGCGCTTCTCATGGCTGACATTTAGGGTACGCAGAGTGAGCAACCTTATACACGGCAATTCAGAGTTGAGATCATTACCCAAATAGGAGTTTTTGAAATCGTGGCATATACTTATCCGATTGCGGCATCTATCCGTGACTTACCCTAGCTTTCAAAAACAGGTTTTTCAAAAACAATTATAGATCCTAACTAGTAAAAACGATTCATCTTAAACAAATATATTAAGTACCGTATCCTCATTATTAACCGACTTGAAAGGAAAGGAGGAGGTTATCAATTCTTCGCATATTTTTTCGTTTTCAAGAAATCATTAAAGTATGTCGTTTTGGTTACGATACGGACGATTGACCGCGATTTCTGTCTATGAACCGAATGTTTTTTTTTTGTTTGATAGAGGGTACCTACTTACTTCTAGCACGAAAAGATATTATATTGAATGTGCTTCTGAGATGGTACCATTTTTATTTTTTAAAAAGTCTTTTTCGGAATGGGTTAAAAAGAGATAGAATTTATATTATTATGCCAAAGGGTTTGAAAGACCAACTCAGAACTGAAACCTAATGATAAATTTTTAATTGAACAATATAGGAAAAATCAACTCGGCCATAAGTGAATTCTCAAATGGGGCTCGAACCCACGACCTTTGGAAATCCGGTCCAATGCTCTAACCACTGAATTACCTACTGATTGGCGGACCACCGTCGATATTCTCCAAATTTTATATTTTTAATACGCTGTAGGCCAGCGATGTCACATCACAATGCTAGGAATATAATTGCATTCGCATGAAAACATATTTTCAGATGTTTAACGATCGATTAAGTGCAACAGCTAATAATTTATGATTTTGAAATTTTGTATTTTTCAATGCTATTCTTATACTTATGATAAATTTTAAATAGGTAGAAAAATATTGGAAAAAAACAACGGCCACAAGTGAATTCTCAGATAGGAATCGAACCAACGACCTTTGGAAATCCGGTCCAATGCAATGGAGAATTTCGACGGTGGTCCGCAAATCTCGGTAGCTCAGTGGTTAGAGCAATAGACCGGATTATGATATTTTCCAAATTAAAAATTCATGAATTGAATTGATCTTAATCGATCGTAAAACATCTGAAAAAATGTTTTCTTTCGAATGCAAGGATATTCCTAGCATTGATGTGACACCGTTGGCCTACAGCGTATTCAAAATATTAAAGTATTGAAGAACTTCGACGGTGGGACCGTTGGTGGACCAAGTCTCGGTAAAATGCAAAAATTCAAAAATCATGAAAATCTAATTCTATTTTAACAATAATGTTAAGAGCCATATTACATCTCGACTGTGATTTTCGCGTAAAATTGCCAATTTTGGCATTCTTGATCTCAGAAACAAAAATACATTAACTATTTTGACTTATTAAATAGTGCAGAATAGCTATTGGCATAGTTCGTAGAGGCTTTGCTTTTTGTAAATTTTGGTTAATTTTTTAATTAAACTCAAAATTGCAGAGAAAGATTTTCATAAAATGCGCGAATGCACTTTTTTGAGCACCTGTATTGAACTAAGTACTGTTCTAAACAAATGAAATAGAAAAGTTAGGATGATATCTCTTATATAATCGTATAGTTCGTAGCGGCAACAAAATTTTGAAAAAATATAGAAAATATCTTATTCTGAACTAAAAATCTTCAAAAATCGCTTTAGTTTAAGTTAACTGTGATTTTCTCCTGTCTACGATAATATTATTGAGCAAAATTTGTACAGCAATAATTGTTTCATCATGAGGAATAAAGATTTAACAATTTTTAAGCATGAATTATTAACCTATTTGAATAAAAACGATAAATATAACTGCAAAATTAATACAAAATGCGACGCACCAGCCGTTTGAACTAAGTACTAATACGCAGAGTGCAGATTCGTAATAGGGATCTTATACAGATTGTTTGCCATAAATTTGATATACCTAATGTCAGCTTTTACATATCAGTTTTTTGCCGGTTCCTTTGACTCATATATGTTTAGTCAAAGGAACATGTAGTGAATAATAAGTATCTATTGAGTTACACATCACGCCCATCGAAGTTATTTCGGTATCGGGTCTTCCCTGTATCGAAATATGATTGAGTTATTACTTTAACTTCTGACCTGATTTTGTAAAAATACCCTTTATAAATATATAAGGAAAATGTTGTTTAATGACTTTAATTGACTTTGTTTTTGCATTTTCCATGCGATTTTTATAATTATGATAAATTTTTAAATAGAAAAATATTGGAAAAAAACAACTCGATCACATCTGAGAATTTACTTGTGGCAGAGTTGGTTTTTCCAATATTTCACTATTTAAAAATTTATCATAAGTATAAAAATCGCATTGAAATATGCATAAATTATTGGTTATGGCATCTTAATCGATCTTTAAACACCTGAAAATATGTTTTCTTCGAATGCAAGGATATTCCTAGCATTGATGTGACAACGTTGGCCTACAGCGTATTAAAAATATAAAAGTATTGGAGAATTTCGACGGTGCGCGGTGGTTCGTAAGTCTCGGTAGCTCAGTGGTTAGAGCATTGGACCAGATTTCCAAAGGTTGTGGGTTCGTGTCCCATCTGAGAATTTACTTGTCGCCGAGTTGTTTTTTTCCAATATTTTTCTGTTTAAAAATTTATCATAAGTTTAATTGATCTGATTATTTTTTGCAATACTACTGTTTAATACATAAGTATATGACGACTGTTAGATTACCGCGATTACCTATTATCTGACCGTCCATTAGCTACGAAATTTTTCACATTATCATTATTTTAACCCCGACGCAAAAAGAGAGAGGTGTTATAATTTTAACGTGTCTGTGTATATGTCTGTGGTATCGTGGCTCCCAAACGGATAATTTTATCCCGAGTGTTCTTAGCCATGTTTCATGGAAATCTGTTTAGTCGTTTGAAGATCATCAGCTCTTTTCTAGTTGATGAGGGGATCTGACTAACTTCCTTATGTCCGATCGATTCGAAATTTGGTACCGTGTTACATCAATGATATTGAAAGTATATAGTAAGGTAACCATTATATCACAAATAATAGAACATTAACAGGTAAATCATTTGATTAATAAATTATTTCTTTAACTTTAGTACTTTCCGAGAAAACATTTCCAAAAAAAAAACTCTACTTACCCGGGAAGTTACCCGACTGTAGCTGTATCAATCAGGTTATATATATATATATATATATATATATATATATATATATATATATACATATATATATATATATATATATATATATATCTTTAATATATATAAATCTCCTGTCACGATGTTTGTCCGCGATGGACTCCTAAACTACTTAACCGATTTTAAATTAAATTGGCACACCGTGAGCAGTCTGGTCCAACTTAAGAGATAGGATAGCTTTGATCCCAAAATTCCCACGGGAACAGAAACCACGCGGGTGAAACCGCGCCCGGCCTCTAGTATTATTATTATTTTCAAATCTATTTTTATATGATAAATTTTAAACGAGAAAACGTACTACAATAGCGACCCTTCTCATATCGTCCCGTCTGAATAGTGCTAGTTGCGCAATTTAATCACGTATCTCCGAACATTATCCTTGAGTAATAAAAGGTACATTCCCTACGACTGGGGTAATATTTTGTCCCAAAATGAAGAGGGAAAATAGAGTTAGACTATTCCAGGTAATGACTGAGGACATGGGGGCCTACCGCCGTCTTTAAGCGCAGTATTGTTTCAATCTTACCATGCTATTTTGTACTACGAATCTCTTAGACTAAGCTTATTTTTTAACGGAAGTTTTGTGACGTCTTTGCTCAATTATCACCTCCCATGGAAGTAAGGGACCGTGCACAATATGTAATAGAATAACTATTTAGTTGTGCATCATATACGTAGTACTCATTACTTCCATGCCTCCTTCAAAGTGTGATGTGACAAAATGTGACAACTTCAATAAAAACAAAACGCAAATAATAGTTCTTATGGCATGATTTAAAAAATATTTGATCTGCGTTTAAAGTCAAGCAACTTTGGTTTTATTGTTTTCAGTCATGGGATGGATGGCCAAAAACTTACTAACCTTTACAAGTGGCGATTTTATATTTCCTAAATAAAAAAAAGACTCAAAATTTTCATAAAGTGGGACAAACTAGGAAGCCTTTGTATCATGTCAATTGCTTCAGTCGTCTTCGAGTAATCGATGATGATAGGTAAATGAAAAAAAACTCCTTAATTTTTTGAAGTCAGTTTAATATTGCCTTGTAAATGTTAAAATGTTAAAATCATAATATAAAAGTACCATTCTGTCCATTCTGAACAAGCAATTTCTAATCATACTAAAAATAATAAATAATGTAAATTTTTTAGATATCTCTAATAAGGTGAAAATATACAAAGATATTGTTTATAAAAAAAAAAAAAAATAGTGTATGATTTTGTATTTTTTGCATTTTTCAATGCTATTTTTATACTTATGGTAAATTTTAAATAGAAAAATATTGGAAAAAATTAACTCGGCCACAAGTGAATTCTCAGACGGAAATCGAACCCGCGACCTTTGGAAATCCGTTCCAATGCTCTAACCGCTGAGTTACCGACACTTAAGTCTGAGAATTCACTTGTGGCCGAGTTCATTTTTTCAATATTTTTCTTTTTAAAATTTACCATAATATTTTAGTATCCAAATGTTTTTTTTTAAATTTCGCGATTTGATTTGTAATATAAACTAGTATCTGTTTTAATTTTACTCTAAAGCTGTATTACTTACAACGTGATAAAATGTAAATAGGTAGTGTTGAAGAATATAAAATTTCGGCTTAAATGTACCTAAGTGTCCACTTTTTTTTCAAGAATTAAAGTCATATTTTAATAGGAAAAAAATCATTTTCGTAATCTACCAAAGATCAAACAAAACAAGATTGTCAAAGGTATATTAGATTCGCCAAAAAAAAGAAAAAGCAATAAAAAAAATATATTCGACCGTGACAGGACTCGAACCTGCAATCTTCGGATCCGAAGTCCGACGCCTTATCCATTAGGCCACACGGTCGCTGTTCAGAGTGGCGAAATAGGCCATCTCGTTCCGCGGAGCGAGCCTCCGCGCATGACGTCATCGATTACGTCACCCTCAATCACAGTATGTTTGGACGAGAACGGTATGCAAGTGTATAAAGATTTCTATTTTTATAGAAATTATGGGAATCTGTTTTGAATTACCATCTTTAGACAAGATATAATTATGGCAATATTATTATGTAGCGCTTACAATTCTTTCCCCTCATCCAATTTTGTAATAGTACGAGTATTAAATGTAAGAAAATTAACATATTCCATTGATTACAAAGCGTTCCGTTTTTTATAGATTCTGAATAATTATTATTTTCGGGAAAACACAAACGAACAAAAAAATCTTTGGAACACCTATTTTTATACAGAAATTTAAATAACGCTATACTTTAATGTACTTTAATTGTAAATATTTTTGCATGTCGAAGGATTATCAAAAAAATTATAAGGATATCTACTTTACACTCATTTTTTTTTATAAAATAGAATCACGTATTTTCCTCGTAACTTAATTTTCATAGTAGTTACCTATAATCGTATATTTATTTTAATTGCTTTTTAATTATTTCCGTATTTGCATCCGGAAGCGATACTTAGGAAAGGTCAGAAAGTAATTTATCATAAAATCTAGACAAGTCACACCAATCAATTAGTCATAAAGTAGATGAATAGTATTATAAAGCTTAAGAATATTTATAAAATATATAAAGAAACATCCGTAACTTGGGAAAAACTCAAAGCAATCGAATATGTTCCATTCATAAATAAATTGCTGGTCCCACCACTTTGATACCCATATAATCCTATAATTATTAAAAAATTGAAGAGGTTTTTATTTAGTTTTGCCGTTAACGTCTGAATAAACGATGAACCTTTAGTTTTTGATTATTTTTAACCGACTTCAAAAAAAGATTACGCTGATTTCTAGGGGGTTACTCTTGGCGGGATCGAGTTGAGAACGAGATTGAATGTCAACAAATTTTTACTGGTTTTATTCGATTTTGATTGGCGCTAAATTGATTTCTAGAGTACTACAAAATTACTTTATTTTTATAAGTGTTACTTTTTAGTTTAATTACTTTAATTTAAGTCCTAATAATTATTGACATTTATTCAATCGATGATGCTGATTCGATTTACGTGATTCTTTTTGTTCGATGCGGAATAGTTGACATTTGACCCATAAAAAAATTTAATCAGTTTGGCCCAGTAGTTTTTTTCTATGAGCATTTTTGTTAACTTGGACGATACGTTGTTTGCAATGTTCATGAAACCTAAACTAATCTAGAAGAATCCAACTGTAGTTTACAAAACAACCTATTATAATACTCTGTATGAAATAAAACAGGGAGAAAGAAACATCCCTTGAGAGTATCTTGCCGGTTCTTTTCGTTACAAGGTCTCCCAAGGTTTGTGAACCGATGGCGTAGCTTCTTTGACGTTCATAAGTGCTTGTAACAGACTCGACTGAATAAATGATATTGAATTTGAATTTGAATATTACAGATACATACCAAAAATTAAAAAATTAAAAAGATTTTTTCCTTACTATATCGTTACTAGCTACATCCTAGTGATTAGTGTAATGATGTAACAATGTTATAATTGGAACTAACAAAGACAGCAATGTCTCTTGAGAGCTGTTGTATGTTCTGAGCTACAAGGCGAAGCATTATTATTGTGTGTTTATTGCAGAATCGTTTTACAACTGTCCGGTCTTGGAAAAGGACGTGAATATGACTTTTGCAGTGAAAATAATGAAAATGTTTTGTGATGAATAATGAAATACTGTCTTAATTTTTTAAGTAAGTACCTATTTTTTTTACCCCACCGCGTCATCTTTTCAAGACTGCTCTTAGCTGACGAAGTCTCGGATTATTCTCACTAGCACAGTTTATATCAGTCAGAAGAATATCTTACAATTCAAAGTTAAGTATAAATTTTACAGTGCAGTCAAAATTATTATTTCTTTATGTAATGTATTTATTATTTTAAGGTAAGGAGCTCGACGGCGCAGTGTTTCGCGGGTTCGGCTTGCGATTGTAGACCGGTTAAGCAACTTTCGACAACAAACTTTAAAGAATGGTCGGTCGCGGGATAGGTGACCAAAAATGTATTATGTCAATTCCTCCGTGCTTCGGAAGGCACGTCAAGCCGGGCTGTATTTACCAATTCGGATTGGGCCCGCGTGGTGGATCATGGATCGCTCTCCTTATCCGTCCTTAGGGATGGTCAGTGCCTCAGCAGTGGGCAACATTGCAATGGCTGAATATTAAGGGTTTATGCTAGTATGGTACAACTGTGTAGTGTCGGCTTAGAATAGCACTACCCCATCTCATCCCGTGAGTGTCGTAAAAGGCGACTAAGGGACTCAGCCTTCATTAGACGGAGGGTCTTCTACAAACTTTTCCATACTGCGATCGCCAACCCGCCTGCCAAGCGTGGCGAATAAGACAAACCCCCCCTTTTGGGTGAGGCCTAGACCCAGCAGTGGGTGTTATGTGGCTGAGACGACGATACTAGATGGCAGGGTGGTTATATGGGATTTTAACTCAATAAATCTCCATGGGTTCCTTCCCGACCATGCTTCACAGTTGGCACTTTGGTTGGGGTGCTACACAGACATCTATGTCTGTGGGGTGCTATGACATTTTGTGTGAACAACGGGGAGGATGAAGGTGGATGTCCGCCTCTCCCGTAATCCTCAACAACTACCTATCGTCGACATCATCATCGATGTTATGGCGACATACTTTTTGGCTTATATGGCAGTGGTACGAGTTACGTTTGTACGAGATTAGACATGCCTCATGCCTGAATAACACGAATAGATTTCGCTAGTCGACTCGACGCTAAACGAATGCGTGATGGTACTTACCTATTTCGCTTTTCACAATTTGCGTAGAAACAGTACAGGTTGGATCCAATATTAGCATGGTGTTTTGACGTCAAATCTATTTATAAACCACAATAAAAAATTAACTATCCTAATAATAGTATTCCTAACTAAAAATAATGCGAGGTCAAGTTATTTTCATCTGTTTCGCTACTTGATCACAATCATATAGCTATTAGTCATGGCTTAGATAATGGTTACTGATTGTGATCGCGAAAATAGAGTTCAAAATTATAAGTAAGGCTGTTTCATTTGTTTTTTCAAATAACTAAAATAATTGCATACAATCACACCAGTTATTTAGAATAACTTAAATTATGGATACTAGATAACGGATAAACATACTTACCTACTTTTATAGTTTTTTTGTAAATGTTAACATAATATACATATTAAACACCTAGGCCAATACAAATAGACATATTCATGTACACAAATATTAGTCTTGTCCGGGGATCGACCCCGGGAACTTCGGCGCAGAAGGCGGGTTTAGTACCCTTGCGCCTAACGCCTATGCTTGCTTACCTAGGCTTTTTATGCCTACCGAAAAACAATTAGTTGTATTTCCTAACGGCAATAAGATTTAAAAAAATATACTTATTCAGAATTTTTGGAGATGTTAACTTTTTGGTTTAAAAATGCCACGAAGCCCACACAAAACCCCTTCACCAACCAGTACAATAAGTGGTATTTAGCTTGCCTCGTCGGAGCCGGATGCATCATACAATTCTAGCGTCTAGCCTGACGCTTGCCCGACGAAAAAACCGAGGTACAGTGAATTATGTATTTGTTTATAATTTTTGCATCTTTAATAAGTGGTTATGGTAAATTTTAAATAGAAAAATATTGGAAAAAATTAACTCGGCCACAAGTGAATTCTCAGACGGGAATCGAACCCGCGACAAGTCTCGGTAGCTCAGCGGTTAGAGCATTGGGCCGGATTTCTAAAGATCGCGGGTTCGATTCCCGTCTGAGAATTCACTTGTGGCCGAGTTAATTTTTTCCAATATTTTTCTATTTAAAATTTACCATAAGTATAAAAATAGCATTGAAAAATGCAAAAATTACAAAATCTAATAAGTGGTTTTTAAGATGTTTTTTGAAACTGTATCTCGTCCTCAGGTCACGCATATATGTATCTATTTCACTGGTAGGTGTTTGAATCTATTTATAAATGCTAATTGTCACGATCAGCACGTCTCTGCTCAATAAATTGTATATTTACTTCAAAATACAAGATTTTTTTCAAGAGTTCCACTGAATCTCTTGCATGTTTAATCAGACATTTAGTGGATGGAAAAGTCAAATGGAAAAGACCAAAGGGCAAAAGGAACGTGTTTGTTCCACATTTGCAATGCAAGGAATATTCCTCGACCGGAAAACCCTAGGGTTATCGTCACATGACACTGCGATCGTCGGCATTGCAAACATATCGTAAATTAACGATACAAGAATATACATAGTGATAATTATTGTACTTGTATTTACCCCACACGGACTTAGGTGACTTTTGCAAGAACGTTTCCAAAAACAATGAATATTTTTAACCGACTTCAAAAAAGGATGAGATTCTCAATTCGTCGAAATCTTTTTTTTAAGTATGTTACTCGATTACAGGAAGACGGCTGGACCGATTTGGTTAATTCCTTTTTATTGCGATAGCGTATACTTTCCAGGTGGTCCCATTGTTATCATGTCAGGATCTGATGATGGGACGGATCCTGGAGAAACCCAGGGAACTCTTCAAATATTATAGGCACTGCTATAGCGGTTTCGGTATTGTCTTGAGTAACTGCATATGCTTTCGAAAAGTAACATTGGTGATGTAGAACTGATGATAAAGACCACAAATGATCATCGGAACTATCAAATACTTAGGCATTTCACGGCAGCGATACGATTACTTTAATGGGGTTCATAAGCAATTTATGCTCGTCTCAGTACATGTAATGAAATGGAGCTGATGATGAAGTACCAGGAGACTTCTCAATAATTAACGTCCCTGCACCGGAAAAAGCAGTATTTTGTAAAAGGCGATGAGCGAGCAGTTGACATAAGGTAAACATTGTAAATGCTTTTTTTTATTAAAAAATTAAAACCGACTTCAATAAACTAAAAAGCAAAAACATATTCCTTTTGGGGTCGGTGCCAGCCAAGGCAAGAAAAATAAAAGACTAGGATCGCAAAGTAGAATGCCTTTTAATTTTTTTTAACAGAAAAACAGTAGACAATTTTGAGTTGGCCCGCAAGTCGTTCTCAGGCGGGTACCACCTATCTATAGTATATCTTAAAATCCATCTTAATATGCAAAATAAAAAAAAAATATGAAAAAAGAAATAGAAGCAAATATCGAGTTAGCTCATCTCACCAGTTGTTCTCAGATGGATTCTAACCATAGTTATCTAAAAGCTTATTATATATATACTAAGATAGCATTGAAAATGCAAATCTAAGAATCATAAAAATACAAATATTTGTTATATTTCAACACAGCACCATCTCACCCCAATTATGTAGTAGTAAAAGATCAGGTTCCGTACTAGGTTGTTAATTATTTTTTTCCTATTCCGAGGGCTGTATTTTTTACAAACAAATATAGTACTCAACAACTCAGTCCCATACTATTTAACCAGCACTGTTTCGGTTTTTCGTGAAAAAATAAAAGACAGGCAGACACAATCAGTTTCGAATTTATAATAATAGCGTGTATCTATAAAAACGGCAAAAAAATCACGTTTGTTGTTTGGGAGCCCCTTTAAACATATATTTTATTCTGTTCTTTAGTATTTTTTGTTACAGCGGCAACAAAAATACATCATCTGTGATAATTTCAACTGTCTAACTATCACGGTTCATGAGTATATCTCTTGAACCGTGATAGACAGTTGAAATTTCTGTCTGGTCTTGACTTGTCTGGTGACAGACGGACAGGCAGACAGACAGACAGACGGATGGACAGCAGAGTCTTAGTAATAGCTTCCCGTTGTACCCTTTGGGTACGGAACCCTAAAAACAACTGAAATATTATTAGTCCTAAAACAACATAAAGTTAGGTAAACTGAAATGAATCAAGGGGAAGCATATTACTTTTATGATAAACGTGGCGTTTACTTAATAAAATAATACAACAGTAAAAAAACCGAAAACTGCGTATAAAAAAAGGAATGTTTGGTACATATTGCAGACAGATAGGGCAAAACAAATTGTTAAATTGGGTTTAACCGCCTCTGTGGTCTAGTGGTAACAAGCACCGGTATCAGACCCAGGGATCCCGTGTTCGATTCCCAGCGGGGGTACAATATGTATTCGGTTTGGTTGGTGGTAGGACTTGTTGTGAGTCCGCCTGGCTAGCTACCACCATCTTATCTAAGTCTGCCGCCATAGTAACAATGTTTTCAGCGTTGATGTGTTCCGGCAGTTAGAGATAAGATAGCCAGTTCCTCAGTGGTTGAGGATTCCGGGAGAGGCTCGCTTCCATCTTCAGCCTTTTCAATACTTAACATTAGGTATGATGAAGGCTAAAAGACTCCCCGTCGTTAATTAAAGAAAATTCTTTAACTCGTCCCACGAGCCTACGGCCCACTAGGGCTGGCTTATGGAAAACCAAAATAAATGCTATTTCCATTCCACAACTCGTCCAAAAAGATTCTTTTCTACTATACAATAACTAACTTCAAATATTTAATAGAAATATGATTGAAAAACAAATGGTGGTAGGTCAAGTTGGAATTTTATTTTATAACACGGTCATTAATACTTCGTCTTAATCCTCTCCATACAGCGTATGCCAAACGGAATTTTCCATAGCTATAAATTAGTTATCTGACCATGTAGTTGTGGTTTGGCAAAACATACGTAAATAATTTCTGTTTTGCATCTTAACTTGGTAATTTTCTGTTACATTTCGGTATAACAAAAGATAATCGGAGCTCTGTTGAGCATCTCAAATAGATCATATTTTTTATGGTTCATAAGTCTAAAAGTCATTATTATAAATAAGTTTACTTTATTAAAGAAAGATAAGAAAGCCAACTGAACTGCATGTTATAATTTATTTTTACTGGCAAATATTATTTAAAATATTTTCGTTTTATTTTCCGGAAGCGCTCATGGCCGCGCTGGACAGACTGATCGTATTCGATCACGTTTGTTAAGCAAAGTTCGGCCCGGTCAGGTGTTGGATGGGTGACCGTAAAGTGGCATTATAACTGAGCGCTTCCGTGCTTCGGAGGGCACGTTAAACCGTCGGTCCCGGCTGTTGTCATTTGATTACAGTCGTTAAGCCAAGTCAAAGGGCTTCTAGGCGGCCACTAACCCTCACTCGATTAGAAGAAGATTTTCCGGAAATCAAACGACATACAATATTTTAAATTTCGAAATAAAACTTGTATCCTAAAAGAGAAGTGTTCCACATTTTTAATAGTACTTACTAAGCCTGCCTTCTGCGGCAAAGCTCCCGGGTTCAACCCTCGGACAAGACAAATATTTGTGTGCATGAACATGTCTGTTTGTCTTGGTCTGGGTATTAAGTATGTATATTAGATAAATAATAATAAATATTTTCAAACTATCACACCAATTAGCCCAAGATAAGTTTCATGAAGAACTTGTGTTATGGAAACTAGATAACTAGTATATACTTTTTATATATGCCATTATTTACAAAAAAGCTAGCTATCTATTATTTTACTGCATCTAATTACGAGTCCGAGTAAAGGACTCGATATGCAGTAAAAGTCAGCTCCATAATAACACAAGCTTATAGTAACTCAGCTTTTGTTTCCATAACACAAGTTCTTCATGATACTTTACTAATGCCTAGATAATTGGCGTGATTGTATGCCATTATTTATTTTTTATTATTATTCTTCTTTTTACAAAATCATACCACCAATTAAAATACTGAAAGGCATTCTTTCTTTTCATAAATTGTTTAATTTAGTGCCTTTTAACTTAATAGTTACAGAGTAAATAATATAATATCAAATAATTCTTTGATATCCCGAGACTAGATTTTTCACAAGTTTAGTCTTTTTTAGATAATAAGGTTTACCGTCGAGTCTCATCCATATTTGAGTGATGTTTTGAGAAGGGACAGACAAACAATATCAAAAATAATATATCAAATAAGGACTTTTAGCCATTTTCTTTCGAGTATCTACATTTAAAAGGAAAAGGTTACTGACTGATCTATCAAGGGAGAAGACACCTAAATAAATACATATTTATTATAGTAAATAATGAGCAATATCATTTATAAACCTAATTTCAGATTTCAGACGGAGACAAGATTTTTTACATATTTGGAGACTTACTATGTTACGTTTAGTCGTATGGTTCAGTAATATTTTTTTACTATGTATAAGAAAAAAGTACAGTAATTATAACAGTTATCTACGTATCACAAATATCACAATACATACGTTTAGTCGTATGGTTCAGTAATATTTTTTTACTATGTATAAGAAAAAAGTACAGTAATTATAACAGTTATCTACGTATCACAAATATCACAATACATACTTATTTCTAACAAAATCAAATAGCTAGCGAACTTCGTAAAAAAGGTAAGCGTGAAATCTCGGGCCCAAACTAAACTGGGGACCGGCTGCACGCGAGGTTTCCTTAGTTACCCATTCCCGTCCGACCCTCTTTCTACCTCGATTCTACCAGGCTCGCATAAGCATCGAGAGCTCTTTGTATCGCCATAGCGACGGGAACAACTCGGTAAAAATAACCCTTAAATCCTCCCACAGACGATCTGATATCGCTTGAACCGCTCTCAATATCATCTCCCATTCATACATTCCTTTTGACATGACATGACATCGGAAGGATTTGTACTCTATTACGAAAGCGCAAGTGCTATTGTCGCATAAGTGATGGTTTATCCAATTTATTCCCGCTTCCGTGCGATGGTCCAGTTGAACGCCTTACATGTATGTGTTCCTGGTATCTCGATCGTGTGTTTTCGTTCCGCAATCGTTACGTTCGCCGAATGCACGAATATTTTTCATTCTTTTTATGATCTTTTCACTGTCCGAAATGTCAGAATCCATTCAACCATGAACTAATTTAGGCCTATGTCAGGTCCTTTTAGAACTGTGTTATCTAAGCAGGACATAAGGGTCGCAAAATTCCATTATGGTTATCGGGTTAAGGAGAAAGGACATCAAAACGTTACTGACCCAAAATCGTCCCAATCTTATTTCGAAATAAGGCTGTGTTTGTGAAAGTACAGTCAGCTCACCACTGCTATTTGTAGGTCTGGTAATAGAACACGCGAAAATCTAAAAAAAAACACAAGAACTACTAAACAGTATTACATTATTATACGGACATCCCAAAAAACCAGAGCAAAAGATTTAAGTCGAATAATAATCAAAAATAGTGGTTAATTCGTCAAAGATAATGATATTGGTACGGTGAATAACATGTTTTTGGCTTGAGACATTTCATACATACGAGTATTGTAATATATTGTAAACAAGAGTCTTGATAATAAGCATACAATGCACACGATAATAAAAACAAAGCCAGATTAAATTCACACCATATTTATTATAATTATTCTAATTCAGTAACTTATTTGACTGACGTCATTGTGTGAATGACGACCCCCTCAACAGACATTGAATTAATTTATTTGTTTATATCCCATTCTCGAGAATTCGATCGTCTGAAGTTTTAGATTCACTATTATATTAAATTAAATTTCGAACAAATTCTCTATTTTAAAATAAAAATATCGGAGTAAAAATAAAAATCATTGAAATTGAAATAAACATCTGACTGTCAAATTACAGCCATGTTTGTTTACGTATGATAAAAAAACATCCAAACTTTCACAGAATATTTTTAGTAGGTTAGTTAATTTTCTCAAAAACCCTTCCTCAAGATGTTTCGCGTTAGGGCAAAGTTTTTTTAATAGAATCTGGGCCATAAAGATTTTATTCTACAATCTAAAATGTTCCATAATATAATTTATACTTATCATGTGACGGCACTTAGGAAGACACGCATGGCTGTTCAAATTATTGGAAAAAACTAATACGCAATTGTACGCTCTGAAAATTAATTAGAAAAGTGGTTGTTTCGTTATCATTATATTTCGGTAAAAGGAGATCAAGTGTGCATGTTTCAGTACTGATTACGTTTTTGAGTGGGTCAGAGATAAGCTAAAAATAAATGGGAGTCGACTTCAAAAAAGTACAGGAAAAAATGGAGCATTGCGTTTTGAAAAAAGGTTGTCATTTTTAGATTTTTTTAATTTTTCCATTTTTAAAGCTATTTTGATTATACTTATACTTAAAATAAATTTAAAATAGTAAATTTTTTCTCAACTTGGCCACAGTGAATTCTCAGATGGGACTTGAACCCACGACCATTGGAAATCCGGTCCAATACTCTAACTACTGAGTTGCTCGAGTCTCATCTGAGAATTCACTTGTGGCCGAGTTGAATTTTTCCAATATTTTTCTATTTAAAATTTATCTTAAGGATGTCTATTGTTTGTACTAGAAGAAAAATGTGTATGTGGATTATTTCTAATTTTATCAGACGAGATATGTTTCTTCTACATAGTATACAAAACAACTATTTTAGAAAAAATGTATTGTGTATGAAACATTCTTATCATATTAATAAATTGTAGTGATTTGATGTGACTTTTGTTTGTATAATGTAGAGTTTGACGCATTCATTACCGAGCACTCGGATCCGAGTAGAATATTATAAATAAAATTAATAGTGTGGCACCTGACGAGATGTTTGTATGAAGACATTGACCATGAATGTTTTAACTTAACTCTCGATCTACAGTTAAAAAGAAAAAGAACTCTTTTCGGTCTTACAACATCAAGATCTCTGTTCAAGACTTTGTCTGTGTGAAAACTGCAACGGAAGTATATCGCACATCCACTTATTTCTCTCTCCATAAGAAACACTTTAAATTTTCTTCTCAAGAAGCCGCCTATGTCCTTCTCCACGGTCTAATTTATATAAAAAAATATGCCAAAATTCATTTAAATAGGTTCTGTGTTTTTAGCGTCAAATTGTAATAGACAAGAGTTAGGTATGTACCTAACTTACTTATGTATGTACGAATTACAAATTATTGTCACGAAAACTACAAAAACCACCTTATATAAAAAAATTACATACGGGATGCGAACTAACAATAATCATAAGATAATGTTTGACTACGTGTTACTAGAACAAGCGTCTCCTTCAGAAATATCTAGCGTCTTAGGTATTTCTGCCAAGTCTTAATACAAGGAAACTTGCATGTCACTATATCTTAATAACTTTCAAATATCATGAATCAGCGAATTTATTAACTATTAACAAACGGATCTTAAAACACTATTAAATTGTTATTAGTACATAATGCAACCAAGTATTAGTTTTTATTCTCAATCTCATTTAGTTAAAGATTGTTTAGGCACGTGACAAAATCTTGAGAGAACAAACAGTGAATGGAATGCTGTGCGAAATTCACTATTATTTTGTGTACGATAAGGAATATTATGCAATGGAACATAGAGCAGTTGTACTAATAAAATGTAAGTATAATGATTAAATAAATGTACCTACATTTATTAAATTCCGTTTTTATGAGCATTAGAATGTGGTAAACAAAGAGCCCAGTGGCGTGCAATTTAGAGAGCTATGATCGGGGTTTCCCTGCGTGATAGAATAAAAACTGAGGAGATCCGCAGAACTAAAGTAACCAACATCGCTTAAAGGATTACACAGCTGAAGTGGCAGTGGGCGGGACGGTAACATACCGATAACAACCGACGGCCGTTGCGGCGGAAAAGTTCTGGAATGGCGACCACGCACCGGACTACGCTCTGTGGGAAGGCCCCCGACAAGGTGAAAGCATGGTGAAAGATTAACAAACTTCCAAACATCCTCACAAACTTTCGTATGTTTAATATTAGTATGATAATTTCATCATTCATTATAAAATCGATTGAATAAAACAAATAAAAATTGACACCGTCACGTTCCTACTCTAAAATAACACGTTAGTAGAAGACGCTAACTTTTTATTTATGGATTCTTGTAATATTATCGCTAAGTGTCGATTACAATGGCAATCACTGTAAAAATTTAATAGGTAGACCACAGTCACGGGTATCTGATACTAGTAACGTGATTACTTTTTCCACGTGCAATACGTCGTTAATAAAAAAAAAAACCATGGAAAATTGCCTTTTGATCCTTGCTATTTTAACTGAATTTGAGAAATACAACCTGTTTTTCTTGAGTCTTTATTTCGTTAAAAAACAGCGTCTAGACTTTATTATTTAAAAAAAAACACTAATTGAATTTCGGCAAGTAGGAGTACGTATTTATAAAAACTGGAAATCGCCTATTTTAGTCTGTTTTTGTTTATTTCTTACAAATGAGAACTGAATTTTCTTACTGCGACTGTAAGAAACACAGTTACCGTCACATAAGGTGTTCTGTGGTTACCGTAAACTGGGGCGCATATAAACTTTAACATGTTTTGAGAGGTTTTTCTTGCTTTTACAACATTATTTGACATTAATTCAAGCTTACTCTAGCTTATCACACTAATAGAACGATGCAACCAATAGAACCAATAGAAGAGATGCCATTTGCAAACGGTTTTAAAATCTGGGAGATATGGCATCTCTTGGACTCCTAGTTTTTTATTTTTTTATTTTAAAAAGGTGTCAAAGTAATCTCTGGTTCGGGGTTACTTTGATATAGCATTATTTTGAATAAAATACAAAGTTAGAAAGACTACGTGTTTCTTTGACACCTTTTAAATGATAAATATATCTTCGTCGTCGTCGTCTCAGCCACATGACACCCACTGCTGGGTATAGGCCTCCCCCAAGGAGCTCCACGACGATCGGTGCTGTGCTGCCCGCATCCAGCGAAAAATATATATGATTTAGTAAAAAACATTTTTTAATGAAATCGTTATCTGTCAATGAAGCCCCAAAAACTATAAAATGTTAAGTACCTGCAAAGTCTAAAATATACTGTAATAGTATTATATAATATGGTCAGAGAAACCCCGGCTTAGGTATGTTCGATTTCCGATCCATACATCCATTTCGGTCATCCTTTAGCGTAGATAACATTGCACATACAAAATGGAAAGAAATAAACGTGATTTCACGTTTTTCAAATAAATTAAAGCGAAAAATATGGTTAAAAATATTTTTTTATAAGAAAAACGTTCTGTGTCAATTTAGCCCTAAAAATTGTCAATGTTACCAAAAAAATCAAAGTAACTCCGTTTTACGGTACCTTTAAAGGAAAAGTGTGAAAACTGATGTTTCGATATACATAACTAAATGAAGAGATAAACGAGAATGAGCCCAAGGTTAATCTTTATATGGGGATGTAAATGAACCTATTGTGGGTTCATATTTCAGATCAAATGACAAAGGTTCACACTTCTTTAAAACCGTGACTAAAGGTCTGATACATGAGCAACAGTACATCCACAGTACATAAGATACAGCAGTATCTTCTTTTACTTACATTTCATCCGAAACGGAAACGGAACAACAGTTGCGATAGTTTGTCATCAGCCATTTTTAATGTCCCTACTACTGGGGCTCTGGCCATCCTTATGGATGGATAAGGAGAACGGGCCATGACCCACCACGCGGGTCCAATGCGGATTGGTGGAAACACAACCGGGACCAACGGCTTAACGGAGGAGCTTGAGATAGTACATTTTTGGTCACCCATCCCGTGACCGACCATTGCGTAAGTTGCTTAACCTCATCAATCGCAGACCGAGCGCGCGAACCACAGCGCCACGGGCTCCTCAGGTTGCGGTTGTTGCCGGTCGAAAAAGCTCGATATGCACGGGCCCTCAGGGCCCTTGCAAAAGGGGCACTCATGGTCGCCGTTCATCTGAAAAGATTGTAGGTAAGATTTTTTTTTTTTATGAATGACGGGGAGACTCTTAGCCTTCATCATACATGATGTTAAGTATTGATAAGTCTGAAGATGGAAGCGAGCCTCTTCCGGAATCCTCAACCACTGAGGAACTGGCTATCTTATCTCGAACTGCCGAAACACAACAATGCTGAAAACATTGTTGTTATGGCGTCAGGCAGGCGTCAGGATTTAGTAGGAATGAAGTGCTTGGATGACATGACATGCTGCTTTAAATTATATTTACTGCGGCATTAGTCACGTGATTCCCGGAGGCACGTGCTGATAAACCAAGGCCTAATATTTATTGTTGGCAAGCTTCCGCTTATAACGGTACTCGCTTTTTATTACACCTTGAGAAATTATGACTTAGAATTTTTATTATAAACAAAATCGAACAACGGGAAAGTGCGTCTATAAAACTACTTATTTCTTTTTTTATGTAAATTTAATATATAGAAATAACTACTACTATACTACTATTTTGGATCTTTTCCTTTAATTGCTCCTGAAGTTTTTATTCCTTTTTATTAAACTAACGTTTTTTTTACGAACGCGGGGTGAGAGGATGTTTGTTTGTTTGTGCAAACCAATGTCGCCAAATATTTATCTCCAAAACTATTAGTCGGATTTTGATGTGGTTTTTACTGATGGTTTCAGGTTTTATTGGTGCATGTTCTTTAGATAGAAGGGGGCTGCCATCACTTTTTAAACTTCAACATAAATATTCAGTTATGATATAAAAGTTCCATTGAAAAATGCAAAAATTCAAAAACATAAAAAAATAAATTTCACGTTACTATAAAACTGCAACTTTAAATATCTCTCTTCTACTCATGATCTCCCTCTTCGCTCCTCTAAGGGCCTGCGCAGACGACGGACATTGGAGGACTTTTTGTCCGCGACACGACCTTATAACTAAGAACATAAAGTTGAATAAATAACGAGGACTATCGCGTACTTTTCATGGATATACGCGATCTAAGTTCAATCTTATTTGGTTAACAATAAAGACGTGTCGCGGACAAAATGTCCTCCGTTATCTGTCGTCTGCGCTAGCTATAATAGTCTCCGTTTTTATATCCCTCCTAACTGAACCAAATTCTACAGTCAATCTTTTACATTGCAACCTTTCCATTTATGGAACTCTCTGGAGATTTCGGTTGGTGGTAGGAGTTGTTCTAAGTCCTTCTGGCTAGCTACCACCATCTTATCTAAGTCTGACGCCATAACAATTAATGTTTTCAGCATTGTTGTGTTCCAGAAGTTAGAGATAAGATAGCCAGTTCCTCAGTGATTGAGGATTCCGGGAGAGGTTCGCTTCCATCTTCAGCCTTATCAATACTTAACATCAGGTATGATGAAGGCTAAGAGTCTCCCGGTAGTTCATAAAAAAAAAAAAAACTCTTTGCCAGACCCAATAAGGCGTGCACAGACCTTCAATTCCTTTAAGTCTCAGGTTGAGGAGTTATTTCTATCCGTCTAGTACCTTCTTTATGAACTCGTGATTTTTTTTATAGTATGTATTTGTAGTATATTGTTTTTTATATAGATACCTATTAAATACTATTTATGCGATAAAACAACTTTTACGGATATCAAACGCGCTATACTTTTACGAACTAAGTTGTAATTGTCCGTATTTTTAGGTCAGTCATCCCGTGACCACGGCAGCTGTAAAGGTGCCGAAACGTCGGGAAAATCAAAAAACCCCTAAAAAACCTGAAAATACGAACAATTACAACTTAGTTCGTGAAAATTTAGCGCGTTTGATATCCGTAAAAGTTGTTTTATTTCAATGAACAGGGCGCGCCAAAACTTAGTAGTATTTATGTATATTTTGAGTAAAATTTTGTTTATAGATATTTTCCTTATATTATTATTATCTAAAGAGATAATGCGCTCTACCCTGATCACCTCAACCAGCTTTGTAACATAACTGGTTGTCTGGAAGAAATAAGGCCGTTCTTTGTGCAACTGTTTGTTAAAGTTTCCATTTATGTATGTTCTGTCTGTGTGTGTGCAAATAAAGTGTTAAATAAATAAATAATACAATGGATTCTAGACAAATTATAACTAACTTTTATACTTTTTGTATAAATAAATACCGGCCTCAGAATCAGTAGTCTGACACTTGAATGAATAAAAAATTACCAATGACCATCAAAATTTAAATCAATGCTAGGAATATCCTTGCATTCGAAAGAAACATCTTTTCAGGTGTTTAACGATCGATTAAGATGCAACTGCCAATAATTTATGATTTTGTAATTTTTACATTGTTCAATGCTATTTTTATACTTATGGTAAATTCATTTTTTCCAATATTTTTCTATTTAAAATTTACCGTAAGTATACAAATAGATATATTCATGCACACAAATATTTGTCTTGTCCGGGAATCGAACCCGGGACCTCTGGCGCAGAAGGCGGGGTTAGTACCCCTGCGCCAAACAGGTCGTCAAAATTCACAAATCAGTCAATAATAAACATGCTTATTAAATCATTTTGTCCACTTTGCAACTGCCTGACATCCACATATATTTAACCAATCGGTGTCAAAAATTAACGACAAAGTCAAAGTTAAAGATTTTTATTCAAATAGACTTATAGATAAGTACTTTCGAATAGTACAAAGATTTTTTCCCTACCAGCCATTCAGGACATCTTTTAACTGATAAGAAGAACGGCCGCAAGAAACTTATCAGCTTTAACAGAAACAACACCATTTACAATGGAACATGTTGTTACCAAACACAAATGTACAATCATGTAAAAGAGGAACATTTTCTCATACTCAGTTATTAGAATATTTTCCTCTTACACATACACATCGATTTACATTAGTTATGTTTATGTTAGTATCACATCCATGTATTTTGGTCTTTTAATTAATATGATCTGCATGTTAGATCGCTGTGGGATTTCTAAAAAAGGAACCAATGGGAATCAGTATGTATCGCCACTGCAATTTGGTACAGTCGGGTTTCCGGTTAACCAGTAGTTTTTTTTTAAGTAACAGATATATAGAAAACTTTTTATCAGAAATAATAGATCATTAAGAGTTAACAATAAGAGTCGACTAAGAGGCTCGACGCATTGAACACCTGTGCGAGAGAAGGAAAACTTGAAACAACCCTCTACCAACCCGTCTGGCCAGCGTGGCAGTGGGCTAATGACCTCCTTTGAACGCCACAATAGGCGTGAGTTCGGAGAGGCTTATGCCCAGCAGTGGACGTCCACAGGCTGATGATGGATGATGGAATAGATCATTAACAGATATTTCATTTGAATAAATTATTTTTTTAACCTTTGTAACTACCTAATTTACAGTTTGTAGGTTTTGGTTTATTTTAAAAATAAAACATATTTATTATGGAAATATATAAGTATAAATTAATTTCAATGGGGCTAGAACGAAAAACATTCGAAATGTTATCGAGAAAGTATTCCAATCACCAAGTCAAAAATGTACAGGAAAATAATTAGTTCCGTTGTCCGTTATCTTAAAACGCCTGCTCAATACCTCATACTTTTTTGACGGTACTTTTTATAAGTTTTTCATGCCAACACCAGTGAAATTTAAGGGTTCCCTCTGTTTGGCAGAATTTCGTTGCTCCGAATTTCATTTGGCGGAACAAACTTCGCATAATTTTCTTTAAACGAATAGGCTCCAGGCATAAAAATTGTTTAGTATAATTATTATTTGGTCGAATGTATATATGTTCGAATTTCCAATGGCATACTTTTAAGATGGCAGAATTTCACTTGGCACACTACGTTATAGCAGATTTTCATTTGGAATAATTTCATTAATCATTCTATTTCTAATGAATTGTATGCCAGCCGCTGATATGCTTAATAATATTATGACATAAACGAATCGCTGCAAAACCGACACCACGTAGTCTTGTATGCCCTACCCCTAGAGTGTAATTCAAGCCCGCGCAGGCGCGTAGGGGTAAGGCGGCAGGCAGCGCCGGAGCCGTGACAGAAACCATGCATGTTGCATGCTTGTTTGTATGCTGCGTGCTGCCTGCCCTGCATGCTTGCTTGCATGCTGCATGTTTGCTTGCATGCTGCATGCTTGCTTGCATACTGCATGCTTGCTTGCATGCTACATGCATGCAAATTTATAACATAAGGATTTCAAATTTATGCCCAAGATGATTCTGCATGTAAACTTTCTGCGATATGATAGTTCTGCCTCTTAATTATTATGGATATTGAATATATGCCTTCAGATGATTCTGGCTTATAAAATTATGGGTTTTGAATTTATGGTTAATGTGATATGCCGAGCAATTTTCTGCGAAATGACGTTTATGCTTTCTGCTGTTATGCATAATAACATTATGACATAAAAAGTTCTGCGATAGAAGTTAGAACCGAAATTTAATGGTATCGGCGACCTCAATGAGCATAAAACGCCAATAACCTATAACTATCCAATCAACAAGAATAGCATCATCCAGTCGCGAAGGTTTTGGTCTGGCACCGTCTGGCTGAGGCTGTCGCCTTGGCGGAGGTCACCCCCTGCAGACGACGTTATTGGGTGTCAATTGCAATGGCGAGGGCAGGGATGACGGGAATATCGTACAAGGTAGAAACGAATTTCAATGGGAATAGTAATAGGTGGCATTACCTATGAAATTACCGATTGTATGAAGAACTTCAAAGAAAGTTCGTTTTCCATAATAAAATTTTTTGTTATAATTTTTACCGCAAATGCTAATGCTACAATTTGTTATGTAAGTACAAGCTTTGTATGAAGTCTGAGCAATCTAATATTATGTTTTTATTAAAAAAATTATAGTATCTTATATTATATATTATTATATTATTTAAAGCTACATTTCTCCCGAATGACATAGGCTATATTTTGTCCCGATATTTCTACGGGAACGGGCACCACGCGGGTAAAACCGCGAGGATCCGCTAGTATAATAATAATATAAAGCTGAAGAGTTTGTTTGTTTGAACGCGCTAATCTCAGGAACTACAAGACCGATTTAGAAAATTCTTAGACCATTAGTAAGCTACATTTCTCCCGAGTGACATAAGCTATATTTTATCTCGATATTCCCACGGAAACGGGCACCACGCGAGTAAAACCGCGAGGATACGCTAGTATCAAATCAATTGGTAATTTTTTCTAACAAAAAAAATTTTACCTTTGAGGATTTTTTTATCGTAATAATACGTATAAACAAAAGTCAAATATTACTGGTTCTTGACTGTTACGATCTTAATGTAATATTAAATCAAGCAAATAATGTACTTTTTAATCATAGAAGTAGTGAGGATCTCTAGAAGTGTAAAAAAAATCGGCAAATACATATTATAAAGGCAATTTAACTTCTTTAGACTTATGATGTTTTGGTACGTAAGAAGTAAGATTCAGCTTGAGGTGTTTAGTAAAAACCATTTTGTTTTCTGTAGTTGGTATGATTATGTAAGACGGGGTAGGGGTGACCACACCTGTTTACAGGATAGGCTCTATTTAAAAGTGCGATAATTTAAATTTTAAAGGAAACATTTAAAATCGGTAACTATACAACTTTCTCATAGAAACATGGGTCGAAATATCACAAAAAAAATTAGACTCTCCATACAAATCTGACTGATCCAGTGAACAAATTTTGTATGGTAAGTTCAATGTTGTGCTTAAAGGTTAATTTTTTTTTTTTTTCTAAAATAAATTGATACTGACCTGTATGTTCCTCACAACTTGCAGTACAGTAATCTTGAAATGCGAGAAATGTTGTAATGTATGATAGATAAGTCTTTCTTTGCCAGTTGAAAATTGTTTACGGTTACAATAACCATAAAATGTAATATTATAAATAGTTTTTTTTTTGTGATGGAAATTGACCTTACTGATATGTTAAGGTCACTTTTCAATTTGACGACTCTGTATGGAATAAAACAGGGAGAAAAAAACAGCCCTTGACGAGTTTCTTGCCGGTTCTTCTCGTTACAAGGTCTCCCGCCGTAGGGTTTGTGAACCGATGGCATAGCTTCTTTGACGTTCATAAGTGCTTGTAACAGCCTAGACTGAATAAATGATATTGACTTTGACTTTGAATAAAATGTTACATTTTTCTAGGAGAAAGTGGTTAGACCATTTCCGTGTTGCTCCTTAAAATGTTCGCACTAATAAATACGGTGTTTAATTTATTTGTGCCCAAAGATAAGAGGGAAGTTGATGTGTTAAGAACAAAATTATGTTATTTTTTCTCCCATATTTTAATTATATGCAGTCTTATCGCCGCTCATTCAGGTATTATTCCATACCGTATTTCGCTAGTGTCACAAGGTTGCATTAACCTCTATAGAGACATTATCATTTATCTCGTCTTATAAACGCGACACTTTAGCGTCCCAGCTCGTTCGATAATGTCTCTATCAGCATTGGAAGGAGGTACATGAACTGAAAATTGCGCTTTCTTGAAAGCTTTCAGTAATTTTCATACTGTGATTTTTGCATAAGGGAGAGGGGGGCTAATGATAAAGTGATGTATATAAGTTTTGGGGGCGTACCTTGTTCTCTTATGCGATTATTTGGTTATTTTCGAGCGTATTGCAGCTCACTCTTATTACTACTTATTGTGACTCTCATTATACCTATAATTTAAAATGAACATGTCTGTACGAGACGTACCTGACGAACCCGTCCGTCATAATAATAATAAATAATAAATATTTGCATACAATCACACCAATTATCTAGCCCACTTTAAGTTTCATGAAGAACTTCTGTTATGGATACTAGATAACGGATAAACATACTTTTTTTTATTAATACTTAATATACATAATTAACACCCAGACCAAGACAAATAGACAATACATGTTCATGCACACAAATATTTGTCTTGTCCGGGGATCGAACCCGGGACCTCTGGCGCAGAAGGCGGCGTTAGTACCCCTGCGCCAAACAGGTCGTCCTATATTACAGTAGTAGTAGCAGTCGAACAGAATTTAAAAATAAAATAATATAAATAGTTTTTTTTCACTCACACAACAATTTAACAAGAGTTGCTGATGCCTTACCGCATTGTCTCAAGACAAAAGTCTATGACCAGTGTGTGTTGCTCATGACTTACGGTAGTGAAACGCGGTCGCTAACTATGGGTCTGATAAAAAAGCTCAAGGTCACCCAGCGTGCAATGGAGAGGGCTTTGCTCGGCGTTTTGGAAACGTTTTGGAATGGCGGAAAGGTTTTGGAATGGCGACCGCGCACAGGACGACGCTCAATGGGTAGGCCCCCGACAAGGTGGACCGACGATCTGGTGAAGGTCGCGGAAAGCGCTGGATGCGGATTGCGCAGGACCGATCGTTGTGGAGATCCTTGGGGGAGGCCTATACCCAGCAGTAGGTGTCATGTGACGACTTAAATCATATCTAATAAAATATAATTTTAGTTTGAAATTTAAAAGCAGAAACATTTATTTTAAATAATTATATTGAGTCAATCAAAATTACCTCTTCTATTACCCCACAAACATTCAGCGATTTTCTTTTCGTATAAAAGTTCATAGAAACCGACTATTTCTATTTTATTTAATTGTAATGTGTTATGGTTCATACGAAGAAATCTCTTATTATTTATATAGTTGAAAACTTACAAGGGAAAGTTCCAAGATAGTGTAAAAACTTATATTAAATCTTAGAGGTCTTCATACTGCCAAATATCGGTGGTTTTCTACAAGGTCAAGGCCCTCAACCTATTGTTTCCAGAACAGTGCACTTTGTTTAGAGTTAGCGCTTATCTTCAAAGTTCAGGACGTTCAACTATCAGATCATATCCTTTTTATTATAATATGAATGTCAATCGCTGCTAAAAGTATGGCTTAGTTTCAACTATTGAAAACTTATCTAAGTAAAGTATATCGGAAAAATAATACTACACATTTCGGATTTTACTTAGTTTTTGTTTTCGTTTTCTTTATTAGAGGTATAGAGCAACCAAGATGTGAAAACCAATAGAAATTATTTAGAAATAGAAATTATTTATTTGCTCAATACAGTGTGATTCATTGAGATGGATGACAATGTGTGTTTACTGTGGTCTACTGTATTCTACCTTAAATATTGTAGGCATGCAAAAATTATATATTAATTTAAATTGTACAATGTCAGATTATTAAATATTAATTAAATTCGAACTCGTGATAGTGTCAGTATATGAAAAAAAAAAGAAATTAATACAATATAATTACATTATAGTTACATTTTTATGGTCATATTCCTGAGTCAATGTCCT
Source organism: Chrysoteuchia culmella (assembly GCA_910589605.1). Lineage (NCBI taxonomy): Eukaryota > Metazoa > Arthropoda > Insecta > Lepidoptera > Crambidae > Chrysoteuchia > Chrysoteuchia culmella. Next base: position 15,608,394 of record OU342659.1, read on the forward strand.
CAAAATTTATTGTTAACTTGTTTGTAGTCTAAGTATTCACTTACAGAGTAAAAGTTGTTTTCAATAAGCCAGCGTAACAAACAATGCTTAAACTTATTTTTGGCTAGCGGTACTTGTACGAGATCAGATGGCAGTTTATTATATAATTTGATTGCCATGAAATATACATTTTTCTTAAATAATGTTAATTTACAATGCGGTATTAATAATTTATTTTTTCTGGAGTCTCGTACATTTTCTTTAACATCATCAATTTTTGTACAATACTCTGGATGTTTTTTTACTAACATACACATCTCGGCTATGTAAATGCAGGGAAGAGTCAGTATTTTATTTTGCTTAAAACAGAGTTTACACGTATCCCTGCTACTTCTAAGACCACATAGTGCACGAATGCATCGTTTTTGGGCTTTGAAAGCTCTTTCGAAGTCGACACTGTTTCCCCAAATTATGATGCCGTATCGTAATATGGATGATACGTATCCATAATAAGCTTGCAAAGCAACTTGAAAGGAAGCTATTTTTTTTAATCTTTTTAGTGCGTATACAAACTTATTAACTTTTTTACAAAGATTGTCAACGTGGTTTTTCCAATTACAATGCTCATCAATAGTTATTCCTAAAAACTGTGTGCAAATTATAAGTTCTATTTTTTCATTATTATATTGTATATTTAGATTTAATTTATGTGATTTATAAGTATGAAAATGAATAGCTTTTGTCTTATTAATATTAACATTTAAATTATTTTTGTCCATCCAATTAATAACGTCAGATAGTGTATTATTTAAGTTAGTATTATTTATTTAATTATTTAAGTTATATTTCCTTGAGTATTATCCATTATTGTATTAAAATATAAGCAAAAAAAAATAATAATAACTTTCAATATTTTATAAAAGTGTTATTGAAGTTTAGACGTCAAGAATATTTGCAGGAAGTCCGTCTCGGCCAGTGGTGCATTAAGATGGTGCGACAAATTTAGTAGACACGTTGTTCGCAAATTTTTGAATTATGAAATAGTCGTTAACTATGAGTCATTCTTCTGTCAAATTTGCAATAAGTCCCGAAGTAAATCACTTTTATGCACAATTTAGGCAGGTTTCTTAATTAATTATTCACAAGTCAACACAGTTTCACTGGTCCATGGCACCGAGCTTTTATAGTTGTGTGTTTTTGAAGAAAAATTGAACAAAAAATATTTCACTGTATTTTATCGCCAACTTTGTTTTTTTATGCAAAATAACAGTATCACTTCTGTATCACATCACTTTGTACACTTTCTGATAATTTATTTGTAGAATTTGTACTTTATTTATTTTTTAAAGAGATAATAATACGGAGCTTATTTGCACGTGACGGCAGCGCCATCTATCCCCATACCAACAAGTATCGGTAAGTACAACCACGGCGGACGAAGGGATACGATGTCACGATGTACTCATACATGCACAACGTAACTCCATCCTCCTCGTCTATTTTACCATCAGTCTAAATGGTAATCTGGCATAGATCTCGGGAGTGAGCGCAAGTCATGTAGATCCTTTAGAAAAGCCTGATTGTTAGCCTGCACATGATTGCTGCCTGCTTTTGGTCTGATTCCCTCAGAAGCAGACAATTAAAACACGTATCCTCTCCCACATCCACTTTAGCCCACGCCTCCTATCCTTTCCCTAGTATCCCATCTTCCCCATTACCGATCCCTTACATTGTTCATCATCTCTGCCGGCACGGTGAGGGGCGAACCGGTGGGAGTATTAGCTCCTTCTGCACTAAGACCTGTGCAGTTGAGTGCCGTAAGGGGGAGAGAAGCCTGGAGGGTTGAGTAAAGCAGGGTCGGCGGTACCTATGCGACACAACACGCCCTCTTTGGTTTGGATTTCAACCGAAATGGCAGCCCCTCTGGGTAGCGCTATGGGAGAAACGGTCATGCGTCCCATCAGAGGGCCTTGGAGAGGTGGGGAGGGCTCCGGCTTGCCGAAAGGTTAGGACCATACTGAGGGTGCAAGACCCACTAGAGAGCCGCTTTAGAACCGGCCACCCAGCCTCCCATTTTCGAGCCCCTGATGTCAAAGCACCAACTCTCCCTTCCAATCCAGTCAGTAGTCTTAGTACATCGGTGCCAGAGAACATTATCTCCGCCATCATGGCGAACATGCGCCGGCTTGGGTTTGAGATCGGGTTTGTGTATTCCAGTTCCGTAACGCCAAGGGGAACTATGTCTTGACCCCACCCAAGGAAGATGAACGGAACATGAGCTCTGGCATTGACACGATCACTACGCGACCACCGATAGTGACACCCACATCGGCACCGACTGTGACACCCGCACCAGGACCAACGGTGACACCCACACCCAAGACGTCGCCTACACCCGCGCCCACTTCTGCACCCACACTCGCACTCACATCTGCACCCATACCCGCGCACTTACCAACGCCGGGTACGTCGAGGGACAAGGACAACGCCCCTCCAGTCATGATGGTGGACTTCTCTGACCCCTCTGCGGCCGAAGCCTCACCGGAGAGTCTGTTACTGGAACTGGGCGATTTTGGCCTAGAGGACGACATCTGCGATGATGGCGTCCTCCTCTAAGGCCCAAATAATTCAAACAAACTTCCAGTACAGCATTACCGCAACGGCTCAGCTTCGGCGCTGGCTGGAGGACAACAACACAGCGGTCGCCCTGATCAACAACAGATGGCATCTTCCCGGCCCTATTACAATGGGGTGGAGAAACAGTTGTAATTGCACTATCAAAACTGGGACATACCTCACATGTGGAGGGAAGTCAAGGTGGTTTTCATACATAAAACAGGGAAATCCGAGTACTCCAATCCGAAAGCTTTACGACCAATCAACTTGTCATTCTTTGTATTGAAGACAATCGAAAGGCTCTGTGACATAAGGAACGGGCTCTAATTAGAAACCCGCTACATAAACATCAACATGAATACAGGCCTGGCAAATTTACAGAATCAGATCAGAATCCATCAATTAGTCGGTAAGATTTTCAGAACAAACTCATCTGTCTTGGGGGCATTCCTAGACATAGAAGGAGCTTTCGACAAGACCATATTTAACAGCATCAAGGTCGCACTGAGGAAACGAGGGTTGGAAGAGCAACTCAATAACTGGAAGTTAACATGCTATGCAACAGAACGGTACAGGTTCAACGTCAGGCCTACTGCGTTCTAACTGGATGTATGAGCACTGCCCCCCACCGACAACATAAGAATCAATCAACATGGTTAATCTATATATATATAATACGGCAGTGAAGCCGCTTCTCCTCCTAAACTAAAAGTCGCACAATCAAGTGCAATACACCGTTAGAAAGGTATTTGTCTGAAGTGGTCGGATAAGTCGAGAAATTTAGCAAAAACTCAAATAAAAAAAAATAAAAACAAAAAAAAATACTTTTTTGAATGTTATTATGTGTTTTTTGCGCATTATGCGCACACGGGTTGCTCGTATAAATATGTTTTGCCATGCATCGAGTCGTGATCGAACAGTGATATAATAACAATATTATATTATTATTTACACGCATTATGTATGATATTGATGTGATGATGTAATGAATAATATCATATAAGTAATAAGTACTTTAATTATAACTGGTTATTCTGATTACGAATCACGCTTTGATAAGTGCATTCGTTCGACTATCTGAAGAGAGGGTACTTTCGTTATGGTCATTATATTTGCAACAAATACTTACTATCAAACTTGCAATTCACTTTAGTTAGACCTGGGGGGTTAAAAAGGACGCAACCGCAATATTGCTAGTGAATTCACTGACAATTCATTTATTTGTTTATCTCATAAGTAATTTGCATTTAGATTTTTTTCTTGCCTTCAAAAAATTAAAAGCAAATTCTGATACACTGGCAATGAGACAGTTCTAAATTCCATAGAAGATAAACAAATAATTGAATTGTCAGTGAATTCTCTAGCAATATTGCGTTTGCGTCCTTTTTAACCCCCCTGATATTTCTGTGCTTTCGACATACCGTCAACTGTTTCATACATTGTAGAAGAGTTCAAATTAAATTTAGTATGGAACAGTGGCAAAGGGTCCATACAAAACGATTCTCATCGGCTTGCCTTTTAGGAATCACACCACACCAATACACCATACAGTTAAGAGATTTTTTTGGGAAATTTTTGGTCTGGTTTACCTTCGCCATCGACCCCTTTGACCCCTCGTCACTGATATAGAACAGCTGTGGGTTTTGAAACATAAAATAACGTTCGATAATAACAAAACAAAGATAATTATGTTTCTAAGTAGGTATTTTTTCCAGGTGGGTATCGACCCCACGACCCTTCAAAACCAGTCAAAATTTCATTATTGTCATTGAACATATAATTTATTCATCTTATGTAGGTAACTTAACTGCCGACAGTAAACATTCAGTTTATAACGCAGAATGCAGTGAGGATCGTAAATTTATCTCGAAACACTTAGTCATTAACGAGAGTGTTCGCCCAGTTCATTCAACTTCAACCTTAGGTACAAATCTGTAATACAATAATCTTATTTATTAATCATCCGTTGAATACTCATAAGTAACTGATTTAACGAAGTAAACGCAATCAGTAGGATATATCATTAATACTCCGTTTTTTGGACTAGAAATCTTACCCCTGAGAATGAAGAAAAAGATAGTGTCAATCGTAAAATAAGTTGTAATAGTACAATTCCGGAAACTGTTAATTATGTTCGCAGGTTAATTATTACTACGTGACGACCTGTTTGGCGCAGGGGTACTAAGCCTGCCTTCTGTGCCAGAGGTCCCGGGTTCGATCCCCGGACAAGATAAATATTTGTGTGCATGAACATGTCTATTTGTCTTGGTCTGGGTGTTTAATATGTATATTATGTAAGTATTTACAAAAAAAAGTATAAAAGTATGTTTATCCGTATTCTAGTAACCATAAGGTGTACAATAATTGGTGTGTTTGTATGCAATTTTTTTTATATTTATTTATTACTCCTATAATAAATGTTAAAGGAGTAACTAGCGGCCGCCTAGCGGTGGTTCCCGTTCCCATGGAAATATCGTTGTAAATGTAGCCTATGTTTTTATCCAGGCTATCTTCTATCAGTAGTTTTTGCGTGAAAGAGTAACAAACAAAGAAACTGACATACTTTCGCATATATAGGATAACAATTAACGGTTTCCAGAATTGTACTACTCTTACTCCGAAGAGGGATAATTATTATTCTCGGGGGCAAGAGACTAAATCTCCCTGTAGAAAGGAACAGTCCTTGATTATGTTTTTGCCGGTTCTCTTGTTACATGATAGGATTTTGAGAACTGATGGCGTAGCTTCTGCTTAAATTTATCATTTTATTTTTTTATAAATCATTATTGGCATGCCACCCACAACTTCATTCGCGTGAAATTGGTCAGAATGTTGTTTAGAGTAGTCTAGCAAATGGCATATTTTTCCCATTATTCAAATCAGTGTCTAGCGAACATTTCAAGTTTTAGTAACAAAAATATCATCATTTCATCAGCTTCTAATCTAACTCAACTTATCAAAATTGGTTCAGTAGTTGATGCGTGAAAAGGTGACAGGCAGACCGACAAAGACTTTTTTATGATTTTTGTTTTTTTTTTGCATTTTTCAATGCTATTTTAATATGCCTAAGTCTCGGTAGCTCAGCGGTTAGAGCATTGGACCGGATTTCCAAAGGTCGTGGGTTCGATTCCCATCTGAGAATTCACTAGTGGCCGAGTTAATTTTTTCCAATATTTTTCTATTTAAAATATATCCTAACCTAAACCTAAAAACCTAACTTACTTCGCAATAATATTATTATTAGTGTAGATATAAAATATGATATTCCTTCTGATACCTCCTGAAATGGGACACAAAAAAAAGTTTTCGTAACTAATATCAATTACGTGACATTGGGCCTCCAAAAATATCTAAACAGATTTGATTTTATTCGCAGCCATATCAAGTTAGCCTTAATGTACTGGCTTTTTTTTATATTGCTGCTAAGTTATTTTGGAGTTAGGTGAAGGAATAAAGATGACGCAGTTTTAGAAATTCTGGCATCTTTATTGTTAGGAATAGTTATGGAATTCTTTATTTATTTATTTTGTACACACACAACATTACAGTAAAAACAATAATTAAGAATTATTGCACGGCTTCTTTCACATTGAAATTTCTTCCAGCTCATTTCCAAAGGACATTGAGAAGGCCAGACAGTGTGTAATAATTATATAAATAATTTAACAAAATTATCAATAAATACACAATACTTAGATATAAAATATACAAAATAATCCTATACATACATATAATACTATAAAATAATTCATATAATTGCGAAGAGAAAGACAGAAAGGGATCAGTGCTAAGGACAAGAGGACAGATAAAACTCTTTCACACGTTTTTTGAAAAGAGATATCTCGTCAATCTCGTATCTCAGCCGGCAACGAATTCCAGAGACGGACGGCATGTACAGAAAAGGAATAGGAAGCGAAATCAGAGTGATGGGATGGGAACTTCAGGAGGGATTTGGTATGGGACCGACACGGAGAATCAGGTGAATGAGAAAAGGAGAAACGGTCACGGAGGTAAGAAGGATAAGAAGGATTATAAAGGATGTTGAAGAGGAGACAAAGTATTCTGAGATTCCAGCGCAGGCGTATTAAGAGCCACTTGAGATCCTTCCGAAAGTTAGAAACGTGGTCATACTTTCGAAGACCGAAAATAAAGCGAATGGCAAAGTTTTGAAGGCGCTCAAGTTTGTTTAGAAGTTGCTCGGTGGCGTCTAAGTAGCAAACATCGGCGTAGCCAAGAAGAGGTACAATGAGTGACTGGGCAATTTATATGTTAGTTTTTCTTTCAATTCGAAATTTTAACGTTTCTCAATAAACTCTACTGGTAGACCGGGAAGTTTCTCGATTGTACAGATTGAGGTACCGTCAACAAACACGTTTATCCACATCTTCTCATTCTTCCTTCCTTCTTCATAGGAATTCTTCAACATCAGCCATTTTTTTATGTCCTCACTGCTGGGGCACTGGCCTTCCTTATGGGTGGATAAGAAGACTGGACAATGACCCTACAATTGGTGGGTTTTAATGACAGCAAATGCAGCCGGGGCCAACGGCTTAACGTGCCTTTCGAAGCACGGAGGAGCTCGAGATACTCATAGTAAATATTTAGTCACCCATCCCGTGACCGACCATTGCGAAAGTTGCTTAACCTCAACAAACGCTGGCTGAGTGCTCGAACCACTGCGCCACGGGCTCCACAAGATATCTCGTATCGCTATCGGTGCTTAAAATATGTCATAAAAAATTGGATAATTCTATGTTTGTAACACACTTTTTTTGTTATGACAAGTCAACTACAATAAGATAACTGCTATTCTTGTCATTCGTAGTAAATGTGAACTTTGTTATCTGTGTAAACAATTGTCAATGTTATAACACTGTTCTTTATAAACCCATATGAGTATAAATTGAGTGCGTTTTAAGTTCTTGTGCACTGCAACAAAATAAATATGGCCTCATCGTGTGGTACAGTCGCCAGAATAACAAGTTTAACATAATTGAATATTGGTTATGGTTTCAGAAACATCCTAGCTAATAATTTATAAATGTGATAGTGTGTTTGTTTGTCCTTTCTAACTAAGCAACCAATCGACTTGATTTTTGACAAGAGTTAGTTGAAAAAACGGAGAGTAACATAGGCTTACTTTTTATCCCGATATTCCCACGGGAACGGGAATCACGCTGGTGAAACCCCGGGGCGGAAGCTAGTATAATAATAATTATTGTAACAATTACACAACATCACACACATTGAACTGACTCCAAAAGTCCGAAATAAGTGGCTAATAAGCACTATAGGTTCATGTGAAGATCTTTGAAGTTTAAGCTGAGTCACCTATTTACATACTATGTAGCTCCCGCTCACGACTTCATTTGCGTGGTCATTCGGTAAATAACTAGGAAAAAATATTTAATTCGAGGCTATGAACTACCTGTCTGCCAACTAAAATTCCACGTATTCGGATGGGTCAACTATTTTGTGGTGTCTTAAGATGGAGGTAAAGATAAAGAGCTGTCTTACGGTCAGTAGATTGGCCTCTAGGTACATTATTCGCGTCGGATATTTTCTGGGTTTGCGAAGCATGACTTTGTCAATAGCCCTTTGTGCTCTTTCAATTTCCAGAAGATAAGTTTTGGCAGCACCACCCCATACCGGAATGCAGTAGGTTAGAAGCGATTGACAAAGGGCAAAATACATTTTAGTTATTAGCGCAATATTAGCCGCCTCACGAAGGTATTTAAAGATGTGGAGTAGTTTCCGTACTCTCTTGCTTAGAGAAGAGATGTACGGAGCCCAACTAAGATTTTCATCGATAATAATACCCAGGTATTTGAGGGTATTCGTTTCATTTCGAAAGGGACAGTTACAAGGAGTATCACTATTTATGGAAGAGCATCTGCTAAAGTGGGCTTTAAGGTTAAAGTTAGCAGGAGGTTTAGTAGCACCAGATATTCTAAAACAAATGTATTTAGTTTTTGATACATTGATGGTAAGAAGGTTTTCGTTAAGACAATCTATAACTTTTTTAAGGCCTTTTTCGGCGGATTTCTGGACTTGAGTCCAAGTTTCACTGCAGAAGATGAGCGCAGTGTCATCTGCGAATGAAAGTGCCGAACCATTGTCAATTTCAATGTTGCAGAGGTTGACGTAGGCCAGAAATAGGGTAGGGCCAAGTGTGCTTCCCTGCGGAATCCCGTAGGTAGTAGGAGACGAGGAGTTAACCGTTCCAGAGACTCTGACCACTTGGCTTCTATCGGTCAAGTAATCACGAAACCAGGCAAGCACCGTGCCACGTATTCCAAGATGTTCCAGTTTACACAAGAGAAGAGGAATCGAAACAGTGTCGAAAGCTTTTTTAAGATCGAGAAAGATGGCCAAACATCGCTCTCCGTTATCAAGGGACCTCGTCACAACTTCCGAAAGTTTAGCAACTGCATCTTCAGTATTCCTACCCGAGCGAAAGCCATACTGGTTATATGATAGCAACCGTTTACTTTCCAAGAATTTAGTGAACCGAATGTTTACCACCTTTTCTATGATTTTGCTGATTGTGCTAAGTAGAGAGATAGGCCGGTAGTTTGACACTGTTTCAACTCCGCCACTCTTATAGACTGGTACGACTACAGCTTGCTTGAAAATAACTGGGAATATGCCAGTGGAGATGCTTAAGTTACACAAATGGGCTATCGTGATGCATAAAATGTTATGACATTTTTTTAGTACCGTAGTAGGGATGGAATCTATACCTGGCGAACTATTAGTCTTAAGACTCAAAATAATTTTGTCAATCTCGAATTGATCTGTTGGGTTCATATACATCGAATGAGCATTATTAGATGAGGGCATATTGGTTAACAAATTTGATTCGCTTGTATTTTGTTTGTTCAAGATGTCTGTAGCGAGTTGTTCACCAATAGATGTAAAATAATGATTAACCGAGTCAAGAGATTGTTTTAGCGATGGTGACAGATTTAACAGAGCAGATGCTGGAGTCCGGTTAATTTTAATATTGCACACTTCTCTTACGGCTTCCCATGTCCCCTTACTATTTCTATAATTTTCCGTAAACTTTTTCATGTAATACTGTTTTTTAAGGATACAGCAACCAGTTTTTTCGCAAAAATCCAATTTTTTTACCATTGTCTAATTATCCGTGTTTTCGCAATATCCCTAGTATTTTCTCAAAAAAACGATTTATCTAATTATCCTATGACATATACACTACACAATCTTATCGCATTGAAACACATGGAAGCAAAGCCCTCTGTATCCACAAATGTCATTCGATATTGTAATGTAACGAGGTTACTTAGCGTTTCTATCTTATTGCACGTGACTGTACCTACTTTTTTTTTATTTTTTTTATTCTTATTTTATTTAGGGACTTTAACTTCACGTCATGTCAGTCCCATCATACCCTAAACTAATCTTAATTTCTACTACATAGATACAATATTAACTTATAAACTAATTCTACGTATATTATTGTTAATGTCTAGCGCGGCTAGCCAACACCATTTCACAAACCAGTTTTGCTGCATTAGATGTAGGATTTGACAATATGCTTTGGTATACCCCCATATCACACGTTTTGAGCCCTAATTCAATTGCTAACCATTGTCGTTCTCGTTGATTTTTGGCACATTCCGTCAGAAGATGATGTACATCGTCTATTTTATTACATACATCGCAGTTTGGAGTGTCAGACTTTTTCATTAGAAAAGCAAACTTGTTAGACGGATAGTGTCCTGAACGAAGTCTGTGCAGAAGTACTATATAGTTTCTACTTAACTTTACGTGTATGTGATATTGTCACCGTAGTATTTACTTCAGGGCATTATCTCCCTTTGCAACTTTGCAAGTCAGAGTGCAATGGAGAGAGCTATGCTCGGCGTTTCTTTGCGTGATGGAATCGGGAATGAGGAAATCCGCAGGAGAACTAAAGTTACTGACATCGATCGAAGGATTGCTTAGCTGAAGTGGCATTGGGCGGGACACAAAGCAAGAAGAACCGATGGCCGTTGGGGCGGAAAGGTTCTGGAATGGCGACCGCGCACTTGATGACGCTAAGTGGGTAGGCCCCCCACAAGGTGGACCGACGATTTGGTGAAGCTCGCAGAAAGCCACTGGATGCGGGCAGCGCAGGAACTATCTTCGTCATCGTCATCGAGATCCTTGGCGGAGGCCTATACCTAGCAGTGGGTGTAATGTGGCTGAGATGACGACGACGACGACTATCTCCCTTGAGACCTGCACTGGCCTTTCAGCTGTCTGTGATAATTAAAAAACTAAGTCAGCCATTTTAATGTCGCTACTGCTGGGACACGGTGCACAAGATGGATATGGAAAATGGAAAATTAACCACCACAGGATCCAAAGAGGATTGGAACAACTGCAAAGGTTAAAAATAGCTTGCAGTGCCTGCCTAATTAAATACTGTTCCAATATTCGCAGAAAATCACAAGTGACAATTATATTTTGTTCTACTAAAAGAACGCAAAAATAAAGAAGTTCTTAGAACTAACTAGGAGCGCATTCACACCCAAAGCTGATTAAACACCGTGGATTCTGACATCACTGTTCTGTGAAATGGCAATGTATTGTTCCTGTCTTGGAATCGGCAGAAGTAAAGATGCGTTTATACGTCACGATTTTAATACAACATAATCCTACTAATATTATTAATGTGAAGGTTTCGATGTTTCTTACTCAATGACGTGGTAACTACCGGATTTGAATGTAATTTGACACACGGTAAGTCTACGGCCTGAATTAAAATGTAGGATACTTTTTATCCCGCTAATAATAATAAATATTTCTTAAACTCACACCAATTAACCTAGCCCCAAAGTAAGCTCTGTAAAGCTTGTGTTATGGGATACTAGGGTAACGGATATAAATACATAATAATTATACATATATAAGTATTTATGTGTAGAAATATATCACAAACATCCATGACTCAGGTGCAAATGCTCGTATTCGTCATACAAACATTTGCCCCTACCGGGATTCGAACCCAGGACCTCAGAGTAGGCGACATATTTAAACCGGTGTACGTACCACTCTACCACGAATGTCGTCAAATAATCCCCATGGAAACGGGAATCACGCGAGTGATACCACGGGCGACACAGATCTTATGCTGCATTCGGTACTTTTATCTCATGAAGGCTAAAATGCTCTTAAGGCCACATAATAAAGATGGCACTGGCTGAATACATTTCCTTTTTAGATACAAAAGTATACTGTTTGTATTTAGAATCTGTCTGACCTTTTTGAGAATACGAAAACGGAACCTCATAATAATATTATAATTATAAATTCACAGTGTCATAATTTGGTTGCTTAAACCGTTAAATTCAATAATTACTGTGACTGTCTTCGTCTACACAGCCTTTTTCAGTTCCCCATACATAGGTAATTTCATACATTGCATCTCTGCCTCGCCTTTTTAACAATTTCATAATCGAAACAAAGTTAGGATGACTTCCACCAATTGTCAGTAAATACATTTCGCGCTAAGCATTTTTGAAATGACAATACATTTCAGTCATTTGAGGTAAAAAGTTACAGAGCGATGTTTTGGCGGTGCCAGAAAGAAGTGTGTAAAAGTCGTCTCAGCGGTCAGATATTAATTTATTAAAAAAAATGTTTTGTTCTTTTTACCTGTGTTTAGCGATACGCTTTATAGATTTCAATCGCTTTTTTTTGAGTAAATAAGTCACATTGGTACAAAAGGGCAATAACCTTCTTTGCACACTTATCTGTCAATTTTTAATTGTTATACACAACTGTTTTTGTAGTAGACAACTCATTAGACTATATTAATATCAAAGTATTTTAATTTACTATACGTAATTAATTCGTTTTTAAGTTGGCCTAAGTAAATGACTTATATTCCGCGCAGTCTAAAGGCACCCTCAACCGATTTTGAGAAATGTTTGAATATGGCTCGTGCCAGTCAGGGTACAAAACACCATTGTGACAGTTTGTTGTCAAACAAAGGTGTTACTTTGGCAGCTTAATACAAACATATTAATATGAATAATTTAATTTGAACAGCAAATCATTATGTAGTACTAAACAGAGATTAATGTTAACTCAGTGTTACAACTAGTAGGAAGTTTTATGTGACTTATATTGAGACTGAAAACTTCATCAACATTTAAATAAATGTTTAGGTTGGTTTTTAATTGGACTCTGCAAACTAAACAGTTTCACTTGAAATTGAGTGCCACTGACGTTTGCCGTTACTGCGGATTAGAGAGAGAAACACCCAAACATCTCCTATGTGACTGCGGACCCCTGATTTACAACCGCAGTATCCACCTGGGCCAGCATATAATTCGGCCAGAGGATCTAAAATCTCTCAGAGCTAGGAAGGTTCTACACTTCCTGTAGGCTGCCAGGCTAAAAGAGATACTATAACTAGGTGGCGAGTTACAATATATATTTTAGGTCGCAGTGACTATAGTTCCGACTGGAGGTGCATAGCTCCTATATCCTACGATTAATTAATTAGGTTGGTATTCCTATATGATAGGGAATATTGCGTTACTTAGATATTAAGTTCGAATTATTGGTAACATCAGCTTTTATCGAGCTATGCTCTGTTTAAACGTGTTAATATCGATCGGTCCTAATATTTAAATCGTGGGGTTAAACAGAGAACTAAATTAAGTTAACTTGATCGTCTTTTTTCTTTCTTAACATTATACTCTTGTTTAATATATTTGTTATCATGATCTGATAAATATTAAACAAGAAAATGTACTAGAAAAAAGCAACTTGTCTCATCATGCGAAAAGATGCTTTTTTAGTATATTTTATTGTTTAATATTTATCACAAAAATAGCATTGTTAAATGCAAAATTGGGGGAGGCCCTTGGGGGAGGCCTATACTATACCCAGCAGTGGGTGTTATGTGGCTGAGACGACGACGACGACGACGACGACGACCTTTATTATGTACTTCCTTACTGGAGATGGGCGTTAGTGGCTGCGACACAGTTATTAACTAATGCAGCCTCTACCGTACACACGCATTTTTATGTAAGTACTATGTTTCTGGCAATAATAAAGATTTAATTTTGTTTTTTTTATTCTAGCGCTCAGTTCTAATGCCACTTTACGGTCATCCATCCTACACCTGACCGGGCCGAACTTTGCTTAACGAACGTGATCGAATACGATCTGTCTGTCAAGCGCGGCCATGAGCGCTTCAAAAGTAGTTTAACAGAGATTTAAAGGTGGGTTCCTCTTTTTAGTGCCAAGGCACCTGTGCCAGAAGGAGTCACTCTCCTTAACAAATCATACATGTACAGAATTATAAACCAGTATAATTATAATCAAATAAACAATAAATTTACGGAAACTAAAGATGATCGGATGAATCTCATGAAAATTTATTCAGTATTGGTTTGATATGTATTATTGACAAACAGATTAAAATAAAAATTTGATGGAGCTGATGTATATTAATAGTGTCGTGTCATGTGCGATATGCTTAAGAAAATCAAGTTCAATTTCACAACTTTGAAAGCCGACTTACTGAATGCAGCTGCTGATATACGCCTATCGACGCCGGCCATTCCAAGGGTTATAGTATTACTCATCATCAACAACATCTTGTGATAACGTTTTGACAGTTCATTCAATGAAATGAATACCGCGTATTAGTATTAAGTATTTTGCATCATACAAATACAAGTCAAGGTTCCACAGTCGGTTATTAGTTCGGTCCACAAATTATATACACATTACACTCATGGGTGATGAAAATTGTTACATTTACGTTTTACTTGATAAATAACTATTAGTTACTACGTGTTACAGGGAAAATTTTCCATGGTCGTTTTATAGTACCTACTAGTGATAGATAGCAGTAGCGAAGAATCGAAATTTGGAGGAGGTAAGTCGGACCAAAATTTTCTCCATAAATGCTTTTAACTGTATGGTGGTAATCCGACGATGGGAATCGTTATGTATGGACCCTTGGTATCTGATAGATAGTATGTCTGTAACTATTGAGTGGAATTTGTACCTGAAAGATAAAGGATAAGTTTAGATTAAAAAAAAACTGTAATATGGCACGGTCTGTAGACAAACTTTATTTTTCTAATTTTAAAATCTATGAGATTAATGGATTTCAAAAAATTATTTTTTATTGCTAATTAAGTGAAAATCTCATGTAAGCTGACTTAGGTTTAAAGAAATATAACATTACCAATCACACATGGTTTTATTACCAATTTTTTTCATACCTAATACTGCTGTAGGTAGGTACCTGGCGAGAGAAGGTTAAGCAAAAATAACGATATTTTACTATTAGTAAAGATAGATAATTATAACAAAGACTAAAAGAGCCTACAAATTAAAACTTTTTATGTCACAAGTTCACATAAAAAGTTTTAATTTGTAGGCTCTAGTCTTTGTTATAATTATCTATCTTCTATGGACCTTTTTAAACTTTTTAGATTGGAACAAAGTAGTTTAAGCGAATAGATGTTTTTGCTCGGGGGTGTAATAAAATATAAATATTTTAAGACAAACTGTGAGCAAAATCTCAAGTTGTAATAACTTAAATAATTTTTTCGGGTAAGTATCACAAACTTTGATTTTTTTAATTTTTGCATTTTTCAATGCTTCTTTTATATTTATGATAAATTTTAAATAGAAAAATATTGGAAATAATTATCTCGGCCACAAGTGAATACTCATTGGTGATTCTCACACATTACAAACTTGTTATAACTTAGCTCAAAAATAAATTGGAAACTTCTTCTACAAAAGTACGCATTAACTATTAATTAAAGGCTATTTTTTCGCTTAAAGTATATTGTCTTTGTAGAATTTTCCATTGGTCGACTATCGGCACAACTAACAATTAGAATGGACACTGAAAACTTAATGGTAACTTACGTTACTTCTAACAGACTATTAAAGTAGAGATAGTCTTTATATCAAAGGCATAAGGTTGAATTTAAAACTGGCATTGTTGGTTGCAGTCTTGTAGTTAAATAGTTGCTGTATAACGGTGGAAGATTCTTGCAAATAAAGTCTCACAATTAGATTTTATACGTTCACTTTAAATTATTGCTCTTCGTATTAAGACTGATCGATAGTTATTTTGCTATGGAAAATTTTCATTGTTTTAAGGTTACGTAGTTAACAATGAACTAAAGACACTAGTTGAGTGTTTTTTTTGTAACATAACCGTCCGGTTATGTTACAAAATCATAAATTATTGGCAGTTGCATCTTAATCGATCGTTAAACACCTGAAAAGATGTTTCTTTCGAATGCAAGGATATTCCTAGCATTGATGTAACAACGCTGGCCTACAGCGTATTATAAAATATAAAAGTATTGGAGAATTTCGACGGTGGTTCGCAAGTCTCGGTAGCTCAGCGGTTAGAGCATTGGACCGGATTTCCAAAGGTCGCGGGTTCGATTCCCCTCTGAGAATTCACTTGTGGCCGAGTTAATTTTTTCCAATATTTTTCTATTTAAAATTCACCATCGGTTTGATTTTTTTTTATAAAATGTTTTTTTAAGTATGCCATCTAGAGACATCGTTTTGTTTTTCCTGTAATCTTTACATTAACTTGTATCGCAGAATAATTTAGATTTTATCTATGTAAACTACTTACAAAAAAAAAAGAAAAAATGTTTGAGAATGTGCAAGCAGCGATCTTTCATATGATACCCCACATACCCTAGTTGCCCCACTTTGAATTTTTAAGAACCTTTTCAGTCCCGTTGCAAAAAATATATATTTTTATGTCTCTCTTATTTGCAAAATAGTTGGGCAAACGTCATAAAAAACTATTTCAAATTTCAAGTTGATAGCATTATTAGTTCTTGATATATCCAGCTGAGACAGACAATTTTAGTACGGAATCCTAAAAAGTAGGCATCTTGGTCAAAAATATAATATATACGTGTTTACGTCTCGTTTACGTTTACTTAGCAACTGTTCCTATTTTGGACAATTTAACTTCTAAAAAGCCTATATCCTACTCCCATATGTTATAGAAATAGACCATGTGTGTATGAATAATGACCTCTACGAATTATTATACATAACAGAAGTCACGTTACTGTTTTAGGCTTTGTGAATTAAGACAGTGGAAAAAATCGCCTTTGACGAGTTTCTTGTTTCTTACCTAACTGTGTACCAATTTATCTTATTATCTGCTTAGTTTATCTGACTTTTACAAAAGCTTTCAGCCTATACTGATAAATTAATAAAATAAGTCTCGGTGAGCATTGGACCGGATTTCCAAAGGTCATGGGGCGAGTCCCATCTGAGAATTCACTTGTGGCCGAGTTGATTTTTTCCAATAGTTTTCTATTTAAAATTTATCATAAGTTTAAAAATAGTATCGAAATGCAAAAAATTCGCAAACGGATCGCAAAATGCAAGGGCGAAAACCAAAGACAGCAAAAAACTCGTCAAGAGCAGTTCTACCCGTTTTATTTAAACAGAGTGGTCAAATTAAAAAGTGAACTATCACATCAATAAGGTCACTTTCCATTACAAAAGATAATAACAATCTTCATTATATCTTTCAATAGTAATATAAATATCTAAAATGACCCGTATTGACTGAAACTGTGTTACACGAGTCTTAATTTTGCTACGTCATACCTACAATGTAAACATAGTTAGTATGTAAGTAATAAGTAAATCACTTTTCGTTACCAAGTTGTGCTGTTTCGGTAAAGAAGCGTCCACATGAGAGTGTGAAATGATTATGATCAATATTAAACAAGAAAATATACCAGAAAAAAGCAACTAGTCTCATGTCGCCCGGACGGGATGACATGAGACTAGTTGGTTTTTTCTGGTATATTTTCTTGTTTAATATTTATCACATAAAAATAGAATTGCAAAATGCAAAATTAAAAAGTTATGATTATGATCAACTTCTTAACTACGAGTATTTTTTTGAAGTGAAAACTTCTTTAACGGTGTTGTCCACATCAGAGTTTTAAATTTTTGTAATGGGTAAAAAATGTTAAACACACGTGACCCTGATTGAAAATTCAAATAAAAAAATTAAGCTACTTTTATTAAGATTTTGGGAAGTTATATCAATTTGCATACCCAATGGCAAATTCCTTGAAACATTTGCATTGGAAGGGAAATGAAAGATCATAGTCACTTGAGGGTTATTTAAAAAAAAATCTTTCTTTAAATATTTATTTTCAAACACTGTGAAGCATCTTTTAATATATACTTCAACATGTGTATAATAATTCATTCTACCGTTCTTGGGAAACAAAAACTGCGCATTGCAATTTTAACGCAATATTATTTTAATCTATTTATTTGCTTTACAAAAAAAATTAACACCAATAAAATAGAGAATTAACAAAAAGAGGTGCCCACTAAAAATATCTAATATTCTATAGGTGAGGAGCCCGTGGCGGAGTGGTTTGCGCGTTCGGCCTGATATTGTTGAGGTTAAGCAACTTTCGTAGTGGTCGGTCACGGAAAGGGAGATCAAAAATTTACTATCTTCGGAAGGCACGTTAAGCCGTTGGTCCCGGCTGCATTTTTTTATTTTTTTTTATTTATCAAATGGTATGTTACAATTATCACTTTAATAATTTGCACCCGTTAAATCCCACTTATCCTCATTTTGCCCGCGTGGTAGGTCATGGCCCGTTCTCCTTATCCATCCACGAGGAAGGCAAGTGCCCCAGCAGTGGAGTCATTAAAAAGGGCTGATGACGAACCTATAGGTACTGAAATGAAATGATTATGTACTCGAAAAAGTACATAATTTTTAATTGTAGAGAGTGTGCACTTGCTCTTACAATAATATGCCTACTCTGAAAATAGTTAGGAATAAGACAAAATCTGTGTTATATGAAATTCTTCGCAGCATTATGTAATCTGTCAGCAAATCTATTTCTGAACCTTACCTGCATATGACCTTTTTAATTTAACTTTTTTTTTATTATTTCACAGAAAAAACAATCTTCAATTTATGATTTTTAAGTTTTTTGCATTTTCAGTGCTAATTTTACACTTATGATAACTTTTTTATAAGAAAAATATTTGAAAAAGAACAACTGGCGCAGATATTAGACGGGACTCAAATAATTTATTGTGAGCCAAGTCGAATTTTCTAATATTATTCTATTTAAAAAAAATAACATAAATCAATTGAATTAAAACAACTTTTACGGATATCAAACGCGCTATATTTCCACGAACTAAGTCGTAATAGTCCGTATTTTTTGTTTTTTTAGGGGTTTGATATCCGTAAAAGTTGTTTTATTTCAATGAACAGTGCGCGCCAAAACATAAGATGTACCTACGAACATAAATCAATCTTTTTGTGTATATAAAGTTAGTTATTAAAAAAAATCTCTTTTCAATTTTCTGTAAGTGTAAATAATATTTTATTTATGTGCAGAATAAGACAAGTATGTATCGGAAGATCCCAGTTTACACCCTCTTTCGTGTTCGCGCTCGATTTCAACAGTCGTATAGACTTACAACCACCACTCTCGGCTCGGCCTGCGATGCAACTTTCGCTACGGTCGGTCACGGGATGAGCGGCCAAACATTTATTTATCACGAGCTCTTTCGTTTTCGGAAGCCGTTGGTTTGGGCAATCCCCTCTAGGCAACTTGTGACACGGATCGATTTTATTTATAGTATTTTCTCGTAAATATTTATAGGACAGACTTGGTTCAGGATATAAAGTAACAGTACTTCCACCTTTGCCTTTATCTTCAATCAACATCTGGTGTACTAAGGCCAACCACTTCCCGTTGTGGGTAATAATAAAAAAACTATATGTAGATTATGCTACTAGAATCTGTTGAATACATAATCAGTACCTACATTTGTAATTAAAATAGAAAAATAACATCTTGCTAACTGATCTACGGTATGCTGATTTATTAATAGCTGCTGTCCACGACCTTGTTGGAGTATACTTATCTTCTTCCAGTAAAGTAAACAAAAGGCCGACTTCAAAAAGTAATTAAGTCTTTTGGAGTCTTTGCCAGCCAAGGTACCGATGCCGTACTTCTACGATGCAATATTATTGTAATTTTGGTTTCGTGGCTTGGCAGGCACTAATTCAAAAAGGCTTATTTATTGACTATTTGTCGCAGGGGTATTATACCCGCCTTCTGCGCCAGAGGTCGGGTTCGATCCCCGGACATGACAAATATATGTGTGCATGAACATGTCTATTTTTCTTGGTCTGGTTATTACCGGTATCAGACTCAGGGGTCCCGAGTTCGATTCCCAGAGGGGGTTCATACTGTAATCGGTTTGGTTAGTGGTAAGGCTTGTTATAAGTCCGCCTGGCTAGCTACCACCATCTTTTCTAAATCTGACGCCATTGGCAGTTAGTGATAAGATAGCCAGTCCCTCAGTGGTTGATGGTTTCGGGAGAGGCTCGCTTCCACCTTCAGCCTTATCAAACTTAACATCAGGTATGATGAAGGCTAAGAGTCTCCCCGTCGTTCATAAAAAATGCATAAGTGAGATTTGAACGTTCTCAATCGAGAAACTGACCATCTGTCTACGAAATAAAAAAAACTACCTATCTACACATTTGAAATTCGTCTAAAACTCTCAATTTTCTTTTATAAGCGTAAGTGCAAATTGCCCCATTCTCCTCCACGTGATGAGCAAGGTGCGAAATCAATGTGGCTATCGACGACGGTTATCGACACTCGATGCGGTATCGAATATCGCATCGCTTCAATTACCTGTACCCCTATTACGAGTTTGCTTAACATGACATTTACAGGACTCGTGAGCGTAGACTACCGGATACACTGCTCATGTCGGTAAAACAGTCGCTAAATATGAAAGAGACAGAGCTACATTTTACATTAACGTTTACTGTAACGTCGAGTTTGCCAAACTCGTAATAAGCCTACTGTCCTCTGTTCTCATTTTATGTCGCTGCTGCGTCTTGAATAACCTGACATTAAAAAAAAAGATTTGTAGTGGTCTGTGTAGGGATTCTTAATTTCGATTTTTTTTGTAAGAATTTTTGTGGTGCTTTTTGAATCTGTTTTTTTAAGTTTTATTTTTTATTAACGACGGGGACACTCTTACCCTTCATCATACCTAATGTTAAGTATTGATAAGGCTGGAGATGGAAGCGAGCCTCTCCCGGAATCCTCAATCACTGAGGAACTGGCTATCTTATCTCTAACTGCCGGAACACAACAATGCTGAAAACATTGTTGTAATGGCGTCAGACATAAATAAGATGGTGGTAGCTAGCCAGGCGGACTAACAACGAGTCCTTCCACCAACCAAACCGAATACAATATGTACCTCCCGCTTGAACGAACCCGGGACCCCTGGGTCTGATACCGGTGGTTGTACCACTAGACCACAGAGGCGGTTAAACGTTGCAGTAATTATTTTATATCAATCTATTGAAATTCGTTTTTTTTTCAACAAATTCTCACGTCAAAATATGCTTATTATTATTATTTGTCATAGAAAGTTGTCATACTTTCTATGACAAATAATAATAATAGTCTCAGTCTCAGTCAAGTTTCTAATTGACCGATTTAAAAGAGTATTGGTTTATTATCAAAAATGTACAGATAAAGACGTTTCACTAGTCATGTGCAGAATATTCGTTACAAAAACTATCAGAAAAGCAGAAAAACTGTAATTTCTCATTGAAAAATACGTAAAGAAAACATATATAAGTAATTAATATTGGTGGCGCCACAATGACGACCTTAATGACTCATTATAATATAAAGTTGAATGATTTAATTGAAAAAGAAATCTAAGACTACTTTACCAGTATCATCTAAAAATTATAATAGGAATATGGGGACTAATTGTCTAATTTTAAAATCTATCGCAATCCCTTTCAATTCGTCATTTGAAAGATATTCAACCGCCTCTGTGGTCTAGTGGTACAACCACCGGTATCAGACCCAGGGGTTCCGGTTTCGATTCCCAGCGGGGGTACGTATTGTATTCGGTTTGGTTGGTGGTAGGACTTGTTGTAAGCCCGCGTGGCTAGCTACCACCATCTTATCTAAGCCTGACGCCATAACAACAATGTTTTCAGCATTGTTGTGTTCCGGCAGTTCGAGATAAGATAGCCAGTTCCTCAGTGGTTGTGGATTCCGGGAGAGGCTCGCTTCCATCTTCAGCCTTATCGATACTTAACATCATGTATGATGAAGGCTAAGAGTATCAATGTCATTCATAAAAAATAAAATAAAAAAACTTACTTCGGGCTGTCACTACTTACATTTGATAGGGATTAAGAACGGGACGCATTTTGAACGGTATTGATTGAACGAAATTTGAAATGAAATCAAATGTCAAATGAAAGAAGTCAAATGAAGTGTCATTTAAAACATCATTCGTTCCGAAAAGGATTGCGACTATGAGTTACACAATTCCATAAATCACTATCACAATCACCTTTAAAAGGGATTGAGATAGATTTTGAAATTAGACAATTAGGGAGCAGATTATAAAAAAGATGTCTAATTCTGTCAGTTTGGTACTGAAATAGGCAAACTTCGACCTAAGCCGAGATACGAAATTGTATCGAAAATTGTTTACACAAAGTTTCACAACGAGAACAGCTTAGATCGTTTAAAAATTGTTCAACCAAATTCCCTCTTATTCCGTTAACAATGTAAAGTTCCGTTCCAAATCTGTTCAGCCATTTACACGTGATTGAGCGAGAAACAAAAGAAACATACTTATACGAGAGAATCCTATAGAATCCTTTTTGACTTCTATATCCATACCACAGAATATTTAATAGTACAAGTTCCATACTTATATTATTTCAAGCGGTTTCACTCGCGCGGTTCCCGTTCCCGTGGGAATATTGGGTTAAAAAATAGCCTTTTTTTTGTCTCCGTCCTTTCAACTAACTCCATGCCAAAAATCAAGTCGATTGGGGCGTGAATGATGGACAAACAAACACACTTTCACATTTATAATACAAATTAAGATTAGGATATTAAGTTAATTATGCATAATGCATTGGGCCGGATTCCCAATGATGCGGGTTCGAATCCCGTCAGGGCGACATAAGACTAGTTTATTTATTTATTTATTTATTTTATTTATTTATTCAATTCAATAACTTACAGGCTATTAAGGCTATTAGTTGCTTTTTTCTAGTATTTTTTCTTGTTTAATATTTATCACATAAAAATATAGCAATGTAAAATGCAAAATTAAAAAGTTATAACTAGATGGCTGTTTCATCTTAATCGATAGTCAAACATTTGTAAAGATGTTTCTTTCGAATGCGAGGATATTTCACTCATTGATGAAACGACGGTGGCCAACACCGTAGAAAGGTGAATATACAAGAAAAATTCGACGTGTCCTCATAGGTCTCTGTAGCATAATTGGTTAGTGCATTGGGCCGGATTCCCAAGGATGCGGTTTCGAATCCCGTCAGGGCGACATGAGACTAGTTGCTTTTTTCTAGTATATTTTCTTGTTTAATATTTATCACATATTAAGTTAAGTTAGGATTAGGACTTTCACTCGCGTAGGTCTCGTTCCCGTGGGAATATCTGGATAAAATTAGCTTAAGTTAGGTATTCTCTAGCCTTTTAACTAACTTTAAACACGTTAAACCGACCCCGGCTGTTCACAGTCGTTAAGCCAAATCAGAGGCTCAGAGACCTTATAAGTGGCTTGATAAACTCTGATACCAGAAGTGGCCACTACTCCTCATACAATAATAGAGAGATAACTAATAAGCCGATTGGTATCTAAGTTAGGGCGTGGAGAAAGGACAAATAAACAAACAAACACACTTTATATTATTTATAATGTTAGTTAGGATTAGGGTGCTTTGTCTATGAAGAAAAGAGTTCACAAAATAAGATACAATATATATCTCACAGTAAGACAATTTGAACAAAGTCAAGTGCAACCGCTAAAAAACAATAAAAATTAATTGTTCACAACCTTAATTGCTTTTTTCCAAGAACCAATAACGAGGATTTGCAATTAATTTTTAATTGTTGTCAATGCTATTGCCATTACTTCGCTGAAGTTAAACACGTGACGTCATTTGATCCCTGTCACACACACGTTTTCAGACGAAAATTCGTGGTATTAACATAGGCCAAGAGTGGGTCATAAGTTTACGTAAATATCTGTTTAAAAACCTGTATTAACTGCCTTATTTTAACCGCCTCTGGGGTCTAGTGGTACAACCACCGGTATCAGACCCAGGGGTCCCGGGTTCGATTCCCAGCGGGGGTACATATTGTATTTGGTTTGGTTGGTGGTAGGACTTGTTCTAAGTCAGTCTGGCTAGCTACCACCATCCTGTCTAAGTCTGACGCCATAACAACAATGTTTTCAGCATTGTTGTGTTCCGGCAGTTAGAGATAAGATAGCCAGTTCTTCAGTGATTGAGGATCTTCAGCCTTATGAACACTTAACAACATGTATGGTGAAGACTAAGAGTCTCACCGTAGTTTATAAAAAAAAGGTAAATTATTCTTCATAAGGTAAATGAATACAAATTAACAGCATATTAAGGGCCGATTTCACAACTTGCTGATAAGTTATTTATAGCTTATTATGACAGATCATTTGACATTTGTAATATGAAAAGTATGTCAAATTATTTGCCAGATTAGGTATCTAGAACTTATCAGTAGGTGGTGAAACCGGCCCTAAGTGTATAATAACATAGAAATAAACGAATTGCAAGTCTTTTATAGCAAACCTGTAGTAGTTACATTGAGATGAATTTTGGTTCAGATAGTCGACCAAGGGGAAGGGAAGGTAGGGGGAGGGTTCGGTTTGGTAGGTGGTCCACCTGACTAGCTACCACCATCTTATCTAAGTCTGAAGCCATAACAACAATTTATGATTTTTTATTTTTTGCATTTTTCAATGCTATTTTTATACTTATAGTAATTTTTTTTTAAATAGAAAAATATTGGAAAAAATAAACTCGGCCACAAGTGAATTCTCAGACGGGAATCAAACCCGCGACCTTTGGAAATCCGGTCCAATGCTCTAACCGCTGAGCTACCGAGACCGTCTGAGAATTCACATGTGGCCGAGTTAATTTTTTCCAATATTTTTCTATAAAAAATAATTACTATAACTATAACAACAATGTTTACAGCATTGTTGTGTTCCGTCAGTTAGAGCTAAGATAACCAGTTCCTCAGTTATTGAGGATTCTGGAAGAAGCTCGCTTCCATCTCCAGCCTTATCAATACTTAAAATCAGGTATGATGAAGGCTAAGACTAGGTACCTGTCAAAGAAAGAAAGAAAGAAAAGAAAGAAAAACTATTTATTGGCAACTCACTTCACCCAGGATAAAAATTGTAATTATAAAAAAGTGAACATACTGTTAAAAATAAAACAAACATAAGGATTTTAAAAAATCTCATCCTCAGCAATGTCTCGGCGACATACGGAGCATGCCACTGAGACGCTGGTATTCTAGAGGAGCCTATTCGTTGACAACAGTGGAACAAAACAAAATAAAAAAATAAAAAAATATAACCTATTTTTACGGATATTACAATAAACACAAACAAGTAAACACTGAAAACACAAAATTATTATCAATATTACAAGAAAGAAAAGAATAAAAATAAAACTGTATATTAAAGATCTGTGTTGTAAAGGCTGCATAGTAACGGTCCCTTTGCCTCGTCAACAACACAAAAAGTGAACCGAGTCAGCTTTTTTATTTTTTCGTGATTGTCAATGAATCTGTCTATTACTTTACTCTTTGATCTGTCTGTTCTTTGCTTTTAATGCGATGCCGTAAAAAGATATAGAAAAAAAAAGTATAACCGTTGTTCATCCTATCGCCGTTTTTTTAAAAAAGGTAAACATAACCTCGATTGTATGAAAATCGGCTAGTGTGGTGAAGTATGTGACCACCACGGTACACCCTAGCAGATGGCTGATGATGGTGACTGCTTTATAAATGAAAAGTCATTAAATTCGACCTTTCTGTGCCTATACTACTAATGTATAGTGTGTAGGTTTGTTTATTTGGGACAAGGAGCCTTCCACGCGCTAATTCCTATAAAGTCACCTCCCCCTTTTACCCTAAATTGAACTTGTATAAATGCGTAACGGACATTAACCAAGCTTTTAAAAGTATCGGAAAATACCAAAAAAGTAATACTGACTTGCATACAAAATAAAAATACCAATACCCATACTAAAATAAAATGTACATAACTAAAATGTAACCACTCATCTGATATACAGGGTGGAACTATTACAACAAATCTCTTGATACCTTAATTATTTTAAAGGCATTCGCCTACCAACACTTTATTGTTATTGAATTGCCTGTTGCCAAATTAATAACACAACAAAAGAAAACGCGTTTGTAATCCGTAACTATTTATTTTTATTCAATATTAATTTAAATGAAATTAAATATTTGCAATCTGAATAATGCTTCTAAGTTCAAAAACTTGAGACTATCTGACCGAAACCTAAAAGCTGGGGTTGACGAACTTACTTCACTTCACTCAAGACTTCAATTTAGGTAGGAGCTGTCTTTAGCATTTTAAACTTTTCATTAAAATTTAAAAAGTTTTATTGATGTTAAATAACAAACTAATAGGTTTGTTTCTAAGATAAGTAACTTTGCACATGTTTGTCGGAATTATAAGAATGTATTATTGTCGGAATTGTATTACAAATAATTTTATTATCTGAAAGTGATACTGTTACATTGTGCAATATATAAATAAATCAATAATAAATAAAATTATATACACCCTCACACCGTATTTGTAGGACCGCTTCAATTATAATTTTAGCTGTATATTTATGTTTTTAACACCCAGACACGGAACAAAACAAATGTTTATCTCATAAATTTTTGACTTGGAGGAGAAAATCCACTATCCCTGGCTGAGTAGCTAGGGTACTAGAACAGATGGACAACAGATTTTATTAGACATCATCGTACTATTTAAATGTGAAAGTTGGATGTTTGTTACTCTATGACGCAAAAACGGCTGAATGGATTTGAATGAAAATTGGCTCATTGATAGTGTATAACATTGAATAAAAAATAGGATTATGCCATTTTATTCCGATATTCCCGCAGGAACGGGAATCACGCGGCTGGTTGCCGTTCCTGTGGGGACACGACGGCCACTAGTCTTCTATCAATCTTACCTAAGCCAACCAGCTAGCCACAGACCTACATCGAGATAGAAGGTAAACTTTGCGTGCCAAAAGTTTGATCCACGCTCAAAGTTTTACGACCTAAGTCAGTCCGCTTGAGACCATTGCCATGAAAAAACGCATCACTCAGAAACGAAAATGGTGAAATGTGAAGTGCTTTCTTTCAAGAACTCGTCAATAACATTTACACACTAAATCTCGCTCTTGACGTCATCGTAGGTATGTAGGTAACATATTATAGGTCTGTGCAGCTAGCCAGCAAGAGTAGCGTTTATCGACACTCGTTATTTGTTAACGTATTACTGTACCGGCTCAGAAAGACAACATCATGCAGCGTATCATATCGCGTGTTATAGCTGTGTTCACGCTGGGGGGCAGGCATATTATGATATCTGAAAACCCTAAATTAGACATATCAAAGTGCCAAAAACTATCAACTCCAATATTTTCTATTTAAAATTTAGCATATTTTAAAAATAGCATTGATAAAAATATATAAAATGCCAAAAACTAATACAATATTATGACTTACTTAAACAATTACAAGTATTGTGAAATAAAACTGCATCACATAAAAGTTCATTAGCTCCTGGCCTATCGAATGCACCCGACACGAAATGTGCACACGTGATGAAATATGAGACAAAGCCACAATCAATTAGTTCGACTAAATGAGTCAATGGAACCACTTAAATTTTAGATTTAGGGCAGGTTTTTGGCCTTTTGTAGGATACCTATACCACAATCTAATACCTACACTGCATAGATTTAGGATTGGTCTCCGCAATTAGTACATCCTAATCTTAATTCTAACTAATTTTATTAACCTAAAAGTGTGTATGTTTGCCCTTAATTCACACCCTAATTAAGCAACCAATCAAATTGTCTTCTGGCATAGAGTTAGTCGAAAAGACGGAGAATAATATAGGCTACCTTTTATCCCGATATTCCCACGGGAACGGGAACCAAGCGGATGAAACCGCGGGCTTTATAAATTATACTATCCTTCCGCCTGCGACTTCGTCCTCGAGGAATTAGATTACAATACAATCCCGTTTTATTGTCTTTCCCCGTGGGAATATTAAAAAGCCTTTTTATAGTGCTCGCCTACGTCGTTATAGGATACTGTATTATTAGGCTCAGTTTAATCGGTTCAGCCGTTTTGCTGTGCGTTGTCTGTCAGTCAGTCACGATGTTTTATTAGTATAGAAATTCGAAAGTAAATCTATGAAGTTATCGAACCCTAGACATGGATTTAGGATCTTTTTATGCCGATAAATGCCGCTACGATAAGTCCGCGTGGTAACCCAAAATTCCTCGCGAATGAAGCCGCGGGCGGAAGGCTAGTATGACGTATAACTTCAAAATTCTGTTAAAACTCTTTTTTAAGATATCTTAAAGTGACTGTATACTTTTATAATATTATAAAGCTGAAGAGTTTATTTGTTTGAACGCGCTAATCTCAGGAACTACTGGACCGATTTAGAAAACTCTTAGACCATTAGAAAGCTACATTTCTCCCGAGTGACATAGGCTATATTTTATCCCGATATTCCCACGGGAACGGGCACCACGCGAGTAAAACCTCGAGGATCCGCTAGTGTTTGTATACGAAAACAATACGCTGTAGGTCGATTTCATTGCTAGCAAGTATTATTTACCATTTTTTACACCTTATTTAGTTCTTGACGCAACAAAACTTATCACGTCACTATATTGACGCCATTACATCCAGTAATCATGCATCTTCATGTAATTTTAGACCTATCAGCTCACTTAACAAGTCCTATTAAGCCTCTTAAACAACATAATTGTTGAACTATTACACTACTTTTTTCGATTTATCGGTGAAGGGATAAAACATAACAGGGGGTCCTACCGCCATCTCTTAGCGCAGTATTGTTTCAATCTTACCATGCTATTTCGTACTACGAATCTCTTAAAGTAAGCTTGTTTTTGACGGAAGTTTTGTGACTGCGCTCCATTGTCGCCTCCAAAGTGTAAAGTGTGTCAAAATGTGACAACTTCAACAAAAACAAAACGAAACAAAACGTTTTTTGACATGGTGGTTTTTAATATAAGGTGGTAGGCCCACAGGTTCTCAGAGATAGGGTATAATGATGAGTCGGACGAAATAATTGTCACAGTGGGAAAATTGTTAAAGGCCTTGTACATTGATAGATAAGCGATAATATACTCATGCGATATACTCGTACATTTGGTATTAAGCGATAATGATTGCACAGAGCGAATTAATAGTTATTATATTAACCCTAGAGTAGTCGCCGCACCTTTTCCTGAACGTGAATGCGTGTGGGGAGCATTTTGCCGCACATACTAAAACTGGATAACTTTTTCAAATAACATTTAATTATATTCACAATCATTTTGTAAGGATACAATAAAACATAAATTATCAGAAAAAGTTGCATTTATTAGAGTTTTACGCTTTTACTTAGAAACAAATGGCTTAAGGAATCTTTGGTATTTTATATTTTTCAACATATAAATCTTAAAACCAATATCGAAAAACAAAAAGGTAACCTCCTAATAAATCAAACGTTTTCATCATCTAAGTACTACTACTACGATACTAGGGTAACGGATATAAATAGGTACATATAAAAGCATTTATGTGTAGAAATATATATGCATAAACGTCCATGACTCAGGTACAAATACTCGTATTCATCACAAAAACAGTTGCCCCAAGCCGGATTCAAACCCAGGACCTCAGAGTAGGCGACACCTTGAAACCGATGTACGTACCACTCTACCACAGATGTTGTCAAACTCGCGACTTGAGACATTGAGTTTATGAAAGCCATGTTTACTCGACTCGCGATAATGATTCTGTTTATTTTTTATGTGTTGTGCAATCAATAAACATGATGCATAAATATGTTGTCCTTGGTGGTGGAAGTAAGTGGAATCCAGGATGCTAACTTATCCTTTCACGTATAGCCTTAAAATATAAACTGTTAATACAGTTCGTCATGAAGATTCATTGATGCCGGAGGGAAGAAAACGTATGGAGTTGTATGAGCGACTACACATATGACACAGTATTTAGTATACTGTAAAAAATGTCGGTCCGTTAAATTATAACATTCCATTTTGTCATCGAATACTGGACGAACGTATCCGTAATGTATCCGTACAACTTTACTGGATAAAAACTGTGCTCGCAACTGACTCATGAGTAAACTGTAAGCACCTTCTCTAGGTCTTTGCACCAAGAGTGGATGCTGCCAATGACGTCGGTTGCTCCTTCTCCGCCGGTGATAGTACCAATACAACACGACAACGTCATTCCTGGTAGAGAAGCGGTGGTATACTGCGAATTTGCGTGTGACAGTAATGACGGATACGTTGAACGTTACGGTGCCTATGTGTGAACGAAGCATAATTTTTTGTCGTACCCGTTAAAACGGGTACCGTAAATATGGAGACTATATGTGGACGGGCGGGAAATAGTTCTGCTGCTATGACGGACCGTATTTTCACGGATCCGTATTTTCTCGGACTCTAAGGAAGGCCTGAGATTAATTCAAAATTCAAACTGGATTAATGGCGCAGTTGGAGCAGATACTAATCCAGTAAATTTTAAATCGTTTAATATGCTATTTCGTTTTGTTCAAATTGTCTAACATACATAAGCTATTTTAGACTTTTTCATGATTTTGTAATTTTTGCATTTTTCAATGCTATTTTTATACTTATGGTAAATTTTATATAGAAAAATATTGGAAAATTGGCGGTTAGAGCATTGGACCGGATTTCCAAAGGTCGCGGGTTCGATTCCCGTCTGAGAATTCACTTGTGGCCGAGTTAATTTTTTCCAATATTTTTTCTATTTAAAATTTACCATAACTATTTTAGACTATTTGGACTTCTAACAATTTTGTGCATTTTCATGATTGCTCATAATCTATTATTATAACTTTTTATTTTTGCATTTTACAATGCTATTTTTATGTAATAAATATTAAACAAGAAAATATACTAGAAAAAACAACCAGTCTCATGTCGCCAGTCAGTTGTTCAGTCTCATGTTGTCAGTCTCATCCCGTCAGGGCGACATAAGACTGGTTGTTTTTTTATAGTATATTTTCTTGTATATTTATGTTCATAATCTGTTTTCATATTTTGAAGTTTGACATATTTTATATTACTTTTTTTACTTTGAATGGGTCTTAATCCCAATTATTGGTATTTTTTATATATCTTCGCCTCGCTTATCACTGGCTGCGTTTCTTATGTTTCGTGATCTAATGATTATAAGAACAGGATTCGTGTCTCGTAATAGTCTATTGTTATCAGATATCCTGCTGCCGGACTTCCTCAGCAACTAATCGTTAGTAAGAAGTATAAAAACTGGGTATTTTTTATTGTACAGTTGACACTACATTGATTTCTACCTACGTTGGCATTGAATGCGCCTTTTTGTGTTCATTAGTAAATTTCACATTTATTCATAAAAAAAACGTAAATAGTTGGTTCTCATAAAGTATATTTTGTCTTTAATTTAAGTTCAAATTCAATTCATAATTAGAAAGAAAGTGTCAGAACGCACTGATTTGCTAAAAACTATTTAAAATACTTTTTATAATTTTTAATGACAAGACGGTTTAAAACATTTCATTATAATAGTACCGTTAAAAATTGGCAAACCTAATTATTATTCGCGTCTGATATATTTTCTGGAAAAAAAAAATCTACAAAACACAAAAAAATCGGATACAAGCGTAGTAATTTGCTTTTTAAAATAATTTCAAATTATGCAGAACCGTCTTCGTTACTTAAATTTTATTCAAA
Organism: Chrysoteuchia culmella; assembly: GCA_910589605.1. Classification (NCBI taxonomy): domain Eukaryota; kingdom Metazoa; phylum Arthropoda; class Insecta; order Lepidoptera; family Crambidae; genus Chrysoteuchia; species Chrysoteuchia culmella. Next base: position 15,640,003 of record OU342659.1, read on the forward strand.
TTAATTTATAAAATTCTACAGGAAAAGGTATTCCCCGCGTTAGTCGAATTAAAAGTAATTTTGCGTAAAATTGATTATTTATATAGAGTAAAACATTGGTTTAGTATTAATTAACACCTTCCTCAATAATTGTAAAGTATGTCAAATGGTATATGCACTACATATTACTTGGGAACATAATAAATAAATAAATAAATAATTATTATTATTATTAAGATTGTTACCAGGGACGCATCGGGGAATTCAAATATCGTAAAGTGCCTGTTTCGTGGACAGTATGAAATGATAAAAGAGTAAATTAATTAGAACGAATGGGGCTTGTGAAAAAGTCATTATGAATTTTTTTTTTGTTATTCTGGTAAAAAATATTTGAAATTTCCGCATTCCGGTGGATGTAATTTATACAGATTTATCAAAAGCTTTTGATAAAGTTTCTCATTCCATCTTACTCCAAAAATTATCGAAGTTCGGTTTTGCTGGCGCCTTCCTAAAATGGTGCTCGTCTTACTTACGTGACCGCACATCAAAAGTTGTAGTAAGTGGGTTCGAAGCTGATCCTTTTCCCAATGTATCTGGCGTCCCACAAGGCTCGCATTTAGGACCTATATTTTTCAATATCTTCATGACTGACGTCGTCTCATGCTTCAGAAACAGCAAACCATTTATTTACGCGGATGATCTAAAGTTGATGAGACCAATCAGGCACAGTCAAGACGTATTGTTGTTGCAAGACGATCTAAACAGATTAGCCAGCTGGTGTGAAGATAACAAAATGGTTTTGAATATAGACAAGTGTTGCTATATTCGCTTTACCCGTAACAACAGTGAACTTTCGGAATCATATACAATATCTGGCCAACGTATTCAAGAAGTTGATTGTATTCGTGACCTTGGTGATTCTCGACAAAAAACTAAACTTTAAGGATCATTATGACCATATTGTTTCCAAAGCACTAAAATGTCTCGGTTTTATAATGAGAAACACCAAGAATTTTAAAAATAAAACTACTATTATAAGGTTGTACGAGAGTTTAGTCAGATCTCTTCTTGAATATTGTTGCGTGGTTTGGAATCCGCATTACACTGTCCATTCTAATAATATTGAACGCGTCCAAATAGATTCATGTACCACCTGTCTTATAAATTTAATTTGGCTAAGAAGTTTAATAGTTATGCCGACCGTTTAACTCATTTCAATTTGGTTTCACTTAAGAATCGCCGTAAAATTTTAAACCTGTCATTCCTCCATAAATTAGTCATTGGTAATATTAATTGTCCGCAACTGCTTCAAAAACTAAATATCAGAATCACTCATTATCTTCCACGGCTTTCTAGATACTCTTTATTTACACCAAAACTAACCTAGGATTATTCTCTCCTATAAATAGACTCCAAGCTGATTATAATTCTGTTAGTAAAAATATGGAAATTGATTTTTAGACTAAGTTTACCTATATTTAAAAAGAAATTGTCCTCATCAAGCTATGTATAAGTATTTTAATTTATAGTCTGCCTGGCTGAATAAGGCACAGCTTCCTTTATAATTCTACTTAATTTTTTATCTCGGCATTTGCTTGTATTTACTAGCTTTAGTAAGAAAATGTTGTATTATTTTTTTAAGTTAAGGGACGCCTTACGCTCCCAACTGTTCTTTTAACAAATTTGTTTTCCGTGGCATCCTTTAATAAAGACAGCACCAATTCTTGTAACCACTAGCTGTAACTCCTAGCATTTAAGGTGTATGATCTTGTTGGTTGTCCAAATAAATAAATAAATAAATGAATAACACGCGAATTGATAACCTCCTTCTTTTTTTGAAGTCGGTCAAAAATACAGATTATGCGATAGACAAAGACTTGGAGGAAATATAAATAAACTATGTATGTAGTGCCAGGCATTCCCGTGGGAATATCGGGACAAAAAGTAGCCTGCGTTACTCTCCGTCCTTTCAACTAACTCTATGCCTAAAATCTTAGTTAGGGCGTGAAGGAAGGACAAACAAACACACTTTCGCATTTATAATATTAGTTTCGATTAGGATTAGGGTTGTGTATTATACTTTTGTAATAAAAAACCAATTCATCTCGCAAATTGCATAGACGAGTTTAAGACGGGGGATGAAACGGTGAAAATTTGTGAGGCGAAACGGTTTGTTTTTACATTTTTCTGCCAAATAAAATAAAGTAGCATTTTAATTGCAAAAAAAATATACAAATACTGTTATAGCTACCACATAATTTACAACTATAACTATTTGGAAACAAAAAAAAATCTCACTCGTAGTAAAGTCCGCTTTCTGACGGCTAAATATATCCTGCTTTTGTCAATTAGTTTTGTTCTCTTTAAATCTAAAAACTATTGTAGTGTTGACCGTAAATAATTTCAAAATAATTAATTACCGTTCTGCATATCGAAGTAATTCTAACAGGAACTTTATAAACGGAAATGGTTCTGAATACGGCCCTGGTTCAACTGAAGGCTGGAGGCACAGTATAAAGATACACAGTGTATTTTATCTTCCTACAAAAGGTCCGTGTGCGAGTAATACCAGACGCCCCTTCTCTCAGCGAGAGCTCCGCAAGCGTCTCATGTTAAAATGAACTCAGTGGTCTCGAATGCGCCGCGGCGACAAACGCACGCACGCTGTGAAAGTTTCGTTCTGGTCGAACCACAGACCTATATCGAGACAGACGAAAAGAGCGCTTCAAACTGTATGAGAACCTACTTAATAATAGACTTCACGGGCGAGATTTAGTGATGTGGATATGGTACTGACGAGCTCTTGCAAGAAAGCACTGCATAATTAACCATTTTCGTTTCTGAGTGACGCGTATTTTCATGGCAACGGTCGCAAGCGGACTGTCTTAAATCGAAAAACTTTGACCGTGGATCAAACTTTACACTTTTACCGTCTATCTCGATGTAGGTCTGTGTACGCAACGCAGTAAGTACCTAAGTCTTAACGCGTATTGCGTACCGCGCGGCTGCAATAATAATGACTTTTATCAAGAAATGGTCTAAGACAATATGTTTTACGGATATCAAACGCGCTATATTTTCACGAACTAAGTTGTAATTGTCCGTATTTTTTAGGTTTTTTGATTTTCCCGACACCTTTACAGCTGCCATGGTCACGGGATGATCCGTAAAAGTTGTTTTATTTCAATGAACAGTGCGCGCCAAAACATAAGATGTACGTACTGTATGTTTCTTTATGCTGGCCTGGAGGCTAGTACCGTAATGAAAATTAATAAAACTGATAATTGATACAACCTCGCGCCTGCCCACGGTGAAATAATTATATTTGAAATATTACGGTAATATTTTTTTAGATAACTTGGATCGTTGCTTATGGGACCCATATTCAGGGAATCTTAAGTTTGTAACTTTTTAATTTTGCATTTTACAATGCTATTTTTATGTGTTAAATATTTAACACAATCTTAAGTTTGGTTTATAAACGCTCATGCTTAAAATTTCATGAGCACGCGATAACACGAATGCGTATTATTATTTCTGTAGTAAAAAGTTTTAATGTATAAAACTCTTAAAAATATTATACTTTTTGTTTAAAGATGCTTTTTTATTTTACGAAATGAGTAGTTCTGTGACCAGTTACGATTATTTTGTTTTTTGCTAGAGTCTAGACGATGGATTTAAATAGGTATAATTATATTTTTTTACTATACTCTTATGGGTTTATTCACCTAACAATGATCGCCAAATTACGTCGTTACAAGGATATACAATGGTCATTTTACAATCATGAAATGTCTCTGTTTGTAAAATGTCTAATTATGCATCGTAATTGTCTTAGACGACTTAATGCTTTGTCATTGTTATACAACTACCGTGTACTTGTTGTAAAGAGTTTTGTTATTAAGTTTATATTCTCAAATCATGATGAAAATTGTATGTTGCACTTGTCAGAAAGACAATAAATGTCAGGGTATTCTTCCCATTCTTCTTCTTCGAATGCAATAGGGGGCGGTTTCCGCATCTCGACGACTTTTTGCGCCTATTTTGGGTCAGGAACCCTCCTGACGCAAAACAGGCCGGATCACTCCAGACATCCCAGCTCAGCCAGGAATGCTCCCAACGCCTTTACATCCAAGACGGCTTCACGGAGACTACCTGGTGAGCCGAGGTATTTTGCCCGGTAGTCTCTAGGTACTCCGTCACAGTCCAGCAGGACATGAGCAGCTGTTCCTTCTTCCTCCATGCAGCCCGTGCAGAGTGGACTGTCCGCGACACCTAAATTGAACAGGTGCTTGTTAAAATTACCATGACCAGTGATGGCCCCTGTTATCAAGTGTAACAGCGGTCTAGTAAGTTTAAGGAGAGCTCTAGAGAGACGAGCGTCCACTTGCGGTAGTGCTAGTTCGGCTTGTCTGCTTGTCTGCAGTGAGCTCCAGTGAGCTCCTGTAATTTTGATGAATGTCATTAATGTGCTCACGGATTCTGCCGAAGAATATATAACTAAATAAATAAAAGACATATTCTTATCTAATTTGTAGTGTACATCAAATTAGATAAGAATATGTAAAAATTATTGCTGGGAACCGACTTTTATTTTTAGTTTTCACATATGGGTGTTATTTTTACTATTTATGATATTTATTGCAGTTTTGTAACTTTAAAAGATAATCTTTAAAAATAAATATATTGCCTTTGATCCTCAATAACTCCTTAACTATCATGATCCCAGATTTGTCCTCATACAAGAAAATGATAGTAACAATGGGGAGAATATGTGGTTTTCGTTTCCGTTGTGGGTCTTAACATCCTTCCATCCATCCATCCAGGTATACCTGTACAAAAGTAAAAACTAGGATTAAATTTACTTATTCACGGAGAATGTCAAGTTAGTCTTAGAACCAACGCGGTAAATATATTTGTACGGGTCATTGTCGCAATTTCTATGAGAACTAAACTATTTTTTTTTTTCAAAATTTTAATTTAACTTTCAATTCTTACGTTATTATCATACACATCCATGCCAAATTACCTACGGCTTTCTTGAAGTAAGGTTCTCTGACGGACGGACAGGCGAATATGGCGTAACCATAAGGGTTCCTTGCTGACTTGACTACGGAACCCTGAAAACGAAAGAAAGTAATTAAAGCTCTACAAAAGAAAAATATTTTCTCTAGTTTCATGCTACTCTGAGCGCATATTTTCAAAATATACTCTACTAACACCATAAAAATAAGTAGGTGCTAATTTTTCTAATAAATATACTCATACAAACGTGACACATTTGTCACGAGGCTAGTATGGCATCATATTACTGTACTTATTATATTTTATTGTTTTTATACGTGTTCATTCAAATAAATCTAATGAATGAATCACTATTAATATTTTTTTACATTTCGTATACTTGTAGGTACTTTACGAGATTCGACAGTCCTATATTACTTTTATTGTTGCTTAATTTTAAAATAGGTTTTGTGATTGCATTCACTGCAAATCCTCTACTCATAATCATCTACAGCTTTTTTTATTTTTTTACCTGAAATGTAAATTCACGCTTTGGAATTTTCAGGAATATCAAGGTATTTGAACAAACAAAATGTTCATTCATCATCATCATACAAGTTACTTCATCACAATTTTGAGGTCTTTCATCCTTTATTTTATTTCGTATTAAAACACTTTTCTCTGAAAATTATGCAAATGTCCTACCACTTCAATTTACACTTTACCATAAGCGTTTAAGATTGAAATTAGCTTGGCATCGCTAACTACAGTGTCGGATGCACTGGCGAACGTACCAAGGACGCAACCAGTGCGTGGTGGCCCGCTAAATCATTGGCATAGATGCATGCATGCGTTTGCAGTACTCCAACACAATAGTAAACAGCAAATATTTACTACTACAAATAGATGAGCAGGCTGTGTAAAATGTGTAATTGTGAATACAAATTACATACATAATAGGTAAATAATAATCACGCCTTCCTTTCACAAACATCGTAAATAAATAATTTCTTTAATAAGCAAATTAACGAAAACCTGAGATGCACCCATGCGGGGTGGTTCGCTAGTAGGCTAGTACCCAAGGTACGAGTATAAACGTTTTATTTTTGGCGCCATAATATTTCTGAGCTTTTCTAATGCTTCCTATGACTTTATTACTACAAAACACCACCACATATTTCATCTCGCCAAACTCACGTGAAATTTTGATGCACAATGCAACACAGATTATTATCAAGTCACTGAGCGGAGAATTTCTTCAATAAAACACGTTGTCTTTAGTTAATTATGCAAAGTTCCAGTAAGTAACTTCTTCGCTAATTCGTCCTCTCGGAGAGCGGGCAATCGTAGGCACAAACACATTAGCTGGCTCACTGAATTGAGTGTAATCGGTCGATCAGTAGATGCGTTCGGTCCGGTAACTTATTAAGTTGTGGGGAAAAATATTTGGTCGACATTCTAGAATTAAATAATAATTTCTAATTTGATTTGAGTATATTTACACTCGACATCATCAAGTTGTTGTCTATAAGCGAATCTGTATCGTATTTCTAAACCACTCACCTCAACCACTGAGCAACTAGTTCTTTACCAGATGAATACAACAATGAAAACATTGCTGTGATGGCGACAGATTTCTGTACCACCAATGAATTCAATGATATTCACGATCTGCATCCGTATAAGAATTTTAATAAAGGTATTTGAATGTAATGAATAAGGTTATGTAACTATAATTCATTTGGCTCACTACTGATTTCTTTGACGTTGCAAAATACTGTTTAATGATTATGATTTTCTAGATCGCATTTTACTATCGATATTACTTTTTGTGGGATATAGAGGCTATGCAGCTCCAGAAGATCTATTGTAAGATTTGTAAGTATTGCAACATTTTTGCAACCCACCTCCACCATATTACAGAGTATCGATTTTAAGCCGGAGGTTTCTGCGAAGTGTAAAATCTTAGCTTAGAGAGAATTTACTATCGGCAAACAGTTTTTGGGCAATCTATTAGTAGCCCGCTGACTCAAGGGGCAGCGACCGCGCATTCACAGACCGAACGTTCGGCGCTCCTTGATTATACGGGTAACCCGTTCGAAGCTCCCGTGGGAATTTCGCAATGGTTACCTGCTCTTTTTTTGTTCCCGTCTTTTTTTGTTTTTTAGGCTGTTAGTTCCCTTTTCTTTGACAGATTATTGAAAATTTTATGTCATCTTGACATGCAAAATTTAACAAATATTTGTTACTTTGTTATAAAAAGAAATTTTGTTTATTTAAGGTTTTTATGAAGGAAATAAGGAAGTTAAGTTGTAGGTGTTTCTGAATATAGTCCATAACTTAGTCTTAAAAAATTAAAAATTAAATATTATTAATAAAAAAACGTATTAGTTGCAATTGACAAATAAAATTCACTTTTTTTTTTCTTGCTTGCCTAGTAATCATCAAATATGTATCACTTATAATGTCTCATTACCAGAGAACATTGTCAAATCTAATATTTATAAAAGGGTTTACACTATCTAACCAATACGTGTAACTGCCAACGTGGCATTTATTATTTGTACAAGGATGAGATTCAGGTCTTATATGTTTATGTACATTCAACATATAAGACCTGAATCTCATCCTTATGACGTTCGTAATTAAAGCTATTTTTGTTTAGCAAGTGTGAAGTTATGATGGTGACGCCTGTACACAAATGTTTGGCTTGTATTGTTTTAAGTCAAACATCATACAATTTGTTATCAATTTCGTAACCAATAGTAAAGGACCACGGGACAGACGACAGGGCACCACGGGCCGTGGCGTGATCTAAAGTAATCCTAATGTATTATTGTTTGTATGGGTATTTATCGTGTTTGGTTGTGAGGCGGGATGACGGAATAATATGCTGCAATAATGTATTATTTTGACATGATCATAAAATAATTATGATTAATTCTATTTATGACATTTTTGTTTATTTTATGCTAGAAAAAGAACTCTCAATGATAATGAGATTCAGTTATCAAGGCGTGGCTACTATGCTAAACTAAAACACAAACGATTTGTCTTTCTTATTTTAAAGAACTCAACTGGTCTACCAGGAAGGTAGACCAGTAGAGAAGGTAGGTATATCGTCGTCTCAACCACATGACACCCACTGCTGGGTATAGGCCTCCCCCAAGGATCTCCACGACGATCCGTCCTGCGCTGCCCGCATCCAGTGGCTTCCCGCGACCTTCACCAGATCGTCGGTCCACCTCGTGGGGGGCCTACCCACGGAGCGTCGTCCGGTACGCGGTCGCCATTCCAGAACCTTTCCGCCCCAACGGCCATCGGTTCTTTTTGCTATGTGTCCCGCCCACTGCCACTTCAGCTGAGCAATCCTTCGAGCGATGTCAGTAACTTAAGTTCTCCTGCGGATCTCCTCTTTTCTGAATCGATCCCGCAGGGAAACGCTGAGCGTAGGTAGCTCTCTCCATTGAGTTACCTTGAGCCTCCTTATCAGACCCATAGTTAGCGACCACGTTTCACTGCCGTAAGTCATCACTGGCAACACACACTGTCCGTAGACTTTCGTCTTGAGACACTGAGATAAGTTGGGCGCGAAGATTTTACGCAGCTTCCCGAATGCTGCCCATCCGAGTTAGATTCGGAGAGAGATCTCTTTCTCAATGTTGGACTTACCTAACTAGATTGTCTGTCCAAGGTAAACGTAATGGTCAACAACTTAAGGTAGGTAGGTAGGGTAGGTATATAAAGCTTAAGAATCTATGGAAATGAAAAATTTAATAATGTAATGTACACCGCTGTAGTCTAGGCGGTTGGTCATATGAAGTCAGTGTCATTTATATGTCTTATCAGACGAACTATTAGTAACACGACGCTATTGACCACATAAAGATTATGGACACAAGATATATTTATAAACCGACACACAGCACTGTTCCTCGTAATACAGTAGTTATAGTTAGAGGCAAAAAAACTATCCATAGTATCTATAGTAGTGTTATTATTCGAAATTATCGGTTACCGTGAATTTAATATTGAGTAGTAATAACAATTTAACTAGATTTTGTAATTTTTGCATTTTTCAATGCTATTTTTATACTTATGGTAAATTTTAAATAGAAAAATATTGGTAAAAATTAACTCGGCCACAAGTGAATTTCCCGTCTGAGAATTCACCAACGCTGGCCTACAGCGTATTAAAAATATAAAAGTATTGGAGAATTTCGACGGTGGTTTGCAAGTCGCGGTAGCTCAGCGGTTAGAGCATTGGACCGGATTTCCAAAGGTCGCGGGTTCGATTCCCGTCTGAGAATTCACTTGTGGCCGAGTTAATTTTTTCCAATATTTTTCTATTTAAAATTTACCATAACTAATTTAGAATTAGTGGTATTAATGGGGTAATAATTTAGTATTTCCACTAGAGGGGGAGAAAATAATAGCGCGCATAACTCCCCCGTGCTGACGTTTTAATGAGGACATTTTTGATTAGCAACCGCTTTATGACGGCGATATAATATAATCATGGATAACCAGAACAACTGTCGTGGGAAGATCCGCACTATGCTGAGATCGCGTTGCAATCCGCTTCTATACTGCGCCACGCGGCTCTAGTCGCACCAAAAGCACCAGAAGACTCGCGTTGTCCGTTTGTGAAGTTCAGGATTCTTGGATTATTTTCGGAATTTCTAATAATGTTCGTTTCCCATACTAACTATTTTTGTTATAATTTCTACTGCAAATGCTAATGTCACATGTTTGCATTTTTATATACAAGCATTGTGTGAAGTCTAATCTATGTAATGATATGTTTTTATTTAAAAAATAATGAGTATCTTATAAATTATACTGAATAAAGTGGTAATGAGCATCTTTCGAGGATTTTTTTATCATATAATAAACGAAAAAAAAATCTTATGATTACTGATTCTTGACTCGACATTAATTTAATAAAAAATCAAGCAATAGATGTAACGTTTCATTATGGAAGTAGTGAGGATCTCTAGAATTGTAAAAAAAAAAGGGAAATTTCATAGGTAAAGACCTATTATTAATGCGAAAGTTTGTGAGAATGTTTGGATGTTAGATGTTTGGATGTTAGTTATTCTTTTACAAAAAAAACTACTGAACTGATTTGGACAAACTTGTCTCACAGATAAAAGATAGCCTGGATTAAAAAATAGGCTCCTTTTTATTCCGATATTCTCATGGAAACAGGTACCACGCGGGTGAAACCGCGGGCGGCCGCTAGTTTGTTAATATAATCATTTATCACATGCACTCAGATGATGAATGGGTGCACGATAGAATCTATTACTTAAGTTTTTAGATTAATCCGTGGTTTTTAGAGAATTAGTAAAAAAATAAAGGCAAAAAACGAAACCCTTATAGATTCGGCCAAACCGATGTATGTCACACCCTTTTAATTCCAAAACTATGAGGATTACACAGTTGAAACTTGGTAGGTAGATGTATTCTGTAAACCGCTTTACGGTTTTTACACAAAAATAAAAAAATATATGAATTAAGGGGGGGCTCTGTAACAAATTTTTTTTTTCATCATACCTATACGTGTGGGATATCATTAGATAGATCTTTAAAAATTACATTGAGGCTTCTAAAACAGTTTTTTCTCAAAGTCAACCGTTTGAAAGTTATACACTTCCAAAGTGAAAAAATGTGTGTCCCCCCCCCCACCCCTCTAACTTTTAAAATAAGAAAGTGAAAAATTTAAAAAAAATATGTGATGTAGATCTTTATAAAAACTTTTAACGAAATTTGGTTTGAACGAAATTTATTTAGTAGTATTTTTAGCACATTTTCCAAAACCGCAAATAAATATAATGAAAAACAAACTTATTTTTGCAAACGAAAAATTATAATGGCATTTCGGCAATAATAATAATAGAAACTTTATTGCACACGATACAAAAACAAACACATACAGAAAAAATGTCAAAAAAGAGGAACACACAATAGGCGGCCTTATAGCTACGTAGCAGTATCTTCCAGGCAACCTTGGGTGAGCGGCGAAACCCTTCATGTGCGAGTTCGACTCGTACTGGGCCGATTTTTTAACAATGTTTTTCTTGCTATTTTATTTTAAGTAGCACTACAGACAACAAAATGCATCTATATGCATTTTGTTAAGTAAGTTTAACTCAACAGTGGTAACCAAACAAAACAAACTTTTTTATGTTGTTGTTGTCTCCCGTGCGACGGTAGGGCTAAGGTTCGCGAGGCGGGTGTCCCTCCCCAGTCCCGATCCCCCATCCGGCCCTTGGCCCGGTGGAGGATCGGGAGTGGGTGAGACCTACCCCGTAACCCCGCCGATCCTATTAGGATCGGCGGGGTTACGGGGGTGGCGAGAGATAGGGTGCCTATTCAGGTATCCTAGGTGACCCCAGCATAACCGGTCGGTATCTGTAAAGAGTGAATTCCCCTCACTTAAATAAAAAAAAAAAAAAAAAAAAAAGGGCTAAGGTCATAGACTGTACTGCCTTGCCTATGACAAAACAGTGTAAATTATCGCTTCTTATTGATACTTGTTTTTTATTATATTGGGTTTTGCTTGTACGAGATTTTCATCCCGCACTTTAAAGAGGATATTCAAATAAGACGGCAACAGTATATTTACAACTGTGTATTATGTACATAATATTTACAACACTAACAGATAGCATTAGTTATCAAATTGTGGTAATTATAATTTCACTCCCTGAAAATATATACAATTTTTCTCGTAACTGTCATGACTGACAAGTCCTTGTTTTATCTTTCTTATTTTGTGGAAGATCGAAAACAATGAGGTATTAAACCTCTTTCGACCCCCACATCACCCCCCTACGGAGTGAAATAAAAACAAAAATAAGGAAAAAAACTTAGGACTAAACTTAGAACTAACAAGTAACAATAACAACTGAGTAGTTACAAAATACAATGAAAATACATAAGTACATTAAACTTTAAACCATAAACCTAACCTTCCTCCCAGACCGTGTTTGATATACCGGTGGCTGAGAAGATGGACTTGGTAAGGAGGTTGAAGGAGGTCCAAGATCAACAGGTAATGGAGCCGAAAGAGAAGGCTCGCTCAAGATAAATGCTGGCTTGACTCGATCGAGGCTTACAGTAAGATGCCTTTCACCCACCAAAATTGTCAAGGTTTTGCCATCTTGAGCACGGGATATAACTTTATGAGGGCCTGAGTAAGGTGGCTTTAAAGATGATTTAATCGTATCATCTCTTAAAAATACATGAGTTGCCGACTCAAGATCTTTAAAAATAAAAGTACTTCTTTCACCGTGGCGCGAGGGTGGAGTCGGGCTTAAAGACGCCATGTGTTTGCGAAGTTGTTCTGCAAAAGCAGAGTCTCCGATAAGCCCTAGAAGAGAAGAGGGGCACACAAACTCACCCGGCAAGTGCAAAGGTTCTCCATACACAAGATCAGCCGGAGACGCCTGAAGATCTTCTTTAAAAGAAGAACGCATGCCCAAGAGGACAATTGGCAAGGCTCTATGCCACGTGTCATTGTGACACATGAGAGCTGATTTAAGATGCCTGTGCATGCGCTCTACAAGACCATTCGCACAAGGATGGTAACTAGTGGTGCGAATTCTTTGTATACCACAATAGCGCAAGAGACTCTGAAATAGGAAGGACTCAAATTGACGTCCCTGATCTGTAGTTATAACAGAAGGAACGCCAAAGCGAGATATCCATTCCCTGAAGAACGTCTCAGCGCATTGTTCCGCCGTCATAGAAGTCATCGGCCAGGCCTCCGGCCATCTAGTAAACCTGTCCACAGCTGTGAGACAGTACTGAAAACCACCACTGTGAGGCAGAGGACTGATGATGTCGATATGAACATGACGGAAACGCTTAGAAGGTAAAGGAAATTGTCCAAGGGGAGTAACAGTATGTCTGGACACCTTGCTACGTTGACAATTCAAACAGGTTCGCGCCCAGTTACGACAGTCACTCTGAATACAAGGCCACACAAATCGCTCAGCAACTAAGCGAGCAGACGCCCGCGGGCCAGGGTGACTAAGTCCATGCAGCTTGTCGAAGTGTAGGCGGCGGAAAGATGGAGTCAGGTGTGGTCTTTGCTTCCCCGTTGACGAGTCGCAGTAAATGGATACATCCGTGCCGGGTAAAACCACCTTCTCAAGTTTGAGTGAGGAACTAGTAAGCATCCTTTGCAACTCCTCATCCGATGCCTGATTTTGAGCAAGGGCAGCGAAATTACCTTCCAATGAAAGAGCGTCATCAGCAACGACATTGTCTTTTCCACTGATATGCACTATATCTGTCGTAAACTGGGAAATGAAAGGAAGCTGATTGAGCTGCACAGGCGGCAACTTTTCACGCCGCTGGGAAAACGCGTAAATTAATGGTTTATGGTCAGAGAAAACCGTCACATGTTGCGCCTCCAATATATGGCGAAAATGCTGCACCGCTTCATATACCGCAAGTAACTCACGATAATAAGCTGGCCAGGTGGTCTGTTTCACCGACAGCTTCTTACTGAAGAATGCCAGCGGTTGCCAATGGCCTTTTATGTTTTGCTGTAAACAAGCTCCAACATGGCTCGATGAAGCATCTGTGAAAAGCCCCAATTGGGCATCAGGAACAGGATGGGCCAGGAGAGTAGCACTACCAAGGTGGTCTTTACACTTCTGGAACGCAAGCTCCAAATCCGTTGTCCATGGCACAGGCTTTGAGCCTTTAAGTTGAGACGAGGCTAACACATCTATAAGCGGCGCCTGAAGTTCAGCTGCCCCTGGAATGAAACGGCGGTAAAAATTCACCATGCCAAGAAACCTGCGAAGTCCTTCAACCGTTTTTGGTAGAGGAAAGCTTTGCAAGGCTTCAATCCTTTCTGGGGGAGGTCTGGACCCATCTTTGCCGATAACATATCCGAGAAATTTTACCTCTTTGGCTGCTAGCACACACTTGGCGGGGTTGATGACAACCCCATAATCACGCAACCGCTGAAACAACAACCGAAGGTGTTGGATATGCTCCTCTAGCGATTGGGAAAACACCAAAATATCATCTACATAAGGATAACAAAAGTCGAGTCCCCTTACGACTTCATCAATGAAACGCTGGAAAGTTTGTCCAGCATTTCGTAGACCAAACGTCATGAAGGGGAACTCGAATAATCCGAATGGTGTAGTGATAGCTGTCTTGCAAATATCCTCTTTATTAACCGGAATTGTTGGTATGCTTTCACTAAATCAAGGGTACTAAAGAAAGTAGCGCCAGCCAGACTATGAGCAAAGTCTGCAATATGGCGAACAGGGTAGCGGTCGGGAACAGTTCTGGCGTTTAATGCGCGGTAATCACCACAAGGACGCCAGCCGTTTTCTCCCTTGCGAGCCATGTGCAACGGAGACGCCCAGGAACTGCTGGAAGGTCGAGCTGTTCCACAGCTAATCATCTGCTCAAATTCCTTCTTAGCAGCCTGGAGTTTTTGCGGCGCAAGTCTGCGAGGACGACTCGAAACTGGTGGACCGTCAGTAGTAATGATATGATGCAAGGTCGTGTGCTTGACAACTCGTGGTAGGCCAGGCGGACGCAAAATATCTGGAAATTCCAATAAAAGCTGAGCAGCAGGTGACTCAGCATTTTCGGCAACGACAGTCTTAACGCTCGCCTGGGTAGAATTAGCAGCAGTTGCAGCAACAGTTAGCTTAGTAAGACCATCAAGTAATCGTTGATTACGACAGACTGGCATCAAGTGGTATTCAGCTAAAAAATCTGAACCTATAATGGGTACACCGACTTCAGCAATAACAAAATTCCACTGGAATTCCCGTCGGAGACCAACATTCAAACGTAATAAAATGGATCCATACGTTTTGATGGTGCTGCCGTTAGCAGCGCGGACATCAAAGGTACTTTGGTGGTAATTACTTTTAAGTAAGTGACGGGGAAAACAGCTAATATCTGACCCGGTATCAATAAGGAACCGATGGCCTGACTTAGAATCTGTAACAAATAAACGGCGGCTAGGGTTCAAGCAATCAGCTGCCGCCTCTACTGATTGCTTGAGCGGTTTCCCTTCTGATCTGGTTTCCAAGAGCACGGTGAAATACACTTGGCAGCTCTAACACCGAAGCTTTTGTGGTACCAGCAAAGGCGGTCATGAGAATTACTCGACGACCTGGATGTAGAAACACGAGATCCAGAACGCGAACGACGAAAACTCTCAGTACTAAGAGCCTCAACTTTCCGTGAAAGGTCTTCAAGCCAAAATTGACAAATTGACAGCATGGACTGCTGCAGGTGGCGGAGGTGACGCTTCAGCAATGGCATCAGCAATTTCGGCCACCTTATCGAGCTTCAGGTCCTTCTGCGCAATGAGTATACGCTGCACTTCACCTGGGAGACGGCGCATCCATAACTCACGCAGGATGCTGTCATCACCCAATTCAGTACCAGCAAGGGATCGAAGATGGCGGAGGAACGCTGACGGACGTCTGTCGCCCAGCTCTTCACCGCTTAGCAACTGCCGAATCTGCTGGGTTCTGGAAATAGAGAGCTTACTGATGAGTTCGTTCTTTAAATGTTCATATTTCTGATCTGCAGGAGGATTAGTAATTGCATCCTCAACTTCAGCGGCAACCCTCGTGTCCAGCATCGACAAAACGTAGCCAAATTTAGTGGTGTCGGCCTTAATGCCACCGAGATCGAACTGAGCATCAGCCTGAGCGAACCATAACTTCGGCTTATCCGCCCAGAAAGCAGGAAGTTCCACTCTTACCTCACTCACATGAGCACCTGCAGAAGACAGGTTTAAAACGCGCTCCTGGAGCTGCCTCAATTGTTCCTTTAAATCTGTCTCAGCCATGGTATATCACACAAAAAAAAACAATATATATAAAACAAAACCAAAACAGATCATACACAACACAAAATTATATTACTATAGAAACAACTGACATTAATAGAAATAATTAAAGTAATGACATGCACATCACAGTATCAACAAATACCTAGTTACTTACATACAATACAATCAGCAATTAAACGTAAACGTAACAATATATCCCACTTAATACAAATAAAAATCATGCAAACGTGCGAAACAACCTTAGTAAGTAGTGAAGGAACACTAACTTTAAGTAAGTAGTAATATATACACATACTGAAGGTATACTGCAGGTATACTTTACACAAATTAACAACAAAACACATTTTAACACAACAACAAAAGAAAATACTTACAGTTTCTTAAATATAATAAAACCACTTCGTATCGTAACACGCAGAAAAGCCAATAGTTTCAAAACCACACCGAAATACTTCCTAGAATAATAACAGGGCAGTCGGGACGGGGCAGCCGGAACAGGACGGGCGGGAACGGGCAGTCGGGACAGGCTGCACGGGGCGGCCGGTATTGGGCGGGCGAGACGGGACGGCCGGAATGGGCCGGCCGCGGCCGGCATCACCACACCTTACCGAAGAAACTTCACACGGCGCTGATCACCGCACCGGATTCTGGTGCTGATAATGTTAAATTCGCTCCCAACCACTATTTCGGCCATAGGCAAAACAACATTGAAGGCCGCGTCGCTCGTCGGGGTCACCAATGTACGAGATTTTCATCCCGCACTTTAAAGAGGATATTCAAATAAGACGGCAACAGTATATTTACAACTGTGTATTATGTACATAATATTTACAACACTAACAGATAGCATTAGTTATCAAATTGTGGTAATTATAATTTCACTCCCTGAAAATATATACAATTTTTCTCGTAACTGTCATGACTGACAAGTCCTTGTTTTATCTTTCTTATTTTGTGGAAGATCGAAAACAATGAGGTATTAAACCTCTTTCGACCCCCACATGCTGTTTTTAGTTTTCTTGTGTTTTATTTATTGTAAGTTATTTTTGGCATTTCTTATTTCATTATCGCGCACCTACAGGCCCTGCCAGAATACCAGTGTTACTGTGATACCTTATAGTGTCATGGCAACACATTTTGAGGTAGTGAGCTTATTTACCCTAAGGAGTAATTTTTTTCTATCATGTCTGTATTCCTACCAATATTTGATTTATCTATGTTCTGTTATTTCTGGTCTTTTGTGTATTTTTTTTTCTTTCACTCTCTTCTCTCTCTCTCCGTAGAGTAATCCAAAGCAAACGGACAACGAGAGTAGACTTCTCGTAGGAGTCAAGCATCTCTTCCATACAAACTTGTCATTTTCAAAAACCGGCAGAAATATGTGGGGTCCACATATTTTTTTGGCCTAATAAGCAATAGCGACACATCGCTCAACGTTATTGGCCATATAGGTCAAATTGTCCGATCCGATTCTAATCGCCTCTGTACAACCACCGGTATCAGGCCCAGGGGTCCCGGGTTCGATTCCCAGCGGGGGTACATATTGTATTCGGTTTTGGTTGGTGGCAGGACTTGTTGTAAGTCCGCCTGGCTAGCTACCACCATCTTATCTAAGTCTGACGCCGTAACAACTATGTTTTCAGCATTGTTGTGATCCGGCAGTTAGAGATAAGATAGCCAGTTTCTCAGTGATTGTGGATTCCGGGAGAGGCTCGCTTCCATCTTCAGCTTTATCAATACATAAAATTAGGTATGATGAAGGCTAAAAGTCTCCCCGTGGTTGATAAGAAAACCTCCTTTGTAGTCATACACAGGTAAGTAAAATGCTTTACGATGCGTAGGAGTATCCTAATACTTACAAATTATATACAGCCTTCTTCGACAACACATGACGCAGCCATCCCTTGTTTACAAAATAACCCGATAAACATCTCATAGGCACATTCAATAAGCATAATATCTAGATATTGCCATGTTCTATAAATATTTCTATCTCGTAAACAAGTTGGGGAATGAGGCGTAAATCATATTCTAAATAAGGGCGTGAATATGCGCATTTCAGGTTACAGCGGACGTATCTCGTTATGCGTGACGATTATTAAAACGCAAATGGTTCGGGGTTTAAATCGATAAATCTAAAAAAGTTAATAATTATGATATTAAAGAAAACACGATTACCCTTCTAAATGTGAAGTAATAAATAAATATAAAATAAATATAAGTCATAGGTACTCATTATCAAGAGACCGAAAAACGATTGACCTTGCTCATCTAGTAACTCCCTACTTAGTCAACTTTAAGTTAATACTCTTTTCACCTCACACGCTCGAAAAGGAGGTTTTGTCAATCAGTTTAGGCGTAGAAAATCGCTTTTTGCGGCCTAGCGCGGCAAAGTACTTTTTTAATTGAATACCTAAAAATACGTCATAATGCGTTCCGAATCGGACTATTGACTTTTTTATTATATTTGATTCTTATTTTAAATATGTAGCTTTAAATTAATTATAATACTCCGTTTTGATTTTTATTATATTATTTTAGTTCATTAAATCATAAAAACAATAACAATAAGATTAAACTATTTGTTATAAAAAAATATATTAGGCTGGGTGAGATTTCACAATCTATAATTGGATTTCGGACTGTGACATAAATCTTTATTTTTAAATTGTCTTTCCCTTGTACCTCATGTCAGTGTCAACATTTACGGAATTGTTTTTATTCTTATTAATAAGTAACAATATATTCCTACTTTAAATAACTTTGAATTAACTATAATACTCCCTTTTTTATTATTTTAGTCTTTTATATCAGTAAAACAACGAGAATAAGGTATATTTAGATTAAACTTTATGTTTAAATAATTTTTTACCGGAAGTTGACAGCGGAAACAACCATAAAATGTTCCTCGCTGTTGTGAGGTGAAAAATTGTGTGTTTCGCTCGGCAGAAAAGTGTTTAGCGTCTTGTACCTTTGAAATTCTCGCTACGCTCAGGATTCAATCCTAGCATCCTTCACTTGCTCAGATTTCAATAGAGGTAACTCGCCGCTAAATAACCAACTTTCCAGCCTTGCATAACAAATAACTGTTTAAGTCTAGGCTGTTACAAGCACTTGTAAATGTCAAAGAAGCTTTTCCGTTCACTAACCCTACGGTTAGTAACTAGTTGTAACGAGAAGAACCGAAGAAACTCCCGTGGCTCTCCTAGTGGCTGTCGGTTCCATCCGACAGCAGCTGATCCCAAGTCATTGGCGTAGGGCTAGGTTCGGCAATGACCTATGTATTTAGCTATGTTCCTTTTTTGTAACTATTTTATTATATCTATTTCAACAATTAACACGTACCTACACGTTCAGTCTGCATTTTTAATATTTTTTTTAAGCATAATTTTTGTCATCCCCAGGTATAATTTAAATCCACTTGTTAAGATACTACTTTATCTTACTTTGGGCCTGGTGACCTTATGATTCCTATTTTTATTTTTCTCTTTATTTTGACACATACAGTCATTAGTACAAATTACTATTAAATTAAAACATACATTATAGACAATGAGTGTCCACCATTACTATTAATGTTAAGTACTTGCTAGAATTTACAGATATTTTTTGCAAACTTAAAAAATATACTTAATAATAAAATACTTAATACTGTTTTTTTTTGCTAAAACTTAGAAAAACAAACATATATTGTGTGGTAGAAGATAACTTTACTATTTTAGATAGTTATTCAATTAATTTAATGAGAAGTGATAACAAAACATATAGAAATTATTACATAAGTAGATTTATCATTACATAAGATGTTTAATGAGCTCTTGAAAAGATCCATATTATGACTATTACGGGCACCAGTCTCTCACATCTATATGTTACTTATAGGTGTATTGTTTAAGCTAATTATGTTTTGTACTAAAAACCTAAATGTGATGAGAAAATAAATGATTGATTGATTTATTTAGTTAATTAAAACTCTAAAATTATGAATTGTTCCACAAACAGAACAGCCTCTGGGCCCTTGTCTAATTTATCCAACACTTAATCGTATCGCATTTAGTTTTTACCGCCCAGCGATAAAACCTAACCAATAATAAATACTTTTTCTCAAACATGCATGGAAATATTGTTATTATTTTCGAAAAAAGAAAACGCGAAGTATCGAATTTACGGACAAAGAAAATCAAATCCATTGCAGGAGCGTTTTTTGAATTTGGAACATTACAAAGAGTATTTAATAACCCCAGCACGCCGTTTCGTACAACATTGCTGGAGCGTTGTAATGTTCCAAATTCAAAAAGACGCTCCTGCAATGAATTTGATTTTCTTTTAATAAATATTAAATGTATAATACAAAAAGTATGTTTTATTTCCCTGCATTCTTTTGAGAAAAGCACTATAATTGCCTCGGCGGAAATGGCAATTGCCTGTCTCGTATTAGTGAAGTCCTCGCCTACGGTTCGGCCTTCAAACTCATACTCGACCTGCAATAGCCTATTTCACGGCCTTTGCAATAATGTACTATTTCTCAAACATGCATGGAAATATTGTTATTATTTTCGAAAAAAGAACACGCGAAGTATCGAATTTACGGACAAAGAAAATCAAATCCATTGCAGGAGCGTTTTTGGAATTTGGAACATTACAAAGAGTATTTAATAACCCCAGCACGCCGTTTTGTACAACATTGCTGGAGCGTTGTAATGTTCCAAATTAAAAAAACGCTCCTGCAATGGATCTTGTGTCAATATGGCTTAGGTAACTTTTAATATTAATTAAATTAAATGTATGATATAAAAAGTATGTTTTATTTCCCTGCATTCTTTTGAGAAAAGCACTATATATGCCTCGGCGGGAATGGCAATTGCCTGTCTCGTATTAGTGAAGTCCTCGCCCACGGCTCGGCCTTCAAACTCATACTCGATCTGCCATTGCCTATTGCACGGCCTTTGCAATAATGTACTATTAAATTATAAATGCAAACGAAAGTGCGTTTGTTTGCCCTTCCTTCACGCCCTTATTAAGCAACTAATACACTTGATTTTTGGCACAGAGTTAGTTGAAAGGACGGAGATTAACATAAGATACTTTTTATCCCCATATTCCCACAGGAACGGGAACCACGGGGCAGAAGCTAGTACAAACTATATTTTGATATACATGGTATGTATAGCAATCTGGACCTCCTCCATTCATTCCTTGGATGGCCATTATCAGATCACAGCTCGGTCAATCCTTGGCAGAGACCCAAGGCGAGAGAGAGAGAAATATCCTCGCATTCAAACATCTGTAAAGATGTTTCTTTCGAATGCGAGGATATTTCTCTCATTGATGAAACGACGGTGGCCAACACCGTAGAAAAAGGTGAATATACTAGAGAATTTCAACGTGTTCTCGTAGGTCTCTGTAGCATAATTGGTCAGTGCATTGGGCCGGATTCCCAAGGATGCGGGTTCGAGTCCCGTCAGGGCGACATGAGACAAGTTGCTTTTTTTCTAGTATATTTACTTGATTAAAAATTATCACATAAAAATTGCATTGTAAAATGCAAAATTAAAAAGTTAGAAATGCCGATACTACTTTTTCTAGCACGAGTTTTATCGATACTCGTAGCTCGTTATCGTGTCCACTCAGATCTAAGCGGAATAAGTAAGATAGCATCATATGTCATATCACAGCGCCCCTAGCGAAAGTAACAATTCAAAAACGATAACGAAGTTCGAAAAGAATTAAATGTATGGGATTGGCGGATTGGCATAAGCCGCGCTAAGTCGCGTGGTCTTACCGCAAGTTAATTGGCGCTTAAAAACAATAACGAATCGAATTATCGTTTCGCTACATAACGATGTTACTTTGTCTACGGGCCCTGGAAAGCGAGCAGCTGGCACATTATATGTGTTTCTTTCAATCCCTGTCCAGCATTGGATATTGATATGATATAGGTTTTTGTAATGAACAACGGGGAGATGTTTCGCTTTCGTCATACCTGATGTTATTATTGATATGCTGAAGATGTAAGCGCGGCTCTCCCGAAATCCTCAACCACTGAGGAAATGGCAATCTTATCTGTAACTGCTGGAACACAACAACGCTGAAAACATTGTTGTTACGGCGTCAGACTTAGATAGATGGTGGTAGCTAGCCAAGCGGACTTACAACAAGTCCTGCCACAATCGAACCGAATACAATATGTACCTACCCCCACTGGAGATAGAAACCGGGACCTCTGGGTCTGATACCGGTGATTGTTACCACTAGACCAAAAAAGAGATTATGCATAGCTGTGGTATAAAACCAAGGCACAAGACAAACACAAAATGGGTAGTGGGTGGATAGGGATCGAACTGACCCCTGTCGCAGTAATCAGAAACAGCATACCCCAACAACTGATGATAAAACAAAGTGTGCTCTTAAAATACTCGACCTCTGATAACCGCGGGCGTGGCACCGCGTCATCCATTCACGACGGCCAGCGTAAACAGTAGTAGCGATAACTGATAATGTAACTACGCATGTGGACGCTATTGCATAGTTAAAGGAATTTCAGTATGCTACGTACATAGCTCGTTAACCCTGCACTAACATAATTAACACCATGCGGTATAAACTTAAACTATGTACCTGTACAACGCAAATTGAGAAAGTTTATGTGCCACGACTATTTAAGGTTCAAGCACGTACACTACACTGAGAATGCTAAAAAGGAGAAGCGACTATCTTTGCCGGTAATGAAAATATTTGAGTTTTATTGAGGCTGGCGTAAAAATTTACCCCACGATGGTAGTTAAGGGTTAACGCGGCTGTCATAATCTCGTCATACCTATTGAACTTCGAAGCTCTCAATAAGGATTATATGTAATGGAAACGACAAGTAGGGTTACTTGAGCGATTGATTAATTTAAAACTATTTTTAACCCCCGACGCAGCGCAAAGAGGGGTGTTATAAGTTTGAAGCCTATGTCTGTCTGTCTGTCTGTACGTACCTATATTCGTAGAGCCTAAACGAATCAAGCGATTTAAAGCGTTTTTTTTTTATTGAAAGCTAAATTAATCGAGATGCTTCTTAGACACGTTTGATGAAAATCCATCCGGCCATTTCTGGAGATGGTCAACTGCCTGCCGAAACGGTAAAAGCAACAAAGGTGGCACTTTGACTAAAATAATGTACACCCTGCCTGGCAAATTTAGGTACAGCAAAAAAAAACAAAATGGCGGCAAAACATTTTTTTTTCTGTACATAAATATTCGTAGTGCCTAAACGAATTCAGCGATTGCAATGCGGTTTTTTTTTATTTTGTGTGTAATATAAAAAGGATGAAATAAAAATAATTTTTTAACAAAAATTTTTTTTCTCTCGGTCGGGGGACCACAAAAAGAGAAGTACTAAAAGTCCCCCGACCGAGAGAAAAATAATTTTTTTTTGAAGTTGTTTTCTGTGTCGGGTGTTTTTAAAATGTTAAAATTTTATTATCTTAGGTACTTACTACGCTGGTCAGCGACCCAAAGTGTGTCTTGGCCTCCGTCCGATACGAGAAGAAGCCTCTTGTCCCGCCTTTGTGCCGTTTCTCGAAAATAAAAGTAAACACAATCTGATGACGTAGATTTTCGATTTCCACATCAGACATTTTTCACCTTCTACTATTACTATGATATTCTTGGACCTTATTCATCTAACTTAAATCTTCATCATTTACAACATTTGGCGTTTCTTCTTTGACAAATTGTAATTTCCATTTTTACATGGGATATAAATTTTCGCTGACATCATGTATCAATTAACAAGAAACAAGCTTGATATTCATTTAACAATTGGTGAACATTGTGACTTACTGTAACCCAAAACGTCAGTGTGTTAAAATTATTATTAACACAGATAAAATGTTATAAATACAGAAATATTAATTACAATAGCAAAATATTTTTTCCAACTCACACGCTCTGAAAAAGAGGTTTTGTCAATCAGTTTCTGCGTACAAAATCGTTTTTTGCGGCCTAGCGCGGCAAAGTACTTTTTTAATTTAATACCTAAAGATATGTCATAATGCGTTCCGAATCGCACTATTGACTTTTTTGTTACATTTTATTCTTATTTTAAATAGCTCTAAATTAATTATGATACTTCGTTTTGGTTTTATAATATTATTTTATTTCATTGAATCACAAAAACAATAACAATAAGATTAAACTATTTGTTATAAGAATCTTATATTAGGCTGGGTGAGATTGCACAACCTATGATTGGATTTCTGAACGTGACATAAATCTTTATTTTTAAATTGTCTTTGTCTTGTACCTGATGTCAGTGTCAACATTTACGGAATCGATTTTATTGTTATTTATAGTAACAATATATTCCTACTTTAAATAATTTTGAATTAACTATAATACTCCCTATTTTATTATTTTACTTTTTATATCATTGAAACAACGAGAATAAGGTATATTTAGATTAAACTTTATGTTTAAAGATTTTTTTACCGGAAGTTGACCGCGGAAACAACCATAAAATGTTCCTCGCTTTTCTGAGGTGAAAATGTTGTGTTGCGCTCGGCAGAAAAGTTTTTAGCGTCTGGTACCTTTGAAATCCTCGCTCAGGATTCAATCTTTCCAAATCCTAGAATCCTTCACTTGCTCAGCTTTCAATAGAGGTAACTCACCGCTAAATAATCAACTTTCTAGCCTTGCATAACAAATAACTATTGTCAATCCACTTAAATTCAAACAAAATTAATTAAAACATAATAAGATGTAAAATAGTAAACAAAACAAAACACACATACTTAAAACTACCTTTCACTAAAATTACAATTATATTAATATACTCGTAGCTTATTACACAAGGTTGTTCTCGTATCTCCCAAATTACAAAAAGCTAAATTATAAAAAAGTCAATGATCTTTTTATGAATGAACACTAGGTACACTACTGTTTACTCAATCCACTATGACATTACAAGTCGTCGCAATAAAAGTTATTTACCTACTACGAATAATATCTGTTACTGACCGTATTCACAAATTAAGTGTTATATTTAGATATTGAACAGTCAATAATTCTCACATTTAAAAAGAACTACGCGGAAACATATTATTTACATACGGGTGAATAGACGATTGCTTCGAAATAATTTTTCCATGAAAATTTGTAAATAGGTTGATATTTCATCATCCTCTTTTGACTTTATGAGTAATTTCATGATCTTTACTTTAAACTGAAATATATTGTGTTTCGTTATCATATGAATTTATAATTAAATCAAAGGTTTTAAATTGAAGATTACTGTGATTGCGGGTGGGTTACTTTGCCCCTGGAGAAACTATGGCCCAAATAAAAAAAAATTGAATCTACCGCCTGTTTGCAGAAATTACAATTATCGATTAAATGTCTGCCAGGATTATTAGATAGTCTTAGTTTTGGTTGGATAAACGAATTTATTAGTGGTTAAAGTCACCATTTGCATTCCGGGCTTCTGTCATACGAACACCTGTTTTATTTGCGTTTTTTTTTATGAACGACCGACGACGGGGAGACTCTTAGCCTTCATCATACCAGATGTTAAGTATTGATAAGGCTGAAGGTAGAAGCGAGCCTCTCCCGGAATCCTCAGTCACTGAGGAACTGGCTATCTTATCTCGAACTGCCGGAACACAACATTCCTGAAAACAGATTAGATAAGAAGATAAGCGTTTGCAAATTTTCTAGTGAAACTGAGTTTTTAAGGTAAATTTTGTTTAATATTATATTTGAAAGAATTACAACAGAAATTTATTTAGGAGTAGAATGATGATAAAAGCAATTAAGATTTTTGAAATTTTGCATTTTTCAATGCGATTTTTATACTTGTGATAAATTTAAATAGAAAAATATTTGAAAAAATTAACTCGGCCACAAGTGAATTCTCAGATGGGAATCGAACCCACGACCTTTGGAAATCCGGTCCAATGCTCTACCGCTGAGCTACCGAGACTTAGAGAAGTCTCGGTAGCTCAGCGGTAGAACTTAGAGAAGTCTCGGAAGCAATTAATTTGTCACAAGGTTGGGTCTATGGTTGGATTAGTATCTATATGGCGGCTAAAAAGTTAGCGACTCAAAGATACCATCTTTAAAGAACAACTTTGGTACAAAAAAAAAGACTTTATGTTGATAATTTTTAAAGAAAATTAACTCGGCCACATGTGAATTCTCAGGTGGGACTCGAACCCTCTCGAACTGCTTAATAGAGAAAAATTAAGTTCTATTTAGCACTTTTACAAAATAGATGATATCCCTATTTATCAATTAAAAACTAATTACCCTAAGTATTTTACCACAGCCTGTAATCCAGAGCAATTTAAAAAAAATATACGAAAAAAGTAGCTAAACTAACCAGCAAATACCTTATAGAAGATTGAAGTATGGCAACACAAAATAGGGGTGCAATTATGTAAAGTACCTCGTAAGAGTAATCTTATTCATTTAACAGTTCGTACTTTAGGTGATCAGCTGTAATTCTTTTAAGGAATTTGACATGAATGGAATGGCTTGCAACTGTCAATACAAAATCACCTATCAGTTGGGGAAAAATATCGCGCGGTAGGTACTTATAAAAATCGGACATCGGAGGGTATACGCGCAAGAGTGTACCCCACTTGCGTCTACGCGCCAGTCAGCATTGTCGCACCGCGAACATCGTTTCCTATCAACTCCAGAAATCCATCGAAGAACATTTAAGTCGCTAGTGTCGGTGCATAATTTGCCTGTTGTAGGATTGCCAATCCTCAATGGCGGAACTCGAGTGCAGCATCGGTGTCCAAGGTACGTGCTTGTATTGTTACCTATTACAACCAGTGAACCTTCAAATCGCGTTCTGACCAGAGAAGCAGGACCCTTTCGGTTCTTTATCTTGAGAATGCTTACTATATATTGTCCTACGATTTGGTTTGCGTTGACTGGTTGTAACGTGATTTTATTGAATATTATAAAAAAATGCAAATAGGACAAAAAATTTAAATAAAAATGATACAGTAGTTACGTAGACGTAACTAGACGGCATCGTTTTTGCCTGTTTTTGCAAGTCAGTCACAATATTTTTCATTTTTCAATCGGGGTGAGAGTTTATACCTCTGTAAAGAATAAATATTGAAATATGTTAAAGTCACTTCAGTTTTGCGCAATAAGCGAACGAACCAATACAGATTTTCAGTAGAAATTGTTTATTGTATATCTAACCTACCTACCAACTAAAAACATTTCATGCAGGTTTAGCTTTGATACGACATAGGCAATAGACGTCTGGTAGCACGAAATAATTATATCTTACAATCATACAAGTAAACCTAATATAAATATTTTATGCCGCCTTAAATAGGCTGCCATAAATAGTACCAAAATAAGAACCTTAGAGCAGTGGTTAACAAAGTTGTCTGGGCTACGACATCACGACATCGACCATATAATACAATTTTCCAAATTCAGGACCTCCATCATCAGCCTGTGGACGTCCAATGCTGGACATAAGCCTCTCCCAGCTCACGCCTATTGTGGCGTTCATAGGAGGCTATTAGCCTACTGCTACCACGCTGGCCAGACGGGTTGGTAGAGGTTTGTTGTTTGTTGTAGTGGTTTGTTTCAAGTTTTCCTTCTCTCGCACAGGTGCTCAATGCGTGGAGCCTCTTAGTCGACTCTTACGCCATTCCAAGCATGTAAGGGATTAGTATGCTCGGGACCTACCTCTAGGCAAAAGGTGGCTTAAAATTGGGAGTTTTCAGATACCCTAGTTAGGAGCTTGTCTATAAAAAAAAATTTGGACCTCGTCATTGTAGGGCCTCATGACGAGTTCCATGACTACTTAAAACAGTCTTTTTCGTTATTCGCTTGCGACCGACCCACCAGTACGTCGCGACCCGGCCAATGTTTGGGAAGCCCTGCCCTAGAATAATAAACACCTGTTCTAAGATTAAATTAATCTCATCTTCGCAAGGGTATTAAATTAACAAGACAAGATTGTCATCAACTCTATATGAGGTCATTGACAGGACTACTTATGAAGTTCAGTGAACTTTTACTTAATTACTTCCTTTACAAGAAGGAATGCGATACTTGGAGTTGGCCTAAACAACCTCCCTTTGATGATACTGTTCCAGATAACTTTGTTTTCATTAAAAATGTGACTAGAAGAAAAATTTTATCCAAGCGGAAAATTCGAATATAATTACAGGTAGAGTGAGAAAAATGTATATTTTTTTATGATCAACTAGGAGATGATTATTCTTCATCATAAGTACATACCTGATGTTCGTAATGTTAAGGCGGAAGGTGGAAGCGCGAATCTTCGTCCTCAACCACTGAGGAACTGGCTTCCTTATCTGTAACTGCCGGAACACATCAATGCTGAAAACATTGTTGTTATGGTGTCAAACATAGATAACCGACAAAATGACATTGATATGATTTTTTAACCGACTTAAAAAAGGAGGTTCTCAATTTGACCGGTGATTATCTCACGTTTAGCTAAATCAATTCTGATGAGGTTTTCAGAAAAGAATTTGTTACATTTAGGAGAATGTTTAAGTATTTTAACTGACTTCGAAAAAATAAGGTTCTTAATTTGACCCGTATGTATGTATGTTAGTCCGCATTTATCTCGCGTGTGGCTGAACCGATGATGATGCGTTTTTGAGAAAAGTATTTTGTGATAGGTGATGAGCAGTTGACATGAGGTAATAAGTGCAGACACGGGACTTTATCTACCTTTAAAAATTATGAAATAAAAAGCATTTTATAAAAAATTTAAACCAACTTCCAAAACGTTTCTTTTTTTATATAAAAAGCTTGCAATAACCAATTATGTGTAAATAACCGAGGGTATTTAATTGCAAACGGATTTTTCGATTATTTATAATAACCAGTATCTCTTCGTTATATTATACGTAAAAGCATGATTTATGCCGATTTGTTGATACGTAACAAAGTATGCTTGAGTTTTCGTGCTAAATATCAATTTTCATCAGTTTGTTTAACATATAATGTGAAAATTCATTGAAAATTTGTGAAACGTATCCTGCGGGCGAAGAAATAAATGACCAACCAGTGCTACATAGCTCTGAATTTGTTGATGAACAACTATTTAACACCCGTGTGCTACCAATCCATGGCCAATGACTTGACCGCGTACAATAACACGTTTACGGTACCTAAGGGTAATTACACACCCTGCCGCGATTGGTGCATTTGATACGGGTAAGTTCACAATTAAACGCTGCTGATTTCGTTTGTTTATAAACAGACCGCTGAACATTGTTTATATATAAATTAACAAAAAAAAAAGGGTTTTATTGCAATTCGTACGGCCTGTTTATAAATACCCTCGATTTTGACGGTGACATCTGTATGTATTTAAGTCATTGCAGGATAAACCAACAATAGTGCTTAAGATCCAGAAAGGTTGCGAAAATTATTAGTGGGTGAAAATACATTTGGTATTGAAAACGACTTTCTTAGTCATTTTCAATACCAAAAAGTATTTTCATGATATGAAATTTCATTAGTGGGACATGGGAAAAAAATTAGGAAAGTCTTTTGTTGGAAAAAAAAATTAGGGACTACTTAAAGCGAATGAAAATGAAAATTAATTAGTAAAAAATATTTCAGACCTCTACAATCCGGTAGTATCATGATTAGCTTTATGTACTTATACGTTTTTAACATGGACATTTTTTGTCTTCATTCTAACTTTACAAGTAAACCCACGTTTCCACATGACCTGTATTTTAATCAAAGATGTTTACTCGACCTCGAACTAGGGCAAAAATCTTCCCTAAACGTTATTTTCGTTTAATATTTCTCTTTGTTTCAATTTCCTGTTTGCCTATTTTTTGGCAAACGAAGCTCTGCAATAAAAATGGTACTTAATGATTGTTTGAGATAAAAATAGGTTTATTAAATTAATATCTTTTGTTAACTTTATAATATTGGTAGTCTTCTCAAAAAGAAAAATATAACGGACATTTTCCATTTATAACTTTTTAATTTTGTATTTTACAATGCTATTTTTTTGACATAAATATTAAACAAGAAAATATACTAGACAAAAGCAACTTGTCTCATGTCTTCCTGACGGGACGGACTTGGACATTTTCCAGTTCAGATTTTGTATCACCCCCATTTTAGATAGAACATATTTTATTGTTTCAGTTCACAAATTGAAAACTGAAGATTTTACGATTTACAGAGTTGTAGACAATTTGGCAATATTTTGATACTTACACACGTTTGAACAGGTATTTTGAATACAAGCGAAGCTTGTACGAGGCTTCCGGCGACTAGGCCCGCTTCAAACTCGACTCGCGGGCCCATTCGCCATATTGATTTATTTTAATAATTTACTTCCGTCAAATAAGTCTATAAGTTCCGTCAATAAGAAGAACTATTTTTTTGTTGAAATTACCAGGGCTGCATATTATTGTACTTATTGGACTTATTGTACTTCTTGAAAAGCTGCTTCCTGTAATAAAAAAAATGCCTTATCTATACTAATTTTATAAAGCTGAAGAGTTTGTTTGTTTGAACACGCTAATCTCAGAAACTACTGGACCGATTTAGAAAATTCTTAGATTATTAGAAAACTACATTTCTCCCGAGTGACATAGGCTATATTTTATCCCGATATTCCCACGGGAACGGGCACCACGCGGGTAAAACCGCGAGGATCCGCTAGTATAAAATCAGAACTTCTCAAAATATCTAAAAATAACTTCTGGTTACCCTGGTACTTTCAACAAAAAATTTGTTCTTCTCAGATATACTACTCGTAAATGAATAAAATGTTATTAATTTCAAATTCTTTTTCTTCCACCTTTACTAGAACAATAAATCTTGTACGCAAATAGAAAGTGGGCCCAATTGACGGAAGAAAAAAACGATCCGGGGTGAGCCCGCGGGCCGACTTTGAAGCCGGCCCAGTCGCCGGAAGATTCATAGTAATAGGTACGTCTTTATAAACACATACAAACTTATAACATACAGGGAATAAGAAAAACCCATAGCGTCAAAAATATTCAGGAATCGAATCTACGACGACATGATCATCCTCTACACCAAAGCCGTGGCCATTATTTTTTCCATTATCAGTCTTCATTGAAAGTTGAAATCAACGCATACATGTCATACGGTCTTTTATAATGCATCACTACCATTCATTGAAGAAACGCATTTTTTTCTGCTGTCTCGCAAACTTTACAGCAGACAGACTACACGTTTACATTTGCACTACGAAAACAACCGCTATTACGAGCGACATAACGGCGCTCTCAAGTCAAATTGTAATGATTGACTTGTTCGTATGTACAGTCGACGCCTGTCCTGGGGGGTTATTATCTAAACAAACATCGACGCTGTTGTCATGACTGAATGTTACATTAGCTGTCAAATAGTGTTGAAAATGGGACGATCTCCGCTGTTTCAGCCGTCAATATCAAGGATGTTTACTTACGGCCGAAATTAATAAGCTATCTGTAGATATGGAAAGGGGTTTCTGAGATAGTTGCCTAGGATACTGGCTTCGTTGCCTAGCAACCGTCGTTATTTTGGTCATATTAACAAAAATATCCAAGGCAACTATCTCAGATAGCCCAATCCATATCTACATATAGGTTATTAATTTTGGGCGTTAGAGAATAACCTATCTGTACCCTTAGTACAAGTTGACATTTACTGTCAACATTTTCGACAACTATCAAAGTCAAAGTCAAAGTCAAAGATTTTTATTCAAATAGACTTATAGATAAGTGCTTTCGAATCGTCCAATTTTTTTTTCCTACCAGCCATTCAGGACATCTTTTAACTGATAAGAAGAACGGCCGCAAGAAACTTATCAGCTTTAACAGAAGCAACAACATTTACAAAGGAACATGTCGTTGCCAAACACAAATTTACAATCTTGAAACATATTTAATATAAGAGGAAAATATCGGATGACTCTACTCATATTGGTAAAGCAGTCTATGGATATGAAAGAGACACAGCGATAGTTTTAGAAAACGATTCTAGTTTGCTGAACTCGCCAGGGTCTGTATTCACTATGACCACTTAGAGCGTGAGCATCATTTACCTGTAAAAAAAATATAAAGTTTGTTAGTGTCATAGAGAAAACGAATTTTAAAAATGTCTTAAACAAATACGAGATTGGCGTGGTTCGATAAGTGGTCATAGTGAATAAGGGCCCAGGTGTTGGTTTTTCGTATCTACATCGCGAAAATAGTCGGTAGTCAACTTACCGAGCGAAATCCCTTGAACAGCCATCAGTGGGTGACATTGTTAGCCTACACGACTGTATAAGAGCTAGCGCAGACGACGGACTTTTTGTCCGCGACACGTCTTTATTGTTAACCAAATAAGATTCAACTTAGACCGCGTATATCCAAGAAAAGTACGCGATAGTCCTCGTTATTTATTCAACTTTATGTTCTTAGTAATAAGGTCGTGTCGCGGACAAAAAATCCTTCAATGTCCGTCGTCTGCGCAGGCCATAAAGCTGCTGTTGACTGTACATGAAGCTTTCAGTCATGTAGAACTTGATCAAGCACTTATTCCGTACAAAATAAGATCGCTTTTTGTAATTCAAGTATTATGCTTGCTGCGTCGGTGACTGTACATTGTGGACTCACATCCATAAAACCATAAATTACTTAACGGTTAACAACCTAAAGTAGATTGCTGTTTTAGTGGAATTGATAAGCAACTTTCGCAGAAGACGCTCATTGGATGGGTGGTCGTACAGCTGCGTTCCTCTTTTGCTAATTGAACTTCCTTTGGGGGACTGACGAAACTACACTTTTTTTTAAGATTTTGTTAATTTTTGCATTTATTAGTGCTATTTTTATGCATGATTAATTTTAAATAGAAAAATATTGGAAAAAATCAACTTGGCCACAAATGAATTCTCAGATGGGACTCGAACCCACGACCTTTGGAAATCCGGATTTCCGGAGAGAAAGAGCATCGGACCGGAAATTTGTCTTGTTTGGACTAGGTACGCTGAATTTCAGTTGCATAGCAACTCTATTCAATCATCGATAATAACGAGCAGGCTAAGGAACTTGAGATATTGTCTTTGGTCACCCGTCTCGTGACCGACCATTACAAAAGTCGCTTAACCACTACAATCGCAGGTACTATAGAGTCATGATATCTATAAAAAAACGCGATAATATGTTAGTTCCATTAGCTGAACATAGTTCTAGGTCACGATGAGCGTTCGTGCTTTCATAATACGTCGCGATCACTGTTCGTGCGATGCCACTGAATATTTTCGAGGTGAGGACAATGCATTCGATACAGATAATGAATGAAATTATGGTCAAGGCCTCGTTCAAATGCGACTGAAATGTATGAGATAAAAAGCGTTTACTGGCCATAAAAATAAATTAGTACTTACTTGACATTTAAAATATTGAATAATATTTTTAGGAAATTAATGAACTACAAAGATCTCTGTCTGATTATATTATTTGATAGCTACATTTCACATCGGTTTGCACATCGAATGACTTTAGTGCAACGCTGCATCGGTATTTTATTACCAATGCCTTCATGACGACGAAGAACTACCTATCAATTCACATAAATATTAATTTCTACGTTTTGACAAAGTATCAAAAGTTTATTAAATATTATTTTGTCCTATACTTATTATACTTAGTAAGAAAAACAAATTCACTTATTCCGGTTTCCTACAACTTTATACGGAATGAAAATTAAACATTTGTTTTTCTTATTTTGCACAAAACTGAAAAGTCTCTTAAAGTTTTGGGACTTTTATTTGCAAGTCGAGTATTTGACTCATACATCGAATTACAAATGTTTACATAACTGTTTATACGTTTTGAATAATGAGACTGTAGAGTGAGTATGTTTGTATGAAAATAACACAGTGGCCCGATTTATTTGCTGACGAGTGGATTTGAACTTATACCTAGGTGCAATATTGGTTGAACAATATTATTGTTTTGACCTTATTGGTACACCACGACCACAGATAAAATAAATGTAAATATTAAAATTTTAATTAGTATCTAATACACAATCAGCAACGCGAGTAGCGACATATAAAACAATGTGCATTGTTTGGTATGTTCGTCCTACAACTGAGCAACTATTTACATAATACCACGAAAGCGACACTGTATCACTCTCACCTTTTAAGTTGGGAGACAATCTCATGAGCTATAAACACACAGACACTTTACTGACTTTTGACGACGTGTTTGGCACAGGGGTAGTATATACCCGACTTCTGCGCTAGAGGTCCCGGGTTCGATCCCCGGACAAAGCAAATATTTGTTTGCAAGAACATGTCTATTTGTCTTGACCTGGGTGTTTATTTTGTATTTAAATAAATAAATAAATAAATTTCATGCAATCACACCAATTATCTAGCCCACGTTAAGTTTCATGAAGAACTTGTGTTATGGATACTAGGTAACGGATAAACATAGGTACGTATATACATTATTTTTTTTGTAAATACATACATAATATACATATTAAACACCCATTACATTTACATTTATTTAATATAAAATTATTTAATTTAATATTAAAAATATAAAAAAGTATATAAGTATGTTTATCCGTTACCTCGTATCAGACTTGTAAATATTTCTCGGACTTGCCTTGGCGCTGGACGTGTACTTATACTATTTTTACTTAAATTTCTGCATGTTAATCATAAATAAATATTTAAACTTGACCTTTGGGAATCCGGCCCGATGCTGTAACAACTGAGCTACCGAGAATAAAAGTAATCTGTCTAATCCTTTTAAGCCTCATCTACAAAATCCATTTTGTAAAATTTTTCATAATAAGGATTATGAGAAGCCGTGGCGCAGTGTTACGCGCGCACGGCTTGCGATTGTTGAGGTTAAGCAACTTTCGCAATGGTCGGCCACGAGATGGGTGACCAAAAATTTACTATCTCGAGCTCCGCCGAGCTTCTGAAGGAACGTTAAGCCGTTGGTCCTGGCTGCATTTGCAGTGGTGGGTCATGGCCCGTGTGGTGGGTGCATGGACCCTTCTCCTTATTCATCCATAGCCCCAGCAGTGGGGTCATTAAAAATGGCTGATGATGACGACGATAGATAAAATTTTGAATAAGGACATACATACGCTACTGTTTCTCGCGAAAAACTGATCCTTATGACAATATAACCGAATTCCACACGGACGTTTTTATTAATTAGGAGGTATGAATGAACGTTGTTAATATTCAATTGTAACTATTCTTATCAAGGGTTATGAGGGGTTAGCAAACTGTCTATTTAATGGTTTCTTTGACGAAGTTTTGATTAAAAGTTTCATCAAAGCTTTCCAAAACACAAATACTTAAATCAATTAAGAAGTTGAACAGATGTGAAAAATCAATCTTTTTATTTTTCTTTTAAACTTTATCCTTTTATCGTAAAATAAAAGTATTACTAAGTTTTCTACTTCTCAAACTTTTTTTTGGTTTAAGAAAGATAAAGGTTGTCTTAAAACCTGTTATTAAAACGCTACCTATTACTAAAACATTCATTAGCTTCCGTCCGCGATTTTGTCCGCGTGAGATTCAATTTTCGTAAAAAAATTTGGTCTGGTACAGTCCGCGAGGTCTAAGCTGAGATTTGCATTTGCGTGAGTGCACATAGATAGTTTGTAGGTATCGTGTAAAAAAACAAAAAAGCAACAGGTGTTGCTACTAGTACATCTATGCGCACTCACACAAATGCAAATCTCAGCTTAGACCTCGCGGACTGTACTGTAGTGTGTGTGCTATACCTACTTTCACACACACACTTCCAACCTATATTATCACTACAGTATATCTATGTGCGTGCACTCACACAAACGCAAAGCTCAGCTTAGACCTCGCGGTCTGTACATCTAGTGCACTTACACAAATGCAAAGCTCGGCTTAGACCTCGCGGACTGTACATCTATGTGCACTCACACAAATGCAAAACTCAGCTTAGACCTCGCGGACTGTATTGTATTTTACTTTGCCGAGACACGAGGTTTCTTAGCGAAATGAAGTTTTATATTATAATATCTCAAGAGGAGCCCGTGGCGCAATGGTTCGCGCGTTCGGCCTGCGATTTTTGAGGTTAAGCAACTTTCGCAATGGTCGGTCATGGGATGTGTGACCAAAAACTTACTATCTCGAGCTCCTCCGTGCTTCGGAAGGCACGTTAAGCCGTTGGTCCCGGCTGCATTTACAGTCGTTAAACCCCACCGATCCGCATTGGGCCCGCGTGGTGGGTCATGGCCCGTTCTCCTTATCCATCCATAAGGAAGGCCAGTGCCCCAGCAGTGAGTACATTAAAATGGCTTATGACGATATCTATACTAATACTATAAAGCTGAAGAGTTTGTTTGTTTGAATGCGCAAATCTTAGGAACTACTGGACTGATTTAGAAAACTCTTACACCATTAGAAAGCTACGTTTCTCCCGAGTGACATAGGCTATATTTTATCCCGATATTCCCACGGGAACGGGCACCACGCGGGTAAAACCGCGAGGATCCGCTAGTAATTTATATTTTTCACATTCATCTGATTTCAACATAGGTAGGTACTTAATACCTAATTAGCTTGAGCACTTGTGTAACGGATATCAGAACCAACGGAGGTATTTCAGTACTTTATACATAATAGTTATGATTATGACCCACTAGCGGTCTCCCACGGTTTCACCCGTGTGGTTCCCGTTCCCGTAGGATTGTCGGAATAAAAAGTAGCCTATGCTTTAATACGGGTTATCTTCTATCTGTATGTAAAAATTCATGCGGTTCAGTAGTTTTTGCGTGAAATAGTA
Organism: Chrysoteuchia culmella; assembly: GCA_910589605.1. Lineage (NCBI taxonomy): Eukaryota > Metazoa > Arthropoda > Insecta > Lepidoptera > Crambidae > Chrysoteuchia > Chrysoteuchia culmella. The sequence goes on from OU342659.1 coordinate 15,676,666, forward strand.
ACAAAAAAAACTAATAAACAAACAAGTAGGATATTAATTGTCTGGGGTGGGGATCGAACCCACTACCTCTGACACTGTAGTCAGGATTAGTACCACTGTTCCATCGGGCCTGTCATTTAATATAATTTTCTCAAAATCAATTCCATTGCAGGAGCGTTTTGTAGGATTTGATTTTAAGCCCATCTACCAGTACATCCAATGCCCACCTGAAACACCTCATCAGAAGTTCAACAAGCAAACATAAATGTACCGGGGAAATCAATAACATTTTCTTTTAGTAATTGCCCCAATATGAGTAATGTAACTTTTAATATTAAATAAATTAAATTAAATGTATAATATTAAAAGTATGTTTTATTTCCCTGCATTCTTTTGTGAAACTCAGAAATCTCGGCGGAAATGGCAATTGCCTGTCTCATATTTGTGAAGTATACGCCTACGGCTCGGCCTTCAAACTCATACTCGACCTAAAATTGCCTTTTTCACGGCCCTTGCAATAATGTACTATTGTTGTTTATTAGCTAATGGACTTCATATACCAATCTTTCAGTCGCTGTTTCAGGACTTTCAAAGTTCCTTGTCAAAAGCACAGCTTTTCACAGCGAATAGACAGACGGGCAAACAATAATTTCTTTCACGTATTAACATGGATAAAGCTTTTTTTATATTTTAAAGATTTATCGTAATACATACACAATACTTATTTCTTTAATGGGGTATCCAACATGTGATGAGCAGACTGGATCTTCACTGGTATACCGGATCACTGGAGCCTGAAGTTCCTTAAGCCCTATTATGCGCACTTAAAGATGTGGACGCTATTGTTGTAAGTGATATAGTTATATGATTTCTGTAGTAATATCTGTCTAACAACACCGTTAAAGACCGCTTTAAGGCTCATGGTCATATATTTTCATATATAATTTTCAGTTCATTAATCTTTGCAACCGTTTTGTCATTGTAAAGTTACCTTGTTCTCATAACTAAATAAATACTACTGTTTGTTATCATGAAGTCAGCCCAGTGTGTCAAGAATACGTTTTCAAAGCTTCATAATTTGTGCGATAACGGATTGAGAAACAGTATCTTACAAAGTTCAATGTCACGATCGTGTAATAAGCTTGTGTAAATCAGTAAGCTGATTCCAAACATCATTTATCAACCCAATTTCTTTAGATTTAAGTAACAGTTGCAGCTGTGTGTAAAAAGATGATGAAATTAACGCTATTTTGACATAATGTAACGTTTTCATAAAGCGTTGCCCCATTTAGTCAACCTTCGCTCTATCTGGTCGTACGTGTGAACAACTGAACATTGTGGCTGCGGTTTGCATCGCCAAACTGAATTCGTGCCACTGGGTCATAGATCGGAAAAGAAACGACAATTTCACTTCGATACGAATTTTATATTTTCATACATTTATTTCTATGTCAGGTAATAAAATTGTCCGCTCAGCGGAAAGGTACATGGACACATAATAAATTAACTTAAAACTAAATCAGTCTAACGGTCGCTCCTAGAGCGGAGCGGCTTAGCCTAGTATCACAGATCAGTAGAGCGGTGGGGCGCGGGGCGAAGTGCACGCGAGGGGCGCGCGGAGGCGCGAGCGGGGGCGCGCAGGGCGGGGGCGGCGGTCACTCGTCCGACGCGGACGAGAGCTGAGTGCTGCCGCCCGAGCTGAACGAGCTCCTACAGACGGCAGCTTCCGAGCCGTTTCCCGGCGCCGGCGCATCGCCCGCTCCGATGCCAGGGGACAGCGTCCGCAACAGTTCCAGAGCGGCTCGAGCGCGCTGCCCGTCCGCCGCTGCGGCAGACGCGGCACCCGACGCCCGCTCCCACGCATTCTTCTCCGGCAGCAACAGCCGTCGCGCTTCCCTCTGCACGCGGCGAGAACGCAACGCGAATAGGAATGGCGAAGCTGCAGCCGCCAACAACAACAGTGCCAAAGCAGGCGTGCGCACACACGATGCTAGTCCAGGCGAAGCAGCCGAAACCACTGCCGTAGCGGCATGTGGAATATGTAACATCACTAACGCACCCGTCAATAGTCCGACACGGGCCGCACGAGATTCTTCCCTATATCTAAATAATGAAGCGTTTGATATTCTACAACGTATCGACGTTATTCTGGAACCACTGTTTGAGGGCTGTGGCGTGCGAGGTTGCACAGCGAGCAACGGAGCGGCAAGAGACGGAGCAGAGCTAACTGCTGGCAGTCCCTTTCTGAGATCCTCGTTAGATTTTCCCTTTTTGCGATCATTACGGAGACTCGCAACAGAAGGACATCGTAGTGGTCGCTCTGGCGGAAGAAGGAACGGACCGAACTTTCGGTCTGGTTCTCCGGACGTCACGTTATCAGGGCCATCCGGCACATCAATCCTTAAAGTTAGTCCTTCGGCTTCTTCAACCAATTCTGGTAGGCTCGTAGGTGGCTCGTGCAGCTGCAGAGCACTCGCTCCGTGCGCTCTAGCTCTAAGTCCCGAGGAACGCGCCGCTCGGTATATCCTCGCATACATCACACAGACTATACCCGCTGGCGTGAGGATTCCTAAGATTAAGTATACGATGTAGTATGCGAACTCGACTCCTTGGACGATAGGCTCGAGTGGGTAGAAGTGGCGGAAGACCGCGATGGCGGCTCTGATAGCCGCGGCGGCTGCGGCGGCGATCCAAGTGGCCGCGCATAGGGCTGCGGGGCGGCGTTGGAGGAGGCGAGTGTGGCAGCGCAGGGGGTCAGTGACGGCGTGGTGCTGGTCCAGCGCTATCAGCATGACCGCGAGGAGCGCTGCCAAGCTGCACGCTGAAGCCGCTGCGTCTCCAGCCTCCACCCAGGATGCGACATTCTCCTTGGCTGAATGCTCGCCGAACAGCGCCGGCGCCAGTAAGGAGGTCGTCAGCAGATTGGTCGCCAGCAAATTGATGACGAACCTGCAACAATAGAGACAGCTGTAAGTACACAAGCTAATGTTTGTGGGGTCGTGTTGACTCGGCCGCAGGCGTGTTAGTTTGCGAGACGCAGTTGGCGCAAGGTCGTGACTTATGTACGACTATATAGCTATAGTCGTATGGGTATTGTGGCCAATAAGGTTGACACGTATTTCGCCTACGGAGTTCTGTTTAATTTGATTTAATGGTAATTAATTACCGTTGCTGATCGGAAATGAAACAAATCGTTAGGATTCAAGCGGTGTTTACAAACGTTGTTTTAACTTCAAATGCCAACACACGAGTGATTAAAAAGGTTCTTTATGTGGTCTTCAAAACGTCCGAGAAATGCTCGTTCTGAGAATACAGTTGGTTCGAACAAACATTCGATGTGTACGGTAGTATATTTTAGCTTTAATATTCGAGCTAATATTGGTGGAGCAGATATGTTCATTAGAAAAATTTGTTAAATATCCAAACACGTGTATAACTTTTTAAGTGATTAAGTTATCACGTGATGCGCAAACAACCCGAAAATATTAGCGAACAAGTCCCGGGTCCTTATAAAGCCATTAACCCAAATACAAGTCATGTTTATACTTTAATAGATAGTGGTTCTAAAAAAGTGAATACGAAAAATCTAGCATGAAATATTTCCTTTAACAATGGCTATGTTGTAAAAAAGAAAAGTCATAATATTATTGAGAGAGAAATAATTATAAACACCTAGTCATCTAGATAACACTGTATTTTTTTTGTTAAATCAATGAATCATTTTCATGATCATTTAAATAGTAAAAAGATCCAATAAGGTGAAGGCCACGTTATGAAATAGAGATAAATTTTTAACTTCTAATCGTTAATTAATAGCTTCCGATTTGGCTTACTTTATTAACTAATAAAAAATATCAATGAATGTCGTATCGAAACGATGTGAAACTTCTAGGCGTTCAAAATAGTATTTTTTGTAAAAAAAAAAGTTACTACATATATTATATGTGAATACCTACTAAATTTGCAATAAAAATTTAATAGAATGATTGTATTTACTAATTTAAATAAATTTAAAAGAATAACTCCTAGAAATATCCACTCATTAAATATTTAAAAAGAAAATTTACTGGAAGTTCAAGAAATGACATTGGTCTAAAATCATTGCCAAGGGAAGGTTGGTTATAAACATGAAAATGAATACAAATTTATATTTAATGAGCGGTTCTTTCCAGACAGATCTTAAGTTTGCAAGATGATATATATATTAGAGTTTAAAACATTAGTTATTTCATGATATGTGTGGTTGATAGGCATTTGTTTTAGCTGGCAGTCAAAAGTATGGTTGCTATTTTTCTTTTGTTATTTGTAGTATAAGACAAAGTCTTGGTGATCTCCATAGCAACCCAATGTTACGGCCGATCTTTATTAATAGGACAATCCAGAATCTTCCTGGATCCCCATATATAAATATCAAATCATGCCCTTGTGCATACATAAGAAATAACATTGAACAATCGACCTTCGCGGATCGACATACATTTGAAAATCAAATGCATCTTTTTAAGTTGCACATATTATGCGAGAGTTGTATGCATTTTTCCAACAGACGCGGATATGTCTTTGCAATGGATCTGAATTTATGAATGTTATTGTATGATTTTAAAATAAAGGAGATGTTTGATTAGGTTTTCACGAGATATTGCTGTTTTTTTATACATTGATCGAAGGAAAAACATTCATATAGTTTAATCAATGTCAGTAAGTGTTTGTTAAACTTTTGACTGGGACGCGTCCATTACTAAAGAAGTTAAAAGGATTTTGATTAAAAGTTTGAAAAGTCTAAAAATTTATTATTTGATGTATTTGTGAGTGAAATCAATCCTTACACTCCGAAAGTTAATGAGATCTTAATAATGAATTAATATTCAAATATACCCAGCCATTTATGTTTTATGCTTAACTATATTTTATCTAGTCATGGAAAGAACCGACAATATGACATGGTTTAATATGCAACTCAATTAAATTATTTCATAATCGTGTGAAAGTGCAAAAATATCATCCAAATATAACAAAATTCTGAGACGATTCGAAAGTTTTTGACAAACATTTTCGAAATTTGGCCCAAGTGGCAATTAAAGATTGCAGAAAACAGTTTTCCAATTATGCGTTAGATATAAATATCACAATTTTGTAGAAAACAAAGGCCATTTTGGAAACTATGTCGAGGTTAATTATGACTATATGAGGTGCACATTCAAACTTATAAGTGAACAACCTTTACGACTTTCCGTTATTAAATTCATGCGAATTTGATGCGTGTTTATTATAAAATTAACCTTTAAATCACATTTTATGGTTCCATACTAAGTATGCGTTAAGGTTACAGATACAAATAAAAAGAACTACCGCCTTGGAATAGACTTCAGAGAATCGTAAAAGAGGTGGCCTATATTAAATCGTCCATCGTTCTGCTTAATAACTCATATAAATTTACCTTCGCCCGGAAATGTTAAATAGCCATAATATTGTAAAAAGATGTCAATGTCACATTGCTATCCGGTGTCAGAAACTATTTAGAAACTTTGCCAAATATTAAAATTTATACTGTTGAAGTTGGTGACACAGTGACGATATGATTAAAATCACACCTACTTCATTAATCATCGCAGTTCGTCTAGTTTTTATTGAGTTTTCAGAAATGGCTCGTTTGGTTTCTGTATGTCTCTTGTTAATTGAACTATTTTGCAGACATTGCTCTCATTCCATTATAACTAAATTCAGTACTTTGTTTATGAAAATCAGAATGACCTGTTCAATCAAGAACTTCTGCAGTATAATCGGCCTACATTTCGAAACTTCCAATGGATTTAATTTCAACACCATCAAACTGTTTTATTTCATTATCAACTATAAAAAGCTCATTTACGAAACAGAACCTTTTTAATCTATCATCTATATCGTAAAATTAAACAATATTGAAGCGGCTGCGATACGAACAGATGTTTAATATAGTATTCGACTATTTAACAAAGGTCATGTTAAGCAAGAAGTCCTTAAAACATCCACGCGTAATTTCATTGTATATAAACAATTGGTGATGCATTATTAAACGTAATAGTCCAAACAAAATAAAAAATAATGTTCGAAATGAGGTTATATTTAAAAATATTTATACGCAAGGTCGGGGAAACCCAGTAAACATTTGCTGTCGCTTGTGAAACTTGTTTTGGCCGAGATAAGTATGTGATCAACAGAACTGTTGATATTTTTTCTATCTTAGTTACAAGAACTATAAATGGTTCTTACAAATATGAGTATGTCTTTTCTTTATTGGAACTCAACACTTTCGTTTAAAAATGTTGATTTTTATTAAAGAAGAGACAAGTTAGCAAAACTATAGGTATCTCTTTTGTAGCCATGGATTCACTATTAATGGTTGTACATATTTTAAATAAATAAATAATAAATATTAATATACATCATTTTCCATGAACCATAACAATTATCATAGTTTAATGCTACACGTATTTCAATTCTAAGTTAAAATTGTTGTTATATTTGCATAATTTGCAATCATTTAATGTTAATAATGAGAAATTAACTAATGTAGATTCTTGTATTGACACGGAAGTATACAACACGATATATTTTATATGTTATTTCAGTACCCATACTATTGTGCGCATGATTCGAAACCGCAAATATCTTACAAACCACAATATTTCCCATCATTGTAAGTATATCAAGGTAAACCAGCGCATATCAAATGCGATGTAAAGAGATATAGATGAGAATCTTTTGATTAATATTTCAGTGGAAGTTGTGACAATAAGATGAAAAGCCTAGAAAATAATAATACGATAGGTGTTTCGTGAAGCAATCTCGGAAGCGTATGAAGTACTAATATCTGCCCACCATACAGGAATTAATGCAACAATTAAAACACAATGGATAACCAAGTTCAGTACAAACGCTTGTTGCTTCTAGTTAATTAATAGTTCCACTTAACAAAAGACATTCATTTGTGGGAGCTTAAGGATTTTCCGCTTGGAACATATCCGTATTCCTTTTTGTGCATCGGTAATTATACAGCTGTCATGTGTCAAATCTTTATCAATACAGTCTACGTTATGAGGTTTTGTTGGCTCAATTGTTCCACCAACCAGCTCCTAGAAAGTGTCAACTTTCTCTTCTTCACGATGTTCTAGTATATTGATGCTTTATAAATCAAATGTGACGTATATTTATGTTCACCATCCATCGATGTTTTCGAAGTCCTTATTTAAATCATCAATTTTGTCGTATAGGAATTATATAGTTTCGAAAGCCAGACCATTAGCTTATATTTTATCGCAAGCACCATTAACTTAAATGGTTATAGTAAAAACAATAACCATATCTCGTCCTTTTAAAGCATTTACCATAATTTTAATATTAATATGTTCTATCAACGTGGGTGTGTTGAAGAATATTCTAGATTAAAACATTCAGGGTTACTAGGAGCGATGCATATTAATATATTGTTTATGAAAGCAGTTTCCATTAGAATGTAAAATAAGATTTGATTGATGCTAATTGCATGCGACATAAATACAATAAAAAAGAAGAAAAATATGAAGTACTCAATGCTGATTGCGATGAACAATGCATTATTGAATTCTAAATCATATCCGATGGCTGCTTAATTTGAAACATAAATGGTTGGGTCAAGTAATTATAAGAAAATTTGGCGATAATTAACCATTGTCGAACTAGTCAGGCAGCAAAACGTCATTAATTACAAGTCGTTGATGTCAATCGAAGCTATAAAAAATTTAACACGTGTGACGCTTGTGACAGGTGTTCCGTTTAACGCTACATAGTATGGTCACGTGAAAAATTATTAAAAAGTTAGCGACTAATAAGTAAAAAGTTAATTGAAAACTATAAAAGTGGTCATAAAACTAGGCGAAATAAAAAAAACCAAACACGTGATGTCATCAATTTGTAAACTAGTTCAGCATTTGCTAAAATTTAAAGGCAAACTATGAATTTTAGTATAAGAAACTATTTACATGAAGGAACTAGTAACTATTTTCGAAAAAAGTAATTAAATTATTAATATTAATGTTAAAATTTATTGAAGTGATCGTGAAAGTAACGCACAAAGAAATCTTGGTAACCCAAAACCAATTTTGAACTCAACATTTTAATACAAAAGGTTTAATATCTACTAGTTAATGATTGTGTAACCTTCAGAAACACTCTATTATTAATTACTGTTGCGCATTTACAAATGATCAATTGACATATTGGTAGATATAGATAATAAAGTGTGAAAAATGTTGTAACATTTAACGCAATCATGACTATACACATTACATTACATTAAGAAAAAAGACGAAGAAATAGATCAGATTTTTTATTTTATTTATTTTAAATACCAACTATCTTTTGTAATATAGTATGAACAATTTTGAGGGCAAATTTTTTTCCTTCTTCCAAGCCTTTTTCGGTTTCGGTAAAGGTGTCCGTCGTGAAGTTAAAGTTATTATGGTTTATTCAATAATTTATGACAACCTACACATTATTTACATGTTTGGCAATCCGTTTACGCGTTTTCTGAACGTCAATGCTTTACGGGATCTCCTCAAGCCCGCTCTACAAGATTGCTATAACGGTGTCAACAATGTACGACGATTGTCAAACGTAATAGAATAACAATATTACTTACGGTTGGCCAACTTTTCAAATAAACATACAGTAGCCTTATTAAGTACTAAACATCCTACCTCTTTTCTGAATATCTCCTTTCGGAAAATGAAACGCATCCAAAACAAAAGAAAACTTTATTGTTCAACAGCGGTTTTCTTTAAGGTATTGCCCCGATAAACTTAAACAAGCAAAATATTCGCTGTCTGCGCCTTGAATAGTGTCATCTGTGCTAAGTCTACGGTAGACCTGTTTGGAATCCAGTGTTACGGGTATCAACGAACTCTGATATAACTATAGTTGAAAATAAACGCATATATTGCATTCTCTATTCGGATTAAAGATTAACAATTCCAATGCAATTATTTGTAAACGCCTACAATTACCCTTGTGTTATTCTTGTAAGTATTTTAAAATAAGACTTAAAGTTGGAACAAGGAAATCAGAAAAATAGTTAATTGAATTTAATACTGTTTGATTTAACTAATCTGTTAATATTATTCATTAAATAATTATTGCAATTTAAAACATGTTCCTAATTGTTTATAAGTAGCATAATAGAGTAATATAGGAAGTGAAATACAAAAACGACTTATAATAGATTTTAAGTTCTACTATAATAATAAATATCAGAAAATTAGATGTAAGATAAAAGGCATACAGTTCCTTGTTATTTAAAAGTAGTTTGGCTTACAAAAAAAGCTACGTTCAAAGTGATAGGAACAGGAGCCTAAAATGAAACTTATGCTTTTTGACGACCTGTCTGGCGTAGGGTCGTGTTTTTCACGACCTATAGGGATACGCATACCTGCCTTGTATGCCGAGATCACGGAATTCGATCCCCTGACAAGACAATTATTTGTGTGCATGAACATGTCTATTTCTCTTGGTCTTTTGGAAATACCTACATAATGTATATTATGTAGGTATTTCCAAAAAAAAAAGTATATACTTAAGTTAGTAAGTTCTTATGAAACTTACCTTGGGCGAGATAATTGGTGTAGTTTTATAAAAACTTTTTTTTATTTTTTTATATTCCAATTATCAGGACCTTTTCAATCGTTACCTTCGTATTGACGTATTTCCTTTTTTTACCGGAAGTTCAAATGTCGCAGTTTAATGCCCTTTACTACAAGATCAAACAATAAAAAAATACTCAAATAATCAATGAAATACATTTATGACAACAATTAACACACGATAGTAAATTACATTCAATGTAACTTTTAAATTACAAATTAATGCTTTATTGGCGGCTCAATAAACGACCATAATATGAACGTTTTGTTTAACAATTATGAAAAAAAAAATTAACAAAAAATATACTAGAAAAAAACAACTTGTCTCGTGTAGCTCTGACCGAAATAATTAAACTAGCTACCACCATCTTATCTAAGCCTGACGCCATAACAACAATGTTTTCAGCATTATTGTATTCCGGCAGTTTGAGATAAAATAGCCAGTTCCTCAGTGCAGGCTCGCTTCCATCTTCAGCCTTATCATACTTAACATCAGGTATGATGAAGACTAAGTCTCACCATCTCGTTCATTAAAAAAATATCATGCCTCCATTATGTTGAACAAAATATTTTTATATTTGATCTTGTTTCCATCTTTTCAGTTGGCTTGTTTTTTGAAGCATATTTATTTTGCTTGGGTACCTTCGTTCAAATAGATAATCTTTTTATTCATGAAAGGGACAATTCATATAGGTATACTTTTGACATAATTTATAAAATTACTTGCAATTTTAATTTAAACCAAATCACTACATTTATCTGTAAAGTGGCATTCATTCACATAATGATAACGACGAAAATACCATTACTCTATGCAATTACCCAAATTTCTAATGAAAGACTTAAAATTGTGATGAATGTAAATAAGGTTGATTTTATTATTGTTACACAATTTGAAAGTCAGTGAACTTCAGAGGTTGTTGGAATGTCGAGAACCCTTTAACACAGCATAAAGAAACATACAGTATTATGTAATAATAATAAATATTTATTTTCTCATCACAAACTCTTAGTTTACTAATCTTAGCTAAGTTTGTGTGAGAATGATGCCTGAAATAGGGAAAAAATACCCGTAAGGACAGGATATCAGACTCCCACCATCTCGGAAATGTTTGTCTTAGACTGTTCCTTGATAAATGTTAATTATTATTATTATTGCAGCCGCGCGGTACGAAATACGTGATAAGGCTGCCCGCCAACATTAGATTAGCCATTACCACACGTTTACTGCGAACAAAACTTTCACAGTGTGCGTTTGTCTCCGCCGTGGCGCATTCGAGACTGAGACGCTTGCCGAGCTCTCACCGAGACGAGGTGCGTCGGGTATTACTCGCGAACGCACCTTTTGTAGGAAGATAAAATACTGTATCTATATTTGTACTGTGCCTTTAGTTTGCATACCAAATAAAAGTTTTACTAAGCAAAGATTTATTGCACTTTCTGATATTTTGGGAGAACTATTGTTCTACCTGTCTGACGGATAAAATGTTCCAAAAGAATCTTGTTCTCATAGAGAGAAAGTTGCTTTTTCTATAATTAATGAGTTTGTACCTTTTTTATTATCTCATTCATTCACTGTTTTGATGACTGTAGTATTTTAAAGTACATACCACGATATTTTAAATTTAGAACGATCAGTTTTTTTTTTTGGTATAACACGTAAATGGTTGCCAGAAAGAATATTAAAGTAAGTTAACTAGTGACCTTCATTCGTACGCAACACAGAATAATTATATCTGTTTCCAAACAAAGATACATAGGTATAGTTGAGGAGGAAATTGTTAAAATTCACCTCCCGTATCTAGAAATCAACATCGAACGGGTTAGTCCAATAATATTGGTGTCGATTCGTATTTTCCTTATTGACTTTTAAAGTTTTACGCTTATGTAATCTAAACAGGATAATTTTACGACTGCCTATAAATCTTATCTAAAATTTTCTATAGTAATATAATGTTTACATTCTTATTCCTACAGTTTGACTTATTCACCCTGTGTTCACCAATGTAAACGCTGAATAGATTTATACAGATAATTTCCAAAACAAAAAACCTATGATAGAGCAATACTTTTATTTAAATTTCAGACGACATTACCTATTCGGCCTACTTTAGAAATAAATTTTAGATAATTAAAAAACAAATATTTAGAATTTTCCCTCAAAAAACTATTTTTAAAATTTTGAATAGAGAACAGTATTTGTAACCACGGAAGCGTTAAAATGAACACACGGACACGGCTAAGGTTGCAATTAAAACAGCTACAAAATGTAGCGGTGAAAGGAATATGTTTATAATCGTAACAAACCGAGGCATTTATAGACAAAGGTATCACGAAACAGGATTACGAGTTGCCGGCGGCAAGTAATTAGGCAAGTATCGGATAAAAGTAATTACACACTTTATTAGCCCTTTACGCGCGCAGAAAAATCAACTGACGTAAAACGTAACGAGAACGGTGCGTTCCAAAACCGATTTATTTTGTATGTAACTACTCTTTATTAACGCTTGTTTGTAAAAAATAAGTAGGTACTTATCATACTTTTTCGATAAGCAGACGTTTCATTGTTCCATGTTTCGAAGGTTAACGTCGCCGGACGTTAGCTATTGTTCTCTGCAGACGTACATTCAAATTAGTATGATAGCATTATAGTTTGATATGCGATCGGCGACAGAAGTAACAAAATCACCGGATGATTTAACTTGGTAAAGTTTTTCACAGGAAGTTTTTCCACTTTCTACGATCTTACATAAATCTAGATTCCTTTACTTCTATCATACATAACTCATCCGTTCATCATGCATTTATTTTACCATCCTTTTCTCTTACGTAGCAAAGCACATTTTATATTGCTTATCTTTCATTCAAAACATTTGAAATCCGAACACCAGTTTTTTTTTATTTGTGACAGCTTTTGCAAAACTTACACGCTCAAAGCCATTAAAGTGAGATTTTAAAAAGTAAAAAGTCAATCGAAGATTTTCTTTTACGAAACTTATTTCCTCGACAGAGATTTATGAGCCATCGCAAAACGAGGTTTATGCACCAGCCTTCACCTGGAAACATGAGTTCCGTAGCTAATATCACTAGAGACATATAGTTGACCTAATTTCTTCTTGCAAACGAGCGAAAGAGTACTGTAAAATCACTGTTTGTGGATAAATGGATGAATCCACAAGGTAGAATTTTCTTTAATATAGACCTAACTATAAAAGCTAAAATTTCAAAGAATCACCTTTTTAAATAAGAAATAACGAATGACTAGGCAGTATCATCCCTGACCTTTGCCTGTTCCTTTAAGAAACGAAAAAAGAAACAACATTTTTAAAGTGTTTCCTTAAACAAACCTATGCTATTTATCCTGTAAAATTTTTATAAATTGAAGCTATCAGCTAATTTTTATCTGAATGACTCGAGAGATATTTTTGAAGTGAAAACTTCTTTAGCGGCGTTGAGCACTTTTTCTGTAATGGGTATAAAATCTTAAACTCGCGTCAGGACACGTGACCTGATCGAAAAAGCGTAGGACGGATGGAGAATGTTGAGGTGACAGGTTGTCTATGGTCTCGGTTGCTTAGCGACAGACTGTTGATAATGTCTTTTACTTGTCTCTTGTTTTATTGTCAATATATATTTTTCGATTCTCTATAATAACTAATGTTTTCTTATATCTTATTACCTAACTTAACGTTCACTTTAATATGGTTTGTCATGTTTGTGTACGATAGCGCAATAAATGAATATTGTATTCTACCACATAAATGATAGTACTTTTATACTGATAAAGCAATTGGTGCAAAATTATTCCCTAACCATTCCAAAATATCAAACATGCTCAACGTTAATAATCAAGTTTTCACTTCTGCCGGCACTCCCGGAGTGCAACCCGTCTTTTTTTTAGGCTGACAGTTGTCCTACTTTCTTAAAGCATAAGAACCTATTAATAGAATAAGGAAAATAACATCGCCATTTTGTTAGTTATTGTAGAGTGAGTCGAAACCTATTTACATCGGTAAACCTTTTTGCCGATAACCAAGCAGAACTAAATAAATATGATTTCTAGTGCTTCCTAAGCATGTTTCGCAGTAGTTTGCAATATGAGTCAATGGAAGCACTGAATGCAACCAAGGCGACCCGCGGTGGAGACCTCGCGAAGAGAGCGAGGCAGAATATCGAAGATCCAATGCGGTTTGTGATTAAAAAATAAAATGACAGAAGTTTACAAAAAGTTTTAATAAAGAAATATAAAATAAGGTTGTATATATCACCCAGACACAGAACAAATAGTAATGTAACTACATTAAATCAATGTTTGTCCTGTGTGGCGATCGAACAGACAGCCCCTGGCTGAGTGTGATTAGTACTATTGCGCCTTCGGGTACATCATTTTAAAACCAAAATTGCGTTCTATTTTTAAAAGTTCTTAGAGTAGAGAAAATACAAACAAACCTTTTTTTTATTTCTGTTATAAATAGGACATTTCCGCAAAAAGATCGCGTTTTGATATTTTTCTTATTTGAAAAGATTAGCGATAGTTTAGAATTAAATTAAAATATATCAATCGATTGCTGCTTAAAAATTAACTTATTTTAATCATTAGAAGACACATTCCTATATTTATTGAAAACGCGAACGTGACTTTTCTATAAGTATTATCATTGTGTTGAAATATTTCAACAAAAAATATACCTAAGTTACGTGATGGACAAGCAATCTGTGTTATCTATTGAAATTTTAGTTTTCAAAGAATGTGCCACAGTTTCAAAACTAGATGAAAAACCAAATTGATTTATACAAGTACATAAGTACAAAAAAAATTGCTGTTGTATGCCAAACTTAAAAACTCAAATTACAATAATATTAAAGGATTAATATTCATTTTATCCTGCCTACTTGAAATTATTTAATGTTTTTTTCGTTATATGATGTTATCGTCGCTCTATATGTGTCACCTCGTAAGTGCAAAAACATAACTTTTCAGGAGAGACATAAAACTGATATTAAAAATATCTATGAAGTTTTTTTTTTAGTAACTTAGCTATATGTACATAAAATACTGTGTCTTATTTATCGCCCTAAGTAAGCAACCAATTAACATGATTTTTGGCATAGAGTTACTTTTCATCCGGACACTCCAACAGGAAAGGGGAACCACGCGGGCAAAACCGCTGGTGGAAGCTAGTACTTATATAAATGGATAAGGAACATAAAGATAAACAAAAAAATTCATTCAACATAATTCTATTTTGGGTCGGCATTATTCATTTTTGGCTATAGGTAATTATCTGGCTAACGTGACACTTTAATTAATAGGGCATTATATATTATAACATTTTTGTTCCACTGTGTGTTCATTTATATAGGTATTATAGTGCGACGCCATTTTGAAAAAAAAAACAAAATGGCGTCTCATACTGCGGACTGGGACGAGACCAGCCTCCATACAAAAAAAATCAAACCCGTTAACGAGTACCTACATTCACATCGCGCTTTACATTTTTTCCTTCAGAGCGCCCTTACTGCACTCGTAATAGCGGCGGTTTTCGTAGTGAAATTATAAAGCCTGTTGACTGTACTGTACAATCACAAAAGCAATAATTTTACACCAATCTCTCATTTGTACCGAATTGTCACGAACCAACAGGCCGTTATATAATTTTAACCTATTTCTTTCGCTTGGCGCGTCAAGGAACCTCGTTATGTCATTGTTTTGAAATTCGAATACGGTAATCGTAACGTTTTATAAAAAAGAACAACTCCTTCTATTTTTGAAATTGGTAATGAAAACTCTTTTGTTTTGTGCGGTTAGATAACTTTTTTTTAATAAAATTGAGAAATCTATGTCATTTTGTAGATTGGTAAGTTCAGCTATCTTCATTATGCGTTCTTCAAAAATTTTGAGAATTTTGAAATTAACAATAACCGTAAATAGTAGTTTAAAATTTTCGAAATTTAATTATTCACGTAATTTGTATCATGATTCGAAAAAACTCCGCATATTCCAGAATTAAGTCGTTAACGTTTTTGTGACTTGATTTGCATAATACCTCATTAGTTGATATTAAATTTGATCACATAAAAATAGCATTGTAAAATGCAAAATTAAAAAGTTATAACCTCATTAGTTATTACATAATGTTTGTTGTCTTTTAAATTGAAAGTTAAGGTCGGAATTCAAAATTGTATCAATTGGCAATTAAGGCGAGGCCGTTTTATTTCCTTTTTGTTTGAACGATCGAAAGCCCTTGTGGTAGTAATCAAAGTATGGTCTAATAAAGGTCGTAATAGTGTAAGTAAGTACCTACAATGAACACCACATCAGTCATTACTATTGCATGGAAACGTTCTTATTGCCTAGAAAATAAGGTCTGTTTTTGTAGCGCTACTGTTCATGGTGACTGTTGACTATTCTACACATTATTAAGTACTGGGAGGTTATTACGAAACGTGCTTTCTAAAGGGTCATTAATCTAGTGCGATTAAACGAAACGCGTTCTATTAGTGAACTGTTAAAAAATATATTTAAGTGAGTTCGAGTTTTCAAAGCGAATTAAGCGGATTAATTATTAACAATTTTTTTTCTAGTTTTCCTAGTGATGAGTAAAAAAAAAATATTTTCCGCCTTTTCGCCACCATATGACTCAAAATTGATCATGCAGAAGGAGTGAGCACTTATTTCTGCTGCTAGCAATTTTTCTTTTGTTAGTCGCTTTTATGTTTTCGAAAAATAGAAAAAAAATATGAAATCATGAAGTATTTACTCTGAATATTTATTAACCCAACAGCGCGTTCCAAATTCAAAAGATCTAATGTCTAGTGCAGTCTGTTCCACTCCGAATCGATTACATTGTCAATTTTTGTATCGAGTCGTTCTGCAAACGATGATACAATTAAATTGAATTATTGAATTGGAACGGTCGTGGTAACGCCCAACCTTGACCGTGTGTCCACTCGACAAATTAACAGGCTAAACTAACTGAGATTGATTAGACTATTATCTACGGATACGGCACCTTTGTCAAAGTATAATTTTGTCTTTCATATCGTCCCCTTAGTGATAAAACCGATTATCTGCACTTTTTTTTTTGCAAAATTTTGTTATAATAAATTCTCAAATTATTGTCAAGATGGCAAGGTAATATACACCTTAACACATAGTTTAATTTTGTTATAATAAATTCTCAAATTATTGTCAAGATGGCAAGGTAATATACAAATTTTGCAAAAAAAAAAGTGCAGATAATCGGTTTTACCACTAAGGGGACGATATGTGGCACACCTTTTTAAATAATATAACAAATTAGTTACAAGGCATATTGTTTGGAGGAACTATTGAAATACCTACTCAAAACTATTATTACTGATATTGAGAAAAATTACATTGGCAATGTTATCCGGAAAATATAGATGCTGTCGTTATGCGATTGAAAAGCTGATGTGTTTTATTAATGAGTGATGCATTCCTTTGCGATGTTCACTTGAAGCGCTTAAAACACTTAATATTTGACACCATTAAATTAATTCACTCTATGGCAAACTTTTTATAATTGTTTCTTTTTAAATAATCTGAAACAACAAAACAGAACCTATTCCATAAGAATGTTCTCAAATAACCGAGTAACTCTTAAAAAACCGTGAATCATAATCCCGCCCTGCCTAATTTGGCATGCCCACATATAATTTAATTTACTGTCTGTCTGTCCAAGTTCGTTGCCCACTCTACAAACTATCCAAAAAACGCTACAAAGACAAGCAAGACACGATCCAGTTTTTATTACATGATTGTTTTTTTTTTAAATCCCTTAGTAACAATGTTTGTTAAAGCATACCTTTAATTAGCATTTGAGCGATTAAGTACCTACCTACTTACTACACGACCAACACAATTAGGCGCATGACAGGAATGCGGTTTTGCACTTTTGGCACCGCACTTCTCTTAATATGTGATTTATTAGCGCTACAGTGATTAACTGATTGATTACCATTTCTTAAAATTTTGGTTTTTAGTAAGAATTTTTAAGTTTTTTTCATGTGTCCATGCGCCTAATTGTCTTGGCCAGATAGTATGTATAGTACTTTTTTTTCATTTTTGTTAACACATTAAAAAGTCCATGCAGTAAGGAGGTCTTTGTGCAAAATGTCAACATTTTTTTATTTACGAATTTACGATCCTTATTTCTACACTTTTTTATCTATTACCAGCCAGCAGTGATGACTATGCTGTACTCTCAATTGAATCGTTAATTTAAGAAGACGGGAGCGCTTCCAAATATAAATCGTCTTTGCCCGAGACATTTCCGTTTTGGTTCCAAAGCAAAGCATCCTGTACTGAAATACTCAGACAGCTAATGATTTAACCTAACAAATGTACGAACAGTAGTTATTCGAAGATGATTTTTTTTTTTGAGGGCCAGTTAGGTATTTGCTTGTGTTTTGATATGTTGAGGCTGTTAGCTTATTTTTTTAATTGATAAAATATTCTACTTAATCGTAGGTACTTCCTTTAGTGTAAAAAGGGTAGAAACATATACCGAATTTCAATTGATTATCTCAAATATAGCATCTCTATTTTTAAAAAAGTTTCCCGCTCAAAATGGGTGGTACTTTTCCTGCTACCAAATTTAGAACAAGAACAACATTTGACAGTTTAGTGTCACAATTCATTCATTCGGAACAATATAGTCTCGACATTCGAAATTTATTCATTGGAAGCGATAAAATCACCGCAACAAAAATAACTTTGCCACCAAACAGTAACTGCGCACTCTTATTGCTAAGCTGTTAAAACTTAAAATCGTGTAACATCCAGTTTTCAGTTTGTCAAGCCGGTAAGTGTACAGAGCATGTCAAAAGTCAAAAGAATTAGCAATTGTAATAGAGGAATTATCGGTTCTTGAACCCATTCGAAGAAAAAACCTATTTGCTACTCTCAGGCTGTTTCATAACTTTAACAGATTAATGGTTGTCGTAACTGTGAAATCATATATTTTCCTATATTTAAAGAACCTACCGCAAGAAAGAAGCAGTTACCGCTAAAATGAGATGGTGTAATACCTTAAAATATCAAGAGTCTGTGCCTGAAAAAAGGCCACACAATACAAAAAACTTAAGTTTCAATTCCATTTTTTTTTTCGAAAAACTTACTTGATAGTCAAATGAGATTGACTTAGTACTTCCTTCTTTTATCTTAGATCTTTTTATGTAGTTTTTGCACCGTTTTTTATTTTGACGTTATTCATGTAAAATAGGTTTTTATTGTTAGGTCAAGGTTTTGGAAACTTGGGATTCAGTTCTGTAATAAACTACGCAATTGGATACATTACGGGTATTGCTCATACATTCCACAGTGAAATCGAAACTTGAATATAAACATAACAATCTAGTAATCACATAATCGTGACTCTACTATCAATCAGAAATACAAACGACACTTGAAAGTTTTATTCAGTGTAAAGAAAGTGTTTGACATTGATCATTTGTCAAATGTTCCATTCAGCTTTTGCATATTGTCCTTAGCTTTGCCAGTTATGTCGTAGGTAATAAGACCGGTTTTATAATAGAATTATTATGTTTCACGTGCGGTTAACTGTACCAGTCAATCCGGTGAGAGTCCGAAATTAGAATTCACGTTTAAGTCTAGTCGAGACTAATTATAGATTTTATAATCGATGGTGTTTTGTTAAGTCGATCGATTCGGCCGCCCACATCGATTGTGATTGTGATATATTTGAATTCATCACGCAGGTTTTACACGTTAATCATAGTCTACACCGAGTTTTAGTGTTACTTGAGATTGACACATCATGCTAAAACATATGTATTCGAATGACGAGTAGACATCGTGTTATTGACTTATTGTGTGCGATCATCTTTAACGGTTTAGACGAATTCTGTTTTTAAATTGTTCATTTGATGTAAAAAAAATAATGGATGAGAAATGTGGTGTTATTGTCCATTTGTTTACGCACTGATAATTTTGTCGCCAGCAATATTTAAATAATATTGAGGAAAAGTGTAAATTGATTTCAAATATTGATTAAAAAAGAGTCACTGTTATTATGATATTTCTTCGGGTTCCCATTTTAATAATTTCTCACAAAATACTTCTGCAAGTTACGAGAAATTAATCCAACAATGAGGTGGATTAGTGGATTAATTTCAATGATTTTTAAGATCCATTAAAAATCATTGAAATTAAAAAAGTATCGCTGAACTGAATTACTGAACTTGACAAAAAAAAACGCGGCAAAATCTGTTTTTTTTTGCCGTTCTCTTTTTAGCTTTGGAATCTTCACTTTTGCGCACAAGTTAATGTTTTAACACGTGTCCGTCCACGTCCCACTTAAAGTCCCATTTACATTTTTATCCAAATACGTTCGGATACACCTCCATTTAGATTACGGACCAGCAAGAAAGTCACTTTAGAGTTTGTCATTAGTGTTTCTCAACATTTAATGCACTTCTAACACTTCTAAGCCCTTTTCTAACTTGCCAGTTAGTTTATTTGCATTTGACATTGATATAGCACGAGTAGCCATTTAACGGGAATTTTACGACCCATGCGTTGACATAAAAAGTTATTGGAAAATCTGTGGAAACTTAATCGGAAACCATTACTGTAATTGTTTTTAAGTACTCCTACAGTCTCTCCTATAATAAGTCTTCCTATAATAAGTCTCGTGTGCTAAACATGACCACCAGAATAATGCCTTCTAAATTTTCGCCGTAAGCGAAATCAACGATTTGTTATCTATTCATTATAATCCTATAGAATCCTTTATAAGCAAATAAAATCTCCTTACTGCAATGATATTCCACGACCAAAAATAATAAACTTTTCATTCTGATTAGTTCTTGACATGCTTGCCAGTATGAATGGACGTTGTCCACAATGTCTTTGTCAAGGAATTAAAAAGTTTACATTCGTAATTCAAAATAATGATTTGTTCCACTATGAGCTCCTAATCTATGACCCAATTATGCCGACCTCCCGACACATGCCAAATGGTATTGGTTGCTAATGCAAGTTTACTCACAGATTTGACTAAAGGCCGACCTAAATGTAATAACAAACATTGAACAGACACATTCGATTATTATGAAATGATTATTGACGATTACGCAAAGATAAAACTCACGGAATATTTGCTGTTAAGAATACTGTAGAATTTCGAATGAGGAACGCGTTCGAATCACTTTTTTTGTGTGCCATTTTAACACAACACTAGAACATCGAACAACTTGTACAAAGGGTACTAGATGATGGATAAAATACTTTCATTTGTAGAAACATACACAAAATGATACAAAAGAAAAAAAATATGAATCATAAAATATTTGTGTCCTTTGGACCAGTATGGACTTGACCAAAAATATTTCAAAAATAAAAGGAGGTTCAACTACTTTTAGAAGAAGAAAAAAAAAGAACTAATATCTGTTGAGAACGTACAAGTAACTGTATTGCGGCGAGTTAAAATCTATTTTTAAATACACAAAGATTTACAGTAAGCGGTCAAGAACGAATTTGCGAAACTCATACATGTCAGCGGTTGCGGCGCTTCTAGCGCTGTGCGATTCTGTTTGTTCCGCTCGCTTTGTTTAGTGACGCAATATTTTGTTATATTTTCTGTTAGAGATCGTATCACCGGCATTTCAAAACGCTGGTTATTTTGGAGACAAAATGTAAGCCGAGCAAATTAGTAACAGTTGAAACAAAGGCTGGATGTTTCCAGGTGTGTTTTCTCATAGTCCCTTTTATTATTATAAATACGAATATAACACTGTCTGTTTTTCTCTTTTCACGACTTAAAGTCTCAACCAATTTGGATGAAGTTTGGCAAAGATATCGATTAGACCTTAGAGAAGGACATAGTCTTCTTTTAGTAACGAAAATTTTAAGCGTTTGTAAGAAGCGCGATTAAATCGAATCGAAGATTAAATTGCGGGCGGAAATCTTTTTTTTTTCTTAATTAAGCAAAGAGTACAATTAACTAGATCCGGAATGCATTCTTTTTTCTCTTTCGAGCTGTTATGCTAAGTAATTACTTAGCCAAACTCAAAATGGGTTTCTTCCTAACTTAATACAATTTTAATTGTAGTGAAACGAAAACAACGGATTGTAAAACCCATTAACATCCATTAAATAACAATTTTAACCCTTTGATGGAATGGTTTGAGTTTTAACTATATTGATAAAGTCATACATGTATAACGGATCACGGTTTTTTAAACCGACATTAATGGAAACGGTACTTTGAAAAAAAACTAGCAAATTGAAGTTTACTATTTTAAACATAGTCTGTCTTAATCTTTATCAGTTTATCTAGAATAAAGCTTTTTAGTAAAAGTAATGATATCTTTTCAATACAACTTTTTGTATCTAAAGTTTTCAACGGTCTTCTAAAATTCAAACAAAATATTTTTTTTTAACATTTTTCTGTTCTATATTACTATTCGAAACAACGCATATCCTGTTGTTAAAATCTTAATTAGCTTTTTTGATTCACATAAAATAAGTGGTTCGTTTTTTATCATCCGAAACTAGTCCTGGCTGGTGACGTCAATGTTTTTTGACGGCAACCATTAAAATTAAGCCTGAACTTCGTTATATTATCCCGGTGAATTCCATTCCGGTTTCACCACAGACTGATAAGTTCTGAATAGCTTCCTTGGAAGATAATTTGTCATATCTTTCATATGACAACTGTCAAATGATCTGCCTAAGCTATCCAGAACTTATCTGTTAGTGGTGAACCGGCCATCGAATTGCAAATTTTAATTGAATTTATTTATTGCGCTATCACAGTATTTATTAGTTACTACGCATTTGTTTGTAACACTGGTATTGAAATAACCCACCAATCCGCGCTGTCCCACGTGGTGGGTCATAGCTCATTCGCCTCAGTGCCTCAGCATTGGGAACAATAAAATGGCTTCCAGCACTTAAAAGGCTCGATAAAGACAATTTACCAAGTAAGTTTAAAAAAATATACTTATCTATCTCCTTCAAGATTTCTTTTCAAGATACCTAGCATATTTCTTTCTCCATGACCCGATCTCTGGCTTTACCAAAATTCATCGCCAACCAACTGATAAGTAGTTCCAAAGATTTGTGCCAGTAAACAAACAGTTCAGATTATATACTACCATACTTAGTATAGAATAAAAAATCTTCGAGAAGGAATTCAAAAACACTATACCTACGTATGAAGTTAAATTAATTGTGAGCAGTTTTATTGAGAATCCCCATAATTAGGATGACGCCTTGATGATATTGTTTCATACAATGATATCATCTACAACCCAACGACTTGATTATTTCCTATTGGTTATTCTGTTGCGTAACAAACACACCTATATTTTACGAATAAGATCCTAGAATTACGTTAATAGCTACATAATATATACAATAATGTCGTCAATGATATTCTAATTCTACTTTGGGTAAATCATGATAAAGTGCTTTTACAATTTGTTATCTTTTTACATGCTACCGCCGAGTGTCTTTTTTATTGCTTAAAATATTACAACCTTTTTGCTAAGAACTAATTTAAATAAGCATAGACAAATAAAGAAAAAACTTTGTTTTTTTTCATAACCGTGTCAATTTATCAAGTTTGTAATTTACCTAAACATTATCTGATATAGCAACACTTTTTAACTGGCTGCACAAAACATGGATTTTTGCAAGGAACCGCGATGACATACTTAACTATTATCGTTCAAGTGATATCGTGAAGGACCGAGTTTTATTCCACTATAGTAAATACTGTTTGTCACATTGATTACTTGTAATTTATCGTCATTGTAAAACAGTCATTAGCTTCTTAGTTGTCTACTGTTTTAAATCATTCGCTTTAGTCTATGGTACCAATTTGTTTTTTTTTTATGATTATGATATAGACGCGTTAAATTACTATGTCAACAATATGTCAATATTGATTGTCTGGATTATGTAGACAAATACAATGATTACAGAAGTCTTTGTTGATACGACAACTGATGACATTAAAAATATAACCGATTAAGAAATATCTTAACAATTTGCACACAAAAGACAAAGACCATTCTGGAATTGTTGAATAACAAAAATAAGGTTAAACGAATAAAAATGATTTTCCTTGACATCTCAGATAATGTTTGTTTTCAAATGAAACATTATGTTGTTGCTTATGAAATACATTAAGGATCTTTTAAAATTTGTCCCCATTTAGCGTGTGTCGTGAGGAACTAATGAAAGTTTCGCGAAATTCCTCAGTACGACGAGAATTATACTTTAATGCCTGAACAAACTCGTAATCCTCCTTTAAAAGACTATGGTTTAAACTTTGAATTCACAATACAACTTCATAAGAAAAAAAATATAGTAAAAAAAACATATTGCCTGTATGAGCAGGAGATTAGTTTTTCTAGAGTAAAATTTATTGTGGCTTTAAAATATTTAAAATACAAAAGATGTTTGTAAATAATAAACCAATTTTATTATCGAATGTTTTCAGCCAGCATTTATAAAGGACAATAAACTATTAATTACATAGGTACTTCCTTTCCAATGATCTTTGAGAAGGCCAATGCTTTTACTTCAAGGTATTGTATTGCACTTTCATTGCAAGATAGATACGTATCTACTTCATCAATTCTAACAACAGCATTAGCCAATCTAAATCCGCCAAATTATATTTCAAATGTTGCGTCAACTTCTCACGATCTGGGTCTAATACGAAAAAGATCTTTACAAACGTCCGAAGTTCGTTGTTCGATGCTTTAAATTTGGATCTTATTCCTGTTTAAAGTCACGAGGTGGAACGACAATCGTTTTTAAAGTGATCGTTGGGTTTCATGAATTGGCCCTCTATTCAATACCCACGTTTATCGTTATATAGTGATTGGCCCACTTTAGGGGTCAGAATCGTATGACTCAGGTTCGCGTCTGTTATCTATGGAGCATTGGGAAAAGGTATCAAAAATAAACAGCCACTAACTAGCGTACATTGTACAGACTGAATATCTTTGTTTACTTTCGAACTACGTGGTTTTAAAGTTCAAACATCAATAGGGCTAGGAAATAGCTTGGCCTGTATTTGGGGTCAGCGAAAATGGGTTGTTTTACCTAACCGGGAATTAATTTGTAAACAATTTGAAGCGGCACAGATAATATAGGTCTGAAGTCAAAAGTCTGCTTTTGTTTACTTTTTCCTTTGGTGCAAAACTGAGTAATCAGGTTGATTAAAAATTATACAGACTATTAGTGGACTTATTTCCATTAATAAAATGTAGAAACAAATAGTCAAAGCTTTTAAAGTGTTTGATACACTCATTTATCACCGATTCGTTCGTAACTTTCCAAACGCATAACGTCAATGGAATGTCTAATGTAATTTTGATTGCAGGCCTAAATATTTGTAAATAAAACTCTAATTGCCGCCACTATGTCTCGTCTGTTCAAGTTTTCCGAATTGGATTGTAAATTAGTTTTAACTGGCATTTGATTAACACCTCCTTTGCAATAACAGTCGCTTTGTTTGAAAATGGAAAGATTTCTTGCTTTTGGCTGTTTTTTTTTTTATTTTAGCTGATTGTAGTTGGCATTATGTGGAACGCCTTCATTGAGTTTTTTAGGTACCAGAGAGGTGAATCCTCTTTGGTGTCTTATAAAAAGTTTGGCCGTTTCCTAACGACCGTTATGATGACTGTGCGATTTTTATAGACCACTTATGGAAACCGTCCAATACACTGTGACCTTGAAAGAGAATCGTCTAGACTAGACCTTTTTGGAACGTATACGAAAAAAAAAGATTAATAAGATTTTGATATTTAAATTATGGAACAAGAAACTTAATGATGCCTCATTTTCATTTTCTTTTTTTGTTGTTGTTGTGAATGCTATGTTTTAATAGTGGTGTAACATCTGTGGCCGGTCATAAGACAAAAATCAAATATTGCAAAACATACACATAGAAAATGAATGCTAACAACACACAGGTAGAAGGAGTGTACGACACCTAATAGTCTAATAATACGAACGGTTTTGGCTCCAACCCAACGAAGGGAAGCTTCACCCCAAAAAAATGTATGGGTTTTGAACCGGCAACCGGCTTTCGAGTCCTTTTGTTTGAGTTCTCAAGTTCAAACACAGATCCCATACTACGAAGAGAGTTGTGAATGGTGATGAATGCAAGAAAGATTTAGTATGAAGTATGAAAGTACGAGAAGAAAAACAACGAGAACTAGAATTAAAAAGTAGTAGATAAAGACTCCGATTATGTTGGAGTACAAGATATAAAAAAAAACTACAAAGAAGTTTCTTTAAGTTATACCGATCTAAGCTATCTTCTAATATATATTTTGTAATGATTGATTTTCGTGTTTTGGCAATGAACATTTGAACTTTACATGGACTTGAAAAAAATTACGATGGCGACATAGTATTGCAAAACACATCAATGCTACACCGCTATAGCCTTTATATTCATGCAAATATGTATTTTTTAATATTCAACCTCCGTGCGTCAACGTTCTATTAACAAATAAAAAGGAGTTGAACTGGAAATGTTGATGTGAAAGTGACTTACCTATTGGATATTGTCCTCAAGCCGGGCCGTCGACAGAAGACCAGTAGGGCCAGCGAGTTCGCCGCCGCCGACACCAAGAATAAAGCAAGGAGTACGATCTCCTCAATCAGCCGATCTCGTTCCATCCCCTCTGACATCAACGTTGGTCCAGGAGATGAGAGAAGTGGTTGTTCCATTCAATTATCATCACTACACTTGTACACTGGCAACTTGACACTCTCAGTTTTATTTTTGAATCCAGTCACTGCAGTTGTAAGTCGCGTAAAGTTTAGAGAACACTGCGGCGGGCGGCCGCGTCTTTCTCCTAGCGCTGTCGTGTGACAACTGACTGGTCGGCGGAGTGTGCCGGCTGGCGTGGCGAGTCATCCCCTCCATGAGAGCGGTCGCGATCGTGTTTTGTCGTTGTAGACAACGGATTTTACCGTCAAGCGCTGTAGCGGATTTTATGACTCAAATCGTTATAAAAACCTTATATACGCTCGCGACGGTTAAGTACCGAAGTTTTCGTGTATATGTTTGTCATATTCTGTAGTAAGCCTCGAAATCAGAACTTGATATTGAAACCTTAATTACTTTGACGATTAAGGCAATTAATTTAAAAGGAATATTTCTCCATAACCTGATAATGTTTGTCAATAATAAAACAAAACGAATAGGTTACAAGTAGTACATTATATTAAAGAATGTTGGTCTCTACTAAGATAAGAGAGTTTTTCCGTATGAGAAGTATGAAACAAGTTATCTTTTCCTTCCTAAAAAAAACTTTCCCTTCTTTTCGAAAATGCTATTGCGATTGCATACATTAAAATTCTAACACCCATATTCTAAGTCGTTCCTCCAAAACTTACTCGTCCTCGACTTAACGAAACCTCATTGAAAACCTCTTCGAAATACTCCTCGAAATCGGTATTCTAAGTCATAACTCCGTAAGGACCTGGAGGAACCAAAGAGTACGTAGCCACTCCGTGTTAGGCCTAGCGCACACTGCCATTTTTACCCACGACGAGGTTGAGTGGAGTGTAAAAAGTTTTGGAGAAACGACTTAGAATATGGGGGTAAAAGTCTGACAGGTTTTCCTTAACTACTAGGAACGGCTCCAAACTGCACCACCTTCGGTGGCGCTTTGGAGCCCGAGAGAGGCGGAGCGCCGCGAGCTTTTACAACTTTATGTCGGCATAACTCTGTGAGGACATGACGCATTTAGACGCGGTTTGTTGCATTAAACGCAGAATTACATTCTGGTCAAATTTGTAATGTACCGCGACGCACAAAAGTCTATACTTTTCGAGCAAACCCCTAAAAACCGAATTTGGCTCTTCTTTGGCGCCAAAAGCTAAGGTTATGGTGATGGTAGGACATCGAATTTGTGTCACCTCCTAGGTATGGTTGATGTCTAAGTATGTGCCAAGTTTCATTAGAATCGGTTAAACGGTCTGGGCGCTATGACCGGGCGGACAGATTTTCAAAAGAGTCAACATAAGAGAGGCTCCGCTACGCTCCGCCTCAATTAGACTTCGAAACTCGACCAATCCTAATCCTAACTAATTATTGTAAATGCGAAAGTGTGTTTGTTTGTCCTTCCTTCACGCCCGAACTAACCAACCAATCGACTTGATTTTTGGCATAGAGTTAGTTGAAAGGACGGAGAGGAACATAGGCTACTTTTTATCCCGATATTCCCACGGGAACGGGATCCACGCGGGTGAAACCGCGGACGGAAGCTAGTTGGTTATACTTGGAAACCCTAGAAATTAGGACATTGCAAACAAATTTACATGAAAAATGCTTGACAAAAAACAAAAAATCTCATGTGGATAAATATGTTTATGTTATCGTTAAAACTTTAAGTTATCCATCAGATGTTGAAAAATTTAACCAATGGGTTATATTTAGAAACGCACGAGTCTTTTGCGGAAACAAAACCACTTTTACGGATATCAAACGCGCTATATTTCCGCTAATTGTCCGTATTTTTAGGTTTTTAGGGGTTAATTTTTTTTCACTTTCCCGACGTTTCGGCACCTTTTCAGCTACCGTGGTCACGGGATGACCGTACGAGTAGTTCGTGAAATATAAAAAGTAAAAGTAAAAGATGTTTTATTTCAATGAACAGTGCGCGCAAAAACTGAAGAGTATTTTGCTGTTTAAACGCCAAGAAAATAGAACATTTCGAAAACACAACAAAAACGCCTGCCAAAAAAATCAGTCTATTTCAAAATTAATTGTAAGAAGTAATAAAAATTACGCACTTTTATAAATTTTGGGGTTCGGAGCTGAATCCCTAAGCACAGGCTATTTCTAATAACCTATTAGGGTCAGCTTCGAACAATCTAAAAATCACCCTTGTTCAACAAAACTGTAACTTACCCATTTTTAGACATACCCCTTAATCTAAATATTATACCAACTTTATGATTTTGTAATTTTTGCATTTTTCAATGCTATTTTTATACTTATGGTAAATTTTAAATAGAAAAATATTGGAAAAAATTAACTCGGCCACAAGTGAATTCTCAGACGGGAATCGAACCCGCGATCTTTGGAAATCCGGTCCAATGCTCTTTCCCGATTCTCGATTCCCGTCTGAGAATTCACTTGTGGCCGAGTTAATTTTTTCCAATATTTTTCTATTTAAAATTTACCATAATTATACCTACTACTCATAAGTTACCTTTATGTGAAAACTTTGTATATTCTTAATAATAATAAATAAAAATTGTATGCTTCTGTTATTCTAAACTCTTACTTATGAGACATCGAAACTCGACCACTTGGTTAGAGGTACTTAGAAAAGGCACGACTTTTTTGCTGTTTGAAAACCCCAAGAAAATAGTAGGTATATTGTGCAAACAAATCACTAACTAAACAAAAAAATAATAGCTCATTGGAAAAAGCAATCCAACATTTATTTTAAAAAGCAAAAAAGGAATCGTTATTCACCGCCTCTGTGGTCTAGTGGTACAACCACCGGTATCAGACCCAGGGGTCCCGGGTTCGATTCGGAGCAGGGGTTCATTGTATTTGGTTTGGTTGGTAGTAGGACTTATTGTAAGTCCGCCTGGCTAGCTACCACCATTTTATCTAAGCCTGACGCCATAACAACAATGTTGTCAGCATTATTGTGTTCCGGCAGTTTGAGTTTAGATAGCCAGTTCCTCAGTGGCTGAGGATTCCGGGAGAGGCTCGCTTCCATCTTCAGCCTTTCAATACTTAACATCAGGTATGATGAAGGTTAAGAGTCTCCCCGTCATTAATAAAAAATAAAAAAAGTACTTCTTGCTGTTTGAAAACCCTAAGAAAATAGTACATTGTGAAAACAAAACACTAACTAAACAAAAATATAGTAGCCCAATGGAAAAAGCAATCAAAAATTTATTTTAAAAAGCAAAAATAGGAAACGTTTCCCTAAAACTCTAGGATTGATTTTCGAACTACTTATTTACAAAAAAGGTCGCCTGGGTTTTCGAACTTTTCGGTTTACAAACACTCTAAGGTAGGAAAAGAAACTTAGGAATTCTCTATGAAGTCTAAAAGATAATTCTAAATAGGTAAGTATCGCCCTTTTTATCTGAAATGAGTTTATCTATAACGCTATACGTCTAAAAGTTAATTTTCAATTAGTATCACCTTTTTAACCTCGAATTGATTCGCTCTTGATCCTAATTTAACTTTTCAAAATAAGTAAGTAATATAAGTCAGTTTCATCGGAATTCGAATGACACATAACCACATACATTATATTATCAAAAAATCCTAACAAGTCATAGCTATAAAATTGTAAACAATTTTAAACTTTATGTCATCGAAGTTAGGGGCGTTTCTACTATTACAGTAACGA
This sequence comes from Chrysoteuchia culmella, assembly GCA_910589605.1. Classification (NCBI taxonomy): domain Eukaryota; kingdom Metazoa; phylum Arthropoda; class Insecta; order Lepidoptera; family Crambidae; genus Chrysoteuchia; species Chrysoteuchia culmella. Next base: position 15,706,707 of record OU342659.1, read on the forward strand.
GATAATGACCGTGTTAGACCGACGTACGTAAAAACATTAAAAAACACATCTTCACTATGTCCAATTACGTAATAAATAAGCAAAAGCATCAATCAACACCGAATACTGAACTTTATTTACATTTACATAAAGTAAAGATTTGAATGATTCCCTGCTTATTGTAACTTTGTTAGGGTCAGCGTATTAATATCAGAATAAAAACTTGTTTGTTTTAAAAAAAGTTCCGTTCGACTTCTAAATATAGAATTCCAGATATAAAGTTGGTAGTGATTTGTAATGCTTGCAATGTTACCCACTTAGATAACATTTGATTTACTTTTTGTTTAATTTTTTTTTATATATAATTGGACTAATTAGCATAACAACTCCTCGTTACTTTCACACAGTGTCAGTACTGTGCTGGCGAAAATAACAAACTAACAACAACTAAACAATCTTTTCGATAAAAAAACTTAATTACTTATGTCTGTTTAGAGTAAAATATAACGAACAGAGTACGAAACGTTTGGGGAAACACATAAAATATTTACACGGAATAATTATTGCATAAAAGCTCGTGTGAATAAACTGTGCGATAAAAATCCGGAACAGTTTTTTTTGGTTCTAAAAACATTACTATTTTTGTGATAAACTATGCGAGTATACCAACCAATTCGGGCGGCAATTTAAGGAAGTAAATTTTTGAAAATAAATAGTCAGGTTCGGTTATTTTTAATATCTTCTCCTAACTACAGTGCTATAGTATTTTCCATAATGTAAAGAGGACGGGTTTGTAACCCACCGCGCAGTCATAAAGCATCTTTTTAAGTATTTATTGCTGCAAGTTCAACCGGGATCAACCTTCAAATCACCAATAAGTAACATATTATTTTTGTCACCAATCCAATGACTGACCATAACGCAATCGCAGACTAATCGCTCTTGCCTCTGGGCCACCGATCTCCTCCAAATGTCAACTACATTAGTACGATTCCTACTAACGTAAAACAAGAAGTTAATTAACACACCCTTTCCTATTGGTAGAAACTTAATCAATACATGTAGTTCCATTAATTAGTTGTTTGTGCCCTTTACGTAAATACACTTCAGTTCAGTATTGTAATTACACTTATTATATGTAAGCTTGCTTAACCATTGCACAGTATAAGCTAAGTTTCTCAATGACATCGAGAAAGCAAAGTATTTATTTTAAAATGTATAAATATAAAAAAACATTGCATACAATTACATCGATTATCTTGCCCAAGTTTCATGGAGAACTTGTGTTATGGATACTAGTTAACGGATAAACATACTTGTATACTTTTTTGGAAATACATCTATACTATCTATACTAATATTATAAAGCTGTTTGTTTGTTTGAACGCGCTAATCTCAGGAACTACTGGACCGATTTAGAAAATTCTTAGACCATTAGAAAGCTACATTTCTTCCGAGTGACAAGTTATATTTTATCCCGATATTTCCACGGGAACGGGCACCACGAGGATAAAACCGCGAGGATCCGCTAGTACTTAATTTAAGTACTTATTAAACACCGAGACCGAGGGAAAGAGACATTTGTGTTTATACACACAAATATTTGTCTTGTCCGGGGATCGAACCCATCCCGGATTCGATACCCGGACAAGACACTATGAGGCAGAAGGCTTATTATGTTTTCATAAAGGGTTTAAAAATAATCATAAAACACTGAGCCGTAAAGAAAAAGGGTCGGTTAGAAAATCATTAATATCTTAAAAACTACCTGACCTAGCTTTACGAAATAAAAACTGAATAAAAGAATATTTTAATGTGCTTATATGAACTAAAAAAAATAATTAAAACTTTTAAATTTTGCATTTAACAATGCTATTTTTATGTGATAAGTATTAAAAAAGAAAATATCTTAAAATTAAAAAGCTTGAATTCATTTTTTTATGCGATAAATATTAAACAAAAAAAAAATATTAGAAAAAAGCACTTGTCTCTCGTCGCCCTGACGGCATTCGAACCCGCATCCTTGAGAATCCAGCCCAATGCACTAGTGCATCACGTCAGGGCGACATGAGACAAGTTGCTTTTTTCTAATATTTTTTTTTTGTTTAATATTTATCGCATAAAAAAATGAATTCAAGCTTTTTAATTTTAAGAAAAGTAAAATAAAATAAATGCGTAGTTTGAAGATATTGAATAGAATAGAATAGAATAGAAAATATTTTATTAGTCTCTTAAACACAATAGAAATTAACAAAATGTAACAAACAAAACATACAAACTAAAATAAATAATAAAACAGAAAAAAAAACGTAAGTTGCCTCAGCGATGTTGCTGTGCCGTCCACACAACTGCACAACACGCTGTTATTCTGGCAGGGCCTCGGCAGAGTTTTGGTAACATCACAATATGTTATAAACAAACTAAATATTGAAGATTTTCTTACTGACTCTTTTTCTTTTTGCAGTCCAGTTTAGTTAACTGGTGCACTCGAAAAATACTCAAGTGGTGAATTAACAATTTTGTTATTCGGGAAAACTAAGGCTTCAACATTATCTAATGTGAAGTAATGAAAAAGGAGGAATCACGCTCCACCCGGAGGAACGGAGTTCCTGTTTCCTCCTTCGAGGAAGCTGGAACCCCAACCACTGAGTAACTGGAAATCTACTTAAGATAACAATGCTGAAAACATTTTGTGTATGGCGACAGACTGATGGTAAGCGTCAAAATCTAAACGAGCCATTTCAAAGAAAATCTATATAATAAGATATTTTTAAGTTTTTGCATTTTCAATGCTATTTTTATACTGACAAGACCCAGTAGATCAATTGGAAAAGCAGTTGACCAGACGTCCAAAAGTTGCGAGTTCGAATCCCGTCTAAGAAAATTGTAATACAGGTCGACTTCTTCTAATAATCTATATACTTTATAAATTTGTGACGACTCGATAGGGACTTTGGCGCGTAGTACGCGGCCGAGTAAGGTATCAAATGAAAGGTACTCGAGTCTATTTGTTCCGAAAACTATAAAATATACAAAATGTTAAACGTGATGATCACAAACTGCAATTAAAGATTTTCGCATAATTTGGAATTTTTCGTCGATCGACGAACCCGAGTATCGGGTTGTAACCGCCCTAGTACTTTTACTAGTAAAAAAACATCATCCTACTAAATTATTATAAATGCGAAAGTGTGTTAGTTTGTTTGTTTATTGTCACTCTTTCACGCTAAAACTACTCAACGGATTTAGATTAAATTTGGCACAGAGATAGTAGATAAAACATAGAATACTTTTTATCCCGATATTCCCACGGTAACGGGAACTACACGGGTAAAACCGCGGGTAGCTAGTATAATAACTGTGAAAGTATGTCAGTTTCTTAGTTTGTTTGTTTGTTACTTTTTCACGCAAAAACTACTGAACGGATTTGAATGAAATTTAGTATGTAGGGACTACAAGTACTGGACTAACACATAGACTACTTTTTATCTCGATATTCCCACGGGAACGGATACCACGTGGGTGAAACCGTGGGCGGCTGCTAGTTATTTATAAAAGACATACGCTACTTTTCCCTGAGGAACGCAATTCTACGCGGGCGGAGTTGGGGGCAGAACACTAGTAATCATAATATTACTAAACACATATCAGCTGGTCTGCCATCACGTATTAGAAACCATCATGTCATAACAACGTTTTGTTTTTATTAAAGTTGTCACATTTTGACACACTTTAGAGGCGATGATTGAGCAAAGAAGCCACGAAACTTCCGTCAAAAACCAACTTACTTCAAGAGTTTTTAATTTTGCATTTTACAATGCTATTTTTATGTTATAATTTTTAAATTTTTATTGTAGATGGCAGTTTCATCTTAATCGATAGTCAAACATCTGTAAAGATGTTTCTTTCGAATGCGAGGATATATTTCTCTCATTGATGAAACGACGGTGGCCAACACCGTAGAAAAAGGTGAATATACTAGAGAATTTCAACGTGTTCTCATAGGTCTCTGTAGCATAATTGGTCAGTGCATTGGGCCGGATACCCAAGGATGCGGGTTCAAGTCCCGTCAGGGCGACATAAGACAAGTTGCTTTTTTCTAGTATATTTACTTGATTAAAAATTATCAGATAAAAATAGCATTGTAAAATGCAAAATTAAAAAGTTATAAGTAGATGGCAGTTTCATCTTAATCGATAGTCAAACATCTGTAAAGATGTTTCTTTCGAATGCGAGGATATATTTCTCTCATTGATGAAACGACGGTGGCCAACACCTTAGAAAAAGGCGAATATACTAGAGAATTTCAACGTGTTCTCGTAGGTCTCTGTAGCATAATTGGTCAGTGCATTGGGCCGGATTCCCAAGGATGCGGGTTCGAGTCCCGTCAGGGCGACATGAGACAAGTTGCTTTTTTCTAGTATATTTACTTGATTAAAAATTATCAGATAAAAATAGCATTGTAAAATGCAAAATTAAAAAGTTATAAGTAGATGGCAGTTTCATCTTAATCGATAGTCAAACATCTGTAAAGATGTTTCTTTCGAATGCGAGGATATATTTCTCTCATTGATGAAACGACGGTGGCCAACACCTTAGAAAAAGGCGAATATACTAGAGAATTTCAACGTGTTCTCGTAGGTCTCTGTAGCATAATTGGTCAGTGCATTGGGCCGGATTCCCAAGGATGCGGGTTCGAGTCCCGTCAGGGCGACATGAGACAAGTTGCTTTTTTCTAGTATATTTACTTTATTAAAAATTATTACTTCAAGAGATTCGTAGTACGAAATAGTATGGTAAGATTGAAATAATACTGCGCTTAAAGCCCCCAGGAATCGCAACTAGCAAACACGGTGAGCAGTAGCGCGAAGTATAAATGATGATTACATAATTGGCAATGGAAATGTTTCAGGAGCGAATATTGTGTAATCAGAAACACTTAGAAGGTTGTAGTAGATCGTGGAATAACACGTGTAAAGCTTTTGAAATATGAAAAGGCTGGAGTAATAACTGTTTACCCATAAACTTAGATTTACGAATAAAAAAATGTATCGTCTTTGTTACGAAAAACGTGATTTTTACCGTTCTGTTCAGTAACTCCGTGATCATGGCGCATGCAACGACCGAACTACCGGGGACTTGATATTACATAAGTAAGTGGTACATGGTAAAAATCCCCTGTTTCTTAACAAAGATGGTATTTTTTTTATAGTTCGCTTCAATTTTTTTTTATGTACGTCTGGGAGACTCTTAACCTTCATCATACCTGATGTTAAGTATTGATAAGGCTGAAGGAGCCTCTCCCGGAATCCTCAATCAATGAGGAACGGCTATCTTATCTCTAACTGCCGGAACACAACAATGTTGAAAACATTATTTTTATGGCGTCAGTCTTAGATAAGATGGTGGTAGCTAGCCAGGCGGACTTACAACGAGTCCTACCACCAACCAAACCAAATACAATATGTACCCCCGCTGGGAATCGAACCCGGGACCCCTGGGTCTGATACAGGTGGGCGTACCACTAGACTACAGAAGCGGTTAAACTCTACTACTCCGAAGGCAGAATCTGTATTTACATTTTTTTTTTGTTATATTGTATCCATAGCACAAGTTTAAAGAAACTTACTTATGGCTATAGATCTTATTAGTATTGTGAGAAAATTAGTTTTTACTAGCGGCCGCATGTGGTTCCGTTCCCGTGGGAATATCGGGGAAAGTAGTCTCCGTCCTTTCAACTAGCTCTATGCCAAAAGTCAAGTCGAATAGGTGCTTTTTTAGGGCGTGAAGAATGGACAAACAAACACACGTTCTCACTTATAATAGGTATTAAGTTTGGATTATCTTTTTTTTACTTCCTTTATCAATGGTTTGAATTTTGTCAGAATCCAATTAAAATTTTTACAAGATTTTTATTGTGATGTTGTTTTGTCACACAATTCGTTACCTCATATATAACACCAAATATATAAGGTCTTAAATAAATAAATTTATTTATTCTTTATTGCAATATAAAAAAAATACAGCAAATGGCGGACTTAATGCCATCAGGCATTCTCTACCAGTCAACCAGTAAAAGGTGTGAGACCTACCGTATCGGCAATAAAGTATTACTATAAAACATAATTCAGAATATTGTGACAAAAGTGGGAATAGCTAATTAAGGGTATTTAATTAACGAATACTACATAGTATAAATATTTAACATACATACATAAATACATACATAAAAAATATATAAGGACTCATTATGTCAGAGATGAAGGGGATCAGCGTAGGGATTTAAGATAGTGTTCACGGACCAGTTTCTTAAACACAAACTTGCTGGGGGCTTTAAGAATGTCCAAGGGGAGGGCGTTCCAGAGTCGAATTGCAGTAAGGGAGAAAGAGTAGGAGACAAAGCCAGAAGTGTGGGAGGGAATTTCTAAAATGAGATTGCTGCTAGAGCGAAGGTCACGTGGATGAGAAGAACCCAAGAACTGAAATCTAGACTTCAAGTATTCTGGGGTAAGTGGATCGAACAAAAGGTTGAAGAGAACACAGACAACTCTCAGGTTCCTACGCTCACGAATAGGAAGCCATTTGAGCTGCTGGCGGTAATGAGAGATATGGTCGTATTTACGTAAACCATAGATGAACCGAATGCAATTGTTGAAAAGTCGATCCAGCTTATCCAGGATAACTTCATTGAGATCTGTGCAGCACTCGTCGGCATAGTCGATAAGGGGTAGAACGAGAGTTTGTATCAGTGCAATCTTGGTGCTAGACGGAAGAAAGTGCTTAAACCTGTACAAAGACCTAAGTGCGTTTGTTACTCTAAATGCAACAAGTTCAACGTGATCCTTCCAAGAGAGCTTAGCGTCAATGAGTAAGCCCAAATCTTTGACCTGCTGTGAAAATTCTATTACCTCACCATTATAGCACAGTGGAGTAATTTTATTAAGTTGTACGTGCAATAATTGACGAGAGCTACCGATAATAATTGCTTGGCATTTTTGTGCATTCACCGAGATGCCGTAGTTGTTGGACCATTCCAATATCCTCGCCAGATCACGGTTGAGAGACTCAATAGAATTGTTCAAATTATCTGCTTTACTTTGAACATAGAGTTGGAGGTCGTCTGCATATAGATGGTAAGAAGACGAAAGGATAACAGTGAGAGAATTGATAAACAATGAGAAGAGAAGGGGAGAGAGAATACCGCCTTGCGGAACACCAGCTTCCAGGTCGCACCAATCGGACAATACCCGGTCGACGCGTACGGCCTGCTGGCGATCGCGAAGATAAGAGGAGAACCACAGTTGCGCTGTTGAAGAAAAACCTAAACGAGAGAGCATGGCTAGCAGGATGTCATGATCAACTGCATTGAAAGCGTTAGAAAAATCAATTAAGACTAACACAGTCAGTCGTGAATCCTCAAGTCCAACTCGGATATCTTCAGTTATTTTAGTCAGCGCAGTGGTTGTACTGTGTCCGGATCTGAAACCGGACTGAAAAGAGCTTAGAAGATTGTTTGAGAGAACAAAGGATGATAACTGTTTGTGAACAGCAGCTTCTAGGATCTTAGAAGTAAAGGGAAGGACAGATATTGGTCTGAAATGATTGAGGGATTTAGGGTGAGTGATTTTAGGTAAAGGAATAGCAAGTGCCTTGCGCCAAGCAGAAGGGAATGTACCGGAAGCGAGGGAGTGATTGAGTATGTAAGTCAGGATTGGAAGGAGGCAATTAAGTATCAACACAATCATGGTACGACTAACATCATCATGACCGACAGCGTTCGATTTGATTGCGAGGGTTAACTTCCGAACTTCTTCCTCGGTCAGAGGTTCAAAAGAGAAATTTTGAGTGGGTGGGCAAGGCACTAGTAGAAGGTCCGAGATAGTAGCTAATTTAGCGTTATGAGAAAGAGGAGAGGCCGAAGAGAAATGAACATTTAGTTCATTTAGTGAGAAGGGAGGTTTGTGGGAAAGCTGAGATTTGCCAATTCCGAGAGTGCGAAGGAACTTCCAAGTATTGGCAGGAGTAGAGTTTAAAACATTATTATGAATATAGCGGCGTTTTGTTCTTCTTACCATCTGGTTGCAGCGATTACGTGCGGTTTTAAAAAGTTCCCAATTGGAATCTGTTCTGCAGCGTTTGTAGATTCGGTAAGCTCTATCTCTTCGTCTCATAGCCATACGTACACCAGGCGTAATCCATGGTGCTGGTGGTCGTTTTAACTTAACACTTTTAAGAGGCGCGTGTGAATTATATAAAGTGAGTATGGCGTTGTTAAAGTGGGTCACCATATCGTCAACAGAATCCACGTTCAGAACAGGGGACCAGTCAATAGCACATGCATCACGGCTTAATTTCTCCACATCCAACCTAGCAAGATTGCGCATAGAGATGACTGTTGGCTTTGGTTTGGGAGGTTTAACATTGTAAGCTAAGAATAAAAGATCGTGCTTGGAGAAGCAAGGGGCTAGGGCTTGACCATGTTTAAGTACATGACCAGAAGATAAATAATATTTTTATATAATAAATATATAGATAAAAATAGCATTGTAAAATTAAAAAGTCATATTCGTTATCTCATTATTACCAAGCCTTTGTTCTGATAATGTCAGTCAGTCACTTTAACATCTCACTTAATTTATTTGTTATTCTTAACCGTTTTCGATTTTCTTTTTTTCGTATTTACAAAATCTCTAAGCCGCCGTCAAAGAGTTACTTTAGAACTTATGAAATGAGGATAATCTCTGCTCGGCACTTTTTTTCGGATTATGAGAGTAGGTCATAACATTTAACTTTGATTAAAAAGGATTATCTATTTGTTTTCGTGTCTACGGTTACTCATCCACAACAAAGATGTTAGAAAGAGCTTGATACGTATTTGGTACAAAGAAGGTTCGCATCGAAGAAGTAACGATGCCATGACGACATAAAGACGCTCAAAACCGCACTACAAAATGTACGGACTTCATCTGTTTTGCGGTAAGGCACACAAAAATCTATGAAAATTACACGCAGTAAAATGCAAACGTGGTGCTTAAAAGTTTTACAGATTCATTTCACTGGTGTTATTGTTGTTGACAAGCAACCAGTTGTTGCAACTGATACTGTCTGTATCCTGTTATTGTAGTCTTGATTCATTCTGTTTTTTTTATTTCATTCCTTAAAAATTTGTTTTATCTGAATAAACAGTAGGTACTTTGTTTACGACAATAATACGCGTCGACTTAGGGTCAAGCCACATCTAACTGAAATCACAGCGCCGATCTTTGATTGTGTAATTTATTCGACCATATCTCTACTCGACGTAAAAATGAATCTTCTGTTCAATGTGTATGATAAGAGATATTTATATGGAACTTGTAACAGCTTGGTTGGTGTTCTCATGAGAATATCATGAGAATGAAAGTTATTCTTTCAAACGTAAATTAAAAGAATATTTGCTTTCTCACTTACTTAAGTAATTGCTTTTAATTAATTTTAAAGTTTATTTATTTAATAACGACGGGGAGACTCTTAGCCTACATCATACCTGATGTTAAGTATTGATAAGGCTGAAGATGGAAGCGAGCCTCTCCCGGAATCCTCAACCACTGAGGAACTGGCTATTTTATCTCTAACACAACAATGCTGAAAACATTGTTATTATGGCGTCAGACTTAGATAAGATGGTGGTAGCTAGCCAGGCGGACTCACAACAAATCCTACCACCAACCAAACCGAATACAAATTGTACCCCCGCTGGGAATCGAACCCGGGACCCCTGGGTCTCATACCGGTGGTGGTTACCACTAGACCACAGAGGCGGTTAAAAAGTTATAATAATGTGCATCAAAATTTCATTTTTATTTATAATATTGTACCTACAGTATTCAATTATTGTTGGTAAGAATGTAAGCATAAAACTTGTTATCTATACGCAGTGTTTTATTTTACTTTTATTAATCTAATTTTATTATAAGTTTACAGAATACCAGCATTGCAGTTGTTATCCATGCTACAACATATGCTGAGTCGATATATGAGGTCGCCTTTTTAGTTCACTGTATCAACTTAAATTGAAAAATATTGTATAGTTACTTATTATTTAGAAACTAAATAAAATTATTTGATTTGAATATCGGGATAAAACGTATTCTGTGTTTTAATCCAACCATCTCTCACATGTAATATAAATAAGTAGGATTAAGATTATTTGTATCGATGTTACGTTGTTACGACACCGAAAATCGGCAATGTAAATTCTGTTAATGTGGCTTTGCCCTTATGGATACTTTTCATAATAGAATCACTATCAAGTGCATCCTTCTTGAGAAATGTTACGATTGTCAACAACATTATTGAGCTAGTTCTAAAATATAAAAATGTATATTGTAGCTATTTCAACGTTAAACTGGGAATGACAGTCATTCTATTATTTTATCGATATTGTTTATTTTATAATAGAAAATAAATAAACTTAGTTACAGTTTTACCATCTAGTTAGGTACAGCTTTTGAGTTTAATTTATAAATCGTCGTCGTCGTTTTAGCCACATAACACCCACTGCTGGGTACAGGCCTCCCCCAAAAGGGGGTTTGCCATAATCACCACGCTTGGCAGGCGGGTTGGCGATCGCAGTATGACCAAGTTTGTAGGAGACGCTGCTGCCCGTCTCCTGAAGGCTGAGTCCCTTAGTCGCCTTTTACGACACCCACGGGATGAGAGGGGGCAGTGCTATTCTAAGCCGACACTACACAGCTCTAATCAATATATAATACCATACCTATTAGTAATAGTATTATTTTCAACTCACACGCTCTGAAAAGGAGGTTTTGTCAATCAGTTTCTACGTAGAAAATCGCTTTTTGCGGCCTAGCGCGGCAAAGTACTATTTAAATTTAATACCAAAAAATATGTCATAATGCGTTCCGAATCGAACTATTGCCTTTTTTTACAATTTATACTTATTTTAAATAGCTTTGAATTAATTATAATACTCCGTTTTGGTTTTATTATATTATTTTAGTTCATTGAATCATAAAAACAATAACAATAAGATTAAACTATTTGTTATAAGAATTTTATATTAGGCTGGGTGAGATTTCACAACCTATGATTGGATTTCAGAACGTGACTTACCATTATTTTTAAATGGTAAAATGTCATGTCAATGTCAACATTTACCGAATCGTTTATATTGTTATTTATAAGTTACAATATATTCCTACTTTAAATAACTTTGAATTAACTATAATACTCCCTTTTATTTATTTTTTGTATCATTAAAACAACGAGAATGAGGTATACGTACATCTTACGAGGTATAGTCATCCCGTGACCACGGCAGCTGTAAAGGTGCCGAAACGTCGGGAAAATCAAAAAACCCCTAAAAAACCTAAAAATTACGGACTATTACAACTTAGTTCGTGGAAATATAGCGCGTTTGATATCCGTAAAAGTTGTTTTATTTCGAGAATGAGGTATATTTATTTACTAGATTAAACTTCATGTTTAAAGATTTTTTTACCGGATATTGACCGCGGAAACAACCATAAAATGTTCCTCGCTGATGTGAGGTGAAAACTTGTGTGTTGCGCTCGGCTGAAAAGTTTTTAGCGTCTTGTACCTTTGAAATCCTCGCTTCGCTCAGGATTCAGTAGAGGCAACTCGCCGCTAATAACCAACTTTCCAGCCTTATAACTATTGCTCTACATTATAAGCGCCGCCCGCGGTTTCTCCGGCGTTGTTCCCGTTCCCGTGGGAATATCGGAATTAAACCTATGTTACTCTCCGTCCTGTCAACTAACTTTAAGCCAATAATCAAGTTAATTGGTTGCTTAGTTAGGGCGGGAAGGACAAACAAAAAAATACACTTTCGCATTTGTAATATTCTTAGTTAGGATAATAAAGTAACTTTTGTCTTTAACCTTTCACACCGAAACCAATCAACAAATTTTTATTAATAAAATGATAGATAAAACTTTGGAAAAAGAAAACAAAATATGGTAGCGCATTATAACCGAATTTCAAGCGGACTAAGTCACGTTGAAACACTACTTTCTATGAACAAACTCGTATCTGTCAATTTATTTTTAATTTAAACGAAACTGGTGCAACTGACCATTATGTTCTAAAAAAATTTTAATGTTTAGCTAAGTTGTTCAATCAAAAAAGGACCAAATCTTCTGAAACTCAAAATTAACCTAAATAATCAGAAAACAATGGGATCAGGACACTTGCGCAAATCCATATGCGTTAATGGACACTTGCGCGAATAGACATTTGATAGATAGATAGATAAAGAGTATATTTGCTAACAACACACACCTATACATATAACTGTACATTTATAAAAAAAACAAATAAATAGGTTGACAGAAATTTCTTACATGACGAATGAACAATTGACAAAATAAAGAAGAAAGAAGAGAATGCACGTGTGTGCAGCAGCAAAAAGGGACCTCTATTTTTTTGAATCACTCGTCGCGCGAGTGGCGAGGCGAACGAGGAGGCGATCAGGCGATTAGCGACCTTGCATGCGTGTACATAGCACGCTTTTCGCTTTGCCCCTCGCGCGGTCGCGTTGTGAGGCGGTATTACAGGCGAAAAGCGAAGCTATGTATATACGTGCAAGGACGCTTTTACGGAATACGGAAACTCAAACGTCGCAAGAAAATCAGTAGAATCGTCGAGACGAGTGAATCAAAAATAGAGCTCCAGGACTCGGTGTGTGAAATTTTGCCTATCGATAAAACACCAATTTTCAGCCTTACCCAGATGTAACGCGGGTAGCACAGCAACTGCGTTATTGGTTAAGAAGAGCATCAAACTGTAAAAGTAGATGTTTGTGAATTGAGTGTACTGTATAGATTAAAATTGTATTTAATTAAATATATTTTTTTTATAAAAAATATAATAAGAAAATAGGATAGATAGATATAATATTTATTCAGAAACCACTATATATTAGGCATTAATAAGATTTATTGGAATTGAATAATTATAAAAATAACAAATTAGTTTTGCGCGAATAGACATTTCTGCGAATGGATATTTGTGCGAATGGACATTTGCACGAAAATGTGCACAATTGCAAAAGTTTGCCTCAATAAATCCGTAAGCCTTCAAAAACATTTTCAGTGGATACCACGTAACTATCAACTAGCGTTCAGCCCTGCTTTTGTCTGTATAGATTTAAATTTCCTCTTTTTCACCTTCAGCGCTTGAAGTTACGCCCAGCTTTTAATATTGTTGATTTCTTAGAATGCTCTGGTCTAGTATATTCTTGTCAAATCACTTAAATGTTGTCTTATCTATGCACTTGGTACTCCGGATAAGCCAATGCACTCAATTTGATAACCTTTTCCTTTTTTTATGATTTATGATTTTTTAATGCTGTTATAAACTTATGATAAATTTTCAAATAGAAAAATACCTCCTTCTTTTTTTAAGTCGGTTCAAAATGAAGACTACTAACTAACGAATAAACTATATAACCACTAACGAAATAACTATTACTACTATGTGATAAAAAAATATCTATTCGCGCAACTGTCTTTTGCGACAATGTCCATTCGCGCAAATAAAGAAAGAATGAAAATATATTTAATTGGGACAAATCCTACTAATATTATAAATGTGAAAGTTTGGATGTTTAGAGGTTTGGAAATTTGTTACTCAATCACGCCAAAACGGCTGAAGTAATTTTGATGAAATTTAGAAAATAGATACTTGAAAGCCTGAAGAGGAACAGGATACATTTATCCCGATATTCTCGCAGGAACGGGAACCACGCAGGTGAAACCGCGGGTGGCAGCTAGTTACATATATTTTAAACTATCACCACAAATACATTGTCTCAAAACGGTCCCATCTCAGCATAACCCTGGATTCGCGCAAGTGTATTTCGCGCAAAGGTACCAGATCTGAAAACAAAACCTATATATAAGTAATAAGATTCTAAATAATATCTGTAACATTATTTTTATTTCAACACGGGTTGCAATCTATGAAGTTAATATTACAACAACCTTTACATTTGTCAAGGCCAACGATGGTTAAAATTTTCTTGTTATCACGTAAAGTTTTATTATTGTTGTTTCGATATTTTAAATTTCTTCACATTAATCTCAATTTGCTTACTTTTATGCGATATTTCTCTCAATCGTAATGCGCGTACTTAACAAGCTTCTTACTTGTTTTTTTACTAGTTTTCCCTCCTCCCTCTTGCCACTAATTTCTATAAAGTTGGTTAATCATTAGCCGGCTACAAGTTCCTTCTCTTAAATAATGGCTTCTGTTTTTCACAGAAATATTTCCAACGTCCCGTAACGAAAGAAACACAGTTTTTTTAGGCAATATTTTAGGTGAAATATCACGTTTCCAGTGTTTACAAGTTTTGACATCACTTTTTGTTTGGCAGTTGTACCTGTTGTTGTAGTTCTACTTTTGTTATTTCAACACATTTATTTCCATATTAGAAATTCTTTTACCACGATATTTTCCTAGAAAATCAGCAGATCCTTCATTGAAAGTAAAAGACTTGAAGTGTTTATATAGCGAGTACTACTGGAGTTTTCCTACAACCTTGCTCTTGAATTACTGACAATATTATTGAGTGCGATACGGCATTGAAGACAATGGCCATAGTGTTTGAGTATCGTGAATCATTCGCGTCTGGTGATATTAAAACATTGTAATTGAAGAAATTACAAATATTTTTCATGCCCTTGGCGCTGCTGGTTGGAATTTGTTATTTAATAATTGCTGTTGGATATGAATAATACCTAATATAAAATACTTGTAAAACTGCTGGTTCAGTAGTTTTTGAGTGAAATAATAACAAACAAACAAACACACTGACATACTTTCTCAATTATAATATTAGTAGGATACACAGGCGGCCGAATTTCTTATTAAAAAAAATCCGGCCTTTGGCTAAGTTTGATTTTTCCTAGTGGAATAACTATCTACCTCAGTAAAATACATAGTGTTGGGTAAACTTACAATAGTTATAAAATTGTTACTTCATTCTAAATCGGTGTAACTTGCACGAAAATGTTTAAGTAATGACGAGGTTATTTCTTACATTGCCAAAAATAAATCTAGAAAAATTTAGCACCAATCTTCAATGTACCCAAGATATCTGCACATTTTCTCAGTCTGCCAAAAGTTGGAGGTTCGGGTACCGTCTGCGCATGATGGAAATAAGTTTTCTCTATGTTAGGTAGACTAGCAATCTCGCGACTTAGTCCGCATGGAATTTTACTAGATCACGTTCCTTAGAGATATTATTCCGCTCTGATAAAGTTAGATCTTCAAATATTTGAGAAAAAACGGGCTTATTTGAGCTTATTCCTTTTAATACCATGGAATCTATAACTTTGCCAATATTCATCAAAATTGGGTAAATAGTTAAGGAGTGAAAAGATAAGTAAAACATAAACAGAGTTGACTTGCTATAGCATATATAATATAAGTATGGTTTTTTTTTTACTCTTTGCCTAAATATTGCGCAATTTCAAATTACAGTGAATCATTTGCGTCTGGTCAAAGTCAAAGTCAAAGTCAAAGATTTTTATTCAAATAGACTTAAAGATAAGTACTTTCGAATAGTCCAACATTTTTTTCCCTACCAGCCATTCAGGACATCTTTTAACTGATAAGAAGAACGGCCGCCAGAAACTTATCAGCCTAGCAGAAACAACAACATTTACAATGGAACATGTTGTTGCCAAACACAAATCTACAATCTAGAAATATATTTAATAAAAGAAGAAAATTTTCTCATACTCATATTAGAATATTTTCCTCTTACACTATTTACAATAGTATGTTTAATGTTGGTATCACATCCATGCATTTTGGTCTTTTAAATAGTCATCTACCTTGTAATAACCTTTGCTTAAGAGCGTTTTTTTAACATATATTTTAAATTTATGCAAAGGCAGCTCAATAACTTGTTGTGGAACTTTATTAAAAAAGGCTAAGCCTTTCCCCAAAAACGAGCGTCTACATTTTTCAAGCCGAAATTTTGGAACGGCAAGCTTATTCTTGTTTCTAGTATTAAAATTATGAACATCGCTATGCTTTATAAATAAATCATGATGTTTCCTTACATATACTAAATTATCATAGATGTATTGTCCCGCCAAAGTAAGTATATTAATCTCTTTAAACAAATCCTTAAGAGAATCTCTACGTCGGAGTTTGTAAATGGCGCGCACAGCTCTTTTTTGAAGTATAAAAACATTTTCTATATTAGCTGCTGAGCCCCACAACAACACGCCATAGGACATTAGTGATAATGGTGATAATCAAATATTATAATTTTAAATAAACTTTCTACTATTATTTAAGTTGGCCTTAATAATGTATATTTGTATTGAGGAATGCCATATTTCTTTGAGTATTTTATTATTTGCTTTTAATTAAAGACACCTTACTTAATACGAGTGAAATACTTAAACCATAAAGTCTCTACCCTTTGATTTGCTCCTACTGTTATCAGCTCGATCACAAAACTTCTAAGAACTTGGATGTTTTTAGATGTCTTCCAGTTTTTTCCAAATTGTATTTTTCATGTCAAACGGTAGCTTATGCTTATGAATTTTTTATTTTGCATTTTACAATGCTATTTTTATATGATAAATATTAAACAAGAAAATATACTAAAATAAAAACAACTTGTCTCATGTCGTGCTGACGCTTATGCTTTTCTACGTGGTCCAAATCATAAACCAACAAAACTGAGGTGTGACTGAAGAAAACACGAAACATACGGTCTTTCCCATTTTACAATAATTATAGTGTATGATAATAATGTGTGCATAACAATTAAACAAAGGTATGATACTCGTACTTTGAAGGTTAGGCGTACCAGCTGCCAGGTTAGTACAAAAACAATTTGATATTTAAACGAAAACAATACCGAATAGCGCCTATATTATTAACCGACTTCAAAAAAAGGACTAGGTTCTCAAGTCGACGGTTTTTTTTTATTAAAATGGTTTATGTGTGGTCCCATACAATTTATACGAAGATCTGGCTAGTAGTTTTTTCATAATCCTGAAAAATATCAATCACGTTTTGGCAAGTAGTCGTTTACCTAGATGACATCATTGTTGTGTATGGGCTGATTTTTAGTGTAAGCAACGGCACATGATGTAACTAAAAAATCTAAAATAAAAAAAACTGAAATTCTGAGACTATAAAAATCTGAAATGAATATTTTTATAGTCTCAGAATATGGCGACCCTGAGAAAGTGTTTTCATAAGATTTAAGAATTTAATATACTTAGATAAAAGGAAGCAACATAATCTTCATCGTTATCAAATACGCAGTGTCGTCATTATTGTCGATATGGCTGATATGATAACGTCGCGACGCAATGACGCGTCACCGCGATGCGCCTGCGACGAACGGCGCCAACCGGTGTTCGGTTACAATGTTTTAAACAGGCCGATTTAAAATGTTTTATATAATTTAACGGTATGACTTATCATAACCCAATACTGTTATAAAGGCATATATTATTTCAATAAAATGTACAATTGAAGAAGTTCCCGGTAGTTACTTAGAGATATTTTAGGGAGCTTTGTCTTAATGGGTAATGGATTTTAGAAAATGTTTATATTACAAATAATAGATTTTTTTTATAGGATTTTTCATTAGAGTAATAAATTATTGTTTGAACCTTATTGTTTGTTGTAAAACACGTTTACCGAACTCTACTACTGGTGGACCGGGAAGTTCTTCGATTGTATTACATGCAATTTACATTTTCCGACCACATTCACAGTTTTGAAAATGATAAACGACTGACAAACTGTGACTTGGTTTATTTAAAACCCCAATTGCGTTATATAGTACATTTGCGATAGCAGCCCGTGTAAAAACCGGAAATAAATGTGATAATTTTTACAAAATGTTTGGAGAGTAGGAGATATTCATAAACTCACCACTTTCCCGACGTACCTACCATATATATTTTTTAATAGTCAACAACTTTTCCTTTAAATTTTACAGACAGACAGAATGAATTATTAAAAAAAACCAACGGGTTGCACTCCGGGAGTGCCGGCTGAAGTGAAAACCGCTTAAACAGGCACAGGAGCAGGCATACATTTTCGCCGCGCGGTATAAAGATAGATATTACTTCCTCTTCTACGCCGCGCCGGCGGTCTACTCTCCCTCCGTCTTACAAATTTTCGATCAGGTCACGTGTCCTGACGCGACCTTAACATTTTTTACCCATCCCAAAAAAATTTAATTCTGATGTGCACAACGCCGCTAAAGAAGTTTTCACTTCAATTATTAGGATTACGTGTCGTGAAAATAATATTATCAATATTGTGTAAAAAAAACCTTAAAAAACCTTAAGTTATTTGGGGTATTGGTACAATACCCTTGTATTTTATAGCGCGAAGAAACGATGACCGGCGGAAAGGTTTTGGAATGGCGGCCGCGCACAGGATGACGCTCCTTGAGACCCTAGGCCCCCGACAAGGTGGACTGACGATCTGGTGAAGATCGCGGGAAGCCGCTGGATGCGGGCAACGCAGGACCAATCGTAGTGTAGATCCTTGGGGGAGGCCTATACCCAGCAGTGGGTGTCATGTGGCTGAGACGACGACCCTTGTATTTTAATGTCCACCAAGGCCGATAATTCAATTAAACTCTAAAAATAATTCAAGGACAAATATAAAAATAAAAGTCAACGCACTTATCTTTTCCTCGACGAGAATAGAATAAATTCAATAAGTATCCAAAGTATTGTTGCGTGTAGCCAGCACCACTAATTTATTGGTTTTCGTGACTACTTACATTTTATAAAAAACCTTGAAAAGTATTTCAGATATTGATAGGAAAAACCTGATGAAGACAAATCTAAGTCGGTACGAGAGTTCCGTATCTACAATTAAGTACCGGTCGACTAGCAGGAAACTCGATTGAGTTTCAATTTCGTCCTGTCATTACTGTCACATTTACATAGTGTATGACAGCTACAACAGCGACGAAACTGAATCTGAACTGAGTTTTCGTTAAATAATCTGCCCTCGGTATTAGAGTTTCTTGAGAAAGGTTTTTTTTTAAGTAATACGGTTATTTAAATTATTTATTATAAGAATGAAATACCAAATAGTCCATAATACAGCCCGCAATAGTCAATAATGCCAGTCAATAACACAGTCTTTCAAGGCCTGGCAAAACTAGTATTTAATGAAAAAAAAAAGATCAATTAGGTACCTATTTATAATATAAACATTTCCCTAAATCTATTAGGTAACTACTTCTTGAAATAACACTCTCTACTAGACTGCCTGGAAGTTCCGGTCTGTACAATGTTTTAAACTAGGCTTCTGCATCGACTTCTTTCGGGTGTAACTCGTTATATCGCGCTCTTTAGGAACAAATTAAATTTTCGCGACAAAAAGGAGCCTACGTCTTCTCCAAGGTTTCTTTATGTCAAAATTCATCAAAATTGTTGCCAGACCTGTGCAGTTTCTCGCCAGTCTGCAAGGCCATTACATCAGTTCTGACTAGGTACTTCTGACCCGCCTTGTGTGTGTAAGAGTTAGATATCAATATTAGAGGATTTGAGAGAATTTTTGACATTGAGACTAAATAATACCTATGTTGTAAGTAGAGGTTAATGTAAAAGTGTATAGAGAATAATTTATTTTTTCTTTTATGAAACTGAACCCTAAAAATATTCCATGGTGACTTTAACTATTCAGAATTCTATTTTTGGAAAGCTTTTTAAAGTACGATGATCTCGACGAACTTATGAAGGTTGCATTATTAGAGTTCTTATTCGGTTAAAAAAACCATCGAAATGCATACTCCAATTTTTATATGATTGTAAAAGTAAAACTGGCTGTATATCGAACTAGTTTTTATGAAGTTTGATTTAGAGTTTTTTTTTTTTATGAACGACGGTGAGACTCTTAGCCTTCATCATACCTGATATTAAGTATTGATAAGGCTGAAGATGGAAGCGAGCCTCTCCCGGAATCCTCAGTCACTGAGGAACTGGCTGTCTTATCTCAAACTGCCGGAACACAATAAAGCTAAAACATTGTTGTTACAGCGTCAGGCTTAGATAAGATGGTGGTAGCTAGCCAGGCAGACTTACAACAAGTCCTTCCACCAACCAAACCGAATACAATATGTACCCCCGCTGGGAATCGAACCCGGGACCCCTGGGTCTGATACCGGTGGTTGTACCACTAGACCACAGAGGCGGTTGAAATTATTATTATTATTGATCCTTGAAGAATAAACTCAAGTCTTTACTTGAACCGATGAGAATATTGACTATCATAAAAATGACAGTTTCCTCAGTAAAAGACCAGAAGCCCTACCGCCTAAAGATAATGCTATCGGTATCACTATAGCATTCAAATTTTTCAAACTCCCTACAAGGGCTCTCGCTAACGCTATGACTTTCGTACTTATAAAATGCAATAATGAATCTAATAGATCAATAGAAATATGTAGGAATTGGGCTAAAACTGGAATTGGAATGAACGGAAAATGGAATTTAAAGTTTATAGCTAAAGCGATAGCGGTAGCAATAACGTTAAATCCAAATCAAATCAATATCATTTATTCAGTCTAGGCTGTTACAAGCACTTATGAACGTCAGCTACGCCATCGGTTCACAAACCCTACGGGCGGCGGGAGACCTTGTAACGAGAAGAACTCGTCAAGGGCTATTTTTTTCTCCCTGTTTTATTTCATACAGAGTCGTCAAATCGTTAGGCGGTAGGGGTCCTGTTCAGATACTCTGGTGTCATTGATATAAACATCCATCAATCCAAACAATCGCATTAATAGTATTAGGAAGATAAATACTAGAAAACCGCAATTACGTAGGTGCCAGTTGCGAATCCTTCATCCTATCTAATCTTCAATGAGTAACTTCAAAGTTATGTTGATGGTAATCTTTCTAAGAAGTAGTTTTAAGTACGCCGTGATGTATGCGTGATACAAACAAAGGCAGTAGCGATAGGGACAGTCAGCAGCACATCGGGTTTTATTCAACTGTAAAATTACTCATTAGAAGTACTAATGGCCGCCTTCAGTTTTCCAGTACTTCCCGAGGAAATATCGGTATAAAAAGTTCCATAGGTATAATCTTATTCCGGGTCATGGTATGCTATTCAGCCTTAACCGAGTTACAAACAAATGTACAGTCAAGAGCAGCGACGTAAAGGCGCTCTCAAGGTCAAAGTGTAAAGCCGTGCTGTTGATTGTACCATACAAACTTAACCATTACTCTAAATGTTGGATGTTAAAAACAAAATCGGTTAAAAAGTTAGACATTTTATATTTTATTATAAGAAACATACAGCTCTTATAATACAGATAAAATTATTATAACTATAAGTATTTCGATAAATATTAAACAAGAAAATATACTAGAAAAAAGCAACTTGTCTCATGTCGTCATGTCGCCTCCGCATCGACATGAGACAAGTTGCTTTTTTCTAGTATATTTTCTTGTTAAATATTTATCACGTAAAAATAGCCTTGTAAAATGCAACATTAAACAGTTATATAAGTAATTCATTAGCCAAAATAGTTTCCAAAGATGATAATTACATAGCAAAGCTATAATGCATATATTTTTTTAAAGATAACAATAAAAGAAAAGTAAAAAGAAAACCTAAGTAATGGATGCAATTTCAACAACTAAAGTTAAGGAATTATGTTAGTAAAGCGGTTCAATAGTATAAAGAATTTGGCTGCAGCAAATAACACTGTGTAAATTTTTATTTTTATTTTTTATAAATGACGGGGAGACTCTTAGCCTTCATCATACCCGATGTTAAATATTGATAAGGCTAAAGATGGAAGCGAGCCTCTCCCGGAATCCTCAGCCACTGAGGAACTGGCTATCTTATCTTGAACTGCCGGAACACAACAATGCTGAAAACATTGTTGTTATGGCGTCAGACTTAGATAAGATGGTGGTAGCTAGCCAGGCGGACTTACAACAAGTCCTACCACCAACCAAACCGAATACAATATGTATCCCCGCTGGGAATCGAACCCGGGACCCCTGGGTCTGATACCGGTGGTTGTACCACTAGACCACATAGGCGGTTTAAACGATTATTTATTACACACTTTTAACTTTTTTCATGGCTTTGATTTTATGTTATTTTTGACACGTGAGCGTACATCTCTCAATTGGATAGAAAAATAATATGTCGTATCGTACTCCTAAACAGTATTCTTTACAATAAATACATAAATAAACATAATTAAAACTTTTTATTTATAACGCCAGAGAAATATAAACTATGCTAGCGAAATAATGATGAAGAGTTTGTGTCTTTGTTCTGGCGCGCTGGCGCCGTGGCCGTGAGAAAAATCGCTGACATTCCAATAAATAATTGGCATAATACCTCTATATGAATATAGCTTGACTAACCTTTTTGTCAACTTCTTATGGCACGTGCCATAATTATTGTTTTGTATGCTTTCGTTCGTAAACAACTTATTAGGTACCTCAATGACAACACTCCTAATAAGTACCTACTTAGTCACTTAATAGCAAGTAAGAGGTACTGTTGTCATCTAATAAAATGAAGAACAGTCTTCTATCTGATAATAAGGTTTCTTGTCTTTTACTTGATACTAAACCAAAACAAATTAATAATTCAAGCATTTTTTGAAGTTAAAACTTCTTTAGCGGCTTTGTGCACATCAGAGTTTAAAATTTTTGTGATGGGTAAAAAATGTTAAAGTCGCAACAGGACACGTGACCTGCTAGGCGATTGCGTAAAGTCAATCGTATTCATTTGACAGTTCATATTGTATCATATTAAATGTCATTCCATACAAATGGCAGCCGATTGAATACGATATGAACTGTCAAATGAATACGATTACCTTACGCAATCGCACCCCTGATCGAAAATTCGTAAGACGGAGGGAGAATACCCCTCCGGCGCGGCGTAGAGAGGAAGTAATATCCCCTTCTCTTTCTACCGAAAATGTATGCCTTCTCCTGCTGTTTTATATAAGCGGGTTTCACTTCTGCCTGCACTCCCGGAGTGCAACCCGTTGTTTTTTTATTTATAAACCGTAAGATTCTAAATTGGTTAAACTTTAAAACTTAATTATAAACTTGCTGACCATATTTGAAACAAGATCAACAATGACATGATATACAGCAAGCAAGACCAACAGTGCCACAGCAATTATTTTCTTTTCATCCCGCCCTTACATAGGTAAATCCCTAAAAACGAATTTTTCAAGCCAAACAAAATTAATGTGATAATAACTACACTCTACTGGATTTAAACAGAAATAAGCCAAGACATAATTGAACTCTACATTCGGTAGTAGCGTACAAAAGCTAGCTATGAAATTAAATCTTAAACAAAAAAAAAACATTAGTGTGAATGTGGTAATTCATAGTCATAATCACTACAATTATTAAGGGAGCATACATGGTAAAAGAACTCGGCATTAAGCAGCGTCTTTCTTCCATCGTCCAGTGTCGTATTCTCACTTTCTTTGGACACATCACACGTCGAAATGACATATCTGTGGAGCGACTTGTAGTGCAGGGAAAGGTCGAAGGCACGTTAAAACTGCGCTCAATGGTCCGCTCCACGAATGCACAAGAAGAGGCACAGTACGGGAGGAAT
This sequence comes from Chrysoteuchia culmella, assembly GCA_910589605.1. Classification (NCBI taxonomy): domain Eukaryota; kingdom Metazoa; phylum Arthropoda; class Insecta; order Lepidoptera; family Crambidae; genus Chrysoteuchia; species Chrysoteuchia culmella. Next base: position 15,730,332 of record OU342659.1, read on the forward strand.
GGCGACGGATTGTCAAGCAAGCTACCACCCCTGAAGTGACGACCACGACCACTCTGCCAAGAGTGTGACGACCACGACCACTCTGTTATGAGTGTGACGACGAAGAACATGGTAAAAATGTTGGATTTCGTAACAATTATAGCGTGAATGTGAATTCTTTAGGTTATTGGTATGTAGGTGCGCATCGCCTTAACAGTAAACATAAATAGGTGGTGATAGACGGAGCTAATAAAAATGACACAAACATGTCAAAATGTCTATAACTAATAGTTTTTCAGTCAAAACCAGTGACCGGCAGCATGTCCAATATAAATATCTAGTTTATTTGTCTATTGTTTTCTAGATCCGGACCGAATAAATTATTATGAAAGTCTTATAAGAGGGACTCGTTTTTCCTTAAAACATGAACTACGCCATATAAGCTGTATTAGTAAATGATATGGGCCGGTTTCACCACCTATAGATAAGTTCGAGATAGTTTATTGTGCAAATAATTTGACATATTTTTCATATACATCTGTCAAATACGCTATCCAGAACTTATAGGTGGTAAAACGGGCCCTAACAACTGGGTTCAATCGATAGGTAACCAAAACTTATTTTCCTTTGGTGGTGATTTACGGAATCCGCACATCTCCGTGTTTCGGAAGGCACTTTGAGCGGTTCGTCCCGACACCTTAGACCACATCCTGTTTATTAAGCGCGATGGTGGTCAAATCTACAGTTAACACTCACCAATTCAAATAGGGCCCGCGTGATGGGGCCTGTGTTGCATGTGTTTAGAAAATGCGTGCTTTAATTACAGGGCACATTAAGTCTTTTCTGTGGCTTTAATTCATATAAGTGTTTTCTTTCAGTAAACAGTGCGAGCGAAAATTTAAGCTGTGCTTTATAGTTTCTCATTTTTATATAGTATTTAGAGAAGAAGGTGGAGCAGATTTAAATGGGTTTTGTATTCGGATAATAAAATTAACGATGCCTAGAAAAGTGATGCTCAAAAATGTATTAAGTCTGGGCCACGTCTGTGTACAGTATACCAAAATATAGTTAAAGACACGATAAACAGTTTCTAATTATTCAATTTCTTTAAAATCGTTTTGTTTTCTGGAAGGAACAATAAATATAATGCAAAAACACATCAAAAATACATCATGGCAGAAGATATCATTTTGTTACTGTCACTGTCGGTCAACAGAATTACAGTCTTCTTCTTCTTCTTCTTCTTCTTTATGAACGGCTTGCTCTATGTTCTGAACATAATTCCGCTAATGTCACGTGTAGGTAGCTTTTACACGGTGAGGAAAATCACAGTCAAAGACAGAGTAAAATTCAATGACAGTGATAGTTTCAATGACAAGACGCCTTATTTCGAGTATTTTTTTTTTATTATTAATAACAACATAACCGTGCATTATATAAAATTATAGTTATATTTTTCTCAGAATCAGAAAATGTTTTTCTATCTTTGGGGGTGGTGTACATAGACTTGGCCCAAATTGGGCCATGTTCTTTTACCTTAAAAGTGATATTTCAAAAATTACTCATCAAAAATCTAGTCTTCTTTAAAGCCCCTAGATTATATTTTACTATCAATAGATAACAATGATTGCAGTAACACTATACTACAACAACGCTAATCACTTCGACCACTCACGCTTGACCGATTAGTCAAGTGAATATTTACAGGGAAGTCCCTTATCAGCGGATTAGAATTAGAATAGTACTTAAATAGTTGTCACTATTGGTTTTATAATTTATAAGTTCTTTTTTATTTAACGTCACAGTAGGCACAGTAGGTGTATAAAGTAGAGTATGCTCCTCGGGGATAAAAGTGTCTTAGCCTTGGGCAGACTTGAATTCTTCGCTTCATTCAGGATTCAATATGCTGCCCGTGACATAAGACACTGCTTTATCTCCTTAATGCATAATTAAGTGCTATTAAGTTTCCCCAAAATCTGATTGGAGCTTATTTTTTAAAGGCTGTTTATAATTTATAATACTTACTTCAATATTTTTTTTTATATGAGGGCTCTTTATAACCAATAAACACGACACGACATCTAAAAATTCACCACAGTAATAGCAAAGGATTCGCAAAAAAACCTATAAAGTAAAAAAAAATAAACATAATTAAACAAAGGGTGATTTTACATTTTAGTGTGACTTAAACGACAATAATCAATAATAAAAAAAATCACTATGGCGAATAGCTTTTTAATAACATTTTTTGTATATTTTGCCTTAATTTATTATATTTAAAAATATAAAAATCAGTAAAATATTATTTGAAGCATTTTCTGTAAAAAAAATAACTTAAAAACAATCTTATTTCCGAAACCTCCCAAAATAAATGAGTAACTTCTGGGTCTAAGGTATAGAATGTTTAAACAAATGAAATCCTACTCAAATTCCTACTGTAGATTTTTATTAGCAAGAGTCATAGGATCGATAGTTTCTTGTTCGTTTTCTTAATACGCTCAATAGGGGGAGGGGGAAAAACTGCAAGATTTTCTAATTCTTTTTCATTCAGTTTTTTTTATAAAAGTATTCAAGTGTTTATTCTCTAGATATAATCTCCAAGGTAATCTTGTAGACAAATGACGTATTTGTGACAAATAAGCAGAATCAATTGGTAAATACTTCAGATTAATCTCGAGTTACCCGGTATGTATACGACTATTTTTATTTTTCTATTTTTAGGCCAAAAGTAGTCATGTTATTTTTGTAACGACCTAATTCGTGACGCACTGTCATTCAGTTATTTTATCTTGTCGAAATATCTACATATTACTTACATGATTTGACTAAAAACTTTGATATTACTCGTAATCTGATTGTTTTTCATCTAGATTCCTCAATTATTTTTTATCTGTTAGGTACTTATATTCTACATATTTCTTGCTAAAGAGAATTATATATTTTTAATCGCTGAATGTCTTTGTTGACACTTTTGGTGGTATCAACTAGGCTGTTCTTATTCGAACTATTATATAAATTAATATCTAACTATAACTATTACGAGAAACGATTTAAACCATGTTTGTATTCGTTTTCGAGTTCCCGATATGCATGCGCCATGATCACGGAGTACCTACTTAGTTAGGTATAGTGATTATGTGTATGAAAGTTCCAGTCCATGAACGGAGGAGCTCTATTTTTGATTCACTCGTCTCGAGGATTATACTGATTTTCGTGCGACGTTTGAGTTTCCGTAACCCGTAAAAGCGACCTTGCAATTATATACATAGCTTCGCTTTTTGCTGTAGTACCGCCTCCCAATACGAGCGCGCGAGGCATAGCCTTTTTTAATAAAGTTCCACAACAAGTGATTGAGCTGCCTTTGCATACATTTAAAATACATGTTAAAAAAACACTCTTAAGCAAAGGTTATTACAAGGTAGATGATTATTTGAAAGACCAAAATGCATGGATGTGATACTAACATAAAACATGACTATTGTAATTGTATAAAAGGAAAATATTCTAATAACTGAGTATAAGAAAATTTTCCTCTTATATTAAATATGTTTCAAGATTGTAGATTTGTGTTTGGCAACGACATGTTCCTTTGTTGTTGCTTCTGTTAAAGCTGATAAGTTTCTTGCGGCCGTTCTTCTTATCAGTTAAAAGATGTCCTGAATGGCTGGTAGGAAAAAAAATTGGACGATTCGAAAGCACTTATCTATAAGTCTATTTGAATAAAAATCTTTAACTTTGACTTTGACTTTCTGCAAGGTCGCTTTTACGGAATACGGACTGACGGAATATCTCAAACGTCGCAAGAAAATCAGTAGAATCCTCGAGACGAGTCAATCAAAAATAGAGCTCCTGTTCATTGCAGTGCCTTTCGAGGTGTATGCGATACCACAGATTACTAAATAGTTATGGCGATACATTGGTGCTTGCATGTTTTGTTTAGTCACTAAGTCACACACGCAATTTGTAAAAATAAATAAATATATACAGTTTAAAATATTATTTTGATATCTAACTTATTATAGTTACGTTATTATTATTGAACCATGAACACATTGATTCAAGACTTATTTTACATGAAAAATGGGAAAGTAGGTACTAGAAGTCATTCATGACGTAGTATTGACATTTTGTTCTATTTAAAAAAGTCTGTTTGATAAATTATTATCAATATCAGTCATCTACGCCACGATGATTCAACAATTAGGTGTGACAAAAAAAAATTTTATCTATCTCGTGTCATTGCCTTAATCACTTTGTTATCGAGTGTTTGTGAATGAAAGAATACATTTTACAACTCAATGAATTTGTTTCAGATACTATTATTATTATTTATAATTGATTTTACCTGTTGGAAATTTTGTTTCTTTTCACCTTTTTTATATCAATACCTACATATATATATTTAATATTAATACGCACATTGTATGAAAAGTTAAGCAACCTAAAATTTTTTTTGCTGCAATACATTGTAATAAAATCGGCCTTTAATTTGTTAATTAGTTTGTATTCAATAGTTTATGTTCTGAGCTTGACTCCGTACTCGCAGTCAAACCTATTAATAGGTTTTGCGATACTTTTGTTAAAAATGTAATATTTTTATGTTCATGAATAAATAAAAAATACACAGTAACTTTTTAACACTGTTTATAAAATAAAAAATATTTTAATTTCGCTCGCAGGAGCATTTTTTTATCAATAAGTAATTAGGTACATAGAATAAAGCAAGCGAGGAATAACAGAAATAAGCGTATACTCTTCATAATTTTAATTACGTTCAATTCTCTCTCCTCTCCTCTCCCATATAACTTCTTCACATCATAATATTCACATTTAATAATTTAATTTTAGCAAATGTAATTATGATACACTCTGTCCAAATGTTGTAGTCATTCATCAAACTCGTGACCTTTCCAAAAAGTCTGAAGATCGCAACAAAGCAAACGAAACGACTACTATCGTGCGTAAGTGCAATTAATCAGTTATTAACTCCAATGTGTAAGGTCGCGTGGCGCGTGGTCCAAGTGGAAATCAACGAGACTATGTAGACTACTTTATATTTCTTACTAACAATTTTCTTCTCTTCCATACAGTCGTTTTACGGACACGTCGCTCACAAAAAAACACAGATCAATGGTGCGATACAGGTAAAACGCTCACTCGAGACAATGACAATGTCCTCTCAAATACTAAGAAAGTCTTGTCAGCAGTGGCATTGCGCGAAGTTTCAAAAGGCGTTGTCCCACTGTTAGTTGCTCACGCTGTACTAATAGGTATTTATAAGTGCGAAAGTACGTCAGTTTATTTGTTTGTCCGTCAGTTTATTAGATGAAATTTTGTATGTAGGGACTTCAAAAAATGGACTAACACATAGGCTACTTCTTATTCCGATATTCCAACGGGAACAGTAACCACGCGGCCGCTAGTTTATTTATAATTTATGTATGAACTCGACTATCAATTTCCAATAGAGGATTTTCAACAACACAAACGGAACGACTGCTATCGTGCCTAAGCGCAACTAATCAGTTATTAACTTCAATTTTCAAAAAAGAATCGCCGTAAATTTTTAAACCTGTCATTCCTCCATAAATTAGTCAATGGTAATATTAATTGTCCGCAACTGCTTCAAAAACTAAATATCAGAATCACTCATAATCTTCCACGGCTTTCTAGATACTCTTTGTTTACAACAAAACGCTCTAAAACTAACCTAGGATTATTCTCTCCTATAAATAGACTCCAAGCTGATTATAATTCTGTTAGTAAAAATAAGGAAATTGATATTTTTAGACTAAGTTTACCTATATTTAAAAAGAAATTGTCCTCATTAAGCTAAGTATAAGTATTTTAATTTATAGTCTGCCTGGCTGAACAAGGCGCAGCTTCCTTTATAATTCTACTTAATTTTTTATCTTGGCATTTTCTTGTATTTACTAGCTTTAGTAAGATAATATTGTATTGTTTTTTTTAAGTTAAGGGACGCCTTACGCTCCCAACTGTTCTTTTAACAAGTTTGCTTTCCGTGGCAACCTTTAATAAAGACAGCACCAATTCTTGTAACCACTAGCTGTAACTCCTAGCATTTAAGGTGTATGATCTTGTTGGCTGTCCAAATAAATAAATAAAAAATGTGTAAGGTCGCGTGGCGTGTGGCCCAAGTGAAATCAACGAGACCATGAAGACTAATTCGTAGATAAATAAGACTAATTAATTCTCATCTTCATACAGGTACTCCATATGCTCTGTGGTGCGAGTTACTTGGCATCAGGATTAAACTAAAAAAATCAAAAACACAGTCATCTGAAATTGCGATCATAGTTTATTGGACAAAACATCTTTTCAGGATTTATCGCACATTTATTTTGACATTCGATTTTTACCCACGACGCACAGTGGTTCTAAATTTATAATTAGTGGATACAGGAGCCGATGTCTATGTATCGAGCTGTTTTTTTTTTAATGGCTGATGATGATCTCCCTAACACCTCTTAAAGTGCAAGAGATCTGTCAAACGCCTAATTTTTTTAGAAAAAGAATAGTCGATTATTTTATGGTTAGAAAAAACTATAATCTTTTTTCTCAGGATTTTTTTAATTGCGACCATTGGATTTCACGTTTATGGAAGGCCAGATGATAAAGTATGCAGAAAAAAATAAATTAGCCAAATCCAGCAGCGGTAGCTTGCGGTAGTTCTAGAACTTTTTTTTTTGTGGACTGTTTACTAGTGTTGCGTTGTTAGGGGGACCATCATCAGCCATGAAAGAAAATCAGCTCGATACACCGAAATCGGCTCCTGTCTCCATTATTTTAAATTTGGAACCATTATGCGACGGTACAGAGACGTTATATGCGTTTAGGGTAAGAGGATGTTCGTTTGTTTGTGCAAACCAATGTTGCCATTTATCTCCAAAATTACTAGCCCGATTTTCATGCAGTTTTCAGTAATGGCTTTGAGTTTAATCGGTGAATCTTAGATAGGTGTTACGGTGACAACTCACCAGGGGCGCTGTAGTAAACATTTATTTGAGCAAAACTAAAACTACTATTCCGATTTTGATGCTGTTGTCAGTAATGGGTTTTATGTAGTACAGTGTACATAACACTTATGCTCTCTAAAAAGTTTGTAACATTTTTTTTAAAGCCCACGACGGTTAAAACGTAATTGAAAAAGGATAAAATAATTTTAAACCCCCCCCGACTTAATTATCCGTCGGGGGCTGCCATCACTATATTTTCAACATGAATATAAATAAGTAAGTAGTACCTACGTATAGCAATAAAATACTTATCTCAAATTATTCACGCTGGTATAAAACTGCAAAACTAGTTCATTTAATGGCAACCCCCGACGAATAATTAATTCGGGTTGATTTTTAAATTATTATATCCTATTTCAATTACATTTTAAACGTCGTGGGATTTTATGTTTGTGTTATTTTAAGGTGTTTTGGATTTACCGACGTTTCGGCACCTTGTCAGTGGTTGTGGTCACGGGATAACTGTCATCCCGGATGTCTCTAAATCCAGTTTTTTTTTTATAAATATAAAAGATCAATATATACGGTGTACCAGCATCTTATCACTTGCACTGCTGCGACATGGCTCCACAGTTTGTTGTCATTAAAATCGCTGTCTGCTTATGACTCTCAAAAGTCACAATTCAACTCACGTGCTTTCTTGAGAGAAGCGCGGTCGGCGCCTGCGATTTCGCAATGTGTCATGCGCGGTCGTACGCACCCCGATCACTTTGCATATACCTAGATACTCTAGAACAGTTTTCTTAAAGTAGGCGATAACGCCCCCTTGTGGGCGCTAGTGGCATAGAGGGGCGGTAAGGGGCAAAAAAAATTTAGATTTTTATGTGGTAAAGTAAAAAAAAATGCGGGGGGGGGGGGGGCGCTGAAATTAAATTGATTTTCAAAATGGGCAATAGACGAAATAAGTTTGAGAGCTACTGCTCTAGAATGAAATGCAAGATTATGATTTAAGAATTAAACTTAAAAAAGCAATATTAACGATGTACGACCATAGTTATCATTGATGCAACTTGGTTCAACGGTTTGTTGTTATAAAATCGCTGTCCGCTTATGACTCTGGCCTGTCACAAGTCAAAGCACGTGCTTCCTTAAGAGAAGCGTGGTCGGCGCCTGCGATTTCACAATCACCCCGATCACTATGCACATCATAGACCTATATCGAGATAGACGAAAAGGGCGCTTCAAACTGTATGAGAACCTAGCGTGTCGAATTTTTTGTACCTACGAGCGAGATTTAGTGATGTGTAAACGATAATGACGAACTCTTGCAAGAAAACACTGCACAATTAACCATTTTCATTTCTGAGTGACGCGAGCTTTCACGACAAAGATCTCCAGCGGACTGTCTTAGGCCGAAAAAGTTTGACCGTGGATCAAACTTTTGACACGCAAGGTAGGTACACTTTTAACGTCTATCTCGATATAAGTCTGTGATGCACGTACTATAGAATGAAATGCGAGATTATAATATCAGAATTAAACTTAAAAAAAGCATTATTAACGATGTAAGAGCAAAGTTATCATTGACTAGGTTTGTTGTTATAAAAATCGCTGTCCGCTTGTGACTCTTGCCTGTCACAAGTCAAAGCACGTGTTTCGTTGGGAGAAGCGCGGTCGGCGCCTGCGATTTCGCAATGTATCATGTGCGGTCACACGCATCCCGATCACTGTGCAGTGCACATGTCACTGATATATTTTTTTATACAACATTTATCGCATATATCAACATGTAAATTTAATTAATAGTTTTAATATTAATTAACATTTATCTTAACAGTAAACAATGTAGTTTGTAGAAAAAAATATTTTTGAAGTAAAGAATAGATAATTATGTAGGGTTTCAAATGCTTTCTCTGTGTTTATTTATTTAGTTTTTGTCATGGACATTAGAGATAAAATGCATTCTTAACATTAAATTGCTTTTCAGTAGTTTTAGTGCGAAAAGCAGAAAAACAGAAAAAAAAAACAGAACAGATAAGCAGGCAAAGATTTCAACAACCATTGTTTCAGGCTTCGTATTCTGACTACGGCACATTCATTTATTCATTGTGTCCAATTTTGATTTAATTGCAGTACCTACAATTTTAGCACTTTCTTTCACTGTGCTAGATGAACTTTTTTAAAAAATTTATTCATTATACACTGATAAAAAAAACAATTGAAAAAAACATTGCGATTTCATTTTTCCATATTCTGCAATGGCGTTTAAATTTCAGTTATTGATTTATATTTTAATCATATCAACAAAGGGACGTACCTTAGTATTTGATAACTATTTAAGTGTAAACTATTACGTATTTAATTAAAGCAGTAATTACTATTGATACTCTTTCTATACTTATCAGTATAAACCAAACCATACAATGTACGTGATTAGCTTGGAACAGCAAATCGCGGGGTTGCGCCAGTCTTAATACAAATAAAACAATACTGTGGCTGACTGAGAGACAACGCACAGCCCAACTGGAGGGCTTGGACCTGGGGGGGCAGTTCTAGAGCTGAGAACCTATGTCGAATTCGACAATCTCCAAACCATAATTTCTTTATTGAAAATGTAAGTAAAATTTTTACTATGGTCAAAATATTTTAGTTTCAATGATCTTTAACAATCCTATAATGTTGGGTAAGTACCCAATTAATAATATTTACGATTAGTTCTGTCTTAATTCGAATAACATCACAAGTACAGAAAATAATGCTCTAATTTCAAATCATTTTGGTATGGGGAGCTGACCGATCGCGCGCCGGCCTCTTAAGATATTCTTCTTACCTCTTTTTTTTTATATTTTTTTTATATGAAGTACGGGGAGCCTCTTAGTCTTCATCATACCTGATGTTAAGTATTGATAAGGCTGAAGATGGAAGCGAGCCTCTCCCGGAATCCCCAATCACTGAGGAACTGGCTATCTTATCTTTAACTACCGGAACACAACAATGCTGAAAACATTGTTGTTATGGCGTCAGACTTAGATAAGATGGTGGTAGCTAGCCAGGCGGACTTACAACAAGTCCCACCACCAACCAAACCGATTACAATATGTACCCCCGCTGGGAATCGAACCCGGGACCCCTGCGTCTGATACCGGTGGTTGTATAACTAGACCACGGAGGCGGTTAAAATAAGGATTCTGTGGTAGCAAATATGGCATCATTTTCGTCAGCCATCATCAAGTCCACTTGCGACGGTCAGCACGCGGAGAGCAGTTTTTAACACTTATAATTGTAATAACACACTTGAATACACTTTTGAGATTTTATTTTACAGACAACTAAATTCGCGTTCACGATTTAAATCCTGTCATGACTGTCTTGACAGAAGTCAAAGTACGATCTTCTAGTAATTTTTGAATTTAGAAATAGAATGCCGAAAGAAAAAAGCCAAAAGGGACTGCAAGGATTATGACGAGGTTGTACGCCTCGTCACACACTGCTGGACATAAGCCGCTCCTCCTTTGAGAATACCCATACATCCCGTTTTGGAGAAAATATATGCCCAGCAGCAGCAGTGGATATTACTGAACGCAACACTTTGAAAAAAAAAATCGGCAGCTTTTTTATGGAATCAGTCTGCCGATAAGCAAACACTCTTCCTAAATCGCTGTGTATAATTTTCGAAGACATGTTGTAGAATGAGCCGTTTTACAAAGTGCCTAGGCTGACTGTAAACTCATACAAAATCCGATTAATAATATAGCTAAACGAGCTAATTGTATTGATATGATTCCCAATATATAAGGCACTTATACCTTTGGAACATGCCACCATGTCGGTCCGATTACAGGACCAGAGTACAAATCCCATTCAACTGCAGCGGGGTGTGAGACATATGGAGATGTCATTTCTCCGAAACTGTTTACAGCTGCGTTGGAGGACATTTTTAAGCTCTTGGACTGGAAAGGACTGGGCTTCAACATAAATGGCCAGTAGCTATCACACCTTCGTTTTGCCGAAGATATAGTTCTTAAGGCAGACCTTGGAGGACCTTGGAGACCTCGAAATTCTCAGTGGTGCTTCCTAAAGTCGTCAAAATCATGTCAATCATACAATCTGCCTAGGTATTTTGAAGAACAGCGAATTCTATCTTTCGCCTTCGACATATACAATTCCATAGTCTTCAATTACGTACGGAAGCAATACTTCGAATGCCTACATAAAAGCGCACGTTAAATGATCACATTATCACCGTCCGATGACCGTATATAGATGCAAATATGCATAAATATGATTAGTAGACGTAATTAAGTGAACATTATACGTCTACAATGCCAAGAAAACATTGTTAAACTAAAATAAACGTATGTTTTAATTAGGATTTTTTTTTTTGCATTTTCAATGCAGTTTTTAAGTGGTAAACTTTGAACCGGTATTTATAACATAATTTTTGGGAATCTCGTTTGTTCCCAACGAGTCACACCACAACGTGTCATTTAGAAAAAAATCCCATCGAGACATAGTGTTACTCATTGGGAGAACAATTTACGAAAACAATTCCCAACGCCACAACCCGAAGTTAGAATATTAGGCGTTAGGAAAAAATGTTCTCAACCTGTTACACTCTGAACAATGACTTCAAAACATCTAAAATAACTTCTGGTTATAGCTATGCGACCCAGGTACTTTCACCGAAAAATATATTATAAAATTGTTCGATTTGGAATTGGGAAATACGAGCAATACCAGCACCATGTGATTTGCATTTGCATTTATTTGCGAGCGGTGGATCTTGTATGTGTTTTTTTGCGAAATTCTGCTAGTCATTTTTCGTTTTTAACCGACTTCAAAAAAGGAGGAGGTTCTCAATTCGGATGGTATATTTTTTTTTTTTTTTTTTTATGTATGTACACCGTTTACGCCGAGATTTCTGAACCGATTTCCATGATTCTTTTTTGTTCGATTAAGAATAGTTGCCAATTGGTCCCATAAAAATTTGGTTTCGTTTGACCCAGTACTTTTTATGTTATGAGCATTTTTATATATTTCATTTCATAGTCGACTTGGACGATGTAGTATTTACGATAATTTTGTTTATAATTTACATGAAACCTTATCTAATCTAGAAAAATCCTGTTGTAGTTTACAAAACAGCCTATTACAGACACTAAAAAGTAAAAAAAAAAACTGCGTTAAAAAAACCGACTTCAAAAACTAAAAAGCAAAAAATAAGCCTTTTGAAGTCGGTGCCAGCCATGGCAAGAAAAATAAAAGAATAGGAGCTTAAAGTAGAATGTCTTGGCTGCCACCGACTCCAAAAGGCTTATTTTTTGCTTTTTAGTTTTTGAAGTCGCTTTTTTCTAACGCAGTTTTTTTTTATTCAAGGTTTTTAAGATAATAATTTCCGCATATTACGACTCATTCTATCAAATGCTGATGATCAGTTTTTAAACGCGTGACCAAAATGTATCATCAAACTCTGTTCTTTGGAATAAGCCACCGCCCGGCCTCGACCTTATCGCTAGTTAGTGGATTATAAAGCCTTGTTCAGACTAAGCTAGAACATACATACATCGACGGAGAGATTTTCTTAAGGATTTGTTTAAAGAGATTAATATACTAACTTTGACGGGACAATACATCTATGATAATATAGTATATGTAAGGAAACATCTTGATTTATTTATTAAGCATAGCGATGTCCATAATTATAATACTAGAAATAAGAATAAGCTTGCCGTTCCAAGATTTCGACATGAAAAATGTAGACGCTCGTTTTTGGGGAAAGGTATAGCTTTTTTAATAAAGTTCCACAACAAGAGATTAAGCTGCCTGAGCATAAATTTAAAATATATGTTTAAAAGTCACTCTTAAGAAAAGGTAGATGATAATTTAAAGACCAAAATGCATGGATGTGATACTAACATAAAACATAACTATTATAAATTGGATAAAAGGAAAATATTCTAATAATTGATTATGGGAAAATTTTCCTCTTATATTAAATATATTTCAAAATTGTAAATTTGTGTTTGGCAACAACATGTTCCATTGTAAATGTTGCTGTTTCTGTTAAAGCTGATAAGTTTCTTGCGGCCGTTCTTCTTATCAGTTAAAAGATGTCCTGAATGGCTGGTAGCGAAAAAAAATGTTGGACTAATTGAAAGTACTTATCTATAAGTCTATTTGAATAAAAATCTTTGACTTTTGACATATTTTATTTGAGTAATAATATGTCTATCGAATGAATGTTATGAAAGAGTATAAGACCGTTCAAAAGTACATTGGCCACTCGCGGTTTCATCCGCTATCTTTCCGTCCAAAATTGCTTCCACTCAAGGATCACAACAACAATGAAATATTACCTAATAAGCGTTCATTCATATTTATTGTGTCTCATTTTCGTATACCTGACGAATAAAAAAAACCGCTACAATCACAGACCGAACGCGCTAACCAGCGGGCATACCATCATGTCATAAGAACGTTTTGTTTTTATTGAAGCTGTTATTACGCCACGGACTACACCATCCATCATCATCAGCCTGTGGAAGTCCACTGCTGGACATAGGCCTCTCCTAGCTCACGCCTATTGTGGCGATCATAGGAGGCTATTAGCCTACTGGTACCACGCTGGCCAGACGGGTTGGTAGAGGGTTTGTTTCAAGTTTTCCTTCTCTCGCACAGGTGGTCAATGCGTCGAGCCTCTTAGTCGACTCTTACGACATCCCAGGCATGTAAGGGAGTGGTGACACTTGTATTCTTAGGCCGTCACCACACAGCTTGGACTACACCAACGCCATACTAAAACCTAACGCGGTCACTATCGAGCGCGAGTAGGATAAACTCGCACTAAGCACATTGATCAGTTTGTATTCGTAGTAGTTTAGAAAAAGTTTACTGTGTCAGCTACCTTTAATCCTGTTGTTTAAGTTGTCTGAGAGACAGAGTTTAATGGCGTTTTAAGATAAGAATTTTAAAGATTAAGTGTTGTCACCTCGTAATACCTCCTTCATATATTTTTTTTCACGACACTTTCTTGTGTTCTGTGCTTCATCCACCTTTTTAGGGTTCCGTTTTTTGCCACTAGGGCAAAAAACAGAACCCTTATAGATTCGTCATGTCTGTGTGTCCGTCCGTATGTCACAGCCACTTTATTCCAAAACTATGAGGATTACACAGCTGAAACTTGGTAGGTATTCTGTAAACCGCTTTACGGTTTTTACACAAAAATAAAAAAATATATGAATTAAATTAATACATGGAACTGAAACTGAATTTTTTTTTTTCATCAAACCTATACTTGCGGGGTATCTATAAATTGTTCTGTAAAAATTACATTGAGGTACCTAAAACAGTTTTTTTCTCAAAGTCAACCGTTTGAAAGATATACACTTCCAAAGTGGTAAAATGTGTGTCAGCCCCCCTCTAACTTTTAAAATAAGAAAGTCAAAAATCTAAATAAAATATATGGTGTAGATCTTTTTAAGAACTTTCAGCGAATATTGGTTTGAAAGAAATATATTTAGCAGTTTCAGAGCTATAGCACATTTTCCATAACCGCAAATATAAACACTATGAAAAACAAAGTTATTTTTGCAGACGAAAAATTATACTGGCATTTTGGGTATATGTAGGTAATCGATAGTCAAGTGAAACCTAATTTAATATAATTATAATGGAAACTTTATTGCACACGATACAAAAACTAACACATACAGAGAAAATGTCAAAAAAGAGGAACACACAATTTACCTTATTGTTACATAGCAATTCTTCCAGGCAACCTTGGTTGAGAGACGGAACCCTTCATGTGCGACTTCGATTCGCACTTGGCCGATTTTTTTACTTTGAATGGGTTTGCTCTTGATCACAATTAAGCCCAGGCGCTAAGACAGGATCCAGGATGGAGCGAGCCAACCCAGAAGGTGCCTATTCACCCTTGCTTTGAAGGTCGGGCTATAAGTACTCGGAAATACAGACGCAGGGAAGGAGGAAGGAGTTGCTGTGCCCAATATATAGGATTTATGATGTTGAATAGCATTTGGTGCGATATTTAGGAATATCACCCAAGAAAAGGTGGAAGCCTGCAGTGCCACCGCTAACTACTTTAATTGGTATAACTATACTATACAATTTAATTTTTAACACGCAAAATAAAACTGCTGTCCATCATCAGCCTGTGGACGTCCACTCCTGGACATAGGCCTCTCCTAGCTCACGCCTATTGTAGCGTTCATTGGAGGCTATTAGCCTACTGCTACCGCGCTGGCCAGACGGGTCGGTAGAGGGTTTGTTTCAAGTTTTCCTTCTCTCGCACAGGTGTTCAATGCGTTGAGCCTCTTAGTCGACTCTTACGACATCCCAGGCATGTAAGGGAGTGGTGACACTTGTATTCTTAGGCCGTCACCAGACGGCGAACTGGTGTACCTATGGATATATATTATTGCAATTGTTTGTTAACCAAGTAATGTTCAAATTGTTGTATACTTATTTTTGTAGTTTTGGCTGTTTCCGTATCTATAGTAATTTAGATGGTTACATTTTGAGACAACTTGTGGTGTATACATATCTTTGACCTTAACTGTACCTACGTCTTCAATTTACCAGTTACTTTTACAGAAGTACTTTTAAAGTAGCACCATGGGGCGTTATGATAATTTTTAATGTTAGTAGGTCTAAGGTTCAAGGTCGTCTCTATGATATTAGTATTAAACGTGAAAATAACGAATTCTATAGTTGACCATTTAAATAGAAAACTGGTTGAATGTCGCGTGATTTAAATCTTTTTCGTATATAATTTAATGGAGTTTAGGCAATAAATCATGTTTTTACCCTATTTTTTTAAACTTGTAACGTAATATATTTGGCTGTTTACGCCAGCTAGTGTCCATTCTAATATTAATAATGGAAATAAAGGAACATATTTTATAATATTATAATTTTATTGTGTCTAGGAGTTAATCTCTACTAATGTGATAAAAAAACGAAAGCTTTTGTTTGTTTGCGTGCTACTCATTGGAGTTAATGGTCATATTGCAAAGAATTTTTGAATTTTGCACCGTAAGACTACATTTTTTCATGAAAAGCAATCTTACAAGCTGTGAAATAGCATAAAATGGTGGAGATCGAGATAAATACGATGAAAAAATTTCTTTGTTACACATTAATATGTTTAGTTATCATACGTATATCATTAACATTTGCTAAATGGTTCAACCTAGACAACAAAATGTGTCTGTGGGATATTATCATTAATTATTCATTACCTACGCCTAAAACTTGTTTTTTAAAACGAAATGAATAGTCTGGTTGTAACCAGAATTACTTCACTGATTTGTTGACTAACATCCTTAGAAAACTAACGCGACAATCCATAATTAATATTTAAGGCTACATCTATACTAATATTAGAAAGAGGAAAGATTTGATTGTTTGTTTGTTTATTTGCATTGAATAGGCTCCGAAACTACTAAACGGATATGGATGAAATTTGGTACACAGGTAGTAGATAGCCTGGTTATGAACAAAGGATACTTTTTATCCCGATAATCCCACGGGAACGGGAACCACGCGGGTGAAACAGCGAGCAGCCGCTAGTTATGATTAATTTTACAAATAACGGTAACTACGACTAATATACAAAATGTCAAACGACAGGCAATACCGAACTCAACTGTTAAAGACTTAAATTTCAAAGTAGATTCGGGAAATTCAAGAGTTTTATAAAGCTGTACCTGCTGTTGACAGTACTATTAACTCCAAAGCCATAGCATACAAGAAATATGTAGTCAGAGGGCTTAGTGTGCGTTTGCAAATGTCCAAACGTTACGATCGCGTGAGAGTAAAATTTTGACAGATAGCCTTAATGCAATGAGAATAAGGTTGAGAATTAAACTCAATTTGCAAATTGCGGCGTAAGCCAGTAAGGTGACAAAACTTAACTAACTTAACTAAGCACTTAGTTGACTATTTCGAACCCTTGACCCCTCTCATAGTAGGTATGCAAGATCTGTACTAGAGCGCCATTGAGCCTGGCAAATAATAGTACATTATGGTACAAGTGTGTAATGTTGGTGATTACCGCTGAGGCGCCAAGGCGAGGGTCTTAAGAGAGCCGAGAACGGTAATCATCAATACACAGTATCATACTACGTTTTTCAACACACTTGTGAAGAAAATAATAATAAAAAAATAATTTATAGATACAAAAAGTTTATTTAGAGAAACAATTTGAATGTGCAGTTAGTAAAATTATAATTAACTGTTTTTGATGGCATAGCATATCATCAAATAGATTATTTACTGAAACACTTTCATTTTGTATTGTTATTTGAGATGGTTCATTATTCGTGTAGGTAGGTGAAATCCAATCATTGGATGTACTTGGGGTTTCGCCAGTAGGACGCGCCTCAGAATCAAGTCTAATTCTTTTTGTGATTTTTGTACAAATTTCCTTCTTGTTTTGTATGGAATCTTCTACGTATGATTCTGCTACATTGCTAGATCGCCACCCACCATGACGCTTCAAAGTCGTTATATCAGCTCCTGAATTAGCCAGCAATGTAGCTGAAGTTCTCCTGAAACTATGTCCAGTGTAGCTCTCAGTATCTGCTAAACCTAAAAACTTAGCGATTTATTTAGGCATAGAACCAAATTTGTTTATACTTATAGGCTGACAGGTACATTTACCATTCTGGTAATTTAGAAAGAAACGGTCAGATTTTGCTTTTGGTGAACGCAAACTTTCATACTTCTTAACTATTTCATAGAACGGACCGTGTATGGTGAATGACCTCGGTATTTAATTTTTCGTGATAGGTATCTTCACTAAAAGCATCTGGCCATGGTTCTCTATGTCTTTTACAGTTATATTTGTTAATTCTTGTATCCTACATTAAATATTAATTAAATTCAACACACAACACAGGCTGAAGTCGCGTAGATATTTAAAATTAATTTAACTAACCTTAGTAGCCAGATATTGGTTATCTGGAGCATCTTTTATAAATTTTTCAACATCGTTAGACGTAAAACCTTTGATTTTTTGCTTCTAAATCCATCGGATAGTCTCTTTAGATAAGCTGACAAATTAGAGTATGTTTTTAAGTCTACTCCATTCTTTGTTCGGACTGTACTTTTTAACATTGAGTACCACAAAGAGCTAGGTTTGTACTTCGGAGATAATTCTTTAAAGTATGCCATGAACACATTTTCTGAAAAATACTGCATATTCTTGTTGTTTTGAAATTGTTAGATATTTTTCCTTGGAGTTTTCCGGTAGTAAACTTTCCATAACGTTAGGGGCTTCACATCTTATATCGGGCGGTGTACAACATAAATAATTTTCGTCATAACTAGTACTTGTAGACATTTTAATTAATAAATAACTATAATTTCAACAGTGAAAACCAGTAAGTAGTGATTTCTTTTTCGCAATGGCGGGAAAAGTTTTCAAATGCGCGCGCATACACGGCCATAGACTAAAATAATGAGGTTTATTTTTTTTGGTTTGCCGCTGATAGGGATACAAATACAAAATGGGGAGTTTAAAGTTTTTACAGATATTTGAGTGAAAGTTTTGTTTATTAAACAAGTTGAAATTATCTATTTAAATTCGAAGTGCATGAAATGAGCAAGCAATAGGTATATGAATTTATTTGTACTATTGAACACGATCTTTTTGGTATCGAAACTTTTTTAAGAACAAAGCAACTTGTCTGTGAACTCAACCAATAAAATAAATAATAACTAATAACTCATAACTAATAACTCACTTGTGAATAATAGTAATGAAAAAGTCACAGTTTGATTATAGGTGTCATTATGTGCCTAATTGCAGTGAAATTATAGCCACTTTATAAGCAAGTGTGTTGAAAAAATATTTATTTTTAACCGAATTCCAAAAAGGAGGTATGTATGTATACCGATTACGCCGAGATTTTCGATCCGATTTACGTGATTATATTTTTGTTCGATGCGGAATAGTTGCCATTTTGTCCCATAAAAATTTGATTCAGTTTGAAAAAAATAAAAAAGCATAAAAAGAATCACTTGTGGCCGAGCAGATTTTTTCCAATATTTTTCTATTTAAAATTTATCATAAGTATAAGCATTAAGCATGGAAAGGCAATGTTGTGGGTCATTAAACTCAACTTGGCGACCTGTTTGGCGGAGGGGTACTAAACCCGCCTTCTGCGCCAGAGGTTCCGGCTTCGGTCCCCAGACAAGACAAATATTAGTGTGCATGAACAGTTCTATTTGTCTTGGTTTGGGTGTTTAATATGTATATTATGTAGGTATTTCCAACAAAAAAAGTTAATATTTAAGTAAGTATGTTTATCCGTTAAACAGTATCTATTACACTTCTTGTGAAACTTACCTTGGGCTAGACAATAGGCTATTTGACAGGTTTTGAAAATCCATTTTATATTATGTAGTGGAGTTTAAGGAACCCAGTAAAAGTATTTTTTTTTAATTCTGGTACATATTTGCTAAAAAATATCAAATTAAAAATTCAATATTTAAATAGCGCGCCAAAACGCTACTTTGACAATATGGCGCTGCAATGGGGTCGGTGACGTCACTTGCCTGTATTCTGCATATCAACCACATACGTAGGCAATCGAGGTTTACAAGCAGGTGACGTCATCATAAACTCGACGAATCAGGAGCGGTGTGTGTCAAACGTTTAAAAAATGCATTATTATTTACGGATTTTTAAATAAATTTATTATTATTTTCAACTTAAGTTAATAAAAAAACCATTTTTAACTCTTAATTTATACTGATAACAGTAATTCACACTTTATTTTTCGCATTGTCAAATAGCCTATTGGTGTGATTGTATGCAATTACTTTCGTTTATTTTTATTAAACTACTGTTTTATTCTTTGTAACTTAATAAAATAGACAGCTCTCTCATAAATTGCTGTGTCCGTAAAGGGCGACAAAATTTTTAAGTTCCTTCTAGATTGTAAAACCTGTACACACTTAGTTTGCAATAAAAAAATGTATTTTTATTTGTAAACTAAAGTGCCTTATTTGTGCTTCAAAACAGGGATTCAGATATTCACAATTAATTGTATTGACTAACTAGAAAACGGTTTCTAGCTTTATCATCAGGTATGTATGTTTTCCCCTTTTTCTCTAATGCGCAGTTTGAGAATTTCGATATCAAAAAAGTTTGACGCAACCACTGACCGAATGTTCAAAATCCTGGTTCTGACGCACGTTTTTTAATGAGTCTTATGAGAGTATCAATTTGAACTTTGGTGGCGTTTTTTTTTATTCTCATATTTTTTTTAAAATTCGTCTCGGGCCTCAAACTTTATTATTCATAGTATTTTCTCGTTTAATGCGATATATTTAATGAAGCCTAGTTTATGAAGATTTCCATAGAAAATTAGACCGGTTTAAAAGTTTTGGATCAACGTAAGTGTGGTTTAATTTTGCATTTTACAATGCTATTTTTATGTAATTAATATTTAACAAGAAAATATACTAGAAAAAGCAACTAGTCTCATGTCCCGTCAGGGCGACATAAGACTAGTTGCTTTTTTCTAGTATATTTTCTTGTTAAATTTTTATTTTATCAAAATGTATTTAAAAGGATCACACACACACATCGCACATTTAAGAGTTTGCGTTTCGAAGAAGAAACCAAATAACATGATAAAAACTCCATTATTTTATACTTATGGTAAATTTTTTAAATAGAAAAATATTGGAAAAAATTAACTCGGCCACAAGTGAATTCTCAGACTGGAATCGAACCAGCGACCTTTGGAAATCCGGTCCAATGCTCTAACCGCTGAGCTACCGAGACTTGCGAACCACCGTCGAAATTCTCCAATACTTTTATATTTTTAATACGCTGTAGGCCAGCGTTGTTACATCAATGCTAGGAAATATCCTTGCATTCGAAAGAAACATCTTTTCAGGTGTTTAACGATCGATTAAGATGCAACTGCCAATAATTTATGATTTTGTAATTTTTGCATTTCTCAATGCTATTTTTATACTTATGGTAAATTTTTTAAATAGAAAAATATTGGAAAAAATTAACTCGGCCACAAGTGAATTCTCAGACTGGAATCGAACCAGCGACCTTTGGAAATCCGGTCCAATGCTCTAACCGCTGAGCTACCGAGACTTGCGAACCACCGTCGAAATTCTCCAATACTTTTATATTTTTAATACGCTGTAGGCCAGCGTTGTTACATCAATGCTAGGAAATATCCTTGCATTCGAAAGAAACATCTTCTCAGGTGTTTAACGATCGATTAAGATGCAACTGCCAATAATTTATGATTTTGTAATTTTTGCATTTCTCAATGCTATTTTTATACTTATGGTAAATTTTTTAAATAGAAAAATATTGGAAAAAATTAACTCGGCCACAAGTGAATTCTCAGACTGGAATCGAACCAGCGACCTTTGGAAATCCGGTCCAATGCTCTAACCGCTGAGCTACCGAGACTTGCGAACCACCGTCGAAATTCTCCAATACTTTTATATTTTTAATACGCTGTAGGCCAGCGTTGTTACATCAATGCTAGGAAATATCCTTGCATTCGAAAGAAACATCTTTTCAGGTGTTTAACGATCGATTAAGATGCAACTGCCAATAATTTATGATTTTGTAATTTTTGCATTTCTCAATGCTATTTTTATACTTATGGTAAATTTTTTAAATAGAAAAATATTGGAAAAAATTAACTCGGCCACAAGTGAATTCTCAGACTGGAATCGAACCAGCGACCTTTGGAAATCCGGTCCAATGCTCTAACCGCTGAGCTACCGAGACTTGCGAACCACCGTCGAAATTCTCCAATACTTTTATATTTTTAATACGCTGTAGGCCAGCGTTGTTACATCAATGCTAGGAAATATCCTTGCATTCGAAAGAAACATCTTTTCAGGTGTTTAACGATCGATTAAGATGCAACTGCCAATAATTTATGATCTTAATCGATCGTTAAACACCTGAAAAGATGTTTCTTTCGAATGCAAGGATATTTCCTAGCATTGATGTAACAACGCTGGCCTACAGCGTATTAAAAATATAAAAGTATTGGAGAATTTCGACGGTGGTTCGCAAGTCTCGGTAGCTCAGCGGTTAGAGCATTGGACCGGATTTCCAAAGGTCGCTGGTTCGATTCCAGTCTGAGAATTCACTTGTGGCCGAGTTAATTTTTTCCAATATTTTTCTATTTAAAAAATTTACCATAAGTATAAAAATAGCATTGAGAAATGCAAAAATTACAAAATCATAAATTATTGGCAGTTGCATCTTAATCGATCGTTAAACACCTGAAAAGATGTTTCTTTCGAATGCAAGGATATTTCCTAGCATTGATGTAACAACGCTGGCCTACAGCGTATTAAAAATATAAAAGTATTGGAGAATTTCGACGGTGGTTCGCAAGTCTCGGTAGCTCAGCGGTTAGAGCATTGGACCGGATTTCCAAAGGTCGCTGGTTCGATTCCAGTCTGAGAATTCACTTGTGGCCGAGTTAATTTTTTCCAATATTTTTCTATTTAAAAAATTTACCATAAGTATAAAAATAGCATTGAGAAATGCAAAAATTACAAAATCATAAATTATTGGCAGTTGCATCTTAATCGATCGTTAAACACCTGAAAAGATGTTTCTTTCGAATGCAAGGATATTTCCTAGCATTGATGTAACAACGCTGGCCTACAGCGTATTAAAAATATAAAAGTATTGGAGAATTTCGACGGTGGTTCGCAAGTCTCGGTAGCTCAGCGGTTAGAGCATTGGACCGGATTTCCAAAGGTCGCTGGTTCGATTCCAGTCTGAGAATTCACTTGTGGCCGAGTTAATTTTTTCCAATATTTTTCTATTTAAAAAATTTACCATAAGTATAAAAATAGCATTGAGAAATGCAAAAATTACAAAATCATAAATTATTGGCAGTTGCATCTTAATCGATCGTTAAACACCTGAAAAGATGTTTCTTTCGAATGCAAGGATATTTCCTAGCATTGATGTAACAACGCTGGCCTACAGCGTATTAAAAATATAAAAGTATTGGAGAATTTCGACGGTGGTTCGCAAGTCTCGGTAGCTCAGCGGTTAGAGCATTGGACCGGATTTCCAAAGGTCGCTGGTTCGATTCCAGTCTGAGAATTCACTTGTGGCCGAGTTAATTTTTTCCAATATTTTTCTATTTAAAAAATTTACCATAAGTATAAAAATAGCATTGAGAAATGCAAAAATTACAAAATCATAAATTATTGGCAGTTGCATCTTAATCGATCGTTAAACACCTGAAAAGATGTTTCTTTCGAATGCAAGGATATTTCCTAGCATTGATGTAACAACGCTGGCCTACAGCGTATTAAAAATATAAAAGTATTGGAGAATTTCGACGGTGGTTCGCAAGTCTCGGTAGCTCAGCGGTTAGAGCATTGGACCGGATTTCCAAAGGTCGCTGGTTCGATTCCAGTCTGAGAATTCACTTGTGGCCGAGTTAATTTTTTCCAATATTTTTCTATTTAAAAAATTTACCATAAGTATAAAAATAGCATTGAGAAATCCATTATTTTACTTTCATAATTTAATAAATTAAGTCACCTAAAAAATATTCATTTAAATTATAATATTTCTTTGCTAATTGTTTTTCAATAAGCCTTTTGTAAATTATAATAAAAATTTTACCTACGCTCAGCAAGGTTATGTCATTCAATTTCTGCGTGGAAAATCGCATTTTGCGGCATATAGATTATTGAATAAAGATTTTTTTATTTAAAACTTAAAAATATGTCCTACTTAATGCATTCCGAATCGCACTATTGACTTTTTATGTTATATGTTATTCTTATATTAAATAATTTTGAATTAATTATATTTCTCCGTTTTGGTTTTATTATGTTATTTTAGTTCCTTAATTCATAAAAACAATAACAATAAGATTAAACTATTTGCTCTAAGAATTTTCTATTTAGACTGGGTGAGATTTTATAACCTATGATTGGATTTCGGAACATGACACAAACCTTTATTTTCTTAAATTGTAGCTCATGTACTTTTTTTTTTTTTTTTTCTTAAGATCCTTGATAATATCTACAGACTTCAGGCCTATTTGAGACAAGTGGTATTGACATTGATATTGGTCAACATTTACCGGTTCGTTTTTATTGTTATTATAAGTAACAATTTATTACTATTTATAACTTTGAATTAACTATAACTATATAATACTCCCTTTTTTATTACCTTCAAAAAATTTAAAGTAAATTCTGCTACACTGACTCTGACACAGTTTGGGGTGAGAGGTTGTTTGTTTGTTTGTTTGTGCAAACCAATGTTACCATTTATCTCCAAAACTACTAGTCCGATTTTGATGCGATTTTCATCAGTGATGGTTTCTGGTTTGATTGATGCATGTTCTTAGATAGGTGTTACGGTGCCAACTCACCAGGGGGCGCTGCAGGAAACATTTGTTTGAGCAAAACCAAAACTACTAGTCTGATTTTGATGCGGTTTTCAGTAATGGGTTTTCTGTAGTACAATGTACATAATATTTATGTTCTCTAAAAAGTTTGAAATAAAAGCAAAATTTAAAAATTTAAAAATCGTAACGAATCATTCGATGGATAATGAAATCGGGGGTTTTTAAATTATTTTATCTTTTTTCAATTACGTTTTAACCGTCGTGGGATTTTTCAAAAATTTTGATGTTGCTTTTTTTATATAATCAGCCTGCTGCTTTGATTGGTGGTAAAACTAAGTATTTTAAGTCCGCCTGGCTGGCTACCAATTGTAAGTCTGTCACCATAGCAACAATGCTTTCAGCGTTGTTGTGTTTCGGTAGTTACGAAATATGATAGCCGATTCCTAAGTGGTTGGCGCAAATGTAAAGTAAAGACTAACGTGATGTTGACTGTTCCTTCGTTTTTGTTCGATAGCCTGATATTTATTTATTTCTATAAAAAGTATGAGATAATATATAAAAGTTCATATTAAAATAGAGCACCTAGTCAATACCAGGGGGCCTACTACCATCTCTTAGCGCAGTATTGTTTCAATCTTACCATCCTATTTCATGCTACGAATCTCTTAAAGTAAACTTGTTTTTTGAGGGAAGTTTTGTGACGTCTTTGCTCAATCATCGCCTCCAAAGTGTGAAATGTGTCAAAATGTGACAACTTCAATAAAACAAAACGTTCTTATGACATGATGGTTTCTAAAATATGATGGTAGGCCCGCAGAACCGATTACATAATGTAGAGTGATTTAATTAATGTTATATTTAAATTAACTTTATTTATTATAATTTTAAACAACAAAAGGAGCGGATTATTTTATAAATGTTTAAAAGCCCCAACAGCTGGTAAACTGGTTTACAATCCAGCATTTATGTATACAAATATATTACTTATTGGTTGTTTATTTCGGTATGTATTAGGTATGATAAAATAATCTGCGACTAACTTAACAATCAACTTTCGAGCTCCTAAAACTAGAAAAACTTTAAAGTTGCCATATAAAACTTCATGTCGTCACATGATTATTGAAATTCTAAAGCTAGCTTTACATGACAGTGAAATCACACTTGTTGGCTGTCATTATTGAATTGACATCATGACAATGTCATTGACTCAACACAAAATCCATTAGAATGCCCACGCCAGATAAATTTAATGAATTGATATCTACAAAAAACATAGTCAATCAGTATACGAATAAAGGAAATAACATTTTTTTCTTAAAATAAATATTATGAAGAATTGGCTTGACCTGAATGAACTTTTTCAACTCATACGAATTCTAAATATTTTCAATCACGATATACCAGCTAACTTTGAAAATTGTGAAATAAAAAACAACTTCAAATAGTGAAAAATAAACCTTTTGGAGTCGGTGTCAGCCAATGCATTCTTCATTACACTTCTATAACTTTTATTTTTCTTCCTTGACTGGCACCGACTCCAAAAGGCTTATTTTTTACTTTTTGAAGCTAGTTTATATTTTTTTCATAATAAAAAAATGTATACTGTATGACAGCCACAATAGCGACGAAACTGAAGCTGAACCGAATTTCAAGTAAATAATCAGCCCTCCGATTACTAATTATTCGACCGGGCATCAAACCCTGGGTCTCTCGATCTGATAAAGGTGGGTGTTACCACTAGACCACAGAGGCGGTTATAATATAGCACCTACTGGTCAAAAAAATTTTAACATAATGATTTTCATAGAAAAATACAATAATAAAAATTTTTTTTTTTCTGACTGCACAAAAAGTGAACACAGAAAATAAAAAACATCGTCAAAATGTTGAACATTCTAGATTTTGAATGGTATCACATTGAAAAAATATCGATAAAAATTTACTATGATAATCCCTCTATAGATTTTGATACTTTGTATGAAAATAATAGAGTGATTGCAGACTTTTTTGATGTTGAAGTACGAGTATATGAAACCTGACTGGATCACTATACTCTATTTAGGCTAGTCAAAATAACGATATGATCATAATATTTTACTACTTATCATAATATCCCTTTATGTAATTATATAAGTTTGGTTTAGATTCAGTTACAGCCTACACGCGTATACTTGTAGGTATATCCTAGTATGAAATTTCACTATATCATCAAAATATAGTTAGTTTTATTATAGTAATTCGATCATCCACGTATATAGCCTTACAAATTATGCATTAATTTATAATGTGTAAGAGGTCAAGGTAAAGCTGTTTTTTTTTATATTAGGGAGGTCATACGAGAACTTGTTCCATTTTTAACCGACTTCAAAAAAGGAGGAGGTTCTCAATTCGATGGGGATTTTTTTTTATGTATGTACACTGATTACGCCGAGATTTTTGAACCGATTTCCGTGATTCTTTTTTTATTCGATACAGAATAGTTGCCAATTGGTCCCATAAAAATTTAGTTTAGGTTTAGTTTGACCCAGTACTTTTTATGTTTTGAGCATTTTTATATATTTCATTTTATATTTGTTACTTGGATGACATGATATTATCTTCCTATAAAAACTTTTTATAAAAAAAAATCAAACCACTAAAAAGCAAAAAATAAACCTTTTGGAGTCGGTGCCAGCCAAAGCATTCTACTTTGCGGTCCTACTATTTTATTTTTCTTGCCTTGGCTTGCACCTGCCCACGGTATCACGCGCGTGGTCTCGTCCCCGTGGTACAGATGTTTTAATTTAGGTACTCTGTGGTTTGTATGGGAAAGCTTTGCTGTAAAGAGAATAGATCAAGCTAGTCAAAACTAAGTAAGCCCATAAGAAGTAAAATTAAAAGAATGACGAATCACAAATTTATGTTTTTTTTAAATAATGTACATTTTTTTATTTGCAGACAACAAATTAATATATCGTATTCGAGAAAGTAGCATACAACCTCAAGATAACGCTTTACGTCGCTTAAAATTAAACATAAATCAAGTGGTGTAACTTTCTATAAAAAAATTGTCGGTATTTGAAAAATAGCTCCATTATTATATTAGTCATTACTTTACTGTTCACGTGTCAGAGTATAGCGGTATTCAGTTTTTTTACGATAGCAAACTTCGATTACTCATGTTTGCAAATATTTATTGGCAATTACCTATATTGAGTTGTACTGTGCTAATTTTATATTTGAGTTCCTAGATAATGTATGATTCATTCAAACTGTTTTTGATTTATAGGTTTTCGCATTTTCAAAGCTATCTTATTAGATACATTTTAATAGAAATATATTAGAAAAAAAGCGACTTGAAACGGTTCAGGTATAATTTATCAAAAAGTGATGAACAAACATTATTAGTTCAGTGAGACCATGGTGTAATTATTTTTTTTTTTTAATAATGGGCAAAGAAGGCTAAGGTCTCTACCCTGTTTGACAACAGGGGCCCAATTCTGCTAATGCGTAGTCACAATCGTATTCCAATGGTGTCTCAATGGTAGTCCTGTTTTACACAGTTCTTGTTACAACAGTGTAAATAAACACTACTATTGAAACACCACTGCGAGACGATTTTGACAAAACTTTAGCAGAATTGACCCCCTGTAGGCTTAGCCGACTATTCGGCCTTTTTGCAACCGACAAGTCGGCCTATCGGCTAGTCGGCCGAAGTCGTAATCAGCCCATCTCAAGTAGGGTAGCTCATCTGGAAGCGGCCACCTTAACATTTACTTAAAGAAAGAACACTTTAGAATCGATTTTGGATGGAAAAGTATTTTATATCAATGGATAGGGAATTTAATAAACTTTTATAAAGTGTAATCGTATTTTGCTAAAACTTAAAAAGCTTATTATTATTTGCAAATTACGAAAACTTTCGAAAAACCGCTTTGCCCGAGTAAGCGCCTAAAACGGTCATGGGAATAAGGGCAAAGTGGTCCAAAATATAACAAGATATATGCAATTTCAATTAACAAAAATACCAAAAATAAATGATATTTCACTTTATTTACAATAAAAACAAGGAATAGTTTAAATAATAATTAAGGTTTCAAATTAAACAATAATTTCAGTTTTCAAATTGGTCATACCTCATTACTTAAATATAAGTACCAAAAATCCTTATACTTAAAGTTACATAATCAACAGCTAACTCGGTTTTTTAGCATATTATGATCCTAATGTAAGTAATAAAAACAGATTTCACTAATGTGCATACGGCATAGCGCGGTCACTTGATTCGATTTGAAATTTAACACTTAATTATAGGGCAAAGGGCAATTGCTTACCACCTCAGCTTTTTGACCATAGAGCAAAAGTTGGTTTGTGTACACTTTCTTAAATTCAGTACCTAGATATAAGAAAAATGATTACCACCGATATTTCGCGTACTTGTGATTATATATTTTTAGATTTTCATAAATAATGTTTAAAAGGATCATAATAAACCTATAATAATGTATAAATAATTAACTCCGCCCAATTAAGGGTAGAGGTTTAATCAAAACAGGTTATATTTTTTGATAAAAAGCTCAAAAACCTTGGACATGACGCCGTGGCCACGGGTTTGCTTCGATCACCGCCGTATGACTGCTCGGTGCAGGACGGGAGGTTGGTCATAGGGCAGAATAGCAAACGTGGCGCTATCGTTTTTAGTTACCATAGAAACATGGTGTGGCCGCTTTGTCTCCTATGGCCGCATTGAGCTGACTTTTATGTATGCATCTATGTATAGTATAATAATAAACGATAACATTACAGAAAATAAGTTAAACCTCAAATAATAATTATAGCGTATTATTCAGATACTTTAACAAATTTTAGATATTATTAACTTAAATTAAATATCAACAATGTAAATTGTATGTTTAAATAAATATCGATCGAGCCGGATCCTTGTTATATAATGATGTGAATAATGTATGCAAAGAAATAAAATATTCTGACGTTACGGATCATAATTTGTTTTGATATCATTAAAAACCCGTAGGAAAGGCTGGGAAAACAAAAAACCGAATAACTTAAATACAAAATAATCATAAAAAAACCACAAAATGCGTAGTAATAAAAAAGTATTTTAGTCATAAAGTTTTAAGTTTATTTAAGTCTAGATTTGTATTTACTAATATTTGTGTAGTATATATTTGTGTATATATTTATGGCAATTAATTTTAACAGCTTTGTGAAAATTTGTTCTTTAATAATTATCTTTTTCTAGTATGCGGGACTTGTCATATGAGCATTGCTAAATTAACTAATGATGGTTGGCATCGGCATATTTGGCATCCTTTTGTCAAAAAGAATGTCCAGCACCCCGACCGCCTAACGGTATAGCTTGTACTATCGCTATAGCTATCGATTTTTCAACCCCCCTACAAGGGCTCTCGCTGACGCTATCACTTTCATACTAAAAATTCAATAGTGAATCCAATAGGTGAATAGAAATATGCAGGAATTAGTCAAAAACCCTATCGTTGAAGGGTTTTATGAGAGTTTAAAATTTGATTGCTATAGCGATAGGCCAATCTATACCGTTAGGCGGTCGGGCCGCAGGGGTCAATTGAAAATCAGCGCCAGACTCTTTGGGTCCGGCAAAATGCTGAATTGACTTCCTTTTTGGCTGCAGCCGTGAGACATCCACTTCAGACAGTGAAACTGTACACCTTTTGGTTTAATTTAGTTTTTAAAATTTTCTTTTTTTGCTATACAATTCTAATTGTCTCATGTATATATCCAAATAAACCCCTATTCATTCATTCATTCATTCATTCATTATAAATGTAAAGTACGCACAATAATCTTAGAAATATCTAAAATTATGAGTTCATTCATAAAAGAATAACATAATAATTAGACATTGCAAATAAGGTTCTTCTGTCTATAATACATTAACTGTTGAAAGTTAATTGCGTAGAAAACAAATAAATAATGTAAAAGTAAAAACCAGCGACACGGAAGTACCTATTGTAATTGTTTTTGTTTGACAATACGCATACAGCTTCCACCTACATAGCTTTGCGTAACTACAGAAAAGACGCCGTAAAAATAAAACTTTAAGGAAAACCAATATGGCCGTCATACGTCATGATATCTGCGTGGGCGCAGCTACGTCACTGTTCATTCCCAATCATGTAATTAACGACTGTAAGACCATTATTATTCAGTCGATTTTCATATCAATTGATGTTAAATATACATTTTATCGATTTTGAAGTCGGTAAAGACAGCTCTAGGTGGACCGGTAGTACGTCATTTCGTATGTCTCTACGTGAACTCTATCGGAATGCAGTAAAGGTCAAAGTCCCATAATTATTTGGTTCACAATATTGTTCCGGATGGCGTGACGTCACTTCCGTAGACCATTTATGGTTTACGTAATCAACTTGATTGTTGAAATTGGCCGTTAATTTAAATCGGCTTTCGCCTATTTTGTCGTAAAGACGTCACTAATAATAGTTTATGATGTGTTGGATAACTGTTTTAAATTTTTTAAAGCAACAATATCGCTGTCTGCTGTGTATTTCTATAGGTTTGGTAGTTTTATTTTCTCTCTTACTTTTACTTCAGGGGCCTGTATCATAAAAAAATATTAGTCTAATATTATTAGCCTTAGACTAATATTAATAGTTGTAATTATTAGAGTCTGTTTCATAAAAGTACAAACTAATAATATTAGTTATTAGTGTAAACGATAATATTATTTGTTTTAATAGTAAACTGTTTCATAAATAATATAAACTAATATTATCAGCTAATACTATGAGTTACTTTTCCTAAGTCTTTCTAGTCTAATAAATCAATGTATTAGTGTTTCGAAAACAATTTTAAATTAGTGATTCAGGGTCAAGTAGTCAAGAAGAGAATGTTATTATGAGATGCCCGAAGATATTTAGAAGGAAGTCTATATAATGGCATGGAGTTTACATACAAATTCAACAAACTATTAGGTCCTTATTATACTTACTCGATTGGATGGCGGATTGCGATGTGTTTTGTTAGAAGAATATATTTATTTACCCACTGAAATTGTGTATTTTCCACCGATTATATAGAAAAATATGATTAGCATCATCATCATTTTAATGGCCAGAGTTCCCCACCAGCTTGTTATAAACAGGCCTTCCTTATGGATGGGTAATAAGAAAGGAGCCCCACCATACGTTTAAACGACTGCAAATACAGTGATAATAAATTTTAGGTCATCCATCCCGTGCTTAACCACTGCGAAAGTTGCTTAGCCGCTACAATCGCAGGCTGAGTGCGTGAGCCGCTGTGCCACCGAGTTCTATTCGATTCTACAGAATGAAGAATGGTATATTGAGGAAAAAAATCCATTCTTGAACCATGTTCGACTTATATATCTGAATTTTCACCTAATAAAAATTATATAATAAAAATAAAAAATATGGTAGTCTAATAATATTAGTAACGTCAAAGAACCCATATTATTAGCGTCATCGAAAAGTTTATGAAATAGAAAAACGCTAACTAATAAAATTATTTTAATAGTCTAATAATATCAGTAACTTAATGAAACAGGTCCCAGTGTATACGTACAATGGACAAGCACTTACAGTACTCCAATGATATTATTAATAGGTACATACATATCGTATAATATCATTGCTGTACTTAGGATTTTTTCGGATGGAAAAGTAAAGGATAACTTCCAACATAAAATGTATCATAAATGCTGACCCGAATATTATAAAGTGATCAAATCACAAAATACATTACCATAAATACAGACTTAGTAGGTAGGTACAGCCACGAGTAATGACATGTATATGTTGCAGCCAACTGATTAAATCAGCCGGCATTCAATGAAATGGCTAAGTTACAACTAGCCAAGTCGATGATTGAAACGTTTAACGACTTGGCTGACTGACCGTCATCATAAGTTAGCCGTCTCATTAAAATGACATGTCATTTTTGATTCAAACTATTCGTGAAAACATGTAGCTAGCGGTGTAATATCAGGCACATTTTTATCACACAATTTTATTACATTAGTTATTGATATTAATATATCACTTAAGATACGTTGAAACGAAAAAAGCACATAAAACTGCCAGCTGATGCGAGCTATCTGACGCCATATTTGTTTTAGCAATAAATTAAACTAAATTTAAATCACCTGGCTGATTTTACGCCAGCCATCTTCAAAGGGCTAACTTATAATAGTTGAACGTTTAGTGATGCTAGTTCAATCAACGATCGGCCTAGGCACTCAATTGAATTTAACCAGTTGGCTGCGACAACTTTACAACCTTATCGCACTAAGGCACATGAAACAAAGCTCATTCTGTCCACAAACGTCTTTTAAAATTGTAATGTGACAAGGTTGCTAATTGTTTCTATGTCATTGCATGTGACTGTACAACAGCAATAAGTTTTTGTCTCTATGTCTCATCTCTATGCTCTGTAAACTTGCATGTTATGAATGAATATATAAATAAATAAAAGCGCAGCCCACAATACGAAGAAATAAATAGGTAATGATATTAAAAATCAATTTCATTTTATTTTTTCTTACAGTTTTAGTTATACAAATAATATTAAGATTACACCATTACATCATTTGTCATCAAAAAATATATGCTACTATTTAATTTTAAAAAAACTTCACTACACAAAACAAGTTACATTTGACTCATATTTCGCTTTACATTAAACTAAAAATAATAAAACTTTAAAAGAAGTCTGCATCACTAAAACATACCTTAGCATTTGGTAATAAGGATAAACTTTGTAATACAGTTTAAGGTTTTTGAATGTTTGCATTTTTCAATGCTATTTTTGTACTTATGATAAATTTTAAATAGAAAAATATTGTAAAAAATCAACTCGGCTACAAGTGAATTCCCAGATGGGACTCGAACCCACGACCTTTGGAAATTCGGTCCAATGCTCTAACCACTGAGCTACCAGGACTTGTGGACCACCTTCGAAATTCTCCAGAACTTTTATGTTGTTAATACGCTGTAGGCCATTTGTGTTTTTCTATTTAAAAAAATATAGTAATACAGTATGTTAAAACTAAAAGCAATTTCTAGAGAACAAAATACTAAGCCACAACATCCGAACCTTTAACCTCTGGATGTAAGCCAACTATTTACATAATATTGTAATGAGTGTCTTCGGTCTAATGCCTTTATTTTCTATAAATCGTAACAAATAGTTCATAAACTATTTTCGGATTACAACAGAAACTTTCGCTACAATAAAATCTATTTTAGTTTATATAACCGAACGTCTGTCTTAGGTTTATAGATCATTAATGGCATACCAAGTCGCATACCAAAGATATTAATTCAGTCAAATTCTGTTTTTACTAGGAATTTTTAGGGATAGTTCTGATTTCTCTAGGTGAAATTCACAACTGATAGCTTTTTAATAAAAAAAAGTTAAAAGTGGGTTATGCAGAGACCGCTGAAATATGCCTATTTTCAACTCGCACTTGAGACTGAACGGTTCTTCTACAAAAAACTAAATAGTAATATTGAAGGCATGACAGGACATTTATTAAAAGTTAATAATTTCCGAGGTTTAAGCTAAAATCCGGAAAAAGCAGAGATTTATCACTTTTTTGTGATTTTGTCGATTTTCCTTCACGAAATTTTGTTTGCAAACCTCAGATTCGGATTTAGCAGCCCAAAATACATACAGAATTAAATAAGTCAGAACTACTTCATAACTTTCCTACTACAATTGCCGTTTGCGCTTTTGAGTACAAATTGACTGTATTATTTTTCAAATCTTCCCTCAAATTAGCGGCGTGTATATTAATGGATACACAGGCTGGCATGAACATTGCAAACATTGAGACATTTAGACCTTTGAAAAAAAAAATTTCGCGAATGTTTGGGCCAACCAACGTGTGGAGCTGGCGCGGTAACGTTACTATCGCATGTGCGTTGAGTTTTAAATCTCGCTCAGATATTTTTTAAATATTATTGGTGTTTACTAATTAAACCAATTTCCAATAGTATACGTAAGTAATCCTATTTGAGAATAATTTTGAAATTTCGTATTTTCGAGGGGTCATTTCGAAAATAAAAGGTGTCGAGGCAAAATCATAATACCGAGTTTCTGGTACACTAAAATCTAGATAAAGATATGAAGAAATGTATATCTTATTACCAGATTTGTAACATCTCTATCATCCGTCATTCGAAGTCACTTGCCATTTTCAAAAACAAACTGCATTCATATCTTCTCTCTAAGTCCTAGTTTGCAACTACCTTCTTCTTTTTTATTTGTTTATTATCAAGTATACAGTATTATAATATATATATATATATATATATATATATATATATATATATATATATATATATATATATATATATATATATATATATATATATAGATATATTAAATATATATTTAGTTGTTATTTATTTAAATATTTTATTTTTATTTATGACTATTTATTTAGTAGTTTATGTAGGTAGATTTATTTATATATTCAGTAATATTGTTAAGTAAAGTTTGTCATTCTTGCTTGTTGCCTGTGCACTACCTCTCGCTCTCTCTCCATTTTTCCTATGCCTCAAAGGTTGTCTGGAAGAGATCGCTCTTAGCGATAAGGCCGCCTTTGCCCACATGTATGTCAACTCTTTCTTGTGTTTCTGTCTGTATTTTTGTGTGTGCAATAAAGTGTTTTATCTATCTATTTATCTATCTATCTTTACTTTAACCATCGTATAGTTCTATATCAAAAAGTACATACTTTTTCCGTATACCGTCTTAAATCGAGTGACCATTTTGTCATCGTTACCGCATGTTGATAGCAAATTCGTCATCGTCTTATAAACCGCGGTTTATAAAACAATGACGAATTTAACTATTTATAGGTAGATATCGTTTCTCTCGGTAATCCTGCAGATGACATTAGCACATCTTTATATTTATTCGCGCACTCATAATAATAAAACTACTTTTGCGGAATATTTAGTGCGATTAATTTACCCGAAATATATATTTGGTACTATAATGTTTTGGTTTATTTGAGGTTTTTTGGTTTTCCGACGTTTCGGCACCTTTTCGTTTGCCGTGGTTTCCGAAGGCAATAATAAATCAACTTTGTGAAGGTAGACTTATAAGTAACTAGTCAACCCGTGACCACGGCAACTGAAAAGTAGCCGAAACGTCGGGACACCAAAAAACCTCAAATAAACCGAAAAATTATACTATCAAATATAAGTATATTTCGGGTAAATAAGTCGCACTTAATATTCCGCAAAAGTTGTTTTATTTCAATATGATCATTACTGTGTGATAAATATTAATAAAAAAAATATACTAGAAAAAAGCAACTAGTCTCATGTCGCCCTGACGGGATTCGAACCCGCATCCTTGGGAATCCGGCCCAATGCACTAACCAATTATGCTACAGAGACCTATGAGACTAGTTGCTGTTTTCTAGTATATTTTCTTGTTTAATATTTATCACACAAAAATAGCATTGTAAAATGCAAAATTAAAAATTTATAATGATCATTACTCTCTACAAGATTGGTTGCCAGATTTTACGTTAAATGACTTTTTTTACGACCTCCGTGGTAGAGTGGTACGTACACCGGTTTCAAGGTGTCGCCTACTCTGAGGTCCTGGGTTCGAATCCCGGTAGGGGCAAATGTTTGTATGATGAATGCGATCATTTGTACCTGAGTCATGGATGTTTATTATAATTAGATATATTTATATCCGTTACCCTGGTATCCCATAACACAAGCCTTACAGTGCTTACGTTGGGTGTAGGTTAATTGGTGTGAGTGTAAGAAATATTACTAATATTATATTATTATTTCTCTCTACAAGATTGGTTACCAGGGGCAGTTTATATTTAATGACTTTTTAATGAAAGTCACAAGCCATGAGAAACAGTAACACATAATTTAATTAACCGATGCCAGTCATTAGCTGAATCATCTCAATTGAAACAATTGCCGATCGTAAACTGAGCGGTTCTTTTGTTTTTAAGAAATCAATTAGGTACAGTTGCGGTACTGGGAGCCTACCATCAACAGTAATGCAATTCATTTTAGGTTACTTTCAGGTAGTAAGTGCGGGACGCCACTAGACACGCCATATGGCAGTATCCCTGTCTCACAACCTACAATGAATTGCATTACAGTTGATGGTAAGGCCCCTGGTCTCATTCAAGAATAAGGATTTTTATAGTGCTTATGCATTGTAGCATTCAAAGGGTCTAAAATGGACGCAAACGAAATATTGCTAAGTGAATTCTCTGACATGCATTTATGTGTTTATTTACTATGGAATTTGATTTTCGTAAGTTTTCTTGCATTCAAAAAGTTAAAAGCAAATTCGGCTCCACTGACACCGACACAGTTATAAACTCCATATAAGATAAAAAATTAAATTAATTGTCAGTAATTCACCTAACAATATTGCTTTTGCGTCATATTTAGACCCTCAGTTCTGCAAGTCGTCGTCGTCTCAGCCGCATGACACCTACTGCTGGGTATAGGCCTCCCCCAAAAGTTCTGCAAGTAATAAGTTATAAATATTATATTTTTATATAGGTATACCAAGTATGATTCTAAGAATACAAAATTTCAAAAATGCAGGGAATTCTTATTACTTACGTATTACATTATTATGTACTTAACCTTCTTGGTAGATAAAACAGGGGTATCAACATAACGGCAAATGAACCACATTTCACCGAAGAGGTCACGTTAAGTTCCATTTTCAAAATACTTTTTCGCCCTAGGGATTAAAATACTATTTTAGTCCCTCCCTAGTACGCCATAATGAACCACTTTTGAGAAGGAGAAGTGAAAATATTATAAAACGCCACGCTCCAAAAAAAATTTGATTTGCAAAAATGGACATAGTTTCGTTTAGCAAGATTAGGTACATAATGTAAGCCAACGGTAAACACCTTGAAGGCCGAGTGTCTGGTATCTGTCTCGTACACAATTTTCGTGTCGCGACGACATTTGACACTTGGTGATAGTGGTGATACTCATGGGCTGTGGCCACGGTGTGGGATCTGTCTGACACCAGTACCTATTTTTTTTAAATAGAATAGAATAATTTATTGCGGTGCATGTGGTAGGTACATTTAAGATGTTATAGGTAGTTATTTAGTGCATACATATGAACCCTGCAAGGACACAAATTACTTGCAAACTAGTTAAAAAATATTCAAACAAAATTAAAATATTATCTTCAAAGAGAAAATACACAAAAACAAACGAAAATCAGTAACAAACTTCCAATGGTATGTAACTGATTTTCGTTTGTTTTTAAATTAAATTATTACGTCTTAAATATTTTATTTAATGTATTATCAAACTGTAAGTTAGCTTTTTATTGCATAGGTTTATTAAAATTCGTTAAGTTTATAGTAAAATTTATAGTAAGTAAGTTTATAGTCGTTTTTAGACCTAAGTCGTCAGTATAGGACCCATAACTGTCGATCTAGGTTAGTTTGTGATTACTTTTAGATGTTAGCCTTTAATCTTTACTCTACGATTCAAAATTTGTTCTAGTTTTTTTTTATTAGTTATCACTTAAACCGACGGACGACCTCTTTGGTGCAGGGGTACTAAACGCCCTTTAGCGCCAGAGGTCCCGGATTCGATCCCCGGACAAGACAAATATTTGTGTGCATGAAGATGTCTATTTGTCTTGGTCTGGGTGTTTAATATATATATTATGTATGTATTTACAAAAATTAAAGTATATAAGTATGTTTATCCGTTATCTAGTATCCATAACACAAGTTCTTCATTTAACTTAACGTGGGCTAGATAATTGGTGTGATTGTATACAATTATTTACAATTATTTATTTATTGTTTACAAGTCATAATCCTAATCCTAATTCTAAATAACATTATAAATGCGAAAGTGTGTTTGTTTGTCCTTCCTTCACGTCCTAACTAAGCAACCAATCGATTTGATTTCTGGCATGGAGATTTTTGGATTTAATTCTATTGTGTCTTATAACTCGGGGGTTAAGAGATTTAGGCGGTACCCTGACCGAAAGTGGCGCCGCGTTGAATTTTATTTAATATCGTAATTCTAATTCACAATTTTAATAAAACTTTACGTAGAATTTTTAGAACCCATAATCTAGTATTTTTAGACGGTATCATTACATTCCCTCGTAGTCACTGCTAGAAGTAGATAGCAAAACTGCTAAAAGTGGCCGTTTTTGACACATTTGCTATCTACTTCTAAGAATGACTATGACGAGATGTAGCGATACCTTCTAAAAATACAACAAAAAATTCCACGTAAAGTTTTATTAAAATTGTGAATTAGAATTACGATATTAAATAAAATTCAACG
Source organism: Chrysoteuchia culmella (assembly GCA_910589605.1). Taxonomy (NCBI): domain Eukaryota; kingdom Metazoa; phylum Arthropoda; class Insecta; order Lepidoptera; family Crambidae; genus Chrysoteuchia; species Chrysoteuchia culmella. The sequence goes on from OU342659.1 coordinate 15,769,059, forward strand.
CGGCGCCACTTTCGGTGGGGGTACCGCCTTAAGAAGACGTTATACCTACTGAAAAAAAGGGTACTTTTTGTTACTAAAATAAAGAACGGTTTGAGATGTTACAAATCTGGTAATAAGATATTAAATATTACTTCATACCTTTATCTAGATTTGTAAGTTTCAGAAACACGATTTTATCATTTTGTCTCAGCACATTTTCTTTGCGAAAAGACCCCTCAAAAACGAAAATTCAAGATTATTCTCAAATGGGATTACATATACTAATTGGAAATTGGTTTAATCAGTGGACACCAATAATATTAAGCATCGTATAGTTTCATTTCCGCCTTGCTAGCTACCACCATCTTCTCTAAGTCTGACGTCATAACAAAAATGCTTTCAGCATTGTGTTCCGGCAGTTAGAGATAAGATAGCAAAGTTTCCGGGAGAGGCTCGCTTCCATCTTCAGCCTTATCATTACTTAACATCAGATATATTGAAGGCTAAGAGTCTCCCCTTCGTTCATAAAAAAAAACATCAGGTATGATGAAGGGTAAGAGTCTTCCCGTTGTTCATAAAAAATATGGGTACGAGTACAATTATCAGTTTCTTAATTTTAACTTTTAGTTAGAAAGTTATTTGTAATGGTATTCAAGAGGTGTTCTACCTTCCGTGTGAGACAAGGACGAATGTCTTAAGTGGGACGCGCGTGACCACCATTTATCATAATATGACTAGCAACGGCATGTAACTGCGTATGCGTCGAATTCGAGTCGATTTTTTTATTCAGTAGAGAAATGTGATTGGTGCCAATATCACTTTGTTAAAACCGTTTAAAGCTGGATTACAGCTTTAAACGGTTTTTGTAATGATTTGCTCAGATTCAGTTCTATTTTAGTAGGCCTAGCACGAATAAGTATCGAGGAAGTAAAGTAAAAAAATGTATGAGATATTGAGCAGCGTTCCTACCGGACGTAAATGGAACTACATTTTCCTTTACATTTTATAACATTACGTGCTCGATACTATTTCGATAGTTTTTCGGGCTAACCTTACAGTAAGTATTGATTTCATTAACTTACACAAATTCAATATTATCATTATAGCTACATTATCTTCTTCTTCTTTCTTAATTAATGGCGTGCTCACGATAATATTGGCGAATTTTGCAAATGTCAAGTAAATAGGTATATTTGTATATAAAGAAATTGTACGGTAGATTGAGTTTAAAATGGAGCATCACAACACGTGTTATTACGAAAAGAACTCGGGTGAAACTCCTAGCTACATTATAAGGCAGCATTATTTTTACAAAATGACATTGGCACATATTAAATTTCTCTGCAGAATTAAAAAATCGACTATTAATCCCTTCGTACAAAAGGATACTCAAGTCTCGATACCCGGCGTTTTCGGTATCGAACGACGGACGCGTGTCTGTGTCGAACCTCTATGGCCTTCTATGTCGCTTGGATACCGAAAAAGCCGGGTATCGGAGACTTGAGTATCTATCCTTGTGTACGAAGGAGGTTAGTCGTTAGAAAAAAAAGGTTTTTCCCTTGTTTTTTAGTCCCGCTAATACCTTCTTTTATAAGCTATACGGTATAGCTCTCAATACTTTGATGACAGCTGATGGTAGAGTTTACTAATATTTGAGAGAGGTTCGCGGACGAGACAAATATTTTTCTGCATCAACATATCTTTTTTCTTGGTCTGGGTATTTAATATGTATATTATGTACGTATTAACAAATAAAGTATTAAGTATCTAGTATCCGTATCACAACTTCTTAAGATTGGGGTAGATAGGTGATTGGTGTGATTGTGTGGAATTTATTATTATTATTGTATGAGTACCTATGAACGGATTTTTCTTTAAATGTATTATTTTTAATGTTTTTTATTGGCGTCAATTTCTGACGCAACTATAGACAGTAACAATGAAATAAAGAGAACCGTCTAAATCATTTGTGCAAATACATGGACAATGTAAATAAAAGGCAGTGGGTAGTGTATTTATTATGTTCAATAAGACATAATTTGTTATTATGAATATCAACTTGATATCGAATTTTCAGGTAAATTAATCGGGTCATAAAACAAACGGGTATTTGAACCACATCGAAAGGATTTTGGAAATCAATAAAAAAACGAAAAGCATTAATATTTTTAACATTTCCAGTTAAATATACTATCGGTCAGTCATATAAAAGTATCGTATCTAAATCCGGTTGCGGCTGCCTCAAAATTCGAATACGTTAGCAAATGCGGATCCTCATATTTTTTCTATACTTATAATAGTTATCTGTAAATTCATATCTTATGCATCAGTCATTCCCGACTTCTTCTACATTGAAATTACTATTTATCACTTTGGATTTATGGTGGAAATAACCTTTTCGGAATGGACAAGCAAGCAAACGCAAAATACCCAAATTTATAGGAATTCATTGCAAGAAAATCCAAATCTTGTAGTGCAGATTAAAAAAGAAATAGTTGTTTAAACTCTTCAATTTTAGGTGTAGTGCATAGTAGGGCGGGCCGCACCTCACCGCATCTCGCATAATAAAACTCCTTCTACATAACTTTCGTAAAGGAGACTGGGCGAAAGTGGTCTATGAACCAATGGCGATACTGTTGTGTTATTTATGTGGGTAAACCTTCAATGTGCCAAGTGGCATCAAAATGTGACTTGGCAGTTTTGGGAAAACCATACCGTACCATAACTTAAAGTAGGTATTAATCTTAGTAATAGTGCATACAAGCGACGGTTTTGTACTAGATAAAGTTTTAATTTTACCACAATAAATTGCTGACATATTAGATTTTTTATCTTTTATATATATTTACAGTTTTAATATGTTATTTTATTCCATCAATTTGCGTTACGGTACGGCACCGCGATCTGCATTTTTACGACACTACAACGTAAATTTCCGCGTCGCGCCAACATTTCACGTTAACGAGACGTCGTGACGTGATGATGTGGCCAAGCCCTAACTTCTTACTTCCATGACAACGTCTCATCAACGCATCAAAACATAAATGGACGTCATAAAACAGCCAGTGTCATTACCATGTCGTCGTGTTACACAATCGTGTATTATCTAATACCTACTAATAATAATGTAATATGACTACCTACTTGGTATAGGTAACATTATCGGTTCCTGGTTTAATCCCACCGGTATACTTTGAGCTGTAGATACTGTATGCAGTAGAAACAATTAAAAGTTAACATTAAAATTAATATTACTGCTGTAGTATTTTGATGACAGCTTAGTTAATCTTTAATCTTAACTTAGTGCATAAACAAAAATATTTTTTTATTACTCCATTTATTATATTTATTTTTTAATTAGTTGTAGAAAATAGCAACTAATCGCCAATTTGCTCAAACGTGCTTCGCGTCTACTTTTGGGGAATTGTAAATGTATAATTATATAAATCGTTTTTTTGCGAAAATCCGAGGGATATTGCGAAAACACGGATAATTAGACAATGGTGTTGTCATTTCTCAATCCAACTGAAAAAAGATAGGGTTTTTGCGAAAAAACGGGCTGCCTTAGTAAGACTGCGAAAAGAATCGCTGGCTATTATGAAATAAGAACACTGATTGGCTGATCGGACCATGTAAAACAACATCTTCTCTGATTGGTTGATGATTTGACGTTTCGAATGTCAAACGATTCTCTCACAAGTTAGCAAGAAAGTAAAAATTAAGCCAATCAGAGTTAAGAATATCCAATGTTACTAAAGCAACCCGTATTTTTGCAAAAACCCTATCTTTTTTCAGTAAGATTGAGAAATGTCAACACCATTGTCTAATTATCCGTGTTTTTGCAATATCCCTGGGATTTTTGCGAAAATTCTATTTATCAAATCATCCTACGACATATGCACCTACAATCTACGTAGAGTAAAGATTAAAGGCTAACATCTAAAAGTAATCACAAACTAACCTAGATCGACAGTTATGGTTCCTATACTGAAGATTTAGGTCTAAAAACGACTATATACTTACTTACTATAATTTTTACTATAAACTTAACGAATTTTAATAAACCGATGCAATTAAAAGCTAACTTACAGTTTGATAATACTTACATTAAATAAAATATTTAAGACGTAATAATTTAATTTAAAAACAAACGCAAATCAGTAACAAACTTCCAATGGTTTGTTACTGATTTTCGTTTGTATAGGTTTATTAAAATTCGAATATAAAAAATATGAGACACAATAGAATTAAATCCAAAAATCTCTTTGCCATAAATCATATCGATTGGTTGCTTAGTTAAGACGTGAAGGAAGGACAAACAAACACACTTTCGCATTTATAATGTTATTTAGAATTAGGATTAGGATTATGACTTGTAAACAATAAATAAATAATTGTAAATAATTGTATACAATCACACCAATTATCTAGCCCACGTTAAGTTAAATGAAGAACTTGTGTTATGGATACTAGATAACGGATAAACATACTTATATACTTTAATTTTGTAAATACATACATAATATACAAACACCCAGACCAAGACAAATAGACATGTTCATGCACACAAATATTTGTCTTGTCCGGGGATCGAACCCGGGACCTCTGTCGCAGAAGGGCGTTTAGTACCCCTGCACCAAACAGGTAGTCGGTTTAAGTGTTAACTAATAAAAAAAACTAGAACAAATTTTGAATCATATTTTCATTGCATTAAGAGATATTAGAACTAGCAATATAACAATGAATGTGTCAACAGATTTTTTCATTCAAATGAGAAATAATCGTACATTATACTTCTACGGCCACATTGTGCTTGTTTAAGAAATTATGGTTCTCTCATAAAAATGATAGAACGTTCTGTCGCCGTTGAATATTGCTGCGATTTGTAAATCTTTGCAATTTTTTAATATTAAAATGTTATAGTTAAGATTTATTTATTCCACTCAGAAAAGACAGATAAACATTGCCTTACACTTCATCACAAAATAAATAGTAAACACCTGTAATTATAGGGTGGAATCACACGAACCAAAGCTTTTCAATTTAACGTTTCATTAAGAACAAACTTAGGAACAAATTGAGAAATAAATAAAATAACTTTCTCCAGTGCTTGGTTATTAGTCGTCCAGACATGTCCGACAAAATTGAAATACCTTTTCCTAGTCCTTGGTGAAAGCATAGTGTAATCAAAGCAGTAGTTTAATTGCGCGGAAAACCAAATATGTTACTTTTACACAAGTGAATATTCACATAACAAAAGAGTAGCAGTCGGGCAATGGTGCGCAAACCGTGTACGTGTGAAAAGGCAAGCATTGCACGGGCGCGGAACCGTTTACACGGCGACCGTGCGCAAGCCATGTCGTGTGAAAAGGCACTAAAGGCTAAATTTTAGATGCAGCTAGTTTAATGTATCAGTTCGAATTCATTATTTTTCTGTGTTTTAAGGATTTTTTACTACATAAACCACCGAACAAAAGAAATGTTAGAAGGAACATGCGTGTATCCTGAATACAATTATCATGCAAACGAAAAAAGTTCACACTCGTAAAAAGTTACAAAGGGGTTTGGGTAACTTTGTATGGACTAGTGGCGACTTTTTTTTTCAGCGGCCTCTCAATTTTTATTGATGTCTTAAAACATCACTATCAAGACATATATGTGTGATTAACTTTGCCTTAAGTAATATAGGAGCTGAATATGATTTTTTTGTTAATATGTTTTATTTCAATATTGCTATACAAAGTCAATAAACTTTTGAAATCTCGGTTCCGATATTGTTTAGCTATGTACTCGTATGTTCCATAATGAGATTTGTGTATTTTAGTGTGTTCTTATAAAATTGACAACGTGATGAAATTCAAAATCGTTAGCTTAAGTGTCGTTGTTCCAGATAACTATTTCGATGTTTTTGTAATTTCTGATGTTGTATATTCGTTTTGTAACATGCAGTCATAGAGCGAACATTCATTTTAAGTCGCTGCTTTTTCTTACACTATGGCATAACGACACTTTCGATCGAATAAGGGCCGGCGCCCACTGACAGCGTGGCACGGCATGGCACGGCAGGTTGTACTGTGTCATCCCGCGGCTTTCCGTGGCATGCCATAGTGCGTCTTCTCCCCCTCCCTTGCTCCCGCGCACCGACCGGACTGCGCCCCATTAACCGAAATGACCGCTGCACAAGTTTCAACCTTATTTCAACTAATTTAGCAATCATAATTCCTTGACACAAAGAGACCCATACGTCTCGCGGGATGCAATGGCACGCCCCGCGGCAACCCGTGGAATGAAACGGCATGACACGTCATGCCACAACATCCAGCGGCGCGTCGCGTTATCGTGGTACCGAAATAAAGTAACATGAATTCTAAACTCATTAAAATATGATTCAAAATAACTTCATTAGTGATTAAAACCTTTGCCATGACACGGCGTGCCGTGCCGGCAGTGGGCGCCGGCCCTAAGAGTTTTCATTTGTTCAAGTGAATTGAATTTCTCACTGAATCTAATAAGTTTTTCTTTAAAGAGTTTAAAGATTTCTTTGAGTTCAGTGCTCTTTTTCATGTAAGAAAAATTCAATCAAACATTATAAATGTGTCTGCTTTCATTTTTCGATGATACGAGTATCTTACTATACTTAATATAACTTTTTAGGTATAAGTTGGGCCCGATAGAGCAATGTACTGCGGAGAAATGTAATGGCCTGCGCAGACGACGGACATTGAAGGGACATTCCGCGACACGACCTTATTACTAAGAACATAAAGTTGAATAAATAACGCGGACTCTCGCGTACTTTTCGCGGATATATGCGGTCTAAGTTGAATCTTATTTGGTTAACAATAAAGACGTGTCGCGGACAAAAAGTCCTCCGTTATCCGTCGTCTGCGCTAGCTCTAACTGTGATGACAAACTGACAAACAAGGCCATTGCATTGCATCGTGATCGTAATGAAGATGTTAAGGCATTTTCTATGCATTATTATAAAATACTTGATTACGTATCTTTCCAATGTTTTCTTCTTTTCTTTGTTACCTATGTTGAATCAGAATTAGAAAAAGCAAATTCTTTATGATACCAAGCAATTCTATACGATAAATTAAATACCCAACAAAATGTGATTGAGATTGATAAAAATACATAGCTATTGCCCGATTAAATTTTGATTAAATTAATAAAGTAATTCAATGAATGAATATCAGAAAATAAAATAGAGTACTGATAACAATTTATTATAATAAAATGAAGCGCATATCAAGAATTCGAGATAAGTATATTTTATTTCCTAGCATTGATGTAACAACGCTGGCCTACAGCGTATTAAAAATATAAAAGTATTGGAGAATTTCGACGGTGGTTCGCAAGTCTCGGTAGCTCAGCGGTTAGAGCATTGGACCGGATTTCCAAAGGTCGCTGGTTCGATTCCAGCCTGAGAATTCACTTGTGGCCGAGTTAATTTTTTCCAATATTTTTCTATTTAAAATTTACCATAAGTATAAAAATAGCATTGAAAAATGCAAAAATTACAAAATCATAAATTATTGGCAGTTGCATCTTAATCGATCGTTAAACACCTGAAAAGATGTTTCTTTCGAATGCAAGGATATTTCCTAGCATTGATGTAACAACGCTGGCCTACAGCGTATTAAAAATATAAAAGTATTGGAGAATTTCGACGGTGGTTCGCAAGTCTCGGTAGCTCAGCGGTTAGAGCATTGGACCGGATTTCCAAAGGTCGCTGGTTCGATTCCAGCCTGAGAATTCACTTGTGGCCGAGTTAATTTTTTCCAATATTTTTCTATTTAAAATTTACCATAAGTATAAAAATAGCATTGAAAAATGCAAAAATTACAAAATCATAAATTTTCTTGAACTTATATCGGAGTAATAAGGTTCAATTCAGATACAATAGTTATTTGTTATGCAAAGCCGGAAAGTGGGATTTAGCGGCGAGTTACCTCTATTGAAAACTTAACTAGCGAAGGATTCTAAAATTAAACCACAGATCAGAATGTTTAAAGATTGAATTCTGAGCGTAGCGAGGGTTTTAAAGGTACGAGACGCTAAAAACTTTTCTGCCGAGCGCAATATACAATTTTTTACCTCACAACAGCGAGGAAAATTTTTAGGTTAATTCCGCGGTCAACTTCCGCAAAAAAAATCTTTTAACAAAAAGTTTAAACTAAATATACCTTATTCTTGTTGTTTTATTGATACCTATAAAAAAACTAAAAAATAAAAATGTTAGTTGTTGGCAATCGCTGCGAGTTCGCTTGCGCGCGATGACATCATCGTAGCGGGCGATGGGAGAAGGCGCTGTTGCCGTAGTGGACCTCAGCGCGATTAAGATGGTGTCAAATTCGACTTATGAGAATAACAAGATCAGCGTTACGGCTTAAAAGTTATTTAGATTAACTCATTCCTTGTTTAAGTTTTGCATGTAAAACTAGTGTCGCTATTTTTGTACGCTGTTTGATTAAATACTCTGTTCAATAGTACGCCGTGTTTTAAGTGAATCACCTGGTAATTCGTAAAAGCTTATATAGTATTATATATAATAAATTGTTACTTATAATAATAATAAAAACGATTCGGTAAATGTTGACATTGACATGAAGTATAAGACAAAGACAATTAATAAAATTCTTATAACAAATAGTTTAATCTTAGTGTTATTGTTTTTATGATGCAATGAACTAAATTAATATATTAAAACCAAAACGAAGTATTATAATTAATTTAAAGCCATTTAAAATAAGAATAAAATGTAACATAAAAAGTCCACGCAGAAATTGTATGACTTAACCTCATTTTACGAGCGTGTGAGGTGTGAAAACCTAATTTAAAGATTCAAAATTTGTATTTAATTATTAAAAATATAGGCATGAAATCAAAAAAGTAATCGATTACTTTACTAAAATATTAGTCTGGCTAAATAGTTCGTAAAAAATAATATAGAGTTGTCACTGATAATTTAGAGCATTTGAGTATGGTGCAAATATTGTATTTAAAATAAAAAGAAACAGATTATGTTTCCAAATTCTGCTCGAATACTTGGCTACTAAGATATGGTCTTTCAAGTTTTTTTTAAATCTGAATTATTAGGTTCTTTCTCATTAAAATAATGTGTTTTAAAAAAGGGACCGTTATTCTCCATTTTCCGATTCTCCGTTGATCATGAAAAAAAAATTGATGGCAGTAGGTGTACAAAACTTATAATTGCTTTACTCTTTGTACAAAACATTCCAGTACTAAAGCACTACCTTAAGTAATAATAAAGAATAAATAATAATGAATAAGATTATGAGCCAATTGGATGAGGGGGACACCCCTCATCTCATTTGGCTCTCAATCTTATACATATTGAGTACGTACGTCTGATATAGTAGCTACGTCAGTCTGAGCAGGTAAAATAGTAGATTAAAATAAATTTCACTTTTTTTCGTAGGAGTAATAAAACTGAGATTTGTATTTTATTCACCAAATGGACCTTAATCATAAAGTTTGGTAAACAGTAGACTGTACAAAACATTCCAGTACAAATGTACATATCATTTGGCTCTCAGTACATTTTGAGTGCGTACGTCAGACGTAGTAACTACGTCTGTCTGAGCAGTCAGATAGAAATTTAATTAGCAGAAATTTAATTAGTAGTTTTTTTTAAATATCACTGTTTTTCCTAGAATTATTAAAATTGAGATTACGTATTTTTTTCAGCAAGTGGACTTTGATCATCAATTTAGATGTGCAGTAGACTGTACAAAACATTTCAGTACAGTCGGGGAACTTCGCGATTGAGCAGTACAGTTTTTTAGGAAGGGTTATTTAAAAATTATAGACTTATAGAAACCGGTTATATCACAAACAATAGTACATTATTAGGTATTTCATTTGAACCATAAATTATTTATTTGACCTTATTCCTTTTGAATAAAGGTTTCCGAAAAAAAACTCTACTGGTCAACCGGGAAGTTCCCCGAATGTACTGTTCCTCAAGTGAACTAATGTGGCTCATTTGGCTCTTAGTACATTTTGAGTACGCACGTCTGACGTAGTAGCTACGTCTGTCTGTGCAGGTGGTAGTACTCAAACAAATTTCTTGCTATTTGAACTTCGGTATACGTCATCGATATTCGCGACAATAACATTTTTAGTTCAAATAAAAATAATATTCGGGCGAAATATAAAAAAAGTAAACCTACATTTTGAACAATCGGACTACAAGGATTATTTTGTTTTTTTTTTGTATTTACAATGCTAATGTATAAGATACTAGCTAGCTCAAATGAAAGAGAATTGATGAAAGAAAGGTATGGTATTGTTCTACTAAAAATAATATCAAAGTTACGCGATACCGTTTGGATACCCATTTTTTGAGAGTTTCTATCTCTTTATTACACAATTTATCAAAGGGGTTTGAACTTTTTTGTATGGAGGCCGGCTTCGTCCAAAGCACGTATGAGACGCCATTTTGTTTTTTTTTTTTTCAAAATGACGTCGCACGATAATGCCTATATAAATGAACAGGGGACAAACAGAGAAACAAAAAAGTGTAACGTTAGCCAGTTAATTAGTGTTAAATACCGAGGATCCCCTGGTAATCGACACCTAACCTAACATACACACACACGCGTGCACACAGTAACACACACACACGCACACACACATACACACATTTACTGTCATTTATATTATTTAGTTTTTAGTAAAATACTTATTGTTATTTATATTAGTTAGTTGGCACTTAAGCACATTGCACCATTATTAGTATCAGTTTTTGAAAGAGTGACTCCACCTGGCATAGTTGCACCTTGCACCTATTAGAGGGATTCAATCACCATGCTGTAACAATTTATTGGTACCGAAATATATATATTTTTTTAAATACCGACCACAGTATCACTTTTGTATCTTTAACTCCAATTATCTCACTAACCTGACACTTTAGGGCATTATATTGTATGATATTTTTTGTTCATCTTTACGTTCCCTATTCATTATCGTGCGGTTATAGGTATTATCGTGCGGGGAGGTTAATACAAAATGGTGGATCGGGGCGAGGCCTAAAGGTTCAAACCCGTTCGGTTGTTTAGCTGTGAAAACGTAACGCAACTTCGGTAATAAGATAGAAATGCGTTTACCTTTATTATATGAAAGTATGGAAATTATAATTTCTTAAGCGTAGTCTCTTGTTAAAAAATTATTATGAATACATGACAAAACAACTAAAATAATACAATACTCAGAAATCATTAGATATTTTTCCACCCCGCTCATATTTTTAGTACTTAGAAGTAATAAAAAAACGTAGGTAATGATGTCACTTGTATAAACCACTTTAAAAATATTAGTTTACCAGAAGAACTTTGTTATTTACTAAACTTTTTCCTGTCTGGGACAGTAAATGTTCAAGATCATAAATCAAATTATTAAATTCTAAGAATGCCACGGAAAAGTGTGAACACGGATACTCAATCTCCTGCCACAAAAACATGATTGTTAAACCTTTCCATATTGTTTTTCTTTTTACAATACATAAATATATTTTTTGTTCATCTTTACATTCCCTATCCATTATAATCGTGTTAAAATCGTGCGGCGCCATTTTGTAAAATTTTGAAAATGTCGGACCGGTGCCTAGGCCAAAAGGTGCCAACCCCGTTCACCACAGATTGTTGTCCGTGGTGCGGACAATAATTAAACTTACTACCACAATTTATAATCAACTCACTGCGCTATTTGGACCCGTCATTATTTTGTTTTTTTTCAACAATTTGGATACTGCCTATTCTCACTAGTGAGTATCGTAAGGATTATAATAATGATCACAATGATGTTTTATAGATATGTTATCTTCATAGTAATTTACGTTAAAATCAGTGACGCAGGCAACACATTGACAATTGACAATTAGGCCAAAAGACGCGAATGAGCACGGAAACGAAAGAGATAGCAAATTGAATCGGACCTCAAATAGGGCGCTTTCAATTTAGACGTTTCGTGTCGGACCGCTGCGGTGCCGAAGCAGTGCGTTTGTCATAGTGCGCAATATGACAAACGCACTGCTTCGGCACCGCAGCGGTCCGACACGAAACGTCTAAATTGAAAGCGCCCATGGTCCTCAAATTTTTCACAATGCGAGCTCGTATGACATTATCAGCTGCTTCAAGTACACACATATAGGTAATATCATTGAATGATTATAATAACGTCTCTGAAACACCATGATGGAGTATAAATAAAGTTGTTTTTTCCTTAAAACTTGCTCTACCAACATCGCTATTTGGTTGCTTAGTTTAAATAGGAACTAGGTCTTAATTGCTAAAGCAACTATGTTAGTAGAAACTTACAGCTAAAAACATAATTATCTACACAAGGTAAAACTACTGGGAAAATGGAATTAAATCAACAAGATTTTTTCTACTTATTTTGTAGCTTATTTTAAAATTAACATTTATATTTATATAATAGAAGGTTAGTCTCTATGTAAATAGTCAATAACTTGTTATTTTACTTATATTAGTCGTCATCATCAGCCTGTGGACGTCTACTGCTGGATATAGGCCTCTCCTAGCTCACGCCTATTGTGGCGTTCATAGGAGGCTATTAGCCTACTGCTACCACGCTGGCCAGACGGGTTGGTAGAGGGTTTGTTTCAGGTTTTCCTACTCTTGCACAGGTGTTCAATGCGTCGAGCCTCTTATTCGACTCTTACGACATCCCAGGCATGTAAGGGAGTGACACTTGTATTCTTAGGCCGTCACAACACGGCACATTATATTACTCGTACCTACTGACTATAGTGACTATACTGACTATGACTATAATTGTCGTTGAGCGATAGTCTCTATAGTCCCAAACGATTACCTTTAAAATTTCTCTCTAATATTTATAAAATTACACTAATTGGGAAAAAAAGTTCATTGCGCTTCAGATTATTTATCTAACTGGCAACCACGAAAAACTATCGAAATGGTATTGGTAAATATGAAAAATTGTATTTTCACCTCACACGCTCAGAAAAGGAGGTTTTGTCAATCAGTTTAGGCGTAGAAAATCTCTTTTTGCGGCCTAGCGCGGCAAAGTACTTTTTTAATTTATTACCTAAAAATATGTCATAATGCGTTCCGAATCGCACTATTGACTTTTTGTTACATTTTATTCTTATTTTAAATAGCTTTAAATTAATTATAATACTCCATTTTGGTTTTGTTATATTATTTTAGTTCATTGAATCATAAAAACAATAACAATATGATTAAACTATTTGTTATAAAAAAAAATAGGCTGGGTGAGATTTCACAACCTATGATTGGATTTCGGAAATTTTTATTTTAAATTGTCTTTGTCTTGTACCTCATGTCAGTGTCAACATTAATTACGGAATCGTTTTTATTCTTATTAATAAGTAACAATATATTCCTACTTTAAATAACTTTGAAGTAACTATAGTACTCCCTTTTTTATTATTTTAGTTTTTAATATCATTGAAACAACGAGAATAAGGTATATTTAGATTAAACTTTATGTTTAAAGAATTTTTTACCGGAAGTTGACCGCGGAAACGACCATAAAATGTTCCTCGCTGTTGTGAGGTGAAAAATTGTCTGTTGCGCTCGGCAGAAAAGTTTTTAGCGTCTTGTACCTTTGAAATTCTCGCTTCGCTCAGGATTCAATCTTTGACTTTCCAACTTTCCAGCCTTGCATAACAAATAACTATTATTTTATGTCTTTTCTCTCTCTTTGGACATCTCACTCCAAAATTGTGGAAAATACTTTGTTTAATTAAAATCAGAATTGAAAATACAATATTTTGTTAGAGCGCAGAATTGTTGAATAAGTATTTATTTATTTATTTAAACTTTATTGCACATATACAGCAAATGGAAGTATGTAAGTATGTTGTTTATGTATCGACTTATTCCACAAATCTACGCTCTAACAAAGATAAAATGTGTTCCAATTTTCAAACAAAGGACTATCGAGTCATTTGTTTGGAAATTGAAAAACTTTTTTTCCTTTTTTCTTTCATTTTAATTTGTTATTGGTATAAAACCTTCGTGGACCGCACAGGCGCAAGCAGTATTGTTTAATTTAAAAACTTATCAAAATTTATCAACATTGTAACTTAATATTAACAAGATGGTGCTACTGTGCTGCCAAATAAATGACTTGCACTGCTGTTATCGACTTGCTCTCTCTCCATTTTGCCATTTATGAAGCTCCATGTGGATTTTTGTAATAAATCAATTATTCAAATAAAGTCTCGAGTTTAGCTACTGGACCTCTTTCATAATATTATTCAGTATCGAGCACGTTATTTCAAAAAATGTATAGAAACATGTAGTTTTGTTAACGTCCGGTAAGAACGCTGCTCAATATCTCATTTTGGGTTGTTCCATATTCATCCCATGACGTCTCATCCCACAAGCATATTAATTCTTAACTCATCCCGATTTGTGTTCTTTACTCATCCCACTTATATATTTTAATTAAATTCTTATCTCATCCCAAATCTATTCCTAACTCATCCCACGACAGTAAATATCAAGAAAATGTATTAAAAAGTATGGTCTGCATTAAAAGGATATTAATAAAATTGCTTAACTGATATTATATAAGTCATATTTTCAATAATCATAATTTTAACGACGATATGAATGTTAACATGGAAGGAAATTATTGTACATACTCGTACAGCTGATTATCTAAATAAAGTGATTTAACGCAAATGTCTGCAAATACATAGATAATCAGGATTTTTATAATTTGATTAAACTTACAAAAAAATAATACTACGAGGATTTTTATCTACTTAGATCAGTTTTTTGGGTCAGGTGTAAACCCAGGTAGTATATTTTATGACTTCTTTCCCTGGCCATTTTTATTGTTAAAAAACAATAACTCCTCTACACCATTTGTCGTCTTTTTCGCACATTGCTTAAGGAAGCAAAATTTTGTCGACACTTTAGTTATCATTTGACGTTAAACGCAGAAACTAAGTGCACCTCGTTGAATTAAAAATGCAGGAAGACTATGGTGGAGAGTTACGATATGTGCAATCACAACGAAGTAGTCAAACGAGAAATTAAAGATGGAAGTACAATTTGGCGATATGCAAAGGTACCGGCATGCTTTGGAAGTGTCAAAGTGTTAAGGAATCAGGACGTTTCATATAATAAAACTCACAGTTGTACGCCAGGTGAAGCAAAAAATATAGTTAAAAGAAGTTTTAAATTAATGTAAAATGAAAGTACAATCAGTAAAAGGTGTACCATCAGTCTATCAAGATACGCTTTAGCACTACAAGATCAAGGCATCGACAATGTAACAACGTTACAAACTTTAATAACATAAAAAGTGGACTTATATAGTAGTGATAGTGCTCGAAATAAAAGTCAAGGCGTGAAAAAAACTACGTTCAAGGCAGGGCATGAAGTAGAAATTCCAGCTGCATATAAAGACTTTTTACTATTTGATTACCAATATGACAAAACACGTAATCTAGCATTCGCTTCACGGGAAGGACGACAAAGAATGAAAGAATTACGATTTTTAATCTTTACTGAAAATAGTGTTTTTTTATACTTTGTTATGTTTTTATCTGTTGATTTTGGCAATCACATTATTTTAAAACTTATAGTTGATTAAGTATCTGTACGTTTGTTTTATATTTTATTATGTTTTTTTACTGTTGATTCTGGCAATTACATTATTATAAAAACTCATAGTAGGTTTAGAATAGGTGTTAGTTATATATTATTTTATATTTTACTGATGATTTTGGCAAAAACATTATTATAAAAGTCATAGTTGATTAAGAATCTGTGTGTTAGTTTTATATTTTATTATGTTTTTACTGTTGATTTTGGCAATTATCCTATTACAAAACTCGTATTGGATTATGAATTTGTGTGTTAGTGTTGTATTGCTAATTTTAGGATGTATATTAAAAAAATATATTATGTATTAGGAGGGAGTATGTTTATTTGTTTATCTATATTTATGTCTGTTGCTGTTAGTTTTATTTTAATCATTCATTTCTAAATTTTTTATTTAAGAACTAACAAGGTTTTATATATCATGTGTGTAATTTATTTCAATATGTATGTAGGTAGGTACTTAATATATTTTTAGTCAGACCGTACTCAAACACCTTGCCATTTTGTTCTATGGGATGAGTTAAGAATAAGAATTGTGAGAAATAGTAAAAAATAAATTTATTTCTGATGTGGGATGAGTTAGGAATAGAAATGGGATGAATATGGAAAAAATAATACGTGGGATGTGACGTCATGGGATGAATATGGAACAACCCCTCATTTTGTGTCTACTTTACTTCCTCGATACCTACACGAAAATTAGCTGCTGTCAAACTCGATTTCTGCCAAATATGATAGTGCTGCCTCCAGCAAACAGTTTGAGTTTTGTTAGGTTTTTTAGCTTTGGCAGCACCATCTGCCGCAGGGAAATGAGGATACCAGGGTTTTCACGAAATCCCTAGGGATACCACGAAATCACGGTAGATATCGAATACTCTTGTTTATTTTGTCATCTTACTTATTAAATTAAATCCGCTGCCCTAAGCCAAATTCAAGTATCTCATTCTAGATGTTTTTTACAAGTGAGCAAAAAACGTTATTCATTGTTTTTATCGAAAAGTTGTGTGAAGTATTAAACACAAAAAGTATCTAATATTATATATATTTTATATAAAGGTATGGTAATGTAAAAAAATTGAATTGACGAGAGATGTCTTTCTCGAAGTTGGAGTTACCTGACTGGACCGCCTGTTCTAGGTATAAACGAGGTAAACGTAACGGTCAACAACTTCTAGTTTAATGTTACCAACACGAACTGCAGCGGATGCATCATGGGGATCGACATGTAAGTACATCCTGAGACCCACTCTTTGGAAAGCACTACGGAGATCTTCGAGCATTGTCTTCAGGTCCTTCAAGGTCTCAGCCATAAGGACTATATCATCGGCAAATCGAAGGGGCAATAGGTGCTAACCATTAATGTTGATGCCGAGTCCTTTCCGATTCAAGAGCCTAAATATTATCATAATTATCCTAATCAAATCAAAATGTTTTATTGCACTCATGTGGTGCGTTACACACACAGCTGCGTTATATGTAGGTTGTATGTAGGTATACCACATGAGTGCAATAAAACATTTTGATTTGAGACAATAATATTTAGGCTCTTGAATCGGAATGGAGTCGGCATCAAAACTAATGGTAGTACCTATTGCCCCTTCGACTTGCCGATGATAAATAGTCCTTATGGCTGAGACCTTAAGGGCCTGAAGACAATGCTCGAAGATCTCCGTAGTGCTTTCCAAAGAGTGGGTCTCAGGATGTACTTACATGTCGATCCCCATGATGCATCCGCTGCAGTTCGTGTTGGGAACACTAAACTTGAAGTTGTTGACCGTTATGTTTACCTAGAACAGGCGGTCCAGTTAGGAACTCCAACTTCGAGAAAGAGATCTCTCGTTGAATTCCGCTCTGGTAGGCAGCATGAGACTTTTGAATTAATAAAGCCTTTATTGAAGTAAAACAACTTTTACGAATATTTAGCGCACTATATTTCAGAAGTAAGATCGAATTTACCGTGTTTTTTAAGGTTTTGTAGTTCTCAAGATGTTTCGGCACTTTTTCAGCTGCCTTGGTCATGGGATGATTGAAAAAAGCTAGACTAGACCTAGACTGAATAAAATATATTGAAATTAAACCATTTGTAGACCGCGATCAGATTTTGAGGAAAAATGCATGTTATTACCATCACGACTTCTTTTCATTATTATCTATACCAATCTATACTTATATTATAAAGAGGGAAAGGTTTGATTGTTTGTTTGTTTGCATTGAATAGGCTCCGAAACTACTGAACGGATTTGTATGAAATATGGTACACAGATAATAGATAGCCTGGTTATGAACATAGGATACTTTTATCATGATAGTTCTATGGTTAGGGAACCACGCGGGTGAAACCACGAGCAGCCGCTAGTATTTTATAATTAGCACTAAATACTTAAATTGTATAGCACAATGATGGCCACTCCTATCTAAATTTTATAATTAGTTACTTTTTGGACTTAGTAACTATTTTCTACGGGAAAATAGTAAATACAAAAAAATAGTTGTATTTTTAAAACATGCGTTATGGAATTAGGTTAGGAAATAGAAAAGAAAGATATTTCTTTCTTTCTTTTACTTAATCTCTCTGGACCAAGTTCTAAAGAGCACGCGGACGAAGTCGCGAGCAGAAGCTAGTTTTACATAAAAATTTTAGCACTTACAAAAAAATCGCTACGCTCATTTGGCTCGCGCGTTTTTTGTTCACTGTTCTAACCTAACCTAAAAATGTGTGAAAATAATGCGTTTTCGCGCTTAATATGCTTTGGTGAGGGGAAAGGGGGACACCCCCCTCCATTCCCCTAAATTCAGATTCAACTAAAGTAAATATGAGCTAAACTTGAGAATCACCAGGCTCACAATAAATATTTAGCAACATTACAATTTCAATACTCAGAATATATTACAAGCAGACGAAGACATAAACCTTGGCCATGAACTTAGGGGAAATATTATAAACAGTTGTTCAACAATGAAAAGTGAGAAAAAAACGCCGGCTCTGAGATCGTTATGAATGAATGAAACTGAAAATAACACACGTCCCTCGCTCACGAGACGACTGCGTGCTCTTTTATAGGTTAGGCAAAGGTATACCAGTTTTACGTCTTTTACGTTATTTTGTTTTACAAACACGAACATAAGAATAACTAGTTACCTACGAATTTAAAAAAAAATTGCGAACATTATTGTTAAACTTTTAAGTCTGTTTACACACTAGGTAGGTACTGCTTTTCTTTGGATTTGGCTCAACGTATTAAAATATGCATAGGTACTGCTTTTAGTACCTACATATGTACAGGGAATAGCTCCAGTACATAATTGCTGAAATGTAAAAGCAAATAGATAACTTGTTATAACATAATGATATGTTAGAAAAACACCTTTTCTAACAGTTCATAGTCTTCTTCTTCTTCATACAATACGGGCGGTTTCCGCAACTCGACGACTCTTTTGCGCCTATTTTGCGTCCGGAGGGTGTCAGGCCGGATCACTCCAGCCATCCCAGCTCAACCAGGAATGCTCCCAGCGCCTTCACGTCAGAGACGGCTTCCCGGAGACTGCCTGGTGAGCAGAGGTAAACAATTCATAGTATTCAAATGGATAAGCCTTAGGGAGATTTACATTTATTTATTTATTTACACAAATATATCTATTTTTACATGGAAAAAACCTAATTCAATAGTGTAGTTAACCTTTACAGAACTAAACGTATAACATTCAATTCACTTAAAAAATTAATTATCTTTTAATAACTTTTTTAAAAAAACATTAAATATATGTTCTAGTACTTACTAACAATGTCATCAGTGTTTTTAAAGATGTAAAATTATAATTTATAATTAATTTCATTTCATTCATACATAAACTCCCTCAAGCCATATGTTGCGAGGCTGACAGAGTAACTCAGGTTCAGCTTGAGGGTAAGAAATGTCACACCGCAATGACGCCACAATTTGCATTGGTCTAAGATATTTATTTTTTACTAGATGGGATTGAAAGAAAAACCTAATTTTCCAATGGGGCTGTGCTATGTAGACTTTTGATTTGGGTTCGTGGTACGAGAGTAGATTGGTAGGTATGAGGATATAAATTAAAAAAAAAAAAACTGTAAATACATTTTACACAGCCCGTGGCCCGTGGCTTGCGATTGTTGAGGTTAAGCAACTTTCGCAATGTCACGGAATGGGTGACCAAAAATTTACTATCTCAAACTCGTCCGTGCTTCGGAAGGCACGTTAAGCCGTTGGTCCCGGCTGAATTTGCAGTCGTTAAAACCCACCAATCCGCATTGGTCCCGCGTGGTGGGTCATGGCCCGTTCTCCTTATCCATCCATAAGGAAGGCCAGAGCCCCAGCAGTGGGGACATTAAAAATGGCTGATGACGAAATTTTAACAGAGTTGAAATATTTTTTTTTCTATAAACCAACGGATTTCTTGCGATTTCAGGGTTGCTTCCACTCAAAAAGTTCATCGTAATGATGAGTTCTACAAAGGGTTTTGTGGTTTTACATAACTTCTTCCTTTTTTCCCCCTCCACTCCCCTTTTTGGATTTTTCCACAACATCTTGTGTAAGACCTTAGATTGCCTCTCAAAGGAAGGTATGGGTGAAATTGGCGTTATTTTCAACTGTGTACTAAAATTTGGAATAGGCAACCACTTCTAAAGAACACACGTATAAAGAACATATTAAAAGATACAAATCTCATTATGGAACATATACGTATAGCTAAATATTACATATTTACATAGTATTCATTACTGTAATGAATGGTAAAAAAAATCCGATATTACTTAAAACAAAGTTTATCCCTCTGGCGTATGTCTTGATTGTGATGCTTTAAAACATTTAAAAAAAAAATAGTAACCACTGAAAAAAATTAAGCCACTATGAAGACTACACTAAATGAAGACACGAGTCCATACAAAGTTACCCAAATCCCTTTAATTGAAATCCTTTGATAAATATCGCTACAGCAAACTTCTCCTATTCTCGCGAATAAAAAATAGAGATCGATAAAAAATCGATTGCAAAACAATGCGACCTGTAGGCGAGAACAGACAGACAGACGTACAAAAGCATTTTGTTGGCGAATCGCTTTACTTGCCTCACTTGCTCGGTCAATAAATGACATGATGACACAATGACATGTCAAGTTTTTTTCTATCAATGGGCAATTATAGCACATCATTTTCTTGTAATTTGATTTGACACTGGTTTTGGGGTTCCAGTAAAAGTGGCCCTGGCAAACGTGGGGCAACATTGTGCTGGAGTTTAGAAACTGGCACACACGGATGAGTCTTTTCGAGCGATATTTAGGTTTGAATTTACCGTTTCGCCGTTTTCGACGAAACATTTATGGTGAAATAGAGTTACACCATCATCGATCGCATGGGTCGCCTTATCTCTATCTTCCGGAACACAACAATGCTGAAAACATTATTGTTATGGCGTCAGACTTAGATAAGATGGTTGTAGCTAGCCAGGCGGATTCACAACAAGTCCTATCACCAACCAAACCGAATACAATATGTACCCTCCGCTGGGAATCCTGGACCCGGGACCCCTGGGTCTGATACCGGTGGTTGTTACCACTAGACCACAGAGGCGGTTAAGGTAAAGGTAAAGGTAAAAAAAAAGGTTGATATATATATAACACATAATGAAGATTTAGAAAATCTTTAAACTGAGTACTTTCTGAAATTTAGACTATGCAAATTTATTCATACGTCTGGATTGAGTGTTCCAGTGTTTTGCCATAACATATCCAACTTAATTTTTTAGAAATTCGTGACAAGTTTATTATTTTATTACTATAAATCTACTTTATATTACTAAAAGTTGAAAAAAGATCTCTCAATGCAGATACACACACCGTGTTATGTGACAATGGAAAAAGATGCCATAACGTCGCGAAGACAACCAAAACTCCTGGTAAAATTACGAAAAATAAAGAATAAAATAACATATCAACGACTCTTTCTTACTATACTTCTATTTGCGTGATCGCTTTCAGAATTCAAATTCGCCCATTGTCAGGACAGTCGTTACTGAAAATTCAAATTTAAAAGTCAAGAACAAGAATAAATTTTATAATAAAAAAAACACGTTTCTCGATGGCTGAGACACTGAATAAGCAATGGTTTATCACATCATGGAGTCATTAAACAAAGATATATTCACTGGATGCACGACCGGTGACGGTGACGAAGTCGAATAAGTATATATTCGATTGAAATTTACAATAATTTGAATACAAAACCAGGTGGGATGGGACGATACGAAGCTAAACTCCGATTTCTTATTCGTATAAATTGATAATACATATCTACTTATATTATAACTACTATACAGGCGTTGTTGATGTTCTTTGCAGTAGGTAGCAAAGCGGAGACTAACTATAAATCTATGGTAATTAGATATTAGTATGTACTCGTAAGTCTGTACCTAAGATCTATTTGCACCAAATGATAGATGTTAGAAGCAGATGCATATAACTACGCCGAAATATTGGAAACTCGATAGCAAATGCATGCTCAGATTCAGAGGTCCCTAGTTCGATTCCCAGCGGACGTTATTGTATTCGGCTTGGTTGGTGGTAGGACTTTTTCTAAGTCCACTGGCTAGCTACAACACTCCTAACCACACCCTAGCAACATTGTTGAATACGGACAGTTAAGTTTTATGATAGCCAGTTACTCAGCGGTTAAGGATTCCGCCAGGCCGATTTTCTAACAAAATATCACCTAGCAACCAAACCAGTATCTTCGTTGTCATTACTGTCACATACTGTATGATAGCCACAATGGCGACGAAACTGGATACTGAACAGAGTTTTCATTAGATAATCAGCCCTGCATGGTTTTTTTTCTTGTACGAGTACCTCTAATATGATCACAGACTGTGATTACATTTTTGTTTTTCTACTCTTTCATACCAGTTCTCGCATTTGTGCTACTCGCACTTTCATTCCTCATACGACACATTCAGTCTTCTCCATTCTTACTATAACAGCTGGGATTGCTGCCTATATCTACTCTCTACTATTTTCACTTTTTATTATTTATCCCTCTTTTGCCCTCCCTTTGCCCCTCTCTTAGCCCTCCATAGATTACTTAACATCAGGTATGATGAAGGGTAAGCGTTTCATAAAGTTTTTATTTAATGAACGCTAATATGATTTTCCAATTGGTCAAGGCAGTGGACCGGCAAGATGAATATCTCACAAAAAACAACGGATTGCACTCCGGGAGTGCCGGCAGAAGTGAAAACTGCTTAAAGGAAACAGCAGGAACATGCATACATTTCGCCGCGCGGTAGAAAGAGAGGGGGATATTACTTCCTCTCCTAAGCCGCGCCGGCGGTCTTATCTCCCTCCGTCTTACGAATTTTCGATCAGATCACGTTTCTGACACGACTTTAACATTTTTTACCCATCCCAAAAATTTAAAACTCTGATGTGCACAACGCCGCTAAAGAAGTTTTCACTTCAAAAATCACCTAGCAACCAGTTTCGCGCTGTCATTACTGTCTCATTTTCATAGTGTATGACAGCCACAACAGCGACGAAAATGCAAACCGAGTTTTCGTTATAATCAGAGGTCCGATTTCCAAAGTTGCGGGATTAAGTCCCGCCTGTGAACAACGTGTGAGTTGAATAGATTCTTTTTAGTAAATACTCTGTTAAAAAAAAGAACTGAAGCCTCGACAAAGAAGTTTTAAAAACATATCGCATCGCTTTGACCCGTCATGGTCATTCTACTTCATCCCCCAAAGGTAAGGAGTTTGTTACTCAATTTGACTTATTTTCCCATGCCTACTTTGTTATTCAATAACATTATTATATTGCCGTGGGATGCATGTTGTTCTATTATATCCTGACCCAGGGCTGTCAAAATTGAAATAAGACTAAAACCTCTTGCGTGTTGTGAAATAAATATAGTTAAGAATGGAGTATAAAAATAATAATAATAATAATAATAAAATAAATAAATAAATGTTTATTTCTTCTCTACACAATCTCATCGTTTACAAAATAGGTTTACAAAAATTACATGAAAATTAAGACACATACATAAGATTGTGGAGAGACTGGTATCTGAACTAAGCCGTGGCCTGTATCTCAGAGAACCAGTACTCTCCCCTCTTAACCACTGGGACTTTAATCACATTAACATGTTTTTAATATCAAAAATTTACGTTATTGAGTAGAAATAATAACAAAATAGGTAAGTAAGTATGTAGTGGGTATATACAAATTAGGTTATATATATGTACGATGGAATCATTGTCTGTTTACATGGAAGGATGTCTGTGTGTATGTGTGTCTGTGTGTGTGAGTGAGTGTGTGTGTGCGTATGTGAGTGTGTGTGTGTGTGTGCGTATGTTTGTGTATTTGTGTTTAAGTGCAAGTGCGCAGAAGATCTTCTGTTTGCAATGCAACTTTGCAAAAAAATGCAACTTTGTTTGTAATAAAACTGAAGAAAATACAATTTCGTTACAAATTATAAGCTAACAAACTTTATTAATTACATGGAAATACACATTAAATAAAAAGTGAGTAGGTGACAGTCATAAATCTATTACTTTTTGAAATAAATAACGCTCCCCAAATAAATTCTACTGCTCTACCGAAGAGTTCATCAACTGCATGAATTGTATTTGTATTCTTCGCTTGTAGAAGTGTTGACCCTTGGAACTCTGGAACTAATCATAACTTCGCAATCCCACGTCGAGGGGGCACGTGTGGGGTCACCGGACCACATCTGGATAATTATAGATTTGTGAGTTCATTTAGTAGCCAATCTGCTATTAGAGGAGGGTCTCTTATAATTTTACATAATAATTTTCACTACAAAGAGCGCAAAGATATAATATCCCTCTCAATTGAACGAATAATTGAATTGTCTTGTGTGGAACTAGACCAAATAATTGTAATATGTGTTTATAGACCCCCTCAGAGTAATTACCCAGAGTTTGAGTCCACTATGGAGGAAGTTTTAAAAATAACTAGTAAAAGTAATAAAAAGGTTGTCATGTGTGGGGATTTTAATATTGACATTTTAGACTCAAAGTTGTCGAAGCTAGCAACTAGATTTTTAAATTTATTTAAATCGTTTAATCTATCACATACCTTTAATGAGCCTACCCGAATAACACCCACATCTGCCACCTGTTTAGACAACATTTTTTCAAACTGTGTAGTCACTGAGAAATCTATAATAAATGTTATTAAATCGGACCATAGTGGACAACAAGCCTCTATAGAGCACCATCATGTCTGTCCTAAGCGGAAAATTGTGTGCAGGCCAATAACTAAAAAGGGCATAGATGAATTTAGAAACAAT
The DNA here is from genome assembly GCA_910589605.1 of Chrysoteuchia culmella. Classification (NCBI taxonomy): domain Eukaryota; kingdom Metazoa; phylum Arthropoda; class Insecta; order Lepidoptera; family Crambidae; genus Chrysoteuchia; species Chrysoteuchia culmella. Next base: position 15,794,031 of record OU342659.1, read on the forward strand.
GTAATTAATAAAATTGAGTCTTTACCAGTTCCTATTATGGAATCTAATTATCTTTATAATGATTTATTTCATGTGGTTGAAGACGAATTTAGTAAAACATTTAAGCAAAAAGTGATCGATTGTAATTCGGATAAAGTAAAGTTTAGTGATTGGGCCACGCCGGGAATTTACACAAGCAGAAGGAAACTATATGACCTCTATGCGTCAAAGCATACTTCCTGTGACCCAAATTTTATTGGATATGTCAGGAAGTATTCTCAAATCTTAGGAAGAATCTCAGGAAGTATTCTTTCTTTCGTTGCAAAACATTTTTCACAAGCGATTTCCACAACCTTATTGAATGCCAAACAAACGTCATGTCAGATGTCATGTGTCAACCAATCAATAAAATGTCAAAGGTCATAGGGTCATCTGTCAGGATCAAATAGCCATTTTTGTTTTTTTATTTTTTATTTTATGTATTTCGGCAAAGGAGTCGTAATTTTTAGTGCCTAACAACCTTTTTTATTTTTTATTTTAGTGTCTCGTTTTAGTTTTTATTTAAATAATTGTTGCATGTAATTGTCTTTATTTCTTTATTGTTGTTTATTTTATCATTACTGTTTTATAATTGTGTTTTTGTTATGTCTATTGTGTAGCTACTCACTCATTGGGCCCCGTCAGAATATTAGTGCTTCTGGGTTATTCTGACCATCAACGAATGACCCAGAAGTTAATTTTGCTGAGACAGGGCCTATTAGCAGCACACATTTTGTTTTGTTGTATTGTATTCTTGTTTTTGATATTTTTTTTTCTGTCTTTATTTATGTACCTACTTGTCTGATTGTATTTCTGTGTTCGTGTGTGTTGTTAATAAATGGTTTCTATTTCTATTCTATTTCTATTTCTATTTCTAAATCTTTAGAAATGTATGTGTAGCTGCTAAGGCGATGTTCTTTTCAAATAAAATCAAATGAGCGGATAATAAAATAAAGGCTACTTGGAATATTATTTAACCAATCAACTGGGAAAACTAAAAATAATGTAAAATCCTTCTGTCTTAAAGTTGGTGATAAATTAATGGAATCTGACGTTGAGGTTGCCCGTGTTTTTGAAGATTTCTTCTCTCGGGTACCCTTAGAAACTACCAGTAAGTTGAATTCCTGTCCAAACGTTGCTGCTGCCCTCTTAGAGTCTTGTGTTGATAAGTGTAATAAGTATTCAATTTTAAACATATTAATAGTGAAGACATTTTAAAAGCTTTCAAGTCTATAAATATTAAAAAACTGAAGATTTATGGGGCATATCAACCAACATTATTAAATCAATTACTGATACAATAGCTCCATATTTAGCTTTCATTTTTAATCAATGCATAGATGAAGGTACTTTTCCCGATTTAATGAAATGTAGTAAGCTTATTCCTCTTTTTAAATCGGGTGACAAAAGTGACCCTACAAATTTTAGGCCGATTTCAGTACTACACTACCGGCACTTAGTAAAATTTTTGAAAAAGTTATATACTCTCAATTATTAGACTATTTAACAATAAATCAAATCCTTCATAACAATCAGTTCCGCTTTTCTAAAGGTAAAAATACTACTGATGCTGGCATTGCACTCCTAAAAAACTCTGTTAGCCTTTTGCAGTCATACTTGCACAATAGAAATCAAAAAGTAGTTGTCAATAATACTGCTTCTACTGGAGCCCCCATTATTATGGGCGTGCCACGTTCAATATTGGGCCCTTTGCTGTTTTTAATTTATATTAACGATCTCCCTCATTACACGAGTAATTTATGTGAGACAGTACTATTTGCAGATGATACATCTTTAATTTTTTAAATTGATAGAGGAAACAATTGTTCTGACGAAGTAAATAGTGCTCTCTCTCAAGTCGCACACTGGTTCAACAGTAATAATATGTCTCTTAACCCTTCTAAAACCAAGTTTGTTAGATTCTCATTACCTAACGTAGTGCAGGTCGATATGCATATCAATTTGAATGGGAATGTAGTAGAGTTAGTTGAGAGTACAAAATTTTTTGGCATTACATTGGATTCAAAGCTGCAATGGGATCCACATATTGAAGCCTTATCGAGTAGACTTAGTTCTGCGGCTTTCGCAATAAAGAAAATAAGGCTCTTAATTGATATTGAAACGGCAAGACTAGTTTACTTTAGCTATTCAAATAGACTTATAAATAAGTACTTTCGAATAGTCCAAAATTTTTTTTTCTCTACCAGCCATTCAGGACATCTTTTAACTGATAAGAAGAACGGCCGCAAGAATTTAATATAAGAGGAAAATTTTCCAATATTCAATTATTAGAATATTTTCCTTTTATCTAATTTATAATAGTTATGTTTTATGTTAGTATCACATCCATGCATTTTGGTCTTTTAAATATATTTTAAATTTATGCAAAGGCAGCTCTATCAATTGTTGTGGAACTTTATTAAAAAAGCTATACCTTTCCCCAAAAACGAGCGTCTACATTTTTCAAGTCGAAATTTTGGAACGGCAAGCTTATTCTTATTTCTAGTATTAAAATTATGGACATCGCTATGCTTAATAAATAAATCAAGATGTTTCCTTACATATACTATATTATCATAGATTTTTCGGGATTCTTATTGTCCCGCCAAAGTTAGTATATTAATCTCTTTAAACAAATCCTTAAGAGAATCTCTCCGTCGAAGGTTGTAAATGGCGTGCACAGCTCTTTTTTGAAGTATAAAAACATTTTCTATATTAGCTGCTGAGCCCCACAACAACAGGCCATAGGAGGACATTACGGCAAGACTAGTTTACTTTGTGTAATGTCCTGAATGGCTGGTAGAGAAAAAAAAATTTTGGACTATTCGAAAGTACTTATCTATAAGTCTATTTGAATAAAAATCTTTGACTTTGACATCCCAGTCCCAGCGCCACAAAATAGAAAACAAACCAGAAGGTCTTCTCCCACCATCCCCGAAAATAATCCTTAAAAACTTGCTGTATTTTTGATTCTGTAGGTTTTTTAAGTGGACTGATGCGTGTTATGGAATTTAATTGACACGGTTTATTCAACTTCGTGAAAATGGTTGTAAATCTCAAATTCAAACTTTTAAGTCCAATAGATAAGTTCCGGATAGCTTACATGGCGGATTGATTTTGTCGACCTGTTTGGCAAACGGGTACTAAGCCCGCCTTCTGGGTTCCGGGTTCCCGGACAAGACAAATATTTGTGTGCATGAACATATATATTTGTCTTGTTCGTGACAACGTGGTGACGTGGGTGTGTACTATGTATATTATGTATGTATTTACAACAAAAGTATATAAGTATGTTTATCCGTTATCTAGTACTTATCCAAAACACAAGTTCTTAATGAAATTTAACGTGGGCTAGATAATTGGTGTGTTTGTATGCAATTATTTATTACGAGCGGCCGCTCTCTGTTTCATTCGCGTGGTGCCCGCGGGAATATCGAGATAAAAAGTAAATGTTCTTAGCTATCTGTGTACCGCAAATTTCATCCAATTCCATTCAGTAGTTTCGGAGCCTATTTAATGCAAACAAACAAACAATCAAATCTTTCCTCTCTATAATATTAGTATAGATTTAGATCTTCCTAGTACTAAGCTATCCATAACTGTCATCAGTCCGTAGTGAAATCGGCCCTTAGTGTTCGAACAAATAGAATTTCTCTTATCGTATGAGGATAAGTGGCCACCTCTGGTGGCAGAGTTTATCAAGCAGCCTATAAGGCCTCTGACTTGACCTAACGACTGTGATCAGATCACAACAGCTGGAACCGAAGGTTTAACGTGCCTTCCGAAGCACGAAAGCGCTCAGTTGTAATGCCACTTTACGGTCACTCATCCGACATCTGACCGGACCGAACGTTGCTTAACAAACGTGATCGAATACGATCATTCTGCCATGCGCGGCCATGAGCGATTCAAATATAATAGTAAATATGCCACAGTGTAACGAGAGTGCGGCTGTAAATGTAACGTACTCGTACATGTGCGCGTGCGAGAAGTGGTTTGTTCCGAGTAGTCTCGCTGCTCAGCCGCCTTACGTGTTTTGTGGCAGCAGTGATCGGTAACTAATGAAGGACGCGGTGTGGCTGACCCTTACTGACGCAACCGACTGCACACAAGTCACAACCCATGTTGGACTGTAAATACTGCAGAATGTGAAGCGGGTCAGACAGCTCGGGTAACTAACGTGGATGGAAGATTACTAATAAGGTTTTTCACCCATCAATCAGCAATGGACGCGTGGAGGGTTGTGGTTATTTTAACCCTTTAACTAATCAGTAGAATTTGGATCCACGACGTTAGTTTAATAAAGCTTCTCTTCCATACAGTCGGCCAACGGACTCGTTTTGACAGAGCAATCTGAGCAGTTCGCGGTGCGAGTGGAGGTGCGATTGCTGCCTATCAGGACACTCCCGACAATGACTTCGGCAATGATGAATTTCCTGACAAAAACAGCACTGTGCAAGACTCCAAAGGCGTTGCCCTAAGTTAATGTCTGTGTGGGTCCCTAAAATAGGCGCTCGTCATTCGATTCGTCACCAACGATCCTTCGTCAGGTATTTTTACACAGTTATCTACAGACGAAACCGTTTTATATGTATTTCACCTTCATTGCAGCCAGGTGAAATGGCATGGCATAGGAGTCTCTTGAACTATTTCGTATTATGTCGCGACAAACACACGACCAATTACGTCTAATTGAACTCACATTGATGCATGACTAGTGATGCACCGCTTGCACATGTATCCGAAGTCAATATCTAAAAGTTTTTGTACGATATAGGGACATCCAAACCAACTTTCAATTGTTATCTCAGAACAGCAGGTGTTTGAGGCTCTCAAGGCACTTAATTTGAACAAGGGGGCAGGTCCTGATAAAATACCACCCATTTTTCTTTCTAGAAATGCAAAACATCTATGCTTACCTGTCACATTGATTTTCAATAAATCCCTGAATGAAGGAATTTTTCCATCTATATGGAAAATTACTAAAATTGTTTCTGTATATAAGAATGGTAATAAAGCATTGGTAATCAACTGCATCAAATTTAGTGACTTATACTGAGGATTTGGTTGAGTCTGTTGATAGCGGAACACGGGTGGATTCTGTATATAGGTACCCATTTCAGCAAGGTCTTCGACACTGTTGGCCACGGTATAATAATTAGCAAATTGCATATATATGACGTGTCGGAGCCTTTGTTGAGTTGGTTCAAATCATCTTGGCAGATCGCGAGCGTTATGTTGTCATCTATGGATTTAACTCACAATCCACGTCCACGGCCGTCTCTTTTTACATAATTTATAAATGATATCAATAACTGCTTCTACCATTCCAAAATGTATTTATTCGCAGACGATCAAAAATTTTTGGGTGAGGTAAAAATTTATTTGGATTCGGAACTCTTGCAAGATGACTTAAACAGGCGTGCTACTAATAAGATGGAACTAAATGTAAAAAAAATTAAACATATAAAATTTACTCGAAATCACAATCGTTTAAAAACACATTATTAATATTTTTTTTATTGAACAACGGGGAGACTCTTACCCCCATATTCTAAGTCGTTCGTCCAAAACTTTTTACACTCCACTCAACCTCGTCGTCGTGGGTAAAAATGGTAGTGTGCGCTAGGCCTAACACGAAGTGGCTACGTACTCTTTGGCTCCTCCAGGTCCTTACGGAGTTATGACTTAGAATACCGATTTCGAGGAGTATTTTGAAGAGGTTTTCAATGAGGTATCGTTAAGTCGAGGACGAGTAAGTTTTGGAGGAACGACTTAGAATATGGGTGTTAGTCTTTATCATACCTGACGTTGAGTATTGATAAGGCTGAAGATGGAAGCAAGCGTCTCCCGGAATCCTCATCACTGTGGAACTGGCTATCTTATCTCTAACTGCTGGAACACAACAATGCTAAAAACGTTGTTGTTATGCCGTCAGACTTAGATAAGATGGTGGTAGCTAGCCAGTCAAGAAAATAAAATTTATCTCTATCTTAGCCAGATGAGGTATCTTTTCGGACACCGCCCACTTTCCCCTCACTAGTCGAACTATAAAAGAGTATATTGGCCATCTTTAAGGCGTCGCCATAATTTCCACTAGCTGGCACGTGGATAGTTACACGAGTAGAGACCACTGAACTTCAGGACTGTACCATATTTCAGAGTGTGTAGCCTTTATAACCCAGGGGAATGAAAGAAGCTTCTGTTATTCAATCAGATGCAGAAATAACATGGGGTTCGATTGCATAATGTTTTGTACAACGCCTTTGGAACGTGCATTTTTTTTTTAAATAAAGTATTACCTGCAAGAGGAACTGAAACTTTGTGAAAGTTTCAATAATTAAGTATTATGCTTTGATTAGATAATAGCATGATGTACCTATATATACCCCATACTATACTACTACCTACATAAGTGGAGCTGGTTAAAAATACTTATAGTAATGGGTTGGGTTACCAGATCTTTATTTATATTTATAGTTTATTTATGGTGCACGAGTTAGATATAAATACAGTAAATGTCGTCGTCGTCGTCGTCTCAGCCACATGACACCCACTGCTGGGTATAGGCCTCCCCCAAGGATCTCCACAACGATCGGTCCTGCGCAGTCCGCATCCAGCGGCTTCCCGCAGTAAATGTAAGCTTAATTAATTAAACTTATTTGTATAAGGTTATATTCTAATCTCGTAAATTTGTAATCTAATTTCTATACTTAGTAGACAATTTTTTTTTTATCACCTCGTGTGATAGGTTACCTTTAGTCGATTACTGTGATATGTAGTATAATATTAATTATAAAACCAAGAAAAAAATACAAAGAATACTTATCCTAACTAATATTATAAATGCGAAAGTGTGTTTGTTTGTCCTTCCTTCATGCCCTAACTAAGCAACCAATGGACTTGATTTTTTGCATAGAGTTAGTTAAAAGGATGGAGAGTAATATAGGCTACTTTATATCCCGATATTTCTACGGGATCGGGAACCACGCGGGTGAAACCGCGGGCGGAAGCTAGTTAATACGATATGTCTGCTTGAAATGAAGTTAGAAAAAATGTTTGAAGAAGTGAATTGAACACTTTTAGATTCCTAACTTGCTTGCTTCAAAACTGAGGAGCCCGTGGCGCAGTGGTTCGCGCGCTAGGCCTGCGATTGTTGAGGTTAAGCAACTTTCGCAATGGTCGGTCACCGGAAGGGTGACCAAAAATTTACTATCTCGAGTTCCTCCGTGCTTCGGAAAGCACTTTAAGCCGTTGGTCCCGGCTGCATTTGCAGTCGTTAAAACCCATCAATCCGCATTGGGCCCGCGCGTTCGCCTTATCCATCCATAAGGAAGGCCAGTGCCCCAACAGTGGGCACATAAAAAATGGCGGCTGATGACGATGACGAGATTCTAAACTAAGCCCCACTTCTTTTTAGGTTTAGCGCCTCTTGTTGACGTGTTTTTTAAAAGCCGGTAAAACAATATCTTCGTCAATCTACGTCATTTTGGCGGAAGTCCATTTTTTTATTGTAAGATAGTGAGACAAGCGATAAATACGAAAATCTGTGAAAATTGGACGCGCTCCAATACAATGATTGACAAGTCCCTAAGTACCTACTTTACATCGTTTCATCGCGATCACAAAGTGTGTGATGTATTTTAAAAACTGTTATTTAAACTCTGCCTGACCGTTACTGTCAGAAAAAGTCACAGTGGCTGAAAATGTGACGCGTCTTGAAAAATATAGCATCACATTGTCACAATATCACTGTCACATACAGCACAGCATCGCTCCAGCATAGAAAAATGGCTGTGGGTCATAGGTTTTTTAGATTGTACCGTACAATTTCTTTATTCAATTACAAAATATATTTACTTGACATTGGCAAAATTCGTGAATTTCATCGCGAGCAAGCCATTCATTAAAAGAAGAAGCAGCTCCAGCATAGCCTAAAGTCTATTTCAACAAGGATGATTCCTGTGAAACATCAAAATATTATTGAAAAGTCATAATAGAAACTGTAGCAATATAATAAAAAGAAAATTAAAACTTCACCTCTGGATATAAATAGTAAAATCTGTGTCTAATTATTACATTTTAATTGAATGCCAACTATTATTTTTTAACAAAAGAATACGATGGAAAAATATTTCATTTTAAAAGTGGTGCAATGTGTGATTCGAAACAGGGTAGAGATGAGACTGCCGCTGTTCATTTGTCGATAATAGTGAAAAAGTAGATACTTTTAATTTTAAATAAAATAAAACTCAGCTAGTTTTTTGATACTACAAATCAAATGTTTTTGCTGACATTCACAATGACAGCTTAATGTTTTAGTTTACCACAGATTTTCACAAACCATTTTTTATTCTTTATTATGTTTAATTTGGATGATATAAGTTACGCTATGTAACTGGATTCTACGTGGCCAATAGTAGTAAAACATACTGCAATTTCTCCAAAAGTAGGTTCATTGACTTTTAGAAAAAATCGATAGATAAGTCGATAGGATTTCAATATGGGACAGCTCTAGAACTGTCAAACTTGAAACGTCACAGGAATTAACCTAGTTGAAAAAGACTGTAGGAGTTTCACCCGAGTTCTTTTCGTAATAACACGTGTTGTGAGGCTCCATTTTTAACTCAGTTTACCGTACAATTTCAATAAAATACAAAAATATATTTACTTGACATTGGCAAAATTCGCGAAAATCGCGATCACGCCATTAATTAAGAAAGAAGAAAAATACTGTAGCATGAACACCGCTGTATCACGCGATATGTTTATGGCGCATGATGCTGTTTTGGGGAGCGGTACAGTGACACAATATCGAGCTACGAATGTCGATAAAAACATCTCGTGTTTTAGTCGATTTTTTAATTCATTAGAGCGATTTCACTTCGCTGGAGTGACAGTGGGCGGGACACAGCGAGAAGAACCGATGGCCGTTGGGACGGAAAGGTTCTGGAATGGCGACCGCGCCCCGGACGACGACGCTCGTGGGTAGGCCCACGACAAGGTGGACCGACGATCTGATGAACGTCGTGGGAAGCCGCTGGATGCGGGCAGCGCAGGACCGATCGTCATAGAGATCCTTGGTCCGAAGGCTTATACCCAGCAATGGGTGTCATGTGGCTGAGACGACGACGACGAGAGCAATTTGACAGGTTGTCAATGTCACTTTGTAAAAATAATGCTGAATTAAAATGTAGCTATAATAATAATATTGAATTCGTGTGCGTAAATGGAATCCATACTTGCTAAACAGGAGCTGGATGTTCGCAAATCATTACGAAAAACAGTATAAAGCGGGATTATTTTTACAAAGTGACATTGGCACATGTCACATTACTCTACTGGATTAAAAAACCGACTTTAGGGCTACAGGCTGCGAACATATCTACAGGTCATCTATACTCATATTATAAAGAGGAAAGATTCGATTGTTTGTTTGTTTTCATGTAATAGGCTCCGAAACTACTGAACGGATTTGGATGAAATTTGGTACGCAGATAGTAGATAGCCTGGTTATGAATATAAAATACTTTTTATCCCGATATTCCCACGGGAAGAGGAACCACGCGGGTGAAACGTGAGCGGCCGCTAGTATCATAATAAAGTGGTTTGAAGTAGCGTCACGCATCGCCACCCTTTTGTGCCAAACTCAGAAGAAATCTATATATTTTCTATTGACGGTCATTGCAACTCGAAAAAAAAAATACCTACTTTGAAATTAAACAACTTTTACGGAGCACTAGCACAGATTATTTTTACACGAACTTCGATAAAAAAAATCTGTTGTTTTATTTAAATAAACAGTGCGCGCCAAAACTTAAGATGTATGTACGTAATTATTATACTTACCTATCATCATTGGCCACAGCATTTTTGTAGATGCAATCATCATGCTAGATAACTCTTGTAACGGTTTTGGCTAGATTTCAGTATTCTCAGGGCTAATATTTTAAGCTCAAGAGTTATACACGTGTTCGCAATTTATAAGAGTCGACATGATAATTTATTTCCCCAGTAGACATCCACATAAGTTGATTAACAGGCGTACGCAAACTTCATAGAAGACCGTCTCTTGGTAATTTAAATCAACATAAACCCGTAAGGAGCTTTATTAAAAAAAGTAGCATATGTACAAAAAACGTTTATATCACAAATAATTAAACATTAATAGGTTTATAACTTTTTAATTTTGCATTTTACAATGCTATTTTTATGTGATAAATATTAAACAAGAAATCCCGTCAGGGCGACATGAGACTAGTTGCTTTTTAGGGTTTCGTAGCCTAAAGGCAAAAAACGAAACCCTTATAGATTCGGCCAAACCGATGTATGTCACACCCTTTTTATTTCCAGTATATTTTCTTGTTTATTATTTATCACATTTAATTAATAGGTTTCTCATTTGAATAATTAATTATTTCTTTAACATTAGTACTTTCCGAGAAAACGTTTCTCAAAAAAATTCTACTGGTCAACCAATTGTACAATTAACAGCAGGTTAGGCTTTTACAAAAGTGATTTATTTTTCCTGACAAATTTAAAATTTGAGACGTAAGCCTTTGAATTTGGGATTGTCTGAAGAAATTTGACATCTAAACAATACCATGACTGACAGACAACGCACAACTCAAGCGGCTGAACCTATTAAGCTGAAATATTACATACAGGATCCTTTAACGATGTAGGCGAGCACTGAGAAAAGATTTTGTTATATTCCCACGGGAATGGGAATCACGCGTGTGAAACCGCAGGCGGCCGCTAGTATTGTATAAACCGTAGAAACCGTTAACTTTACCATTGACTAGTACCAATAATGGTACAACTCACCTTTTTATCCTAATTCCTAGTGTAGTTAACAGCACATGACGCCGCCTTTGTGGTCTAGTGGTAACAACCACCGGTATCAGACCCAGGGGTCCCGGGTTCGATTCCCAGCGGAGTTACATATTGTATTCGGTTTGTTTGGTGGTAGGACTTGTTGTAAGTCCGTCTGGCTAGCTACCACCATCTTATCTAAGCCTGACGCCATACCAACATTGTATTCAGCATTGTTGTGTTCCGGCAGTTAGAGATAAGATAGCCAGTTCCTCAGTGATGAGGATTCCGGGAGAGGATACTTAACATCAGGTATGATGAAGGCTAAGTCCCCGTTGTTCATAAAAAATAAATAAAAAAGGCATTACACTTGCAATACTAAAACCGCCTCTATTGCCTGCGACATAAGGGTGCTCTCAATGACTAACTGTCTTTCTAGGTCTAGTAGTCTAAAAATTATGAAAATTGGTGCACTGCTTTAGGCGTGAAGAGATAAAATATCTAGACAAAGGTACTTTCAAATTTCTAACATTAGTATGGATTCCCATGAATCTCTGAGGTAAGCCGAGGTCAGATAGAGACATTGCAAAACTAAAAGAGTTCCGTACATCTTATGTTTTGGCGCGCACTGTTCATTGAAATAAAACAACTTTTACGGATATCAAACGCGCTATATTTTCACGAACTTAGTTGTAATTGTCCGTATTTTTGGTTTTTTAGGAGATTTTTGATTTTCCCGACGTTTCGGCACCTTTACAGCTGCCGTGGTCACGGGATGACTGTCATCTGTCATGTCGGACAATTACAACTTAGTTCGTGAAAATATAGCGCGTTTGATATCCGTAATAGTTGTTTTATTTAAAAAAAGAGTTCCTTTCTTTTCTACAGATCCCGGGGACTAATGTCAAATTTTTTAATCTATCGCAATCCCTTTCAATTCGTCATTTGAAAGATATTTACACCGTCACTATTTGATATTTAATAAGGATTGTGATCGGGATTCTTTTTGGAAGGTTTTGAATGAACAAAATTGAACTGTCTAAGCAAAGTGACACAAGAAAATATATTTCATATGTATAGAGCAGTCTTAAATGAAGTGACATTTAATACATCATTCGTTCCGAAAGCGATTGCGACTATAAGCTACACAATTCCATAAATCACAATCACAATACCTTTGAAAACTTAAAACTTTGAACTTGAAATGTCTTTAAACTCGGGAATGGAAAAATACAACTTATCAGACACAAATTATAATGAGTTACCGGTTTAATAAAAATACCCTAACACCGCCTTTGGGCCGAAATAAACATATCGTCTAAATATAGAATGAGGAGTTGTCTTTTTATACATCTCGTACGTGACGCAAGAATCTTAATGTTTATAATAAACCTTTTATTAAGTCAGAATTCTAAAATTATACAGCGGGGAATTCCTTTTTGAGGGTATTTCCATGCCATATACTGAGGGTATTGATTTATATTTAACATGCTGTTACTTGTTTTCTGTTGTGTGCAACTTTGTAATGTTATATATTTTGTGAAAATAAATAAATAATAGAAAATAATAATTTAACCTCTTAATAAAGTATCATTTTCATTATATTCCACTTAGTCAACGTTGAGTTTTCATTTACCTACTTTAGTGTAATGATTTTGCCTACGAGTCGGGTGGTCGTGGGTTCGATCTTTCCCTGAGATAAAAATTTATTAATGAGTATTTGTTTTTTTTTGTGACAAGTGTGTATCTTGGTTCTCTGAGTCTAATATCCGGACCGAACTTCTGATCCGGACTTCTGAACTAAGTTTTTTTATCTCGGAATCAGATATGATCTTATGATATTTATAACTACTTTCTATTTTATATGCTTACATAATGTTTGGTTTAAAAAACTGATTGTTTAAATTTTCTTAATTTCTTTATAGGGCTTCCTTATCTTTGAGTCTGGTAGAATACGTATATTTAATGAATTAGTTTTCTGTACGAATGTTAGAGACATTTTCATTTATAGACAGAATAAGAGTTTTCACATCACCCGATCCGATATCGGGACAAGTAAAATGTATGAATGAAATATGTACCTGCCTTTCACAATAACCGATCCGATATCGGGTATCGGAGCCGACACCAATATGTCGGTGGCGACATCGAGGTATCGGACGATAATGTTTGCCGTAATTTATGTTATCCTATTTTAACACTGTAAGTGAAAGGATAAGTTATCATCCGTTTTCACTTACTTCCACCACCACGTAGAACACATATATGCACCTCTTTTATTGATTAAACAACGCCACTTTCAAAAACACTCGTACAAAATCGCGAGTAGAGACACTGAGATGACAGATTTTATCGGCCGATAGCATCGGCACCGATATCGATCGGATAAGTGAGAAAACGCTCTTATATTATGTATGACAACTCTGACTGCATAATAATATATTCGTCAATGACCAAAAACCCAGCAACCAATAGCGTTCCAAGTCCGGCTTTCTATACGGTATTTCCTTATACTACTTAAGGTATATTAATCCTTCGTCAAGGACAGGTAAAATGTAAATAATTGATTAAAACAAACCCTTTGAATGTAAAAGTCAGGAAGTGGCGTACAACCTTGAACATCATTAATTAGACATCCGCTAATTAAGAATGTAAAAGGTACACTTTGTCTATTATTTACAGCTCATCCTTGGACGTCCCTTCTCATTATCTGGAACAAAGGTTGATTAGAACCGTCAAGAATTTCCTAATTTGAGTAAATTTGCAAATTTTGTTTTCTTAAGGATTTCACCAGTCCTTTTTGTGGAGACAAAAGCTCAATCTTTACACGTTGGCCAACTATTTTCGTATAAAAGCTGTTAATTTGATTTGCTATTAGCTGCATTATTGTAATCGCATTACAATATATTTTTAGAAGCTCGTTATTAACAAAAACAATATGCCGTTATTATCGCTCGCGCATTAGTGGTTTTGTAGTGCACGTGTTAAACACACGCTGTTGTCTGTACAAGCTAAGTTACCTGTAGTTGCTCAAACTAAACTTTAATTCATATTTTTTTCCATCCCTAACTACCAAGCTGTTTACCTAAGCGTCAGTACTATAAAGCGAGTCACACACTACGCAGATACGATAAGATATCTGTATCTGAGCGCATATCTGTCAATATCGCTCTCTATACATTTCATATGAACTAACACACACAGCGCAGATAATTTATATTTTATCGTACAGTATCTGTCGGCACCGACATATATCAACAGATGGTCAGATAATTATCTGCGTATACAAATATACCGGCAGATAACATCTGCAGTTAAACAGATTTTATCTGCATGTAAATACAGGGTGATGCGCAGGGGTAGGGACTGTTTGCGGTGAGACAGAGGCCAGAGGGGAGGGAACCACCCGGTCAAGCTCACAGTGGGTCTAAAGTGCTAATTGAGGGTCTGGGACTTTTTCTTCAAATCGTACATCTTTTATATATTTATCGATAGATCACTTGATCCTAGTGACCAATCATCTCAAGGTATTTCTTTAAAATCAATATTTAGGTTAGATTTTTTGTTTCTTCTTTTGTACGAAACGATACCTTTCATGAGCTCTTGTAGCCAAGTCTCAACTTTTGAGCATCAATATTTAGTCCAAACTTGCCCATTCAACTTATATTTTCAAAGGAAACAAAATTGAATTCACAACAAAGATCATCTCATGATGATGAAATGGTGATAAAAGGTACAACTCCTCAACGGTTAGAATTAAGACTATTTTTTTTATATATTTTTGATACGTAAAGATTTATAATTGTATTCTTTACGGTTATTTTAGTGAGTAGTGGTGGAAGGTTAAACTGTATAAAAGTTAAGACTTGGTGGGTGGAGCTTGTCTGAGTGTTCTCATTTAATTAAGGCAACAGTTTGAGTTGTTGTACTTTTGTTTAGATTAAGTTCTTGTACAGATAGTTTTATTTTAACAGCAAGTCGTTCTTCGGTAGAAATAAATTTTCGCATTTTAGTATATTTTTTTTATCTTCTTTAATCAAATCGTGAATCGCCATAAAAGTTGCTCTTGGGATTCGGAAATAGCTTTCAAATTTGTTATCTGAGACATCCTGGAAGATATTAAATTCGCCTCGGTCCTTTTACGCTTTATATGGCGTTCTATCCAAATTCTTCGCGTTTTACAAAATGAAGCAAGACGTGCGTCAAATTCAAAATCAGAATCATCTTCTGACGAACTGTCTAATAAATCGAGAAGCAATAAACGCGTTTTTTCCGTAAAACGCGAACTCATTTTTAAACACTCTGTATAAACAATCCTTACCAAAAAAACAAGTCTACTCAGTCTGAAGGATTTCGAGTGAATGTATCATCTCGTATATTATCGTATCTGTCTAGTGTGTGATGCTTTCAGATAAATAAGTTTTTATACGCAGATAAAATATTATCGTATCTGCGTAATGTGTGACTCGCTTAACGCATGACGCAATGTGTTATTAATTATTATTTTCATCGGCGATGAGCGTCTTGGCACCGCTTTACATAGACTGATTGAACTGCTATATATATTTGCTGATTTATTTGTGATGAAGCGAAATTTTAAAGTAAAGTGGACCAGTGGCCGGTTTTCCCATGTGGTTCCCATGACCAAATGTGCTAAAATAAGCTCCAACATCAGAACAATAATATACAATCCATATATATTCGAAAAGTAACTCTGTCTGTCTTAAAAAAATTCACGAGAAAACCGCTGAACTGATTTTAATGAAATTTGGTATGGCGATAACTTTAACCCTGAAGATGGACTTAGAATAATTTTTATTCCGACAGATGGCGTCACCACGCGATAGCTGAATTCCACACGAGCGTAAGGTATATTAGAAAGTAAATTAGTCTTTAAAATAAAACAACTTTTACGGATATCAAACGCGCTATATATTTTACGAACTAAGTTGTATTGTCAGATTTTTTGGTTTTTAGGGGTTTTTTTTGGTTTTCCCGACGTTTCGGCACCTTTTCAGGTGCCGTGGTCAAGTCCCGTGAACGAACAGTGCGCGCCAAAACATAAGATGTAACTTAATCTTGCTGCGTGTCTGTAATTAGCACGCCTAAACCACTGAACAGGCAAATGATAGATAGTTTTGAAATTGGAAGGAAGGACATAATAATAGGTGTCTGATACTTTCTACTACTTCTACTTTTGTGTGAAAATTTTAAGAGATCCTTAAGGAACACAATATCATCTCGTAGGTACCTACGAAGTCGCGAGCGGAACACTAGCCTTATTATAGAGAAGAGATCATTTTAGACAGATTGAAATGCCACGTGCCATAGTTAGACGATACACGAGTGATTGTACATCCGTTATTTACATTGTATTTTACCGGAGATAGATCTTGACAGAATGCATAACGATAAATCAACACGATCTTATTTGGTAACGAAAGGATTTTGGGGCGTGCGGTTGCAAAATTAGGAATACCTAGTGTCGTCATATGGCGGCGGTAATACACCTAACGATGAATGAGATCTCTAGATTGCTTAAATGCATCATTGTTACTGAATCGCACTGGAGATTTGTAACCACGCGAAACTTGCACTACCGCACGTGGATTCTCCATTCCCCATGACAAAAAACTTGCAAAATGTATTCGAATCGTCACGTGAACAATGTTTATGGAAATTTAGTTCTGTTTACATTCGGTAGGGATGTAAACGGGTACTGCTCATTACCCTACACAATAGTTTAGGGTATTAAAAAGTACCCGTTTACGGCCTGCTCAATACCTTATACAATAAGTAGTATATGGTATTGAGCAGTCGGTCGGTATTGAAAAGAACAAGACGAAGATGTCACTCAACGTTTCGTATGGCAAGAAAACGGTGCGGCTTTATCGCTTCAACCAGAAGACATCGACTGCTGGGTATATCTATAGGCCTCCCCCAAGGATCTCCAAAAGCAAAAGCTTAACATAGACAATCTAGTTACTGCCTTTCCTATCACAACTTACATATTATGCCGGCAATGTACCCAGAGCCACTCTTAATATAAAAATGTCTATCAGCTTTTGTTTCAAAGTCCATTCATTATTCACACTTATTTGTGACTGTTTAAATTAAAACGTGCACCTCTAACGACCAATGATGTCACTCCTGAAATTCAAGACAACCTTATATGGCCTCATCAGTATGACCTTGGAGCTGCAATCACCGTGAAATTATCTGTTCATTACTCTCGTGACGTCATTCAAACAATATATGTTAATAATAGTTTGTGATATTAACATAATATCAGACATGCTATGACGAACATAATCCTTGCCAGTCTCCCTACATCAGTGGCGAATTTTCTTTTCTATTCCTTATTTCTTTCTTGTTGAGGGTATTTGAACGTTTGATCGCTGGTGCAAGCTTGAAAGTAAGAGGACAATCAAGAAGTTATGAGTGCTGCAAGCTGGTTAATACTATAAAATACTTCAACGTGTGATATTTATGTAAGGTTATCGTTTAAACGATAGAATTTGACTAAGGGCGTGGGGCCTCATCCAAAAGTTACATCGTTTTGTAGTGAAACGATACCTTTAACATTCGTCATCGTCTCTTAGCCGCTATCAATCATAACAGCCATGAGGTAACGATGAAAATTGGCTTATATCAATCCTACTAATATTATAAATCTGAATGTTTGGATGCTTAGATGTTTGGTTGTTTGTAACTCAATCACGCAAAAACGACTGAATGGATTTTGATGAAATTTAGGATACAGATACTTGAAAACCTGGAGACTAACATAGGATACTTTTTATCCCGATATTCCCGCGAGAACTTGACCAATATCGGGATAAAAAGTATCCTATGTTAGTCTCCAGGTTTTCAAGTATCTGTATCCTA
The DNA here is from genome assembly GCA_910589605.1 of Chrysoteuchia culmella. Classification (NCBI taxonomy): domain Eukaryota; kingdom Metazoa; phylum Arthropoda; class Insecta; order Lepidoptera; family Crambidae; genus Chrysoteuchia; species Chrysoteuchia culmella. Next base: position 15,811,752 of record OU342659.1, read on the forward strand.
AATTTCATCCAAATCCGTTCAGCAGTTATTGCGTGAAGGAGGAACAAACAAACAAGCTGACATACTTTCACATTTATAATATGAAGTAGGATAAGTAAAATTGAGGAACTTCATTATGGAGTTAAAACCGCGGACACAACAACAGCTTTTTCTAGCTGCAACTATTGTCTTGCTATCGACTGTACCTATGACGTAGATTTGCCTACTACGTTATGCTGTAAGGATTGAGGAATCTCACGAAAGAAACGGAGGGAAATTGATTGATTTGACGTTTACGATTTCAACGTGTTACGTGGGCGCATGCCAGAATAGCGCGCTGGTGTCTTCCCATAGAAGTCGCGTAGAATTGCGCACGTTACTACATGACATGTGAAGACAAACGAGAATAGCTCATCCTTATCCATCAATAACCATAAGGAAGGCTCGTGCCACTGGGCTAGTGCGTCAGTTGGAGCACTGAAACGGCTGATGATGATGATGACGGGGAGAGCTCAATTATTCTTTAATGTAGGGGGGAACCCAACACCAGGGGGCTCGTACACACTAGTCAGTGACAGAAACGAATCGCCTAAAAACCGACTACACGTCAAGTACAAGTCTTGTATGCCCTACCACTAGAGTGTAATTTAAACCCACGCATGCGCGAAGGGGCGAAGCGGCCCGCTCGTTCGGTGGTGATCTAAAACCATCTGCGACGATGTGTATAGTCGCAGATGGCGTGGAACCGCCGCAGCAGTGACAGAACACTTGCCTGCTGCCTGCTTGCTTGGATGCTTGCTTGCTTACTTGGATGCTTGCTTGCATGCTTCATTGCATGCTTGCTTGCGTTGGGCGTAATGACAAAAAAATGCGGCCTAATATGCATAGGTATCTAATGAATTATATTTAAAATCACCATAATACTGTAAAATAATTTAATAAATATAGGTAAAATAAAAATATGTGCAATGTTGAATAAACTATGTGATCGGTACGTATGTCAAATGAAATGTTATTTATCAACGATCATTACTTCATGTAAAATGTCATACGTTACACACCCATATTATAGTGTTGGTGTACCTTTTCCATATATATATTGTATATATATATATTGACGAACTGGCTATCTTATCTCTAACTTCCGGAACACAACAATGCTAAAAATATTGTTGTTATGGCGTCAGACTTAGAAGATGGTGTCATCTAGCCAGGCGGACTCACAACAAGTCGTACCACCAACCAAAAATATATAAATAAATAGATTTGATTGTCCCGAAACTGCGTTTAGTACTAAGTAAAGAATATTATACATATAGGTTAGGTACCAACCTATTATATGCCGAAATGACGCAAAGGTGCCGAAATTTCACTGAATTATGTACTTCGTTCTCCGTTTATGACTTTGGCTTCGAGTGCAACAAAGAATAAATTTATTATTATTAACATATGTCCTCATAATAAAATTTGTTGGCACGAATAAAGTTATATTAAATAAATATTGTACCTAGCAACTAGGCAACACAGGTGGCCTATTATTTTAGTAGAAAATTTCTTTCTCGAAACATATTTCACTCAATGAATACAAAATGATGTTACACGCTTCGCTACTATCTTTACGTACCTCGCTTGTCATCCATCTTTCTTGAAATATATATCTTGAACTGGTTCCAAAAGACGTAAATTTACGGTACTATGTGGGTTTTACACAGACAAGAGGTGATGGATACTTCATGATTACACACTGACGAAAAATGATAAAGTAATGGTAGTAAATTTTACTAAACTGGCGGCAGGGAGTCTGCCGCTATTCGATTTACAATTGGAAAAGTACAATAGGACACACATACAATTACAATAGAAAAAAATAAAAAATATATACATAATTATTATCCCATACATGGAACTAAACTGTTTTTTTTTTCATCAAACCTATACGTGTGGGGTATCTATAGATAGGTCTTTAAAAATTACATTGAGGTTTGTAAAATGATTTTTTCTCAAAGTCAACCGTTTGAAAGATTTACACTTCCAAAGTGGTAACATTAAACTTAACTTTAAACTAATTCCAATACTATTAGGATTACAAAGTTGAAACTTTGTAGGCAGATGTGTTCTGTGAACAGCTTTACGGTTTTACACAAAAAAAAATATATATATATATATATATATATATATATATATATTATGGGGGGGGGGGGGCTCCCCATACCTGGAACTGAAACTGAGAACATTTTGTTTTAATCAAACCTATACGTGTGGTGTATCTATAGATAGGTCTTTAAAATTTACATTGAGGTTTCTAAAACGATTTTTTCTCAAAGTCAACCGTTTAACTTTTAAAATAAGAAAGGGAAAATCTAAAAAAATATATGCTGTAGCTCTTTATAAAAACATTTAACGAAAATTGGTTTGAACGAAATATATTTAGCAGTTTCAGAGCTATAGCACATTTTCCAAAACCGCAAATATAATACAAAGTTATGAAAAATTAAAGTATTTTTTCAGATGAAAAATTATAGTGGCATTTTGGGTAGGTGTAGTTAATCGGTATTCAAGTGAATACCTAATTAAATATAATAATAATAATAATAACAAAAAATATATTGTACACGATACAAAAACAAACACATACAGAGAAAATGACAAAAAAGAGGAACACGCAATAGGTGGCCTTATTGCTACATAGCAATCTCTTCCACGCAACCTTGGGTGAGAGACGGAATTATTAAGAAAAGCCTAATATACTTTGACAGAATTCTTGATTGACAAATTTTGATATTGTACTTTTTGTTGACATCATTAATTTATTGACATCTTTTCTGTTTTAATGTATAAATTTAGTTGACATTTTCAAATACTTACAATTATAAATTTTCATAGAACATTAAAATAAAACTGAAATTTGTACGCCCATCGATGGCGGAACATAATGATAAATGATTTAACTATTTTCACACCAGCTATGTATTTCTAATACATATGTTTACAAATAAATGATTTGTATTTGTATTTCTTCCATACAATCAGATTATTCCTTATATTTATATTTGGGGCATGAAAATGGAAAAAATTCAAGTAATAAAGTTAATGAAATCAAGATTAATAAAGCTAGTTTATTCAATAAATTATAAAAACTTAAGAAAAAATCTTGTTTTATAAAATTTTCCTCTACAAATAAATTTTAATATCCATGAATGTCTATTTACTTATATTTACATTTGAATGTAGTTTTTATAAAAATGTAAATATGTAGGTTATTCTTTTGAATAATGTATTATAATCTAAGATGAGTGTCGGTAAACATTAAAAAGATTGAGCGTGATCATGTATTTTGTATGTAAGTATGAACTATTAGCGGCCGCCCACTGTTCCACCCACGTGGTTTTCGTTCCCGTGGGAATATCGAGATAAGAAGTACCCTTTGTTTTAATCCAGGCTATCTTCTATCTTTGTGTCAAATTTTATCTTAATCCTTTCAGTAATTTTTACGTGAAAGAGTAACAAACAAAGAAATTAGCTGACATACTTTCGCTTTTTAATATTAGAAGAATAAGATATCTGAGAGATTGTCGTTAAGTTTAGGTATGTTCATGAAAAAACATTTCTTTATTATTTTCATTGAAACTTACTAAAGTTCAATGCATCTCAAGCTTGTTACGCGTTATTTACAATGTAAAAACGATCAATTTACGGTAATATCCTAAATTGATAATTCCTTGTTTTAATTAGCGACTAATCAATATTAGTACGTTTGGGCATAACCGTTTTATGTTTCGGAAACATAAATATTTATCTATATTTTTCATAAAAAATCTGTCAAAAAGTATTTACTTTTATCGCAACTTACACAAACTATGTAAAAAAGCATTAACTTACATTCCTGTCTTTCACGTTCGCGAGTGATGGCATTGGAGATTGGGGGTCGTTGTATGCAAGGCTGATGCAACGTCTACTATAGTGGTAAATTCACAACTTGTAATTTCCTTGGCTAATGGCAGTGGTGATGTGCAATATTCTTTTAGGTTGCTATTCAAACTGTTCAAATGTTAGCATTTGAACAGTTTCAATAAGTAACTTTACAATAATGAAATTAAAACATAAGTCCGTCTGATAATTTATGTAAGTTTGTTGTTTTTGTTTGTTGTTAATAATAATATAATTTGTGGTTAACAATATCCTTTTTTCTGACAACTGACAGTGACAGCTTGTCATATGTCAACTTGTATACTTTTGTTAGTATGGTAGAGTGTACTCGTACAGGCCATGCCAGAATACCAGCGCCGTTGCGGTGTGACGATTACTGCGCCGCAATGGCATAATGCTGAGGCAGGGTCCTGATTGGCCTGTCACACCACAAATTTTATTTGTATTTAGGTTAAGTATATAATTAAGTACATATTTGTTGTATTATGTAGTTCGGTTTAAATTTTTGTTTTTATTTTTTGCTTTATTTTTAAATTCTGTTTTGAATATGTCATGTGTGTGGGTGTGTGTGTTAGGCCAATAAAAGTTTTTCTATTCTATTCTATTCTATTCTATAATTTTTACAGAGTTGGTAAATTAAATTGAGCGAATAAATAAAATTATCAATTTAGGCAAACAATTTTTCGGCCATCGTGAATAATGAGGAGCCCGTGGCGCAGTGGTTCGCGCGATCAGACTGCGGTTCTTGAGATTAAGCCACTTTCACAATGTTCGGTCACTGGATGGGTGACCAAATTTACTTTCTCGATCCTTTTCTCCTCCGTGCTTCGGAAGTTCAAAACCCACCAATCCGCATTGGGGCCGCGTGTTGGGTCACGCACGGCCCATTCTCTTTATTCATCCAAAAGGAAGGCCAGTACTCCAGCAGTGGGGACATTAAACATGGCTTTCATGGAATTCACTTTGTGATTTTAGGTGATGTTGTCCATTTATAGACTCACTAGCGGCCGCTCGCGGTTTCACCCACGTGGTTTCCGTTCCCGTGGGAATATCGAGATAAAAACAAGCCTATGTGTTGGTCCACTACTTGTAGTCCCTACATACCAAATTTCATCTAAATCCGTTCAGTAGTTTTTGCGTGAAAGAAGAACAAACAAACTGATATACTTTCGCAATTAATATAAGTAGGATTTCTCCATGCAGAACACGGTTAATTAAAAAGCTAAAAAATGATAGCAGCTTTTAGTTTAGCAGACTTTATTATGAAATTATCTTATAATTGGTTTTAGGCACCTTTAATGAAATTAAATTTAGTAGCTGATTGACCACTTGGAATCGTTCCAATATAGTTCGTCGACTTTTCCTGACGCGCCGTTAGGTATTGTCAACGAAAATTTTAGCATGTTTATTTAATAAATTATTTTTAAAACTTGTTGTGACGATAGTGTCACAACTTAATTATAGATGATGCCACTTTGGCAACTCTTAAGAGAATTAATTATTTACTAAGATTTAAGTACAAAATCGTTAAATGGCGATTCTAATAAAGCAAACTGATATAATATTTATATAAGCGGTGTACCGGAATAAGGACTTAAAGGGTAACAATACTTTATATACAAATGTAGGTCGCCATGGTACTTAAAAAAAACCTTAAAAGTTATATATGAAACAGAAAACTTAGTTTGTTATTATTTGATAAATGTTAAAGAAATTATACTAAAAAAAAACACCTTGTCTCTCATGTTGCGCTGACGGGATTCGAACCCACATCCTTGGGGATCCGGCCCAATGCACTAATTATGCTACAGAGACCTATGAGGACACAATTGGTTAGTGCATTGGATCGGATTCCCAAGGATGCGAGTTCGAAGCCCGTGTTACTTAATTAAAAACAACATTTTAATTAAGTAACACACTTAGTTACAAGGATTATTTGGATTTACTAAAGTTCAGAGTTTGAGTCCCGTTGCTCTGAACTATTATTATGATGAATCGTGAAAGTTTAAATCATATATTTTTTGGATTTCCCGACGTTTTCACACCTTTCCAGGGGCCGTGGTCACGGGGTGACAGTTTTTTTTTTATGACATTCCCTATGGCACAAATTTTCTGACCTGAATGTAATATATTTATTCAAAATCTGAATGACAAGAAAATGGACTAACCCCATTACAGATATTTCATATTTCCATTAACTTTATATTTAAACCTGTCATTTCAAAACGTATGATCTGGTTCAGAAGTTAACGTAATTGATCTGACGATTCCAAAGTTCTTAAGTTTATTTTAATAAAGCAAATTTTGACTTCTTGACTTTGATTTACGAGCAATATTTATCAATGTTACATGGACAATTGAGGTTAAGTTCACTGAATCACCCGGTTAAAATCACAATTTGATGGCGCAATATCCGTTACAGTGCACCGAAATCGATAACCAATGGAATGCAAACAATCGATTTAAAACGAATGATTTACAATCGACTGGCAGTGGAATGGTACCGAGTCACGTTGGTCACGTGATCAGATCACGCGATTTTGGAAGCAGCCATATTTGGGCACCAAAATCACATGGAATTGACAAATATGTCAAACGACACAACGGAACTAGCTTATTCCTGGAATGACACTTTTAGTGGTGATGTAGAGGCTGACCAAAACGAACACTTACCAATTTGCAGTACCAATGGTATTTTTCATACAAAATACCAAATTTTTTTTTTTACCAAATTTGGCGGATATTTTTTAGTTTGTTAGCTTTTAAAAGCTAGAATGTTCAACATTTATTTTGTGAATAGTTTTGTTTTAACTATGCGGGTTTATAAACTACGTGTACTTCTTCTTCTACTACTTCTATCGTTGTTTATTTTTTTATTATTTTCTGTTTTATTCTTTGTAACTTAATAAAATAGGCAGCCCTCTCATAAATTGCTGTGTCCGTAAAGGGTGATTAAGTTTTTAAGTTCCTTCTAGATTATAACACCTGAACACACTTAGTTTGCAATAAAAATTTGTATTTATATTTGTATTTGTACTTCGAAATTTCATACGATAATGACCAACAACACATCTTTTGTACAAGACTGCACAAAACGAAAAAGTAATCGTTTCACAAAAAATTAAAAACACCGTCATAATGTTGAACTTTTGAATGGCTACCAATACCTTATTTCAAAAAAATCCATCAATATTTGCTGTAGTGAACCCTCTACGAAAACAGGAATTTTGTTTGCACAAACTTTTTTTGATTGTGTGTACCCCGGGAACTTCCTCGATTATACAAATCGAGGAAGTTCCCGGGTGTTTGATCGGGAAACGTTTTTTCAAAAAGTTATAAGGTAAAATAAAGAAATTATTTTCTGGTCAAATAAAATATTAACTATTAACATTAAATATTTAAACTTTTTGAACCAAAAGGCAGCTTTTCCATTGTCTAAAATTTGAGGTTCATCGAGTTTTACAGCTTCCGTGTTCCTTCGTCGTTGTAGTCATTCGGAATATCCCAATGTAACGTTTGACCGCCGCATAAAAACTCCCTATGTTTGAGTAACCCCCCCTTTCCACTGGCACTCCATTTACAAAAAACATGTTGTAAACCTGTAATGCGGCCACTGAAAGAATGCATTATTTGACAGCTCCTATCGAGAGGTATTGGGCGTCTCAGCTGCCGCATTATATTTTACAGCATGTATACTTGTAAATATTTCGCCAGTGGAAATAGGTAACAATAACATCCAAACTTTCAATATTAGTCCTATTTTATAATTTTACGTCTTAACTATGGATTCGAAACCTTGCTAACTGTAGTAACGTAGCACTGATAACACAGCCGGTCTCCTTTCAGCGTTTACGCAACTTTCATTCAGTATTCTGACACGGTTGTTGCAGCGGCCCAGAATACGTGCAGTCAGTGCAAGCACGCATAGTTGACACGCTGCCAGCGTTGAAAGAGTTACCATGCGGGATACGGTTTATAGGGACAGCAGGAATAATATTTACTGCTGAATCTTCTATACTGTTTTGCGTTTTTTTGGAAGCATCTCTTCAATGCTCTAATCTAATGGGCAATAACTCACCCTTCTACGGACCACAAGAAAGAAATAGATTTTTTTTTTTGAAAAATATTTGATAAATTTAATATTAAACAAGAAAATATACTAGAAAGCTGTGTAGTGTCGGCTTAGAATAGCACTACTCCCTCTCATCCCGTGGGTGTCGTAAAAGGCGACTGAGGGACTCAGCCTTTAGGAGATGGGCAGCAGCGTCTCCTATGAACTTGGCCATACTGCGATCGCCAACCCGCCTGCCAAGCGTGGCGATTACGGCAAACCCCCCCTTTTGGGGGAGGTATATACCCAGCAGTAAGTGTTAAGTGGCTGAGATGACGATGACTAGAAAAAAACAACTTGTTTCATGTCGCTCTGACGGTATGAGACAAGTTGAAGACAAGTTTCTTTTCGAAATGACCCCTTAACACGTTCGCCGCGGCAGTGATTTTTCTATACTTTCCATTCCTTCGGTACAAGGCCTATACACCTGGTAATAAAACTTCCATTGTGGCGGCACAAGGTTTAGACCCTGTAACATTTAAGAAACTTTAAATCCTTTTTTGGCTTCATGCAAAAAGATATATGATTTTTTAGCTTTGAATATAAATAACAATGAACTAATTGACATACACCTGAAGGCGTTCGTTAACAGCTTGCTTAGTTTAAAAATTAAAGCTAGTTTTAAAATACAGGGTTTATGCACCCTGTGCCGCACTGAATAAGGGAAATCTGGTGCGTATTTTAGGGATGTGAAATAAAAACATCGATAGTCTTATTTATGTTTAATATAATGAAAAAAAGATAAAACAAACATTAATTAATGTTTTTCAATGAAACATGGGTAACAAAAGTTTTTTGTGCACTGAACACATTCAGTTAATTTTTATTTTCACTTTTTTGTCAGCTTGGCAAATTGTGTTTGTCAAGTTTTCATGCGGGTTCTGAAAAGATAAATTTATTAATTTATTTTTTATTTGTATATGTATGTGTGTGTGTGTGTGTGTGTGCGCATGCGTGCGTGGATTGGATGTGGATGTGGATGTATATATGTATGTGTTTGTGTATATTTATATGTATGGGTATGCATGCGTTTTCGTCTGCGTTGAAATTACCTGTATCATTGTCAAAGTCCTTTTTTGTAAAAGCTTGTATAATTGTAGCTTTGGTATTTTATAATAATTAGTAATGATGACTCACCTGTCTTTGATAAATCAATCTATAATTAGATTTAATATTCACTGCATCACTGTCCTCACAAACATCGTAGACAATTTTTTTTTGGCACCTTTTGGTTGGTCTTGACGCCATGTCGACGAGTGCGTTTCGTGGTGAATGCAAGCCAACACTAGCCGCGCGAAGCGAGCGCGGGGTGCGGTACCAGGTGCGCGGGGTACAAGGTACTTCGACTTGGTTACGCACTGTGATGAAATTTTATTTCATCCATGCGGTGCCAGATCTAAAAACCTGGTATTAGGGTAGGTAGATTCTATTTTAAGAATACATCTTAGATATATATTCATCTCTTTCCTATACCGAACCAAGTTAAAGTTATGCCTTTCGCGTGACAAGGAAGTCCATACTTTTCTTAGTCGCACTATAAGCGAGACGTGTACAAGATGTTTAGACCTGGTTTCGCACTCAACGTGTTAAAAATACGTTTTTTAAGATGATTCTGAAATGGGGTTACATATTCTATTTAAAATTGTTTGAATTAGTGGACATTAATATTTAGGATCGAATAGTTAACATTACTGTTCCTGTGTTTCGCACAACAGGGTGGCAATTCGTAACAAAGAATTTACCTACTACTTCTAATGTCTGTTATGTTCTATGACTGAGATATGCCATTGGTCAGTCGTCGTCGTCTCAGCCATATAAAACCTACTGCTGGGTATAGGCCTCCCCCAAAAGGGTCGGGTTTGCCATAATCGCCACGATGGCGGTTTGGCGATCGCAGTATGGCCAAGTTTGTAGGAGACGCTGCTGCCCATCTCCTGAAGACTGAGTCCCTTGGTCGACTTTTACGACACCCACGGGATGAGAGGGGACAGTGCTATTCTAAGCCGACACTACACAGCTACATGGGTCAGTATAAAATTGAAATGTTGTGCAAAGTAGACATTTTCTATTCATCAATAGTCTCGGTACATCCTTGTAGGTAGTGGTTTCTTTTGTAGTTTGAGATTTGGATTCGTTGACAGAATAAATAAAAATAAATAAATAAATAAATAATTTATACAATCACACCAATTATCTAGCCCACGTTAAGTTTCATGAAGAACTTGTGTTATGGATACTAGATAACGGATAAACATACTTATATACTTTTATTTTTGTAAACACCCAGACCAAGACAAATAGACATGTTCATGCACACAACTATTTATCTTGTCCGGGGATCGAACCCGGGACCTCTGGCGCAGAAGGTGGGTTTAGTACACCTGCGCCAAACTAGAGTAGATAAATAACACGAAGAAAAATATAATAACAAACTAAATCAATAGTGTCTAAACATCATCAATAAAGTAATCTTCTACCATACAATATGTTTGTTTTTCTAAGTTTTAGCAAAGATACTGTATCAAGTATTTTATTATTCAGTATATTTTTTAAGTTTGCAAAAAATATCTGTAAATTCTAGCAAGTACCTACTTAACATTAATAGTAACGGTGAACACTCATTGTCTATAATGTAAGTTTTAATTTAAGGTGGTACGACTTCCATACAAACAAACATTGCACATTAATTGGTTCATCATACATTAAAAATTCATAAATACATGTGCAACTAACTCGTTTCAGTTATCTGTTTGCGCGAAATTATAAAAAAAATGTACTTTCATACATGAGCTATATAAATGCGATGAGTCACACACACATACATATATTTATTGAAATTATAAAATATTAGTATATTCGTGTTTTATGTATGAATGTACAATTTTTTCAAACAAATAACTGAAACGAGTTAGTTGCGCACGTATTTATGAATTATTAAGGTATGATGAACCAATAATTGTGTAATGTTTGTTCGTATAGAAGTCGTACTACTGTATATGTCAAAATAAATAGAGAAAAAAAAACAATTAAAAAACAACAACATTGTATAAAAATATTTTAAAAATAGAGATTAGTCATCAGGGACGAAACCATATCCTACTCAAGATTCTATGAAAAATCTCGCGATCTGATAACGAAAACATAAACACGGTTAAACACGTTTTTTATAAAGTTATCCCATTAATTAACCTGTCGGATCACTCGTCAGGAATACACAACAACTACTTACCAAGATTTATAATAGCAAACAAATACGCTCCAGATTCGAAATTCTAAACTAGGTCTATAAAAAGAAAATAGTTCAGCCAATATTCATCACCATCGGCATTGTCAGCAATTTTAATGTCCCCGCTGATGAGGTACTGGCCTTCTTAATGCAGGACTAAGGAGAACCACCCCGCGGGCTCAATGCTGTTTTTTTTTTTTTTTATATAAATGACGTTGAGACTCTTAGCCTTCATTATACCTGATGTTAAGTATTGATAAGGCTGAAGATGGAAGCGAGCCTCTCCCGGAATCCTCAGCCACTGAGGAACTGGCTATCTTATCTCAAACTGCCGGAACACAACCATGCTGAAAACATTGTTGTCATGGCGTCAGGCTTAGATAAGATGGTTGTAGCTAGCCAGGTGGACTCACAACAAGTCTTACCACCAACCAAACCGAATACAATATGTACCCCCGCTGGGAATCGAACCCACTAGACCAGAGAGGCGGTTAAATGATTAGTGAAAACAGCCGGGATCAAAGTCTTAAAGTGCATTCCAAAGCACGGAGGAGCTCGAGGTAGTAAATTTTTGATCACCCATCCCGTGACTGAATACTGCGAATCGCAGGCCGAGCGTGTCAACTAATACGTCACCACTCCTCACAATTCAATAATGTTACTTTTATTTTTTCTATTTCTTTGAAGTAAAATATAGGCCATTATATTTTTGTTTCGTCTGGTCACCGTACTGCCGACCCAAACTGTCTGGGCCGCGGTGACCGAGCCGCCGCAACACGACCGAGATTACTAACAAGACATTACTCTGGTGACTGTTCAATCTCCGCACTGTATTAATTGTATAATAATTAATGAACTGTATACCTTTTTTATGATTTTTGTATTTTTCAATGCTATTTGGAAAATATTTGGAAATATTGGAAAAAATCAACTTGGCTACAAGTGAATCCCATCCGAGATGAAGTCCCACCTGAGAATTCACTTGTGGCCGAGCTGATTTTTTCCAATATTCTTTTATTTAAAATTTATAATCTTTTATAATTTTGAACTCGATGGCGCACTGGGTTAGCATTGGCTCAAACGCTTAAGCCTTCAGCGTAGATGTTATGTAATGAAGGCTGTAGGTGCTTTCACGTTTCTCCCTCAAAGTACGAAGGGACGACGGTACGAAGTTACTTCGTTACTCAAAGTGTCAGTTCGCCCGAAGTGGGCGAATCTTTTCGGCCCAAACGTCACTAACTCACTTCTTCGGCTCAAACGTCACAAACATCCTCAACCACGAAGGATCGGCTATCTTATTGCTAACTGCCTGGACACAAAAAAATGGCGAAAATAATTAAGGCGACTAAAATTGAACTTGACCCCTGCAACATCAGAGTTATATACCAAACGAATGTCTAACTCCGCTTTGAAAATCTTCCATTTTCTTAATATGTACGTACGATTTTTTAATTCACAAGTTATTAAAAACTAAGGTAAACGCGGGATTACTTCATTTTGATCATAAAATGACATATTTTCACGTGAATAACTACAGACTTAAAAAAATACCTATATCCACAGTGTCTTCTAGTTGTTAACAATGATGGAAATTACAAGGTAATTCTCATCAAATTATCAAGAACAAAGTGTACTTGTCCATCATTAAATCAATAATTGATATTCAGGAATCAGTTAAATGGCAAAAAATTACACAAATCGACACGCAAACAATTTATAGGGAATAACAAGCACATTTCTTCGAGTTTTCAATTGTTATAGGTTTTCAGTTCCCTAATCAAATAAGGTTTCAATGTACAGTAATGTACAATCTGGGGTTACAAGTTTTTGGGAAACGTTTTCTGTAAAAGTACTAAGGTAAAAGAAATAATTCGGTATTGAAATACCTATCCATCATCAGCCTGTGGACGTCCACTGCTGGACATAAGCCTCTCCTAGCTCACGCCTATTGGGGCGTTCATAGGAGGCCATTAGCCTAGTGCCACCACGCTGGCCAGACGGGTTGGTAGAGTAGAGGGTTTGTTTCAAGTTTTCCTATTCTCTCGCACAGGTGTTCAATGCGTCGAGCCTCTTAGTCGACTCTTACGACATCCCAGGCATGTAAGGGAGTAGTGACACTTGTATTCTTAGGCCGTCACCACACGGCACGGCAATGAAATACCTATTAATGTTCTATTGGTTGTGATATAAACGTTTTATAAATATATTTTTATTTTTTCAAATAAAGCTCCCTAAAACTCTACTGGTCAACCGGGATGTTTCCCGACTGTACATTCATTGCTGCTTCAGTACTAATTACTTTGATATAATATTCAGTCACTTAATAGGACCCAGAGATGTCTTCCGAATGGGGGCGAAAAGGCATAATTACTTCCATAAAACCGTACTGAAAGAAAGCGCATATCGTTTCAGTTTTTTGTTCACAACAACTTACAATGTCTAAATTGTTCAGAATTTTTTATTACCAGTTTGCCATTTTAATATACTTACTAGCGTTTTGCCCGCGATTCCAAGCCCGTCAAATTCAGTTAATTGTCGTGATGGCGAAAAATGGAGGTCCCTATGTTCATATGCTTCCCGAAATATATATATAACCCCTGTCTATCTTCAAGGTCATATCCTAAAACTAGCGACCACCCGCGGTTTCACTCGCGTGGTTCAGGTTCCTGTGGGTTTTTTTTTAATTAACAACGAGGAGACTTTTAGCCTTCATCATACGTGATGTTAAGTATTGATAAGGCTGAAAATGGAAGCGAGCCTCTCCCGGCATCCTCAATCATTGAGGACTGGCTATCTTATCTCTAACTGCCGGAACACAACAATACTGTAAACATTGCTGTTCTTGCGTCAGACTTAGATAAGATGGTGAGCCAGACAGACTTAGAACAAGTCCTACCACCAACCGAATACAATATGTACCCCGCTGGGAATCGAACCTGGGACCCCTGGATCTGATTCCGGTGGTTGTACCATTAGACCACAGAGGCGGTTAAAAGGGAATATCGGGATATAATATACCCTATGTTACTCTCTGTCCTTTCAACTAACTATGCCAAAAATCAAGTCGGTTGGTTTCTTAGTTCGGGCGTGAAGAAAGGACAAACAAACACACTTTCGCATTTGTAGCATTAGTTTTAGGATTAGGATTAGTTCAATGTTTTAGGAGTAAAAAGGTAACAGAAAGACAGAGTTACTTTCACGTTTATAGTTATGCACATAACAGGAATATCAATTGATAAAAAAAAAAACTTCATAATTGAACCTCATAATGGTTCTGTTTCCCAAGCCAGACAAAGATGTATATTTTCTGATTTTCCCAACCTTCAACATTTATCTGAAACACATTCTTCCATTAGTCTTCAGAAACTGTTATTAAAGTTATTTCTTAGAACGCACTTATTAGCGTACGACATTGAAACTAAGAAAAGGACAATTTAAGTTGGGATTGATTTATGATTAAAACATGAAAAAATTTATGGAAAAACGTTTAATTAAACAAAAACAAATAAAGCATAATAATTAAAACGTAAGTGTAGAATCAAGTCATGATAAAATAAAGAAATACTAATCCTAACTATTTTCTTTTTCTTTTATATATATAAAAGAAGAAACTAACTAACTGACTGACTGACATATCAACGCACAACGCAATCTGCTAGGTCTAGAGTCTAAAGTCTCTAATTTGGCACATAGGTTCCTTGTGAGGTCTAGGGGTGCACTAAGAAAGGAATTTTCGAAATTCTACTTCTGAAATAGGGGGTGAAAGTTTGTATGAAAGTCCGTCAGTTTTGAAGTTATGATCTTTAAATTTCGTATTTAGGTTGACGATTGAAAATAAATATTACCTGTCTTGGCGTTTATGAAAATTTCACCCCCAAAAGTGTGAAAAGGGGATGAAGTTGTGTAAGAAAAGTCCTTTATTTTCAAAGTAAAAGTGTTAGGATCTTCGAATTTTGTATTAAGGTTGATAATTTAAAATAAACATTTACCTGTCTCGGCATTTTTGAAAATTCTACCCCAAAAGGGGCGAAAAGTGGGATGAAGTTAAGCCAGAAAAGTCCTTTATTTTCAAAGTAGAAGTCACTCATTTTTTGAATTTTGTGTTTTATATCAACGCCTAAGGGGGTAAAAAGGAGCAAATAATGTTAAAATCGATATGGGTGTCGTATTGAGGTTTTATCGGATTATGATTTACAAAAATTACAAAAATGCCATCGATGTTAAAGTTTGACGCGGTGGACATAATTCAACCCTTAAAGATTTGAAAAAGGATTTTAAATTTTATTTTGAAAAATTATGTAATATAGACAGACATAGCTGTTAACGCTTAGAAATATTTTTTACAATACTTCGTGACATCAAATACTTCTCCATTTACACTTATCCATGCTAATATTATAAATGTGAAAGTGATTGTTGTCTGTCTGGCTGTTCCCTTTCTCGAGTAAACCGCTGAATAGATTTTAGTAAAATTGGTATAAAAACATAACCGTGGACATAGAATACTTTTTATTCTGATAAAAGGCACCACCACGCGACATTCTAAGTCCGCGCGATAACCTAATTCCACGCGGATTTAACGGCATTAAAGTCCGTCATTCGTTGCATTTGAACAATAAATAATTAATCCTATCCTATCCTATCATATAATATTATAAACGCGGAAGTTTGTGAGGATGTTCGGATGCATGTGTGTTTGTTACTCTGTCACGCAAAAACTACTGGCCCGTAGACAAAGTAACATCGTTATGTAGCGAAACGATAATTCGATTCGTTATTGACTGTATTAGCCAATTAACTTGCGGTAAGACCACGTGGTTTAGCGCGGCCTATGCCAATCCGCCAATCCCATATATTTAATACTTTTAGAACTTCGTTTTCATTTTTAGGGTTTCGTAGACTAAAGGCAAAAAACGAAACCCTTATAGAATCGGCCAATCCGATGTATGTCACAGCCACTTTATTCCAAAACTTTTACAGGATTACACAGTTGAAACTTGGTAGGTAGATGTAATCTGTAAACCGCTTTACGGTTTTTACACAAAAATAAAAAAATATATGAATATATATCATACATGGAACTGACACTGAAATTCCTTTTTTCATCAAACTTATACGTGTGAGGTGTCTATAGATAGGTCATTGTGGTTTCTAAAACGATTTTTTTTCAAAGTCAACGTTTTAAAGATGTACACTTCCGAAATGGTAAAATGTGAGTTCCCCCCCCCCCCCCCCCACCCCTCTAACTTTTGAAATAAGAGAGTGAACAATTTAAAAAATATATATGCTGTTGTAGATCTTAATAAAAACTTTCAACGAAAATTGGTTTGAACGAAATATGGTTGTAAGTTTTAGAAATATAGCATTTTTCCCGAACGGATTTGAAACTTTTTTTTTATCAAACCAATACTTGAGGCGTAATAGATCTTTAAAATTACATTGAGGCTTCTAAAGCAGTTTATATGAAATATGATTTAGATCTTTATAAAAACTTTCAACGAAAATTGGTTTGAACGAAATATATTTAGTAGTTTCAGCGCTATAGCATATTTTCCAAAACCGCAAATATAATATATTTAATTTTAATTATAAATATTTATCATACACAAACACTATGAAAAACAAAGTTATTTTTGCAGACAAAAAATTATAGTGGCATTTTGGCAATAATAATAATAATAGAAACTTTATTGCACACGTTACAAAAACAAACGCATAAAGAGAAAATGACAAAAAAGAGGAACACAAAATAGGCGGCCTTATTGCAACGTAGCAATCTCTTCCAGGCAACCTTGGTGAGAGTCGAAACCCTTCATGTGCGAGTTCGACTTGCACTTGGCCGATTTTAATTATTACTTTGGCTAAGGACCCTTAACACACAGATAGAAGATAGCCTGGATTTTAATCCCTTAAAACATTAACAAAAAACCATTAACAGATATATACATAGGCTACTTTTTTAT
The DNA here is from genome assembly GCA_910589605.1 of Chrysoteuchia culmella. Classification (NCBI taxonomy): domain Eukaryota; kingdom Metazoa; phylum Arthropoda; class Insecta; order Lepidoptera; family Crambidae; genus Chrysoteuchia; species Chrysoteuchia culmella. Next base: position 15,828,958 of record OU342659.1, read on the forward strand.
CCCGGTAGTCTCACGGGAATGATACTTAATCTTGCAAAACGGCTAAACGGATTTGAACAAAAATTCGGGACAAGACACTTTATAGCCTGAAGATGATATATGGTTATACCTCGTATGATACTTTTTGTCGCGTTAAAATTTCTCGTTCCTAAGCGAAAATCAATGTGGGGTAAATCAGGTGGCGCCACATAATTTTAGAAATCCTGCTATCCTACTAATTTTAACAATTGTAAAAGTGTAGGTAGATATAGATTGAAATAAAACAACTTTTACGGATATCAAACGCGCTATATTTCCACGAACTAGGTTGTAATTGTCCGTATTTTTAGGTTTTTTAGGGGTTTTTTGATTTTCCCAAGTTTGTTTGATATCCGTAAAAGTTGTTTTATTTCAATGAACAGTGCGCGCCAAAACATAAGATGTACGTAGATGTATAGATGTTTGGATGTTTGTTACCCAATCTCGCAAAAATGGCTGAACTGGCTTGGATGAAATTCGGGACACAGGTACTTAATAGCCTGGAAAGGAACATTGGATACTTTTTGTCGCGTAAAAATCCCAAACTTCTACGGTAAAATACAAAAATCGATACGAACTTAAATAGAAGGCGCCACATGATTTTTAGGGTTCCGTAGCCTAATGTCAAAAACGAAACCCTTATAGATTCGTCATATCCGATGTATGTCATATCCACTTTATTCCAAAACTATGAGGATTACACAGTTGAAACTTGGTAGGTAGATATATTCTGTAAACCTCTTAACGGTTTTTACACAAAAATAAAAAAATATATATATTAAGAGGGGCTCCCCCATAAATGGAACTCAAACAGAAAATATATTTTTTTCGTCAAAACTATACGTGTGGGGTATCCATAGATAGGTCTTCAAAAATTCATTAAGGTTCCTAAAACAGTTTTTTCTCAAAGTCAACCGTTTGAAAGATATACACTTCCAAAGTGGTAAAATGTATGTGTGTGTGTGTGTCCCCTCTAACTTTTAAAATAAGAAAGTGAAAAATCTAAAAGAAATATATGCTGTAGATCTTTATAAAACTTTCAACGAAAGTTGGTTTGAGCGAAATATATTTAGCAGTTTCAGTTTCAAAATATCACTTTGTCATTCATACAAACACTATGAAAAACAAAGTTATTTTTGCAGACGAAAAATTATAGTGGTAAAATGCCACTAGGTAGGTAGGTGTATTTAATAATAGAAACTTTATTGCATACGATACAAAACAAACACATACAGAGAAAATGACAAAAAAGAGGAACATACAGTATGCGGCCTTATTGCTACATAGCAATCTCTTCCAGGCCACCTTGGGTGAGAGACGGAACCCTTTATGTGCGAGTTCTTATTATTTTTTAAATCCTCCGCTACTTCCTACTTATATTATTAATGTGGAAGTTTGGGCCATGCGTCGTACAAAATACAAAATTTGAGCCACATTATATTAATGCTCAGGGTAAATGGCCTGCGATCCCGGCCTGGGATTTAATTTGAATATTAAACTCTTAATATGTCGGGTTAGGTTCGGTACACAATTACTGTAAATGTTTTGTTAATATGTTTTTATAGCTTCATCATATTCTTGTTTATCTATCAGCGCAATCACCTTTCATAGAAATTGTCCTCAATATTTATGAAGCAGAAGATAAGCCGGAAATATAAAAGGAAAATAGACAAAAATGATATTATTTGTAACCTTTACTAAAAGGGTGACTGACCAAGCCAATTCTAATGCGAAAAAGTCGATTAATCACAAACTATCAAACTAAATTTTTCAAGTATAGTTTATGATGAAGCAAAAAATCTATCTTTGAATATATTTATACCACTCTAATTAAGGTATACACATGAAAGTTAGGGCCTTAAATGATGATTGTTTTCACTTACGTTAAATATTTTTTATATTCGACACTAAAATGCGAAACTGCTGTAACCTGGCTGTAACCCACAAAAGGCAAAATGTTGACCAGAGCCAAAAAAAAATTTCAGTTTTCAGAAAAAATCTCCTTGATTATTCAACCTATAAATGCCATTTTTGGAACCCAAACGTATCGTCTGATCTTTCATTGAAACGAATACCTAAAAACTAAAAGTTACTTTTAGGTTACAGTAATTGCATTAAATGAAACAGATAAATGTCCCCATACATTTATATAACTCCAAATCAAGTATATTCCTACAAAACTAAATTGCTGGAACCACTTAATACGATACATTTTAGTTGCCTTTATTTTTACGTTAATTAAATATATTCTTGTAAACACTAGCACTGACATTGTTTTACTGCTAGCAGCTAAAAATTACAGTAAAATCAAAATATTGTAAAAAATCAAATCATTTAATGACTTAATGAAATGTTTATAAAAGAAAAATCGCTTCAAAATCATAATTGGAAATCATGAAAGGTAAAAAAAATATTGCATAGTTAATACCTTTATCTAATGCAAAAATATAAGATGATATACCTCTAGGTACGAACCTAGTAAATTCGTAGCTTAAATATCTAATTACAACGTAAAATAATACAAACCTTGTACAAATGAATAACTTCTTATTACCATTAAGCTACCTCTAAAATAATTATCTTTGCTTATTACTCACTTTATGCATGCTTCGTCTTGCCTGTTACGGAGAAATACAATTATTACATAAATTATGTTGGGTTCTTGTTTTTTGAACGTCATCATCATCATCATATACTTACAACAGATCGCTTGGTCCACATTGACGGGGGCCTACCCACAGAGCATCATCCGGTGAGCGGTCGCCATTCCTGAACCTTTCCAACGCCCCAACGGCCATCGGTTCTTCTCGCTATGTGTCCTGCCCATTACCACTTGAGCTCAGCAACAGCAATCCTTTCAGCGGTTTTTGTGAGTTTACATTGATGCGATCACGCAGGGAAACGCCGAGCATTATATCTCCATTGTACGCTTGGCAATCTTAAGACTTCTAAACGGGCCTACAGCAACCACGTTTCGCTGCCGTATGCCGTAAGTCATCACTGGCCGTGACACGCACACGCTGGTCATAGACTTTCGTTTTGTGGCACTGAGATAAGATTTTACGTAGCTTCCCGATTGCTGCCCCGGATGGGCAACAATGTGAATTGAATAGACGAGAGATGACTTGATGAACATGATGAAATGATGAACAGCTGATGTCCTCCAATGCAAATGTAAACAGTTTTTTCCAATCCAACAGTTAAAATCGTCATTATCATCATCAACTCAGCCGCACAGCAGTGGGTATCTGCTGAGAATATGCCTCCCCCAAGGACCTTCACGACGGTCAGTCCTCCGCTGCCCGCATCCAGTGGCTTCCCACGAAATTCACCAGATCGTCGGCCGATAACAATTTAAAGTTAACCGGATAACAATTTAAAGTTATTTTTCTTAAATTCCAACAAATAAATATCATTAATCTAGACATAAAACATCTGTATCTTACAGTATCTTTAACCGCCTCTTTGGTCTAGTGGTAACAACCACCGATACCAGACCAAGAGGTCCCGGGTTCGATACCCAGCGGGGGTACATAATGTATTCGGTTTGGTTGGTGGTAGCACTTATTGTAAGTCCGACTGGTTATCTACCACCATCTTATCTAAGTCTGATGCCATAGCAACAATGTTTTCAGCATTGTTGTGTTCCGGCAGTTAGAGATAAGATAGTGATCCTCCAGATCCTCAGTGATTGAGGTTTTCGGGAGAGGCTCAATTCCATCTTCAGCCTTATCATCATTTGACATCGGGTGTGGTATGATGAAGGCAGAGTCTCCCCGTTGTTCATAAATAACTGTCGCCAGTAAAACACCATCGTCAAATTATATGATAAATTAAAGCTATAGTATATAGTTGACACTACGCATAATGTTTGTGTTTATGTCTCGCTCTTTTACGTTAAACTAAACAGAGACGACGTACTTTAGATTCAGACTAATGCGATGAAGTGGTTAGTCTGAAGCTAACTGCAATCGAGTTCGGGGCCGCCGCCGCCGTCGGTAATGGAGCTTTTATCGAATTAGTGATGTGACTCTGACGATATATTTTATCGATATAGTCTAATGAGCTTTCCGCACAAAACAGAATTTTGGAGTTTAAGTTATTGAATCACGTGTATTATTCTTTGTTGATGATCATAGTTTTTAAATGATGAGAATCGGTCCAGAAATGATGAAGTTATTACAAGTTTTCTAAACGCTTGATTTGAAACGCGCTCGCTGCCGCCAGACACGAGCGATGACGTCATCTGTCACAACGCTCGCGTTCTTTCAATAATGTTATATTTGATTGAGCATAAGTTTCACGCGAAGAATAAGAGAAGAAGAATTGACGCGAGCGGCTATGTTCACCATTTGTTATTAATTTAATTATTAAATTGTATTTTTGAAAATTATTTCTGAATTACATTATATTGTTATTATATGTAAAATTAGTTATTGAATTATTTGTTAAGGATTTTTTTTTTTATAAATTGAATATAGATTAATAATTTATAATGGCAAACACAATTATGTAATGGTATTATTTTATTGATTAAATTAATAGTTACTCTATTGTATTGGTTTAATCATGTAATAATAGATGTAAGTGTGGAAATAAATAAATAATTATTTTTTTAATCAAAATGGGTTTAGTAGTTTGGGTTGTAATCAAACTAATTTAAATTAACTTAAATTTGTCTTCGGTCAAAGCGCAGTCATGGTGCAATTCAGAGCATCAAACACCGTAAACAAATGTTTTTTTTGTCTATTTTGTGTACTACGCATAAGCCGCATTCGTCGCTCGCGCCGCTTTTTAATTTTGCGACTAACCTTTGTCACGCAGCTAATTTTGACATTTCCTAGAAAGTGCACATTTTGCACAATGCACATTCTGCGTCAGACCATTTATAACAGAGCTTATATCAACCCAGTGATGTGGCACTGACAACAAATATCATTGATAGACCCTAATTATTATTCCAGTTTAGCATTTTTGAATAATTATGTAAACTGGAATCTCTGAAAGTCTTAACCACCCAATCAGGATTTCGGTGACAGACAGAGTTCAATCACCAGTGTTATATTTTTCTCAAAAAAAGAGTTTACATTGTGTGTTTTAATTTATTTTGTAGGTAGAAAAAGTAGAGTCCGCGTACCGATAATTAATTTTCCAATATGTGAATATACTTAACCTACTAAGAATGAAAGCTTATTTATACGCGAAAGGATAAGCGTGGCAAATATTCCCCTATATATAATTATTCACTGTTATCTTTTTTACCTTCTTTTTGTTTTTTTTTTTTTATTTCGTTAACCGTCGTGTACATTCAACCTGTAGCCAATCAAAAGTGGTTTCTTATTAACACTGACATTATCGATACATTCCTGACACTGACACTATCGATATATCCATGAGTGTTTCCCATCACTACCGATAAAGCACTCAATCTCGAGGTTGAGGGTATCACGGGACGTTGTCTTGTTTTAACTACGAGTGTTTGTTTTAGCCACCGTTCCAGGAAGGAGTGCAATATTTTCTGGCATCATTAACATTTTCCTTGTTTAATTTGGTCTGTGGTCTGTTGACTACGAATCTAATAAAGATTTATGCTTTACGACATTATTTTATAGTTATTCATGAGTCAAAATCTTGTAGAACTTTTGAACTTTTGAATTTATGCATTTTTCAATGCTATTTTTATACCTATGATAAATTTTAAATAGAAAAATATTGAAAAAAATAATCCGGTGCAAAGGTCGTGGGTTCGAGTCCCATCTGAGAATTCACTTGTGGCCGAGTTCATTTCTTGTAGAACTTATTATTAAGTAAGTATAAAAATATTTTTGTTTAGAAACATTTTTTTTTATTTCGTTTCATGATTTCATAATTCCATGATTTTTAGTAGGTACCTAAAGATATAATTACTTTTTTTTTTAAATAAGTTTAGAATAAATTGCTCCCACTAAGAATTAAACCCTTGCCGCCTGGGTAAAATTGGTTAGATCGTTTCAAAACTTTACAAACATTATTTCACAAATAAAATTATTTTTCAATCTTAAAAAAACAGGAAATACCCAAAAAGTAACGCCATATTCATTCACTTAAAACAGTCGCGAAATAAAAATAAGAGCTCGTATAACATCGTAGAGTACTTAGTTTCTTTTAATTGAATTCCTTGTCGATATGTAGATCTTCGCCAAACCAAAGTTCTCTTACATCAATATTTCTAAAAACTGAAAAGAAAACGGAACTTTACTTCTCAGGCCTCGGGCACAGATTAAAAAATAGTTACTTCATAACCTTCGGTCATGTGTTGTCTGGTTGGTGGTAGGACTTGTTGTAAGTCCGCCTGGCTAGCTACCACCATCTTATCTAAGTCTGTGACGCCATAACAACAATGTTTTCAGCATTGTTGTGTTCCGGCAGTTAAAGATAAGATAGCCAGTTCCTCAGTGATTGGGGATTCCGGGAGAGGCTCGCTTCCATCTTCAGCCTTATCAATACTTAACATCAGGTATGATGAAGGCTAAGAGGCTCCCCGTACTACATAAAAAAAAAAACAATAGATATTCCATTGTTTTCTGGACACCGGTGTCCATGTCCTGCTAGCAAATGATGAATTAAACCAATATAAATGTGATTTGATCGTAATAACATGTTGAAACATTGTATCCAAACACAGTTGAACTGAGAACATTCAAATTATTCAGCATTGACATATATTTAAGTAATCGCGGCGAGCATTCACACTCTTCGTCTATGTACAGACGAGACGAAAGACATTACATTAATAAGTAGTTTAACTATGATAGTTAATCATAATAATTATAAAATAAACTTTACTGCACACGATTATAAATACAGAATACAGACCAAATTACAACAATGAAAACACACAATAGGCGGCCTTATTTTTACATAGTAATCTCTTCCAGGCAACCTTGGGTAAGAGAAAGAAATAAATAGATAGAATATTAGGGGATCGGGTGTATGACAAGATGGACAAAATAGGTATATAATGATAGATAAATACAAGATAGAGTTATTTGATAATATTATAAGAATAGCCCAATAAAAAATAGCCCTTGACGAGTTTCTTGCCGGTTCTTCTCGTTACAAGGTCTCCCGCCGTAGGGTTTGTGAACCGAAGGCGTAGCTTCTTTGACGTTCATAAGTGCTTGTAACAGCCTAGACTGAATAAATGATTTTGAATTTGAATTTAAGGTAGATGCCTTCATCAATGGAGAAAGGAGAGTCTGAACCTGAGCCTTTCTGATGACCTCGGAAAAGGCGTTCCATAAACGAACGGCATGCACGGAAAAGGAGTAGGAAACAAAGTCGAAGGAATGACGGGAAAATTCTAGGAAAAGGTTATAAGAAGAATGCAAGGTACAGTGTCAAGACGAAAAACAAAAGTAACAGTAGTTAAGTATAGCTACAAATATTGTAGTTTTAAATATTTAAAATCACAACGTTAAAATGCAAGAAAAGGATAGGTAATAAATTGTATGTTGGCTATCACGCTACGCCACCCATATGCGCTTCAAGTAGTCCAAGAAGAAGAAGTCCAATTTTTAATTTCACTTCTTCACGATCGTCATGGCAACGTGCCTTGTTTTCGAAGCAACGTTTCTTTCAGTAGGTACTACGAGTGCTGGTTCTTACTTCTTTCTAGTGCTCTGTAGGGTGCAAACACGTAAAACTATCGAAATAGTATCGAGTAAGTATCGAGCATGTTACGTCAAAAAATGTATAGGAAAATGTAGTTCAGCCTGCCTAGCATGACCATCATTATATCACGCGATATGATATGATACGTCATGCTGTCTTGCTTACCCCACTAAGGAGTAAGCAAGATATAGGATCTTTATCATTCTACGACATATATGCTGATCCTTTAAGCAAATTAAAATCTATTTGTCTGGGCAAAGTATAGCTTAGCCATTGTGACATTTTAACTTGCATAGTTTTAATTTTAACATAATTTTCTTATGTTTTTTTTTTGTAAAGCTGTTGGTTTGTTGTATTTAATGCATGCCGTTGTCACCTATAATTAAGGTTTCACTTTGTTCTCAATGTTAATATGTGCGAGTCTTCTTTTTTCTTTTTGTTTGTGTAATCTTGTTGGTGATCCAAATAAATAAATAAATAAAATAAATAAATAGTCGATAAAAGCCGCTCATGCTAGGCCGGCAGTTTACGTCCGGTAGGAACGCTTCTCAACATCACACACATTTTTTTACTTTACTTCCTCGCTACTTACTCGAAAGTTATTCGTGCTAGGCCTGCTGTAGTATAATGAAGTATATGCCGTCTAAGCATCAGCACCAATTATTTATATGTCCTTGCTGATGGGCAAAAGACCTTTCGTATGAATTTAAATGAGAAGTACGGGCCACGACATTTTTTTATTAGACAACATTTTATAATAGTTTAAACTTTTATGGTCAGTATCACTATCATTTGAATAATGATATCATTATCTAATGTTGTTTAATGACGCGAAAAAGTAACAGCTGCCTAGCAACTAATCCATGATTTGAACAACTTCGTCAACTCGTCAAGGTTCGGTAGCTCAATTGGAAGAGCAGTTGGCCGGATACCCGAAGGTTGCGGGTTCGAATCTCGCCTGAGAATCATTCGTGAGCCGAGTAAATTTTTTCTAATATTTTTCCATTAAAATTTAAAACATAGTCAATTGTCTCCCCGTCTGCCCTAAGCATCAGGTCGATCTCGTGCACTTTCGAGGTTGTTTTGTGATTCCAACGAACACGTGAGCCACAATGTAATGTCCCATTTTACACGGCTGCCATGTTGTTTTACATCACGGGGTAAGATCACGTTGATCGGTTCGCATCATATCCGAAATCGCATATGCAACGGTTTCAATTGCAAACAATGTTCATATTCTGATAAGGAGCTTGTTTTCATTTGTATGGTAGGTAATATACCTAGGTATTTATTTTAAGTAATATTGCTAGAAAGTAGGTACCTATTTTTTGTTAGGCTTAAGTACCAGGAGCATAGTTATCCCCTCTTTTCGCCTGGTTAAATCTGTTGCCCTGCGTTACACTGGTAACTACCAGCAACGACCAGTAGAATCACGAAAAACTTGCGAGTAAGTATCGAGGAAGTATAGTAAAAAAATATATGACATAATGAGCACCGTTCCTACCGGACGTAAACAGAACTACATATTCCTATACCAACATTTTTTGACATTACGTGCTCGATACGTCCTCTGTACTATTTCGGAAGTTTTTCGTGTATTTCCCCACCTCGGAAAAAGTATGGACTTTTTGATATAAAACTATAGCATGGTTACAGTTGTTACAAATCTGGTAATAACATATATATTTCTTCATACCTTTATCCAGATTCGTATAGTTTCAAAAACACGATTTTATGATTTTGCCTCGACACTTTTTCTTGTCGAAAAGACCTCTAAAAAATACGAAAATTCAAGATTATTCTTAAATGCGGTTACTTACACTATTGAAAATTGGTTTAATAAGTGGACACCAATAATATTTAGGATCGTATAGAAGCATTTTTTTTAAATCGCTGTAGTTTTTTAATATGTAGTGATTTTGTGTTTTTTCTTGCCTAATCTGCAAAATCGGTCTCGCTCCCGTGCGCGTCGTTTTCTCATTGCTATCTGGTTTCAGCATATTTTTTTCGAGTATCGCCTTAACTCCCACTAATACACATTGGATCGGCTCTTCATCCGACATTGCCATTTGGGTCAAACGAGTCGTAGAGTGCAGACCGCGTTTAGGCAAACGCATCGTAGGGCGCCCTGCGAAAGATGGCAGGGGCTGGATGCGAAGAGGTGAGGACCAGGCCACAGACTAGACATAAACAGTCGTTGGTGTTTATGTTAATGATGTTCCCTTCGATTGGACTGTAAATGCATAGGTTTTAGTTGCGAAAGGATACTTGTGAATCACTGGAAGACGCGGACAAGCAAATCGGTAGGTGAGGTTGGAAAGGACTTACTTCGACAAGTTTACGAGCCGCTGATGATGGTCATCTGGATGTTCACATGAGCGAGACTTCCGGGTGCTTGATAAACAGTTTTAGAGCACTTTACAGACTTGATCTCTCTCTTTTTATTATTTTGTGTGGAAACGTCGGTCCGGCCGGACCAAAGTATTTGAAACTCACTGGCTGAATGAATGATTGAAAACGCATCTCTAGTAATGCGTTCGTTCCTTCTTCGTTCTTCGCTCGTTCATTTGTTAGAAAGAGAAGGATCTATGGGAAGGAAAAGGACACGACATGCTTGTTCTAACAGTTGGTCTCGGCCGATATAGCGCGCTCACACACACACGGTTTTCAGTTTTTCACTGGTAAAACAGTAGCGATCGCGCGTGTAGAGATGTGTATCTGTGTGAGTGCTTCATTTCGGTCGTTTGTAGGCAGTGCAAGGACTATTTAGACTGTGACCGGGCTTAATGGCGTGATCTAGGAAAATATGTCCTGTCCAACAATGGACGACTACAGGCTGATGATGAAAGTTTATCGATATTTAATGGTGGTTTGAATATTTAAATCTGTGAATCTGCATGTATTTTATGAAAATAAATATATGTTCGCACTGTCTCTAATAAAATTAATTACTATTGCAACCCAGCTAGCGTTGCAATGACATCGCAACACTAAACTATGTTGGCCGCTACCTGTTTCTTTTCAATATTTTTTTGGCTCCTAGTGTGGGAGATGAATCAAAGAGCCAGTGTAGTGGTTAGCGCTGCTGGTGTTGCTGCGGCTGTGGTTAGAGCTAAATTAATATACGTTATTGCATTTGCGTCAGCTGGAAATAATTAACTCTGTGTGAGTGTATCTTTCCCTAGATTCAAAGTCCGAGCTGGCGCTACAATTTCTTCATACAGAAAATGAACTCTAAACATTTAAATGTAATACGCTCCCCATAGCTTGTTATAATATTGTTGAATTACAATAATGACCTGAATTCCTACCACACTTAGGTTATCTATGGCATCATTTTGAAGTGGCGAGGCGTCATTGACATATTTACGTTTTAATCGGCCACCAATGAGGGTTACTCCAGTTCCAGTGACATGGTAACCTATTAAAGCCCTAATCGATATATTTATTATATCGCAAATATATCGATTGTCCTTACTTAACGCCCTTACTAAGCAACCAATTAACTTTATTTTTGGCATAAAATTAGTTGAAAGGACGGACAGTTACATAGCCTACTTTTTATCCCGATATTCCATCGGGAACAGGGACCACGCAGGTGAATCCACGGGCGGGAGCTAGTTTTATACTAAGGCCTGTCACTAGCGTCACCCGGGAATTACCATAACGAGCCTGCGCAGACGAGGGACTTTAATCCGCCGACATAACCTAAAAGTCGCTGCGAATTTAACGAAAACTAAGGTTATCCTGCCCATGAAGCTATCCAGCGATTCCTGATTCCTCGCGAGACCTTCACGAATGGAATGACCGTCGATATACGTTGTATTCGCGGCGAAAGTTACCACATTTAGGTTATGTCGGTGGACAAAAGTCCCTCGTCTGCGCTGGCTGGCCTTAAATTTATCTCCGTCAAAAAAAATTGGTTAGGGTTCTTTGAAATATTCTGTGCCAGTCTAACTGTGTAAGTCGCTGTTAACGTCTAGAAATGCTGTCTGAGAAAAAAAGACATTATAAGCCTTTTAAAGATTTATTTTCTTGCTGAAAAGTAGCTATGTATATTTATTTCTAGCTTTGTAAAAAGAGAGCAGTGAGAGAGATACATAAAATCAGTGATGTTTTATAACAGATATCTCACCTTCTTCTTCTTTCTTAATAAATAACTTGCTCACGATAAAATTCGTGAAATTTGCCAATGTCAAGTATATTTTTTTGTATTTACTTATAGAAATTTTACGGTAGATTGAGTTAAAAATGGAGCCTCACAACGTGTTATTACGAACACTATTTTACCTCATAGTAATTTGCGTTGAAATCTGTGACGCAGACTGCACGCATTGACAATTGACAAGTAGGACAAAAGATACGAAAAAGCACGGAAATGAAAGAGATAGCAAATTGAATCGGATCCCATATAGGATCTTCCAAATTTTCTCAATGCGCCAAGCTTGTTTGAATTTAAATCATAACTATCGACGAATAATTAATTAAAAATCTACTGGAAGTGTTAAGAAGCAACTATTGTTCTACAAGGAACACAACCTCCAACAATCTCCTTACTCAAATTTATTCAATAGAAACAACTACTAGAATGTTCCTCCAATAATCATTATTTCAAACACAACTATAAACATCAAACAACACATATAATGAACATAAATTTTCACTTAACAGTCAACGTTAAGCATAACGTCGACAAAAATAAACAGTAAGAAACTACTTAGCTTTTGAGACCTCTCTGCTTGACTGCCCACACAAGACTGGCCCAAAATATGTGTCTTCTATCTCAGAGGAAGTCAAAAGAATGGGGGTTCTCCCGCCAATACTTACAACCAATCACAAATCAGTATGAAAATAGCTTTGCTACAGTGGCGCCAACCGGTCAAATCCACCTTTTTAATGAAATATCAAAGATAAAGTAAACTATTTGTACTAACAATAATGTAATGATTATTTACATTATATAATAAAATTAAGTTTTTTTATGAAATAAAACACTTGTTAAATATTTGTTTTTCAATATGATTAAGAATTAACAGGAAATAAACAGGAGACTGAGCAATTTTAGTCACCACTTTTTTTTAGTATTAAACTGTTCTTACAATAACACTTTTAATATTTTGATAAACCAATAACGACAATTTCCATTAATATAATTAATTCAATACCAATTTTACACAACAATTCTCAAATATCTATTAAACCGGAAAGAACCAACGTAAAAATAAACGTCTTGATCAAATAATAAAATCACGTCTTATAAATGCCGGAAATGTTCAAATAATTATGCTTTGAACAAGTTTATTCTACAAAATCAGACTATTATTTAACAGGATCACGAGTATGTATGTATATTCCAATAGTAATTTAATGACTTTCGTTAAAAAAATTGCAATTTACTTTAAAATAAACTTGAATGTTCTGTCAAGCTCGTATGACATTATCTGTTTCACGTACCCCCTTTAAATATCATTGCAGAAAATTAATACCTGCCTACTGTGTAAAAACGAACGAGAATTCTTTTTAATAGATATAAGTTTAGGAACACAAATAGAATTCAATAAGCTTTATGATCTAAACTGTAGAATCTTTGAAATATTTCCTGGTAGCTCTACTGGGCCCTTATTCACTATGACCACTTAGCGATTCCTTGCTCAAACCACGCCAATGTCATACTTGGTTTTGACATTTTCACAAGTCGTTTTCTCCATGAACCTTCAAAATTGTAGAGTTATTGTACAAGAACATGAAAGTCACAAGTTGTATAATTATTAAACAAGTAAAATAACTTTAAAATTCGTAAGTGTCTTAGAGAAAAATAATTTTGAAAATGTCGAAACCAAATATGATATTCGCTTTGGTTTGTACAAGGAATCGGTAAGTGGTCATAGTGAATACGGGCCCCTGGAGTATTAAAATAAAAAACAAAGATAAACAAAACAAACTCATCAGATTTAGAGGCTCAAGATTACAGTTTGATTAGATATCCTCATAAAAGTGTAAGTAGGTATGTATTTCTGTTTAACTCAATTACCTAAGCAACTGGGAAATGTGCGAATTCAATCAATTCTGTATTTGTACGAACATCTAATTTGTAGGTGCTTTATTTTCATTGTCGTAATATTACATTGCACACTTATAAAAACAACTTCCTACATCAAGATGCTTAACATACTTAGATCTTTTCTAAGTTATAAGGATATGGAGAAATCTTAATTACCTTAACTACACTAATTAATGTGATGTCATGCGTTTTAAACAATACATTGCAGAATAAGAGTAGTCTGTCTCCACGCTTCATTAAACAATACAGAAAAAAAAATAAAGTGATGCCATTTAGCATCCATTCAGTGAGTTGACAATGAAGGAAGACCTCTCAAGGTCGGTCACGGTCGGGTGGAGTAACGAGAAACAAAAGAAAACGATTATTCGATCACTTACGAATAATAAAAAAACAAATCTCATCGAAACTTTTTTGTTGGCCCTTAAAAAAGTTAATGGCCAATGCAAAAAAGGTTGACAACAAATAGGAAAAGCATTTTTTGTAACTGAAGAAAATAGTACTTCATATCGTACTGTTTTTCAGCGGGAAATCGAGAAAAGTCTGTTTTTTTTTCTTAATTACTCCAGAGGTAGCAGACGCAAATTAACTAGTTTTGACTGGATCATTCCAAATAGCTAGTTGATTCAATAAATAATAAATATTTCTTACACTCACACCAATTAACCTAGCCCCAAAGTAAGCAGTGTAAGGCTTGTGTTATGGGATACTAGGGTAACGGATATAATACATATAATTATACATATATAAGTATTTATGTATCTCTCTCCCAACTCTCACTCAATTGAAAAAAGTTCACATTCGTAAAAAAAGGTTTTTTTTAAGCAAAGAATTAACATTATTTAGGAAAAATCGGCCAAGTGCGAGTCGAACTCGCACATGAAGGGTTTCGTCTCTCACCCAAGGTTGCCTGGAAGAGATTGCTTTGTAGCAATATCTGTATGAATGACAAAGTTATATTTGCGGTTTTGGAAAATGTGTTATAGCTCTGAAACTGCTGAATATATTTCGTTCAAACCAATTTTCGTTGAAAGTTGTTATAAATATCTACAGCATATATTTTTTTAGATTATTCACTTTCTTATTTTAAAAGTTAGATGTAAGGGGTTCCATTTATGGGGATCCCCCTTAATAAATATTTTTTATTTTTGTGTAAAAACCGTAAAGCGGTTTACAGAAAACAGTGCTAAAATTACCCTGTATATTGAGTATTTAACTATTTACTCGTCTGGTTCGTAACGGTTTAAATTATAGTGCCTCAAACAACTCTGTCATCTCCAGAACATCATAGCATCAACTGCTATAGAAAAATAACTGCATAACAATCTAGCCCAGGGATGGGGAAATGGCCCGCGGGGCTATTGCCTAAAAATTAGCAATAATTGCGCATATATCGCGCGATCGACGCGGAACGTCAAAATAAAAATGGTATTACTTATGTGATCGCTAGCTAATCGCTCGCTGATGATTCGTATAGCGGCGTCTCGCTCTCTCGCGCTCCTACCTAGAGTGCGAGAATGAGACACTGCGCTGTCACGCGGCGCTGGGGCGCCAAAAACGATTTGGTAGCAATAACAGGAACTAAACGAATGCACATTGTAGTTCATCGATTGTTCGGTAGAGGCCGCACTGTAATAACAGTGCGGTTGCTAGGTGATACGTGACTTATCGCTGACGCGTTGTTGTTGCAAAAATATGTAATAGCCCCGGCCGCTGGCCCGCGACTAGATTCGATCGGCGGCGCCGGGCCTAAAAATTTGCAATCATCGCGCAGATTGCGCGCGATCGCTGCGGAACGTGAAAATAAAAATGGTATTACGTATGTGATTGCTGGATAATCACTAGCTGATGGTTCGTATAGCGGCGTGTCACTCTCTCGTGCTTCTACCTAGGTGCGAGAATGAGAGAACGCGTGTTGCTATGACGCTAGCTAAATGAATGCACATTGTAGTTCATCGTTTGTTCAGTAGTATAGGGGCCGCAATGTTGATACATGACGTAAAGCAACTATCGCGCAATTTCTGCTGTCGCATGCGCTGTTGCAAAGATAAGTAATGGCCCGCCACCGGCCCGCGAATATAAAGGCTTATAGTCACGGGCCGGTGGCTATCTTGATCAAATCGGACCGCTAAATACAATATTTAAATATTTGCGCTAACAATAAGCTTGGGGCACAAACAAAGGCATGCATCATTCACCAGAGGGCCTAGTGTGCGGGCCACATGTCCAAACTTTACCATCGCGTGAGAGTAAAATTTTGACAGATAGCCCTAATTCAATTGGAATAAGTTTGAGAATTACACTCTATTCGCAAACTGCGACGTAAGCGAGTAAGGTGAGAAAACTGACACTAAGCTCTCAGTGAATTCTACAACCTTTCATTATTGAATAGTCACAATTTTAATCCCATTGAACCAGTATGTCTAAATTTATTAATTAAACTTTTAAAAGGACCTACTTGATATATTTTTGAAATAAAACAACTTTTACGGATATCAAACGCGCTATATTTCCACGAACTAAGTTGTAATTGTCCGTATTTTTAGGTTTTTTAGGGGTCACGGGATGACCACGGCAGCTGTAAAGGTGCCGAAACGTCGGGAAAATCAAAAAACCCCTAAAAAACCTAAAAATACGGACAATTACAACTTAGTTCGTGGAAATATAGCGCGTTTGATATCCGTAAAAGTTGTTTTATTTCAATGAACAGTGCGCGCCAAAACATAAGATGTACGTATTGATATATTTTGTTATCTACTTAGAATAAAATAGTTATGTTCAATGGTTCAATGGTAATAGTTTTGTTATGTTCAAAGGTTGTGATTATTTGATATGGCCCATGTCTAAACGTATTACCCCGACCCTGATCTAGCCTGTCAGAGTTGGTTTACTTGCACAAAATTCCCTTTTTATATGCAAATTAAGGAGAATGCTATGTTTCATTTGAGCTCAATGATATGATTAAATATTTGAATGTTGATTATATTTGACAATTGTTTTCAATATAAAATAACGAAAGTATTTTAAAATAAGTTGTCGTAGATAATTACTAATTACTCTATAAAGACTCTTAGCCTTCATCATACCTGATAAGGCTGAAGATGGAAGCGAGCCTTTATAATGCTGAAAACATTGTTGTTATGACGTCAGATTTAGATAAGATGTTGCTAGCTAGCCAGGCGGACTTACATCAAGTCCTACCACCACCAAACCTAATACAATAACCTCCAACCTACGCTGGGAATTGACCCAGGACCCATGGGTCTGATACCGGTGGTTGTTACCACTAGACCACAGAGGCGGTTAAACATACTGTAAGATACAGATGTTTAATGGTACCTAGATTAATGATATTTATTTGTTGCAATTTAAAAAAGAACTTTAAATTGTTATTCGGTTCACACGTCCTATTTCAGGTTCTCTGCAATGTTTTAATAGTAACAAGCACAAAACACATTTGAAGTAGTAAATTGTCTGTCATGTCATGCGTCGGAAAATAGAGGCAGTCCATAATTTCTTTGAACAAGTATAATATAAAGTAGTTACATAATGCCAGTTTTCGAGGCGACATTTCTTTCTGTGCTAAATGCGACTTTGTTTTATGATTTTTGTAATTTTTGCATTTTTTTTCAATGCTATTTTGATACTAATGGTAAATTTTAAATAGAAAAATATTGGAAAAAATTAACTCGGCCACAAGTGAATTCTCAGACGGGAATCGAACCCGCGACCTTTGGAAATCCGATCCAATGCTCTAACCGCTGAGCTACCGAGACTTAAGTCTCGGTAGCTCAGTGGTAAATTTTTTCCAATATTTTTCTATTTAAAATTTACCATAAATGGGACTTGTTCCTTCTTATTTATTTATTTATATTTGGTAGGTATTTTTCATAAATAATTAATAAAAAATTATTGAATACTTAATCTAGACCATAATCCTTAACTAGTGTACAGTCACGAGCATTAATAAGTGTACACTATACAACCTTATCGCATTGACACACACGACATCAAAGGTCTCTCTGTCTACAAATGTCATTCAATATTGCAATTTGACAAGGTTGCTAAGTGTTTCTATGTTATTTCACGTGACTGTACACAACATGTAAGAAAATCAAAACAGTGTGCTAGTTTTAACAAATCACAGAAAGATTCATTAAAATTAACAAAAATCAATAGTTAATCATAACAACAGAAAAATTACAAAAAAAGAAAAAATATGATGTACTGTCTTCCCCTTATTCCACCGCGCGTCGCAATACCTTGCGTCACCAGTCCCGACAGTTGCACACTGTTTACATTACATCGGCTTACAGAAGCGTTCACCTAGCCTGAGGACTTGGGTATAGTTACTCAGACTTTATTACAAGAAAATACGTAACGTAATCACTGACGGGGAATAATAATCTGTTTTTTATATAAGTAGGTACTCAATGTTTTCAGCATTGTTGTGTTCCGGCAGTTAGAGATAAGATAGCCAGTGCCTCAGTGATTGAGGATTCCGGGAGAGGCTCGCTTCCATCTACAGCCTTATCAGTACTTAACATCAGTTATGGTGAAGGATAAGGGTTCATAAAAAAAAACAGGAAACGCTGGAAACGCTTCGCCTTCATCGTACCAGTCGTAATGTTAGAAGATGGTATGGCTGAAGGAGTAAAAGTGGAATCGCATTTCTTCGAAAAGAGTTGGCCGGACGGGTTGGTTTGTTTCAAGTTTTCCTTCTCTCGCACAGGTGTTCAATGCGTCGAGCCTCTTAGTCGACTCTTACGACATCCCAGGCATGTAAGGGAGTGGTGACACTTGTATTCTTTGGCCGTCACCACACGGCACAAAGCGACTGAAAGCTCAGACTGCGGCAAACAGCTGGGCATCCTAAATAGGGTTAAGCGGTATTTCACGCCGGAACAACTCCTTATATATATGAAGCGCAAATTCGTCCGTGCATTGAAAACTGCTCCCACCTTTGGGATGGTTCAGCAAAATACCAGCTAGCCGCACTCAACTCGGTGGAACGCAGAGCCAGAAAACTCATTGATATACTGGTGAATATCAAGCTCCACAGTCTCGCTCATCGACGAAGAGTTGCTTCATTGCCGGTATTCTACAGATTGTACTTCGGAGAGTGTGCTATTGAGCTGCATGAGCTCATAACGCCAGATCCTTTTTACCACTGAGAATCCAAAGGTACTGCAGAGTATCACCCCTACCTGGTTGATATTCCACGGCTGCGTAGGTACAATCGGTGAACTTACCGGTTGACCAGTACAGTTTTTTTGAGAAACGTTTTCTCGGGAAGTACTGAGGTTAAGGAAATAATTTATTATTCAAGTGGTATACCTGTTAATGTTCTATTATTTGTGATATAAAAATTTTCTATATGTATATCTAGAACTTTTTTAAATATAGCTCCGTAAAAAACTCTACTGGTCAACCGGAAAGCTCCCCGGTAAGACTGTACAAAGGGCTTTTCCTCATCTTTTGTTATGTGCACAGCCAGGGAATGGAATTGCCTGCCTTCGTGTTGTATTCCCGGGTGCCTACAATCCTGGTATATTTAAAGCTCGAGTGAATAGGCATTTATTAGGCACTAGCTTCCCGCCCGCGGCTTCGCCCGCGTGGACTGCACGAATTTATCCCACGGGAATGTGGTGTTGTTTTTATTATTTTCCTTATGATTTTTACGTTATTTCTCTCCATAAGAACCTGCCTTGTGCCTTAACAAAAACGTTAAAAAAATTAGCCGAATTAGTCGAGCCTTTCTCGAGTTTTACACTTAGCAACACATTTGGCGATTCATTTTTATTTATAATATCATTTTTATTTATAATATTATAAATTTATAATATCATTTTTATTTATAATATTTTTATTTATAAATAAATCACTCTGTGAAAAAAATTATTAAAATCGCTCCAGTAGTTTTGGTTCATTCATTACTGCCCGTGGCCCGCACGCATTAAAGTTTGAGTAAAACAATTCCGGCCGATAACCCCGCAACCGCTATGCATTTTAAATCTGTATTATCTTCGAAAATATTCATTTAATTACATGCTGTAAACGGCCATATTGATCTATATTAAATCAACAATGTATTTAAGGTACTTAATTGGATAAGGATTAATGCTGTATTGCTTAAAATTGCTTCGAAAATAAGCCATTATTTCGCGTAAAAAGTAAATGACAAAAAATGCTATTGTGGGTTATCCATAAGAGATATACATATACCACCGCGGAGTTTTCTTTAGACCTTTTCAAGGTGTACAAATACTTAGTACATTATTTTGATAAATCTAGTAGGGTTCAGCCTGCGTTTGCAATGTAAGGGGAAAAAATGAAATCATTTACGACATCATATCAGAAACCTCAACAATTACAGTATTTCTCTACTCTATATTGAAGGTTATTATACATATAAACCTTCCTCCTGAATCACTCTATCTATTTAAAAAAACCGCATCAAAATCCGTTGCGTAGTTTTAAAGATATAAGCTAACATAGGGACATAGGGACAGACAGCGGGAAGCGACTTTGCTTTATACTATGTATCTTACTTAGGCCTCTTCTTATCTAACGATTCAAAATGAGTCCAATCACTGAGTAACTGGCTAACACAACATTAAACTTTGATGTATATCTTTGTATACTAAAAATAAATAAATAAAAAAACAACGTTTATAGTTTCACTTTCCAAACCAATGCTGCTGAAATCATAATAATAAAACTTAGAAAATAATTCGTTACAAAAAATCCTTACATATCATGTTTATTTATATTTTATTTTCATCTTAGTTCATACATACGATAAGTATAATCTGCTGGTTATAAATACCAATCAAACATCAATGGATAATACATTGCACCTTGTTACTCATCATTTGATGAAACACTAGCGGCCGCCCGCGGTTTCACTCGCGTGGTTCTCGTTCCCGTGGGAATATCGGGATAAAATGTATCCTTTGTTTTAATCCAGGCTATCTACTATATCTGTGTCACATTTCATCCAAATCAGTTCAGAGGTTTTAGCGTGGAAGAGTTACTAATAAATAATAAACTGACTAACTCGCATTTATAATATTATTAGGATTAGTAGAATTTCACCAAGTATCTCGGCAAGAAAGTACTTACTGAAAAACTTTCCTAAGAGATTTGCGGTTGGAATTTCCCGTGTGCAGTTGCACCAGCTTTTATTACAATACACTGTTTTATCTTCAAATTGATTGCCCGAGAGTTGCATGTTATTTTAAAATACATTTTGCATTGGTACGAACATCATCCAAATTTCATCACTTGCCAAGCTATTTTGAACCATACCACAAAGCAGTTTGGAGTCAAAATGAAGCAGAAATGGTTTCTAATCTGATAATATTGTAGTACATATTTCCAAAGTGGATTTCCAAGCGATCAATTTTATGAGGCGACCTGAAATACCGATACTCGTGCCGACAAAGTTGCAACATTTTATGCAAGCTTTAAAGATGCATACCTTATCTATAGTTTGGAACGTTAGTTTAGATTTCAGGCCAATCTAGAAGTCTTGTTCTAATAATATCACTCTTTTCATCAAATATGGTAATGGAATGATAACAGGCTGCACCGCACACTGGACGGTTCTTTGCCTCGAGGCAAGCATTTTGACCCCCTCGAATGGTTCATTGCCTCTTGGGCCCCGTTTCACAAAGATTAAAACTGTCAGTGACAGGTGACATGTGACAATTTATCAATTGTAAGTTTCATAAAACATTGGTGCTATAGGAAAAGCCGACATAATTGTCAGATTGTCGCGACAATTCTACAACTTAGAGTTTCATAAAAGATTTGGTCTGACATATTTGTCAAATTGTTGTCGCACTTTTTATAGGCATCCTTGGGCTGTGTCAGGATGAGGCATGACAGTTATTTTTCATTTATAAATTCTCACATGATCGAAAGAGTTCGTATTAGGATTTTAAAAAAGGAAACTTTATAATGTATGATTGCTTTTTATAGAAAACCTACCTTCTGGAATGATGACAAAGGTCAAAATTGCGTAGATCATTGACAAAAAAATATTTACAAATTGTCGACTTGTCTAGCTTTATGAAACAGGGCTCGTAGACAAAGTAACATCGTTATGTAGCGAAACGATAGTTCGATTCGTTATTGTCTATATTCGCCAATTAACTTTCGGCAAGACCACGTGACTTAGCGCGGCTTATGCCAATCCGCCAATCCCATACATTTAATTCTTGTCGAACTACGTTATCGTTTTTGAATTGTTACTTTGGCTAAGGGCCCTGGGCCCTAGAGGCAAGTGCTGGAATACATAAGGGTAAATTTTTAAGTGTTAATTTTAGTTATTTTTTTTTAATCACGATAAAGTGCGGCAGTCATCTTATTGTCAACAGTTGATTTTAATTCAATCATTTGTTTTCCTTAAATCTTTACTATTTTTGAGAAATTTAAATGAAAGCGCCTCGTTGCGGTCGCGGAAAATTGCGGAATTGCAAAAAACATTAACCGAGTGGATAAGGCTGATTATCAAAGTATTTATCGTTCTTTTAAGAATTCACTCTTCACTTCGAATATAACCGGGAGTAGAGTATAATATTACCGAGTTACTCCGGGATGAAGTCGCGGGCACAATGTATGTTTACTCAAATCCGGGTCCAAATCTGTCGAAAATACACATGATGCTGTTATTCAAATAATACCAATGTTTTACAAACAAATGTTGATTTACTACGGAAACGGTAACAATCTTAATATGATGCTGAACAGACATCATTCTTGCATCCTTTAGAAATTCGTAAGCCGATCTATTTTCATACGTTTTTTATTTACCATTGTTTAATTCCCTCCTAAAATTAAAAACTGATCATGTCGTCGTGGATTTGTTGACCACTGAACTCTTTAACTTTAACTTTATAAGTATTTCATCCATTGTCTCGTCTAGTGCACATAGTAGGTAGGTACAATCGGGGAACTTCCCGGTAGACCAGTAGGATTTTTTTCGAAAAGTAATATGGTATAAGAAATTATTCAAATGAAATTCTTATCTATTATTTTTCTATTATTTGTGATATAAACTTTTTCTATAAATCTATTACTTTTGAAATAACGCTAGAAAGCTCTACTGGTCGACCGGGAAGTCCCTGACTGTACAAGGTCTGCTTAGTTTGGTGCTAGGCTAGATGCATGGTGTTTTATTAAATGTCCCAAATACTGTAATTAGTACACAACGTTTTTTTATGTTTAACAACATATCATACATATCATCAGCTGCAATTGATTGATTTCGAAGTTACCTGCTAGGGCGACGGCAACGTATCCGCACTGGAGATTCCTTCTCCACGTGGTGTGATATCAATGCCGGTGTTCCTCAGGGTGGCGTTTTATCTCAACTTCTCTTTTCTATATTATTAAATTCTATCACACAATCCCTTTCTAGTTCCTATCACCTCTACGCTGATGATCTGCAGATCAACACACAGGCACCATTACCTGAACTTTCACGTGCAATTGCAACTGTTAACAAAGACCTAGCTCACATAAATTGTTGGAATAAGTCATACGGTCTCACCCTTAACCCTTCCAAAACTCAATGTATTATGATTTTGGTAGCTCTCATTTCGTTTCGAGGATTCATTTTGACGTGCTTCCGATGGTCTCTTTAGATGGTATTAATATCCCTTTCTCAAATACTGTCAGAAACCTTGGCATAACGTTTGATCAGCACTTATCTTGGAGACCTCAGGTGGAAGGCGTTAGGAAAAAAGTATTCGCTGCGTATGGGTATTTACGTCGTCTACGTAATTTTTTGCCGACCAGTACCAATATCACTCTGGCCCAATCTCTCTTGTTACCTATAATAGACTACGCTGATGTCTGTTACACTAATTTATCTGAAGAACTACTCTACAAACAGCGTCAGATTTATCTTTAACCTCCGCAAATATGACCATGTCTCAACCTTCCGTAGTAAACTTAACTGGTTTCCTATTCGCCGGCGCAGGGATTTACACACACTCAAGCTTCTCTACTCTATCCTTTTTCTACCAACTTCCCCACCTTATCTCAAAGAATGCTTTTCTTTTCATACGTCATCTTCACATTGTACCTTGCGTTCTTCCTCTAACCTCACCCTAAAAACACTCCTCCAGCTTCTATTCCTATTCCTTTTCCGTGAACGCGATCCGGCTTTAGAACGTACTACCACAGGGCATCAGAAAGGCTCAGACTCTAAAATCCTTTGGCGATCAAGTTAGAAGACATTTCCTTTCTCTTCCTCCTAACATAAAAATCCAGTATCCATAATTTGTTAATATATACATTTTCTTCTCCTTCTTCGTGCACCCATTCCCCTATTACCTTATTTATCTGTTTTCTTTCACCCAAGGTTGCCTGGAAGAGATTGCTATGTAGCAATAAGGCCGCCTATTGTATGTTCTTCTGTATATTTATTTTTTCTTTGTACTTGTTTTGTATTTATCGTGTGCAATAAAGATTTTTATTATTATTATTTTATTATTATTTAACCAAAGCTCAAAATCATTTGGAGAACTCATAGTTACGAAAAACTTTTTATGCAATCCTGAAATCGACAAAAAAAACAGCTGTTTTATAGAAAATTTTTTTTCAACTCTGCTAAAATGAATGAAACAGAGGTTTTTTTATAACTTTTTTAATTTTGTATTTTACAATGCCTTTTTTATGTGATATACTCGTACATTAAATAAGAAAATATACTAGAAAAAAGCAACCTGTCTCATGTCAGGTACTTTTTAACCGACTTAAAAAAGGAGGAGGTTATCAATTCGTTTGTATGTTTATATTTGTTACCTCAATACTCGGTCATTTATAAACCGATTTGAATGTATCTTTTTTTGTTTGAAAGGGTGTACTTTCAAGTTGGTCCCATTAAAGTCAAGACAGGATCTGATGATGGGGTCTTGATGAACCCTTCAAATATTATAGGCTATATCGAGATCGATGTTTTCTTAAGTAACTCGTGCTTCCGTTAAGCACCATTTGGTGGAGTCGAACTGATGATGAAGACCACAAATCGTCATCGAAGCTATTAAATAGTTAGCATTTCACGGAAGCGGATGACTATAATGTGGTTCATGTGGTTCTCGTCTAAATTCATGTGATGAAGTACCAGGAGAACTCCTCAATAATTAACGTCCCTGCACCGTTAAAGCAGTAATTTGTAAAAGGTGATGAGCAGTTGACATAAAGTTATTAGTGTAGGTTCGGGATTTTATAAAAAAAATTAAACCGACTTGAAAAAACTAAAAAGCAAAGAAAAACCTTTTGGAGTCGGTGCCAGCCAAGGCAAGAAAAATTAAAGAGTGGAACTGCAATGTAGTATACCTTGGCTGCCACCGACTCCAAAAAGCATAGTTTTTGCTTTTTTTTCTATTATATTTGTATATGTGCATTGGGCCAGATTCCCAAGGATACAGGTTCAAATCCCATCAAGGCGACATGAGACAGGTTGCTTTTTTCTAGTATATCATTTATTTTTAATATTTATCAGATGATTATTTTTCGCGATTTCAGGGTTGCTTCCATACAAAAAGTTGTTTGTATTGATGAGTCATACAAATGGCTTTGTGGTTTTGGGTAAACATAAAATAACGTTGTAGAACCATCTGCCTATCAGCCCCTGTACCTCGCAAGTGTCATCGCCATCGACATCGACTTCATTTGACAGATGGATGTGACACATTGCTGCTTCTTTTTGACACAAATGAAAACTTACCAAAGACTAAGAGCAATATGTCACATCCATCTGTCAAATGTGGTCGATGTTGATGCCGACGACACTTCCGCGGTAGGGGGGGGTTTTGTTTTCAGATATGTTTTTTTTATGAACGACGGGGAGACTCTTAGCCTGATGTGCTGAATCTATTGAAATCATCTCTTACCATCGAAATAAGTATTATACTTCAGAAGATTGTGTAAGATTTAAACCGCCTCTGTGGTCTAGTGGTAACAATCACTGGTATCAGACGCAGAGATCCCGGGTTCGATTCCCAGCGAGGGTACATATTGTAATCGGTTTGGTTGGTGGTAGGACTTGGTTTAAGTCGGCCTGGCTAGCTACCACCATCTAATCTAAGTCTGACGCCACAACAACAATGTGTTCAGCAATGTTGTGTTCCAGCAGTTAGAGATAAAATAGCCAGTCGCTCAGTTGTTGAGGGTTCCGGGAGAAGCTCGCTTCCATCTTCAACATTAACAATACTTCAGGTATGATAAAGAGTCTCCCCGTCGTTTATAATAGAAAATTGCACTGGTTGTTTCGAAACTTTTTATCAATAGAAATTTGGCGTAATGGTTTCATCCTTTTATTTGAAGTCGGCTGTACCAAAGTATGAAGATAAATAGCCAATGCCCCGATCTCACGGGTCACATCACAACGTTGGTAGTGTGCTGAAGTTGATGGTTCGATCAGTACACAACTAGTTCACTGGTTATAGAGTACGCAAGTACTGTCTGAGCGAAGGATTCAAAGATGTATTCGTTATTTACGAATCAGTAAGTATTTATTCTTTTGTTTTCAGTATTTGATTGGTAATAATATGAATCGGTACCGTTCAGGCCCCGGATTGCGAGACACAATAGATATTCCATTGTTTTCTCTGCACACCGGTGTCCGGTACGGGATTAATGATGTGGTTTTATGAAAGTGCAAATAACCGTTAAACTAACATTTCAAAAAGCTTTTCAACATAAATATGCTCGATTATCACCACTCTTGCCTGTAAAATCGTCGGCTTATTTCGTAGGTCTTTTTGAAATCAAAACGAATAAAATCTGGAACTTACAGCATATATTTAACACCAACAAATAGACCATATTGTAGACCGATGCCGTTAATAAACTGACAGATTGCATCATTAAATAATAATTCACTATTTTCATTGTCAATGTTCATCTCTTAAATTAATACTAAGACAACGCAGCTACGTAGTTCATGCATTCGCCACTGAAATAAAGCTCTGATATAAAGAACTGTACAGTAGCCAAAAGAACCGTAATTTCGCTCTTTTCTTTCACACATTTCCCATCTCTAGATGTAAGCAACCCATCAGGAACAACAGCCAGATGGCTGATTCTACGAGTCAGTACTCTATAAAACGAGCGGAAAATTAACAGTTCTTTAAATGAACAATTGGAAGATTCATCGAGCGAGTGATTCAGTTTTCTTCAATTATTCTATAAAGTGCTTGTTTAACAAAGTCTCCGATTTGTCTCCAACTTCTTGTGTTTATATACAGATTTTCTGATAAGTAATTTAATTGGAACTAATCAATGTTATACACTAATATTTTACTTTCTTTAAATAGACGAACATTGGATTTGAAGAAAATATTCATTGAACCATGATCCCTCATGGTAGTATATAGATATTTTTAAAGTACTACTGACCAGTAGAGTTTTTTTTGGGATTTTTTTTCTCGGAAAGTACTAAGGTAAAAGAAATAGTTTATTATCCAAATGAAATTCCTGCTAATGTTCTATTATTTGTGATATAATCGTTTTCTATATATCTATTACTATTTTAAATAAAGCTCCCTAAAAAAACTTTACTGGTTAACCGGAAATGTCCCAATAGTACCTATAGTTAAAAGATTTAGGGCCTGCGCAGACGACGGACATTGGAGGACTTTTTGTCCGCGACACGACCTTATTACTAAGAACATAAAGTTGAATATATAACGCAGACTATGGCGTACTTTTTATGGATATACGCGATCTAAGTTTAACAATAAAGACGTGTCGCGGACAAAAATTCCTCCGTTATCCGTCATCTGCGCTAGCCAATAAGAGGATTTGAAAAATTCACACAAACGTTGTGCGCAGGCGACTGCTAGTGTATTATAAAGTAAGTATTAAGAAGATACCTACTTAAATAATTAACAGTCTCATTTTATTGTGCATAAAAGTTTAATGTCTTGGCATACAGCGCAATGCCAATGGTGATCAGTTCATTGCTCTGACAGGTGGGTTTGAGCCGGAGATGAGTTCAACACGATTATTGGTTTTAGTTATTCATAAAGACTATGACAATGCTTAACTTAAAAGGTATATGTAAACTTATTTTCATGCAAGTCATCATCTGATAGAAATTCACATAATACAAAGTAGCGTTTCATCTAAAACTAGCTGAATTCTACTTGATCCTTCCCTATCCTATCCTACTATCCTTCCTCATCATCATCAGCCTGTGGACGTCCACTCCTGGACATAAGCCTACCCTACTGGGTAATTAGCCTACTGCTACCACGCTGGCCAGACGGGTTGGTAGAGGGTTTGTTTCAAGATTTCCTTCTCTCGCACAGGTGTTCAATGCGTCGAGCCTCTTAGTCGACTCTTATGACATCCCAGGCATGTAAGGGAGTGTATCGTACTATCCTTCATACTATAATATAATTTTTAATTTTTATTTTCAATACAACTTACTTTACTTACAGCTAACAATACAAAATAGATACAGAAATGATACTACTACGAGCCATTTACAAGCCTTCACAGATAGCAATAAGTTAAATAACTGTTTAACGCTTACTTTCGGCATACAGCTAATTAAACCATAATAATTTTATATTATTACACTGTTATAAAACAAAGTTACATGCTAAAGTATGTAAGTTTGTTTGTAACGCTTTCACGCTAAAACTACTGAAAGGATTTGGATGAAATTTGACACGCAGATAGTAGATAGTCTGGATTATCTAGTCTTTTCTTCCCGATATTTCCACGGAAACGGGAACCACGTGAGTGAAACCGCGCGCGGCCGGCTAGTAGTAGTGGCTAGCTAGTAACCCTACCCCCCGTGGCCAATGGCGGCCGGGAGGGCAAGTACTAGGAGTTTTAGTTGGTAGTACCCAAGAGTCCAGCATACGAAGCATTTCTCCTAGTATAATAAATAATAAAAAAGGCCATCCTTAGATAAGGATAAAAAGTCCAGCCCTCTAATTGCCTAATTTCAAAATCTATCACAATCTTTCAAAGGTATTGTGATTGTGATAGTGATTTATGGAATTGTGTAATCTATAGTCGTAATCCCTTTTGGAATGAATGATGTTTTAAATGACACTTCATTTGACACTTCTCCATACATTTGAAAGATATTTTCGTGTGTCACTTTGCTTAGACAGTTCAATTTTCGAACGACGGCGTGAAGTATGTTCTGCGCTTTTTCAGCGGCTTTCAAATGACGAATTGATAGGGATTGCGATAGATTTTAAAATTAGACAATTATTAGCCCCCACAGTCTAGCGAGTTTGCTCTTGGTGTAGCTTTAGTCTTATCTCCTTTTTAAAATTAAGAAATAAAACATTTATATCTACCCTCATTACCGTATTTCAAGGACCCTTCAATCGTATTACGTGGAGCGATAAATTGGTCGCCGAACGAATGCAGCGGTGGCTGACTCATCTCAAGGATTATTTGAAACCGTTTTACGATTGCACTTTTGAAGTTTTAACCCGAGGCAAAGCTTTTATGTGAGATTTTAAACTTGATTTCGCGTTTAAAAAAATATTATTAAATTTTTGTAATTAAGTATATATATGAAAGTCATTATTATTATTTTCAATTTACTTTAAATACGTTTTATGATTATGACCCAGCTGATGCGTCTTCCAGTAACATTGTAAGTTGCGTCTTAGATTATGCACCTTTATCTTTCTTTTTTTTTGTTGTTGCCATTGTGTTTTTTATATTTATACACTTTAACATAAGTACCTGAAGTACGTCATGCTCACTCAAACGTTTCTTCGGCGGTGTCGTGTGAGGCGGGTCGTTACGTTCCCTAAAATATGGTTGAGCGAAGCGATGGCTGGTTCATGCGTCATGCTCGTGAACGGGTGCCGCCAGCGGAAATGGGTCTACTTCAGTCTGCTTGTCTTAGATCTCTCTCTTTGTTCTTGTGCTTAGAGCTTAAATATTTTCATCTAAAATAAATTGCTATTGACCTGTATGTACGTCACAACTTGCAGTACAGTAACCTTGTAATGCGAGAAATGTTAAATGTAAGTCCTTCCTTGCGAGTTGAAAATTGTTTACGGTTAGGATAACCATAAAATGTTATATTATAATCAGTATTTTCTTTTGTGATGGAAATTGACCTTACTGATATGTTAAGCTCACTTTTCAGTTTGACGACTCTGTATGAAATAAAACAGGGAGAAAAAAATAGCCCTTGACGAGTTTCTTGCCGGTTCTTCTCGTTACAAGGTCTCCCGCCGTAGGGTTTGTGAACCGATGGCGTAGCTTCTTCGACGTTCATAACGTCAAGCTCAAACATAACAAATGTCGCGTTTTAGTCCCCTTGGTTTAATTTATAGGGCTTTTATGTAATGAAGAAATCATAATATTTATCTAGCGTACGAGGGCTGCTATTTATGTATCCGGAGCTGGCCAGCTACAGAACAATATTTAAAAAGTAATCATAACATTTGAAAATGGAACTCTTTGGCTGAAAAATACAATTTGTTTCATGTGGCTGTCATTTGTTTATCATTTGTGGCGTCATTTGAAATTGCGTGTCTCACTATGGATTTAACTCGTGAAAATGTTCGTGCTATGATTTACTACGATTTTCGGCGAGGGCTAACTCAAAAAAAGGGCATCGATCAATTTACTTCGACTTTTGGGGACGAAGCACCATCGAAAACTACTGTGTATCACTGGTTTAGTGAGTTTAATCGAGTGCGGTCTGTGCTCACGGACGAATTTAAAGAAAGTCGCCCTAAATCGGTTGTTGTACCTCAAAATATTGATGCTGTGCGGGAACAATGCAAAATGCAGCTGACGACATTATATTAAAACATACATAAAAAAAATAAAAAATATACAGTCGACTTGAGAACCTCCTTCTTTTTTCGACCCCGGTTAAAAACTCCTCAGAAATCACTTCAGATTGTTTATCAAGACCAACGTTCAGAATAGCTCAGGTTATGTCTTGGCCAGAATCGTTTCAACACAAAGCCCAATAACCGTATTAACAACATTTCAGCATGGTTCCTTTCCCCCGTCCACAAACATAATTCCTGGTTTTCCTTACCCGTTGATCTACAAACGTCGGAACAATTTATTGTACACATACCATCAACATGTACAAAACTTGCAGTTATCTCCATTTAACTTTAAACCTTAATATTTAGGATAAACAGTTCTAAATTAGCTGTAAAAATTTGATGTTATCTGGGAACCTGATGTGCATTGTACGGACAGACAGATGAAGTTATTGTACAATACTAACAGACGCGTCTACCTCTGTTCAAAGTTATGAATGGATCTCCAAATAAACTTTAGGGAGATATTGAGAAATTATCCGGGGAGTTTGTTGACCTTAATTCTCTGGAGCAGGATAATGTCCGGATGCTAAGAATTTATAATATCGCTTGCTGTAGAGACAAAGGACTCTTGGTCGTCTGACACAAAAAAGTTTATTAAAGATCTTTCCACAAGACTGGTCCACGCCTCAGGAGACCTGAGAGCTGGTGCCAATCTTGCCCAGCGGCTGAGTCTTTGTTTTCAGCAGGGCAACAGCGCCAGTGTTCTCGGTGCTATACCACGCGGCTGTGAGTTGGACGGCGTTTTTCTGTTATAGTTTAGGATTGGTTTAAATAGTTAGATAATTGGTTTTATGTTTTTCTAATAAATTGGAATACATAAAAGTATGTCAGTATACTCCATATATTCTGCCCGCGACTTCTTATATCGCGATCTGTGAAATATATCGTGCTCCATAAAGATCACTAAAAATGTTCACGATAAAAGTAGTATTATTATGTCCTTCTCCAAAGTCAAATCTGTCTCTATGCCAAATATTATCAAAATTTATTAAGCGTTAAAAGATAACAAACATACTGACAGATATATTTTCGCATTATTATTAGTTTGGATTTTAAGGTACGCAAAATCTTTAAAATGGCTTACTTTCGTTTGTTATTCAAGCTTAACCCGAAAATTACCAGAATGTTCGAAAGGATGACTCATTACATGATTTTTTTCCCCTCTGTCATTATTTTTCTTGGCTTTTCCACGGTCATTCTGGGAATGAAAATAGGTAGGCCATTGATTCAATTAGTCCGTTTTACAATGTTGTACAAAGTTTTCGAAGAAATTTCGAAGTTTTCAGATTACGCATCTACATAATAGCTACTTTTGTTTCTCTTTGGACGTGCATTAAAATAATTAAATTATACAATTTTAGACATTGTGGAAATCAGCATAGTAACGGATCTTTATAGAGGGGTCCATATTCGGTTGCATAAATCAGAAAGGCATATTTTAGAGCTGCATAACGTTTTTGGCATACTCATCTTTATCATAACTCATCCTTTCTGTCCTCATAACCTCTTTTGTAATAATGGTATTTCGGTATATATATATTTTTGCGTAAATGTTTTCACCATAAAGATTACCAATCATAACATTTATTGGCATATCAATCTTTATAATAAAATATATGAAAAATACTATGTTAGCAAGTATAGAATGCATACATGCAATGCATACAGCAATCAAGCAAGCATGCAAGCAAGCATGCAAGCAAGCATGCAAGCAAGCATGCAAGCAAGCATGCAAGCAATAATGCAAGCAAGCATGCAAAGCCAGCATGCAAAGCAAGCATGCAAGCACATGCAAGCAAGCAAGCATGCAAATAGGAAATTGCCCCTTAGAAAAAAAAGCCCCTTCGCCCTTGCGTACACTCTTTATATTTATAGAGTACCTACCTATGTACTCGTAATAACAAAAGAACGGTGTTGAATCACTCAATTCGTATTCAGAGTTTGAAACAAATAGGGAACAAAGCTCCTATAACTGTCAATTTTGAATACAACCTTATTCTATTTAATGAAAAAAAACATTAACACCTGTAACGAAGAGTGGTAAATAGATTAAAGTAATGAGGACAAACAGTTTTAGAATAAGTTGAAGGTTTCATACAGTTATCGTGGACTATTCGAAAGTACTTATCTATAAGTCTATTTGAATAAAAATCTTTGACTTTGACTTTGACTTTGAGTTATTTTTCATTAATAGATGACGTTACTACTGAAAATGGATGCGCAACGTACAGTCGGGGACTTTCCCGGTTGATCAGGGGCCCAATTCTGCTAATGCTTAGTCACAATGGTATTCCAGTGGTATTCCAAGGGTAGTGTTGTTTTACACAGTTCTTGTTACAACAGTGTAAATAAACACTACTATTGAAACACCACTGAGAGACGATTATGACAATAATTTAGCAGAATTGACCCCCTGTAGAGTTTTTTTGGGAAACATTTTCTTAGAAAGTATTAAGGTTAAATAAATAATTCAGTATTTAAATGAAATACCTATTAATGTGTTATTAGTTGTGATATCAACGTTTTTTATATATCTATTACTTTTTTTAATAAAGCTCCATAAAAAAACTCTACTGATCAACCGGGAAAGTCCCCGACTGTACCTTTCCTATTTATAAATAACAGTGTGATAAAATTAACTTGCTATTCAATGTATTTACTTTAAACTATTCCTTGGCCTAATTCGGTTTGGCGGTAGGTATATCTTGAGGTGAGCCGGATGGCAATGATATTTACGTACTCTAAACTCAAGTAGGTATATAATATTCTCATATCTATCTAAACCCTGTACTAAAACACTTGAGCCACTGAGTACGTGAGGTGGCGGCGGGCGTCCAAGGAGAGAGAGAATTTCATTAATTGATGTTACGTTTACAGGCGTTCTCGAACACACACAGAAAATTGATAAGCGGCAGTAGTGATATTACATAGCTACATGAACATTTTGTTATAGACAATTAGCAAAGAGTTTATGAAATTCTATAATGTCATTAAAACTAACCCAGATAGTAAATAAATTCAGACTGCTTAGTGTGAGTTTCTTCACCTAACTCGATACCGCCGAAGTTTGCGAATAGTGTATAATTCTCAACCTTATTACCATTGCATAAGGCTCTCTGTCAAAATTTTACTCTCACGCGATGGTAACGTTTGGACATTGTCAAACTCACACTAAGGCCTCTGTACATTCGGGGAACTTCCCGGTTCACCAGTAGAATTTTTTTAGGGAGTTTTTTTGTTTTTTTTTTATGTACGACGGGGAGACTCTTAGCCTTCATCATACCTGATGTTAAGTATTGATAAGGCTGAAGATGGAAGCGAGCCTCTCCCGAGATCCTCAATCACTAGGAGCTGGCTATCTTATCTCTAACTGCCGGAACGCAACAATGCTGAAAACATTATTGTTGTAGCGTCAGACTTAGATAAGATGGTGCTAGCTAGCCAGACGGAATTACAACAAGTCCTACCACCAACCAAACCGAATACAATATGTACCCCCGCTGGGAATCGAACCCGGGACCCCTGGGTCTGTTACCGCTGGTTGTACCACAAGACCACAGAGGCGGTTAAAATCGCATACTATGTATCTATTACTTTATTTTGAAAAGTAATAGATATATAGAAAACATAGAAAACAATTATATCACAAATTATAGAATTAACAGGTATTTCATTTGAATATTAAATTATTTCTTTCAAATTAGTACTTTCCGAGAAAACGTTTCCCAAAAAACTCTACTGATCAACCGGGAAGTCCCCCGATTGTCCCTAGCCATGGCAACCCATCCCGTGAGTCAGACAAGCTTTTTGAGTTTGGCTTCTGCTAACATACGTTGTGTCCACAAAGTTACGTTGTGTCCACAATATTTTCCAATGTAAGTTTGTTTCCAAACTGAAGTGTGCGGGCGTAAACGTAGTGCGAATATTGCACTCAAATGTCAAGGCAATCTTAATTAAAATAATTGTTTAAGTCGCAGCCAATTGTTTAAATCAGCCGTTCAATTGCAGGGCTAGCCCGTTAGTTAAACCGCGGCATTCAATTAAATGGCTAGGGACGACTAGCCAACACGTTGAATGAAACGATTAACGACTTGGCTGAACGTCATATTTAGCCGTCTCATTAAATGAAATGTTATTATAGACTCAAACTGTTCGAGAAAACTTGGAGCCGGCGGAGTAATATCAGGCAAAAATTTTATGACACATTTTTTTTTTTTATGATTTTGTAATTTTTGCATTTTTCAATGCTATTTTTATACTTATGGTAAATTTTAAATAGAAAAATATTGGAAAAAATTAACTCGGCCACAAGTGAATTCTCAGGCTGGAATCGAACCAGCGACCTTTGGAAATCCGGTCCAATGCTCTAACCGCTGAGCTACCGAGACTTGCGAACCACCGTCGAAATTCGCCAATACTTTTATATTTTTAATACGCTGTAGGCCAGCGTTGTTACATCAATGCTAGGAAATATCCTTGCATTCGAAAGAAACATCTTTTCAGGTGTTTAACGATCGATTAAGATGCAACTGCCAATAATTTATGATTTTGTAATTTTTGCATTTTTCAATGCTATTTTTATACTTATGGTAAATTTTAAAAACTACCAGTAATTTAAATTCCTGTCCAAACGTTGCTGCTGCCCTCTTAGAGTCATGTGTTGATAAGTGTTATAAAGTTTTCAATTTTAAGCATATTAATAGTGAAGACATTTTAAAAGCTTTCAAGTCTATAAATATTAAAAAGACTGAAGATTTATGGGGCATATCAACCAGCGTTATTAAATCTATAATTGAAATAATAGCTCCATATTTAGCTTTCATTTTTAATCAATGAATAGATGAAGGTACTTTTCCCGATTTAATGAAATATAGTAAGCTTATTCCTCTTTTTAAATCAGGTGACAAAAGTGACCCCACAAATTTTAGGCCGATATCAGTCTTACCGGCACTTAGTAAAATTTTTGAAAAAATTATATACTCTCAATTATTAGACTATTTAACAGTAAATCAAATCCTTCATAATAATCAGTTCGGCTTTTCTAAAGGTAAAAATACTACAGATGCTGGAATAGCACTCCTCAAACATATTTTTGAGGCTTGGGAGGGCAAGCAAGACGTAATTGGTATATTTTGTGACCTGTCTAAAGCTTTCGATTGCGTTGATCACGTTACACTTTTAAAGAAGCTAGAACATTATGGTGTCTCTAAAAAATCAGTTAGCCTTTTGCAGTCATACTTGCTATTGTGCACAATAGATATCAAAAAGTAATTGTAAATAATACTGCTTCTACTGGAGCCCCCATTATTATGGGCGTGCCCCAAGGTTCAATATTGGGCCCTCTGCTGTTCTTAATATATATTAACGATCTCCCTAACTACGCGAGTAATTTATGTGAGACAGTACTATTTGCAGATGATACATCTTTAATTTTTAAAATTGATAGAGGAAACAATTGTTCTGATGAAGTAAATAGTGCTCTCTCTCAAGTCGCACACTGGTTCAACAGTAATAATTTGTCTCTTAACCCTACCAAAACGAAATTTGTTAAATTCACATTACCTAATGTAGGGCAGGTCGACATGCACATCAATTTGAATGGGGATGTAGTAGAGTTAGTTGAGAGTACTAAATTTCTTGGTATTACATTAGATTCAAAACTACAATGGGATCCACATATTGAAACCTTGTCGAGTAGACTTAGTTCTGCGGCTTTCGCAATAAGGAAAATAAGGCTCCTAACTGATATTGAAACGGCAAGACTAGTTTACTTTAGTTATTTTCATAGTGTAATGTCCTATGGCCTGTTGTTGTGGGGCTC
This sequence comes from Chrysoteuchia culmella, assembly GCA_910589605.1. NCBI lineage: Eukaryota > Metazoa > Arthropoda > Insecta > Lepidoptera > Crambidae > Chrysoteuchia > Chrysoteuchia culmella. The sequence goes on from OU342659.1 coordinate 15,865,361, forward strand.
AGCAGCCAATATAGAAAATGTTTTTATACTTCAAAAAAGAGCTGTGCGCGCCATTTACAACCTTCGACAGAGAGATTCTCTTAAAGAATTGTTTAAAGAGATTAATATACTAACTTTGGCGGGACAATACATTTATGATAATATAGTATATGTAAGGAAACATCACGATTTATTTATTAAGCATAGCGATGTTCATAATTTTAATACTAGAAACAAGAATAAGCTTGCCGTTCCAAGATTTCGACTTGAAAAATGCAGTCGCTCGTTTTTGGGGAAAGGCATAGCCTTTTTTAATAAAGTTCCACAACAAGTGATTGAGCTGCCTTTGCATAAATTTAAAATACATGTTAAAAAAACGCTCTTAAGCAAAGGTTATTACAAGGTAGACGATTATTTGAAAGACAAAAATGCATGGAAGTGATACTAACATAAAACATGACTATTGTAATTGTATAAAAGGAAAATATTCTAATAACTGAGTATAAGAAAATTTTCCTCTTATATTAAATATGTTTCAAGATTGTAGATTTGTGTTTGGCAACGACATGTTCCTTTGTAAATGTTGTTGCTTTTGTTAAAGCTGATAAGTTTCTTGCGGCCGTTCTTCTTATCAGTTAAAAGATGTCCTGAATGGCTGGTAGGAAAAAAAAATTGGACGATTCGAAAGCACTTATCTATAAGTCTATTTGAATAAAAATCTTTGACTTTGACTTTGACTTTGACCCGTCGTTCCTTAAAAAAAAACAAAAAAGCCTGTTGAATTATCACTATAATATGACCCGATTACGTATGGGGTATTGAACTGTTTCGACCGTTTTACCTGTTGACTGTTTTACCGGGGTCGATGATACTTTTTTCCTATCGGTCCCGCCACCGGAACAGAGCCACCAGGGTGGATGGGAGTCACTCGGTTCTTCGAGGGACGGACGTGACGATTAGAATAGACTTTTCTAATACTTTTCGCAAGCTTTTCGTACTAGCTCTAGGACGCGTGGAAATCCAAGTTGTAGGTGTGGCTTAGTATTTGTAATGAAAAGTTTCATAAGCGTTTGCACCCACACTAGGGTAGCTTGATGTTATTGCTGCAGTCATTGGTTCATACATTAACCCACCTTCTACGATATTATCCAGTGGGTAATAAATGTTAACTGTCTGCTGTGGGCGATAGTACTTTGATTCATTGTTCTGAAACTGTATTTGTAAACTTCGTTTCAGTACTCATTTAATGTTAATACTAGCAGTCGCACGCTTCGTAGACCCCGTCGACTTATGATGGTTCATTAATTGAGAATTACAAGTTGAAAACTTCTCCAACTGAACTTAATACAAAATGTCCATATAATACTCGTATAGTCGTATATACACTCACTATATATATATATACTCATATATAAGTGAGTTTTGATATATATACTCGTATATATAAGTGAGTTTTGAATATCGTGACGTGATACATTTTAAAAAACAACTTGTCTCTACCTTTTTTCGAGAGGACTCAAACCTGCAACCCATGGGTAGTTGACCCCGAGCTTAAACTAAAACTTTCAAATCGCCAAAATAATATTTTTTTACTAGGTAAAAAAATATTATTTCACGTTATTTCTCAGTAACTGAATAGTCGACTCTACTTTTCTTGTTAATTTAAAGTAAGCGCATCTTTAATGTAGGTAATTGAACATAAAAATTAATGAAAAAAATACTTATTTCTAGTTCGTTCTGGGGCCCATTTCTTATGCAAACGAAAAAAGTTTACATTCGTAAAGTTCCGAATGGTTTTTTTTTTGTTTTCGAAAGGAAATAATTCAAAGGGGAATACGAATTTGGAATTTGAACATTTCGATTGCATGAGAAATTGAGAATTCGGTCCCTAGCCCTAGGGTTGATTATCTAACGAAAACTCGTTTCAGTTTCAGTTTCGTCGCTATATTGGCTGTCATACAGTATGAAAATGTGACACTAATTAAAGCCCGAAACTGGTTGCTAAGTAGGTGAGTTTTTGTTAGATAATTGTCGTATGAAGTTTCTATTTCTGGTTCTTTTTAAACCTTATCTTTTAGACATTAGTCACAGCACGCGTTCTATATTTAAGTTTGGAATAACGGTCGCGACATGTGATATTTATCTGTAGCGGTACAAATCGAATCACCAGGCGTTCTATTTTTCAAATTTCAAAATTTGAATTTCGTAACGCATTCGATGACCGTTTCGTGTGCTAAATATGCATCCGCCGGCTGCCTGCTACTGTTTATTTAGCAGATGATAAGCAGTTATAGGTAATGTTGTTTTGATACAATTCAGTATACAGGTCGAGTGTGTTTCATTTAAAACCTTTTTGGTGACCCATAAAACGTAACCTCAGCCTAGTCTAGGTCTCGGATTATGAGACACAATAGATGTTCCATTGTTCTCTGGACACCGGAGTGACAAATGACAATTTAAAAGTAAAACGAACAGACTTAACGTACTACGACGACTCAAAACTGACCTTAACGAGTCTTTTATCGGCATAGATTTGTTAAGAAGTTCTTATGGAAGATGTTGTACAGTGCGACAAGGTTTAGCATAATGAACGTGGCAAAAAGAAAATAACAGGAAATAACACGAGCGCGTTTATTAAAAGCCTTGTCGCACGTGCGATACGGCATATAATCAACGGGAACTATATATTTACACCGCCATCTTGTGTAACGTCATTTTTACAGTTCTATAGCGCCCCTCGTCCGCGTTCAGAGTGCTTATTGTGAGTTGCTCACCTTACTCGCTTACGTCGATGTTTGCGAATAGAGTTTAATTTTCAACCTTTTTCTTATTGTATTAATACTATCTGCAAAAAATTCACTCTGACGCGATGGTAACGTTTGGGCATTTGCAAACTCACACTAGGCACTCAGTAAGCCTTGTCACACTGTACTTATAGCTGTTACTCTCCCCGTTTTCTCACTTAAGATTTCCCGTTTATCTCTTTTGTAGATAAAATGGCAATATAATATAAACAAAATGGCGATCTCTATAGCAAACCCCTCCGTGTTATCATTCGAAAATCATGTAAATTTTATACGAGATGTATCTATCCAAAAAACATTATAAACGGTGCATCGATGCGTTTTGTATTTGAATAAGAAATTCGTGATCTTTTTATGTATTTGCGTTTGGTAGCGTAAAATATGCTTTAACGAGTCTGTTTAAGGTACAAAACTTAATGGTCAAACATCTTATCTAAAATTTTAAGTTGTATGTATGGATTTAGCACGAAATGTAGGCATCGATAGCAAAGAATCGAAATCATTCTTTGGACCTTTTGAATTCCGAATTTATGGAGCAGTGACATGTTTGCCTAAAAATTCTACATTTGTTATTCTATAACCGTTATTTGTTATTTGAATAGTGATTAATTTCGTAAGCGCGATCCCGTTTTCTTTTCAGACCGTTTGAATGAAAATGGGACAAAAGCAAGCTGTTTTTCAAGCATCAAAGAATTAATGAAAAATCTTTTTTTTACTAGGAAAAGTTACATTGGCATAAATTATGTCGGGATAAACAGAAAGCTATTTTCACCATGGTAACAGGATGGGTGTCTAATAATTTGGTTTTAAACTTTCGCGTTACATTATAATAATAAATAAACCACCGACACTGTCAGTGTTGTGTGCCGCCATGACGTCACTAACAATTATAAAAATCGGCCAAGTGCAAGTCGAACTCGCACTAATAGGGTTTCGTCTCTCACCCAAGGTTGCCTGGAAGAGATTGCTATGTAGCAATAAGACCGCCTATTGTGTGTTCCTCTTTTTATCATTTTCTCTGTATGTGTTTGTTTTTGTATCGTGTGCAATAAAGTTTCTATTATACAATATACCTATACAAATACACCTATACAAATACACCTACCCAAAATGCCACTATACTTTGTTTTTCATAGTGTCTGTATGAATTACAAAGATATATTTGCGGTTTTGGCAAATGTGCTATAGCTCTGAAACTGCATAATATATTTCGTTCAAACTAATTTTCGTTGAAAGTTTTTAAAATGGTCTACAGCATACTTTTTTTTCTTAGACTCTTATTAAATTGGAGGGGAAGACACACATTAAAAAATCATAGCTTCGAAAAAATGTAAGAACATTTTTTTTTAATAAATAAAAACTATTTTTTCTGGCGCTACGCCGGAAAAAACGACGCTCGTCACTTTTTGGTCACAGTTCTAACCTAACCTAACCTGAAACGTCTGTTACGGTTTCTTGCTGCAGACCCCCGTCCCCCCTTCTCTGTTTTTTCCAAAATTTTTGAGAGAAAAAAAAATGATATGTCCATCGGATGCCTCCTTGTATCTCCGGGTATATCAAAGAGGGGTAGAAAATTTTAATAGATTTTAGCTACGACGCACCGTTTTCGAGATATTCGCATTTTTATAAAATTCATTCTTGAAAATTTCACAAGTCCCCGCTCGATAACATCAGTCAAAAATATTGTAAGTCCTGTCTCCATACAAAATCAGTTGAAATATTTTTAAGTCCTGCACCCCCTTTGAGACACCCTAACCCACATTTTGCCACTTTGGAAGTGTACATCTTTCAAACGGTTGACTCTGAAAAAAAATTGTTTTTGAAACCTCAATGTAATTCTTAAAGACTTATCTATCTATCTACCCCGCACGGATAGGTTTGATATAAAAAAAATATTTCAGCTTCAGTTCCATGTATGTTTACAGAATACATCTTACCAAGTTTCAACTGTGTAATCTTCATAGTTTTGGAATAAAGTGGCTGTGACATACATCGGACATGACGAATCTATAAGGGTTTCGTTTTTTGCCATTAGGCTACGAAACCCTAAAAATTAAAAGAGTGACAATTTGAGGGAGGCCGAAGATCTTCAAGCGTGCCCGAACAGACGACGCCGCGCACCACTAGTCTGCTTGTGACCGCCAGCTGTACCTGTAAAAACACAGCCGAAACGTCAAGCTGTAGGTAAGTACGATCATATCAAATATTGCGTTTGAGTCTCGTGGTATATATTTATTTTTTTATAATAATAGTTTGGCGTCTCGAGCTCCCACGTGCTCACGCTCACACTACGTACTTCTCACGTTAAGCTGTCTATCCAAGCTGCACGTTGGGTGGGCGTTAAAACGACTGCAAATTGATGTGCACTTTGCAGTCGTTTTAACGCCCACCAAAACTAAAAGGCCTCGCGTGGTGAGTCATAGGCTCATAGCCCATTTTCCTTATCATATAAGAAAGGAAGGCATGTACAATCAGGGAACTTCCCGGTTGATCAGTAGTTTTTTTTAAGAAAGTTATCTCAAAAAATAATAGACTTATAGAAAACGTTTATATCACAAATAATAGAGCTTTAGCTCTAGCCGAAATATCGTTTCTCAAAAAACTAAACTGATCAACCGGGAAGTGTACCTCAGCAGTGGGCCACTAAAATGGATGATGATGACAACAGTAATAGATATAGGAGTATGTTTTCTGTGCTAAGAGGTACAAAAGCTAGGACTTATCTTACTGATATTATCTCGTAATAGCGAAAGTATGTCAGTTTTTTTGTTTATCTGTTTTATAAATATAGTAGACAGCCTGGATCAAAACATAGGATACTTTTTATCCTGATATTCCCACGGGAACGGGAACGACGGGGTGAAACCGCGGGCTGCCGCTACTTTGTGAACATAATTTAAATACGAAAGTGTGCCACGTAGCTATCAACAATTCCCCATTTGTAAATTATTGTGATTTAAAAGGAAATGGACGAATCATGAATGTTAAAGCATTTCTCTGCATGAGTTTACGCAATCGTAGAAATATGTGGATACTTCAAAACGCATGTAAAAGTTGTGGGATATATACTTCTTGTTTTGTATTGGATATTATCTATTTTGTGAAATGAGGAAAATATTCTAATAACTGAGTGAGAAAATTTTCCTCTCAAATAGTTTCCACCATCCTGCATGAACACCTTAAAGCTAGGGAGCTTGCTTCGCGGTGGATACCTCATTCTCTCACCAATGAGCAAAAATGCCGTCGTGTTGATTGGGGCAAATTTATGTTAGACAAGTTCGAAGGAGGAACTTTGTAAAACGTATCCAACATTCTTACAACTGACGAATCATGGATATATAAGTAGCTACAATCCGCTCACGAAGAAATGGGTGTTTGAAGAGGACGATTTGCCCACAAAAGTTGATCGCGGTCGGAGCGTCAAGAAAAAAATGATAGCGGTTTTTTTGCGACGCAGTGGACCAGTAGCAGTAATTCTGCTAGAAGACCGTAGACTAGTGATTAGTATAGCGAAGTTTGTCTGCCTCAAGCTTTCGGGGAGTTGGATAGCGAGCGCCCAAGAAAAAATAATATTTTCACCTCACACGCTCTGAAAAGGAGGTTTTGTCAATCAGTTTAGGCGCTTTTTGCGGCCTAGTGCGGTAAAGTACTTTTTTAATTTAATACCTAAAAATATGCCAAAAATATGTCATGTCATATCACCACATGTCAGTGTGAACATTTACGGAATCGTTTTTATTCTTATTAATAAGTAACAATATATTCCTATTTTAAATAACTTTGAATGAACTATAATACTCCCTTTTTTATTATTGTATTTATTTATATCAACCCATATAGACCTACCGTACCCTATTCGGTACGGTAACTTCATAAAATTATTTTGACGAACCTGTGGGTAGAACAATTTTTTTTTATTGTGGCTATGAGGCTCAAGTGTCAGTCTTACGATAAAAATATTACAAACTGGTTACGTGTAGGTGCATTCGAGTTTTAATTATTATTTTCTGGCAGAAAAGGAAAAAAAATATTTACCATGTCTTCAAGAAGGTAAGTTCCAAATTATTTATTATAAATTATATTATTTATCACTATTATTGTGAACTTTAGAATATAGTAGATACTATTACAAGAAAAAAAGTTAGGCTAATATTATTTTTCTTAGGTATATTAAAACCTCAATTAGATGTACCGTATATGGTACAGTAGGTCTATGCGTAACATATGCGCTAATTATACTATAAACTGTATTTATTTTGCTTTTTGTTGTTTTAGGCCATTGTCGCTTCATGATATTGCCTCGATTCTTGAGGACAATGACGATTCTTATTCCGAGGGGCAGGATATTGATATTTTTTTGTTTCCACCTGATACCGCCAATGATGAACAGACTGATGAAGATTCGGGGAACGAAGATGTCGTAGACATAAATAATTTGCCTGCAAACTTGCTTCGAGCACCAGCAGAACTTGCTGCTTCTACATCATCAGAAGAGCCAGAAGGTCCTCGTGAATGTAATGAACCCTTGCAAAAGCGCGTCAAGAACTATAATTGGAGAAAAAAAGATTTTCAATCTAAGCCTATCACCTGGCAACCACTTTATCATGTTCCTCTTGAAAGAAGTCCGATGGAATGGTTTTCTTTGTTTTTTTCTGAAGATGTATTTGAGTTGCTTACTGAGGAAACAAATAGGTATTTATCAAGAAAACTTCTTCCTGCTGACGTCAAAATAGAGGAGATAAAATATTTGGTTGGAATTTTGTTGGTCAGTGGCTACTGTCAAGTGAGCAGAAGACGAATGTATTGGGAGAACGCACCTGATACAAGGAATAAATTTATTGCAGCAGCCTTGTCTAGAGATAGATTTTCCCTAATTTACTCCAACATTCATGTTGCTGACAATCTGAATTTAGATGCATCAGACAAGTTCGCAAAAGTGCGTCCTTTGCTCAAACTTTTAGCAGCAAAGTTTCTTGAGCATTGTCCTCACATTGAGAATCACAGCATTGATGAAGCTATGGTCCCATATTTTGGTCGCCACGGCTGCAAACAGTTTATAAGAGGCAAACCTATAAGGTATGGCTACAAACTATGGGTTGGTGCGACATCAGGAGGTTACATTGCTTGGTTCGAACCTTATCAAGGGGCGTCTACGTTTACGAATGTCCGATACTCTCAGCTAGGTCTCGGAGCAAGTGTAGTATTGACGTATACAGATCAATTGGAACAGCTGGGATATGGCAAAGACTATCATCTCTTTGTAGATAATTTTTTTACTGGTTTGCCTTTGGTCCATGAAGTTACCGAGAGGGGGTTCCGTATAACTGGGACTATAAGAGAGAACAGGACCGGTAAATGCCCTTTACTGGGAAATAAAGAAGCAAAAGCAAAGGAGAGAGGCTTCTATGATTATCGGGTATCTGATGATGTCATTATATGCAAGTGGCACGATAACAGCATGGTATCGGTATGTTCAAATGCAATTGGTGTTGATCCTGTACATAAAACCGAACGCTATTCTCAGCAACAAAAAAAGAAGATATCTGTGTCTCAACCTCATCTCATTCAGCAATATAATAAAAACATGGGCGGTGTAGATTTATCAGACCAAAACATATCGTCACTGCGAACCAGCATTAGGGGAAAAAAGTGGTACATGCCTCTGATTCTGCACTGTATTGACATGTCTGTGCAAAATGCTTGGCTGCTGTATAGACATAACGGCGGGCACATGGACTTACTAAACTTTCGACGACGTATTGCAAATACAATCATCGATGGCAACAAACAACGCGAAAAGCCCGGTCCTAGTCGAACATCATCAATAACAGCTGAGTCGCGATATGACGGCAAAGAACACTATGTTACTAAGCAGGAGAAGAGAACCAGGTGTGGACAATGCCACAAACAATGCCCTACACGATGTGTCGAAGTGCGATATTGGTGTCCACGTTGAATGTTTTATTATGTATCACACGAAAAAGTTAATCAAAGTCTATTTGGTAAAATTGGGTATTTTGTATGCTTATAGGCCTACTGTACCACATACGGTACGCCCCCTCGTGCCCCCCCCCCCTTTTTTTTTTTTTTTTTTTTGAGTCTTTAGGTATACTTTAATAAACTTTTGTTAAAAAAACTAAACTTTTATACAAAAATTGTTACCGGTCTAAATGGGTTAAAACAACGAGAATAAGGTATATTTAGATTAAACTTTATGTTTAAAGAATTTTTTACCGGAAGTTGACCGAGGAAACAACCATAAAATGTTCCTCGCTGTTGTGAGGTGAAAAGTTGTGTGTTGCGCTCGGCCGAAAAGTTTTTAGCGTCTTGTACCTTTGAAATCCTCGCTTCGCTCAGGATTCAATCTTTGAACCACTCGCTACGCTCGTAGTTTAATCCTAGAATCCGTCACTTGCTCAGATTTCAATAGAGGTAACTCGCCACTAAATAACCAACTTTCCAGCCTTGCATAACAAATAACTATTTTTGAATCGGTGCCAGCCAAGGCAAGAAAAATAAAAGTATATAAATGAAATGTAGAATGCCTTATGGCTGGCACCGACTCAAAAAAAATATTTTTTACTTTTTGAAGTCTGTTTTTATATAACGTTTAATGTATTTGAACATTTTTTATTACACCTTTTTTTAGTTACATCATGTGCTGTTACTTACACTAAAAATCAGCCCATACACAACAAAATGATGTCATCTAGGTAACGACTACTTGCCAAAACGTAAATTATATTTTTCAGGATTATGGAAAAACTACTGGCCAGATCTTCGTACAAATTATATGGGACCACACTTGAACAATGTTATTTCAGATAAAAAAGAATTGTAAAAATCGGTTGACAACTGGCAACGTTATATTAAAACATTTAAAAAAAACAGTCGACTTAAGAACCTCCTCCTTTTTTAAAGTCGGTTAATTTTTTTTTAATTTTTTTCACAATTTTTAAATTTACAATAATTTCCGCACTTACCTTCACTAAGAAACAGAACTATGAACTTTTCATCTATAATTATGTCATCTAGGTAAATAGTGACGACACTATTTTCAAGATTTCCTGAAAACTACTGAACCGATTACGAAATTTCAAAAATGGGACCAACTTAGGAACACTCCTGATATAATAGCGTTTGAATTATTCCAATCAGTCCAGCCGTCTTCGAATAATCGGTGAACATACATAAAAAATATATATACGCGACGAATTGATAACCTCTTCTTTTTTGATGTCGGTTAAAAAGCAAAGCTCGTGTGGCAAAAGGTTGCGGGCTCTAATCTTGTCTAGGACAGCTAGTTGACGACAAGATTTTTTATTATGTGTGTAGGTACCTACCAATAAGTTTACTTACAAAATATGGTTCCGATATATTTATTGCTAATTTTGTAATGTCTTCGAACCTGCTATAATTTCTTATCAAAATGTTTTCTTTCTAGATAAACAACTCTGATAAGTATTTAACTAACTATTGTAAATAACCAAAACGTCACTTCCTGTAGGGCAAGCAAAAAACTATCGAAATAGCATCGAGCACGTAATGTCAAAAAATATATATATAGGAAAATGTAGTTCCGTCTACGTCCGGTAGGAACTCTGCTCAATATGTCATATATTTTTTTACTTTACTTCTTCGCTACTTACTCGAAAGTTATTCGTGCTAAGGCCTACCGATATAAGAAACTTCTTAAATGAAATTCATCAAAAAGTTTCGCCATCACCATCTAAATATAAGATTAAACTGTATTCTTTCCAACATAAACACTAACGTGTTTACCGAGCAAAGTCCACCAAAAAGCTTTTCAGATATCGTTTTTTAATGAGCCACATCGATTTTGGGATCGGCGGAAAGCCGCGCTAAGTCACGTGGTCTTAATGCAAGACTTGTACTATTAGTATTCTGTGCCGCAAGTTAATTGGCGCATAAAGACAATAACGAATCGAATTATCGGTTCGCTACATAACGATGTTACTTTGTCTACGGGCCCTGGTAATTTTTTAGCTATCTCTTTTCTGGGATTTTTATCTATCAAAAATGGGTCCGCTCTATCAGAAAATTCAGGAAGCAAAACCACTAGAGCAAGCACGAGAAACATATGAAAATTGTTTATATCCTCGAGTCTCCAAACTATTTGTAGCATTACAAGACACTCGCCGCAATTAAATCGGTATCTAGTGTCTGAATTACTCATATCTGATCTGACGAGTTAAAACATAACCTAGCGCAATTTTTTGTTCTCCAGATGTGTTGTATAGAACAAACCAAGGGGCTGAAAGATTTAGCCTCGTGTCCTTAGGATCTACAATGGGTGCCAAAAAGAAATCATCAAAATTAAAACTTCCTAAGTCCATATCGCTAACCCCAAGTACAAGGTATGTCCATTAGCCACAATTATATGTGAAAACCACGTGTAAATCCGACGCGTGTATAAATTAAAGGATGCTCAAAATCTGGAACACGTGTATCTTAAAAAAGAACGCTGATTATTACAATTATCTGATTGTCGTCTCAATAACATATAGCAAATTACCCGCTGTGATAAAAGGAGTCTTCATAAAAGCAACCTTAAAATGACAGTAATAAGAGTGATATAACTCTTTAGTTAAGATTTGTTTTGCAAACTAAATAGTCAATTTTATGACATTATTCCATCATTTCCAGTCAAACGCGTGTACGCCTACATATTTTTATGAATAGCATTCCATTCATGGCGACATTGCCTTTAAATTACATACAGGCACGTAAATTGTCTCACCTTATTCATCAAAAGTAAGGTGAAATCAATCAGAATTATAAAACTGATACAATACTCATGTAACCACTGATGAAAGAAATCAGCTTATTTCTAAATTAAATTAGAGACCATTTTTTATTTAATTAAAACACCAATCTTTTAAGACAACAGGGAAATATTTTTTTATTTCATAACTTTAGGAGTTGGGAAATAAATAAGTTAGGCTCCTACAACATAAGCCATTATTCATTTTATTATAACTTAATAGATAATACAATAATAAACAATAGTATACACTAAATTATCGTAAAATTATTTAAAAGCTTTCGTATGAACAATACTAGAGGTATCATTATTTTAATTTGACTACAATTTAAATATAAATATTAGGTAAGCAAGATAATTTTACATAATTGACTTTTTTACAGAATTAATCTAAAATTAGTGATTAAATTACGATACTACTGCCAAAGCGTCGTCTTCATCAAAGTCATTGTTGTTCGAGTCTCTAAATTTATCTGCTTGATCGTGATCTCCTTCGTCTTTATACGATTGTCCAAATACTAAAGAATCTTCGGGATCATAAGCCGAACCACTGTTTTCTCGTGAAAGAAAAGGCACAGAGTTTTGAGGATAAAATCGAACTCCATCGTAAAATGCTGGCCTTATCATAGCATAACTTTGATATAAACTGTTATCCATTCCTCTCGAAGCCTTGTCGTTATCTTCATCAACATTTATGACGTTGTCATCGGCAGCATTTTGATCACCTGTGTATTCATAGCTCATATCACTGTATTTTTTATAGTCTTTAAATTCTACTGCTTGCTTACTTTCACTGTATTCCGTATGAATGTCTTTTTGGTTACTTAAATCATCTGCACTGTCATCATTGTCGTTATCACTGTCGTCATTATCTTTATCACTGTCGTCATTATTATAATCGTCTTCTGCGTCTTCCACATCGTTCTTCGCGTAGCTGTAAATGTTAGAACTCTCCTGACTTATTTCTCCTTTTCCAGTCGTGTCTTTTTGAGTTTCAGTATCATCACTCATATCTTCTGAGCTATCGTTTGCATCAACGCTGTTTGGTTTCTCGTTTTTTGTATTCATTGTCTCATCATCTGTGACTTCAGCACTGTTGTTTGCCTCATCTATATCATTAGAGCCGGTGTTCGGATTAGCTGCATCACTTTGATTACTATCATTTATATCAGTATCAGATACTGTCTGTATAGTCATTACGGCATCGTAAGGCACTCCTGTGTTACCCATGAATACAAGTACTACGTATTTGTAACCAGGCCCTCCGTCTATTATATTGGCCTTGAGGTCTGTTCCAAAGTCTATACCACTCACTCGGATATGGGCAATGGTATCTCCGTTCCCGATAGCTGGATACCTTAATGCTAAGGATCCTCCTGGTATGGTAAGCCTTATCTGTTCCGTGTTGGTCTTTTCCAGTTCTTCATTTCCTATGTCGAGTAGGAACACATATGGGTATTTGTGGAAAGGGTTAGCAGCAGCTACAGCGAGGTGAAACACGAACAGAGCAAAGTACATTGCTGCAGACCGATTGCAGAACTAGTGTCAGGTCATGGTACATTAATCAGATTCTTATAGTACGAGATGTCACGGTTCGTGTAACTTTTTTTCTACGGCCGTGGTTGTAAGCGTGACTTCAATGTTAAACAAATGATTTGGCGGTTGATCAGGAAGATTTATTATCTAGTACTCGCTTTTGTCGTAATTTTGGTAGATGATTTCCTAGGGTATTGTTGAAACCTGTATTTTAAAGTGGTAAAGTTAAAATGCTGTGTTAGCGTGACGCGGGTAAAGTTTTATCCATTTGTCTAGTAAAGAAAAGTTATTTTGTTCGAGAAAATGACATTAATTCCTACACTCAAATTGATTTTAATGTCTTAATTTATTATATTTAAAAATATAAAAATCCCTTAATAATAATTTAAGCATTTTCTGTAAAAAAATAACTTTCAAACAATTTTATTTCCGAAACCTCCCAAAATGATTATGTGGTATTTTGGTCTAAGGTATAGGATGTTCAAACAAATGAAATCCTACTCAAATCTCTACTGTACATTTTTATCAGCAGGAGCCGTAGGATCGAGATTTTCGTGTCCGTTTTCTTAAAACGCTCAATAGAGGGAGGGGGGGAAACTGCAAGGTGGGTTCCCAATAACCGCAAATAATGTTCAGAAAATGAAATTTTAATTTTAACTTATTTTGAGTGGTTTTGACTGGACTACATGACTTGCGCAGAATTCGCATTTCCTTTTTAGATTTAGTAAATTCATACCTACATGCTTTTCTTACTTTCAATTATTTACCTAAATCTGCACACAAGTTTCTATTACAAATATGAAGGGAAAGTGTGTTCTCAGTCTCACGTAAACATTTATTTCTTAATTTTCACGAATTTCTTAGAAAACTTATAATTCGGTAAATGATCATAATTAAATACTTAGGTAGATTATTTTATTCATGTTTTTTTTTGTCATCTTTAGTTCTTACGTCTGCTACTTTGACTTCCCACAAAAATGATAACAAACCTTATCTTTCAATAAAACACAAATTAAAGAAATCACAGCTTTATTTCGATAAATATTTGTGATATATGCTATGTTCGGAATATAAAATATAATTAACAATATTTATTGTTCAACACCAACATTCAAATATTTATCACAATATTCACATCAATAACCGCATTGCACAACATGAAGCATAATTTATTAAGGTTAATTATAAAAGGAGATCATTCTTTTTGGGCCTTTACTGAAAGTGCAAGCCGCTAAAAAAATTGGTACATCATGGTTAGAACGGGTCGTTTGGAGCAATAGTTCATATGACACAAAAGTTGTAGGATTACTCTAAGTCAAAGTATACAAGTTCAACATTTTCATACATTCCATCATTCTGAAAATGTTAAAAATGAGAAATATTTATACATATCCGAAGTCATTGGAAGACAAAATGATTTAGTAGCCCATCATTTTTATACCTACAGTGATACTGATTACATTTTTTTTCCGTATGTATTTAATTTTTATTTTGTTGTAGGGATTATTAGATGTGTTATTAGAACATATAATAACCTCACTGAATAATAAAAATGCTGCAGATCAAGTTTCTTTACACTTAAAAAAATCCATAAATGTATAAAAATGAAGAATCTTTGTTGACTTTGAATAATCCTACAACTTTTGTGTCATATCAACTATTGCTCCAAACGACTAGTTCTAACCATAAAAGCCCAAAAATTTATGGAGCCTGAATGATCTCCTTTACCTTATTTACTTAGTATTAGAGTCAACTTTATAAATCAAGTGCATTTTAACAGGTAATAGCGAATACCATATGTACAGTCACGTGCAGTGACATAAACACTAAGCAACCTTCTTCTTTTTTAATTAATGGCTTGCTTGCGATAAACTTCGCGAATTTTGCTAATGTCAAGTTATTTATTATTATTATTTTTTGTAAGTAAGTTAAATATTGATAAGGCTGAAGATAGATGCGAGCCTTTCCCGGAATCCTCAATCACTGAGGAGCTGGCTATCTTATCTCTAACTGCCGGAACACAACAATGCTGAAAACATTGTTGTAATGGCGTCAGACTTAGATAATATTGTGGTAGCTAGCCAGACGGACTTACAACAAGTCCTAACACCAACCAAATGTTTTGTAGTATACAGAAATTGTAAGGTAAAATCTAAAAAACAGACATAGTTCCTAATCAACCTTCTCACATTACAATACTTAATGACATTTTGTGGACAGAGAGAGCTTTGTTTCCATGTGCACCAATTCGATAAGGTTGTAAAGTGTAAGTATACATTGCATGACTGTACTTAGCCACGACAGTAGAGTTGCTTCATCGTATCGTATTGACCAAATGAGGCAATGATTGAAAACATATAAGATCTTTAAGATCTACTAAGATACTTAAATATTTTATCAATGTTATGTTGCCATAATAAACGGTTCCTTAATAATGGTAAGTTAAACTAATTATTAAACCGTTTGGGTTATTACCTAACAATTATCAATCACTGAATTTTTGCTGTCGCATTGCTATTGCAAAGATCGTATGAACGCGCTCTTAGTTTTTTTTTGTATTGTCAAGTAAGTGTTAACTTTTATATGTATTTTGTTTTTCCAAGTTATTTATTTAGGAAAAACATTTTAAAAATACTTATTTGTTTGACACATCACCTTTTCCATTTTTAGGGTTCCGAACCTCAAATGAAAAAAAGAAACCCTTTTATAGGATCACTTTGTAGTCTTATCTGTCCGTCCGTCCGTCCGTTTTCGTTTATGTCGGGAACGCGTGGAGGTATCAAGTTAAAATTAAAACCATATATTCAACAGTCTATTGACGGTGTGATAAAATCAAACTTGTAAATACGTTAGAACCGTTCATGCCCAAAAACAGAAACCCTGGGGAATAAAAATTCATAGGGTGCTTCCCTTTGACCTAGAACTATAAAATTTGACGAGTAATATAGTATTTTACTACAAATACAGAAAAAAGTCTAAAACTATAGGTACATTAGTAATTAAATCATAAAAATATAGTCTTTATTTTTGCAAAAAACTGTAAGATTCAATTCCTGAACTATTTATAATATTATGTAGGTACCTAGGTTACAACCTACTACCTACAAATTTGTACAGAACCCTCAGTGGCCGAGTCCGACTCGCACATGTCCAATGTTTTTTTTTAAATAATGTAGGTATTCCTAACACAATTTTTTTTTAAAACTCACCTATTAAAAAGAGCTTGATTTATACATTAGAACTTACTTTAAATACTTATATATTATTTACTGTTTGAAAAGAAGTGCTTGATCATACATTTTAGAAAAAACTATTTATTTTATAAGAGACTAGCTGACACGGCTAACTTCGTTCCACCCCAGAATTATTAAATGTTGTCTATATTCGTATTTCTTATACCTTAGAAGGGCTGCTAGGGTTCCACATCATTTATTTTTTGTTATCATCATCATATCAGCTGCACGACGCCCACTGCCTGCTGGGTATTTATGGGTAAGTACCCGTAAATTCTTCGATGTAAAACATTTTTATAAGCAGAATTTTTATACATGATATTTGAAACTTGATAAAATAGTTTTCACGATATTAGAAGTTCATTAAAGCATGCAAAATCTAACATGCATGCAGCTAAATTTAGCGTCATATTACAACAAAAATACGCTTAAAGGTATTCGTATTACAAAAATATTATTTAAACTTATTTATTTTTTACAACATGTATTGTCACGTATATATATAGCTACAACAATTACAAGTCATTCGCAACGGCCTGTGCTTCCTACAAGCCCTATTAGCAATAATAATGTCAAATAAATACGAATGATTATTTGAACTAATAATAAAATTTTTAAATAGAAAAATATTGGAAAAAATCCACTCGGCCACAGGTGAATTCTCAGATGAGACTCGAACCCATGACCTTTGGGAATCCGGCCCACTGCTTTAACCACTAAGCTACCGAGACTGTTTCTACTAATCGAATATTATCTATTTAAAATTTATCATAAATATTAAAATAGCATTGAAAAATGCAAAAATACAAAAATCATAGATTATTTGCACTTTTGTAATTTTAAAATATATTTAAATACATAGCACACTTAGCTTTTTTTAAGAGAATAAAAACCTTAGAGCAGTTAGCGTTCCTAATTCAAAATATTTGGAATATTTTGTAAATGGGCTCTACGTATGGGTCCGCGTGGGCCCGCGTGGTGGGTCATCATAGACAAAGTAACATCGATAAGTAGCGAAACAATAATTCGATTCGTTATTGTCTTTATGCGCCAATTAACTTGCGGCAAGACCACATGATTCAGCGTGGTTTATGCCAATCCACTAATCCCATACATTTAGTTCTTTTCGAACTTCGTTATCGGTTTTTAAATTGCTACTTTGTCTAGGGGGGCCTGTTCTCCCTCTCTTAAAGCGCAATTCAACCAGTGTGCGGCACTATGCCCCTCAAGGTGGACCGACGACGATCTGGTGAAGGTCGCGGAAAGCCACTGGATGCGGGCAGCGCAGTACTGAACGTCGTGGAGATGGCACCACCACGCGACATCCTAAATCCGCGCGATAACCTAATTCCTCGCGGACGAAGTCGCGGGCGGAAGACTAGTGCTCTTTATTAGTAGGGAAATGCCATGTCTGAACATTAAATGCTATATTTTTTTTTATCAGAACTTATTTTATTTAGGTATGAAGATAAGATGCTGAAAGACAAAAAAGACAAAGGTATTTTATTTGTGGACGTTGACTCTTTCGCAGTTACAAACTTTTTCATCATTAATATTATAATGGTATCATGGTATTTGGTATCATATCAAATACTTCGACGATAGCTGGATCATAATGATGAACTATCTATGTAACTACTTATCAAAACTTAGTAAAACTAAATGACACAGCCCTTAATTATATCAATGATTCATTTCAAAATATAATTTTGCCAACAATTCTTATGCATGCTTAAAAGCTTGCAGCTTCATCACTACGAAAATTTGAGCATAAAGTGTGATTATCGGAGGAAACTCCTCATTTGTTTGTTCTGATGGCTCAAAGAGGCTTCAGCGCGATCGGCTTGTTGCAGCATACGGTCAAGTGTGCTCACTTGCGAAGTGATCTGCTTCCCAATATCTTTGATAGAAGCTTTACTAATCAAATTTGTATTCTCATTATTCTGCATCTCTTCCGAATCCTTTAGAGCTGCATTGATACCGCCATCTTTACCGCCATCTTTTTTTGAGTCATATTGTTTTCCGCCATCTTGTTTTCCGCTATCTTGTTTGCCGCCATCTTGTCGAGGCGTCATTTCGTTATCGTCAGGACCTAACCCTTGGTTTATAGAAGTCATATCGTCATTGGTTGGTGGAACATTATCTTTATCGTAGTTGACTTGGCCTACGTAGCTCTGCTCACTAGAGTATGATAGATTGTCCCGAGCTGTTAGCTTTACGCGAAAAAAGTTCGTCAAACTTCCGCAGACACCCTGTAATTTTTGAAATTTAAAACTAAATAAATGATGGTAGTACCCTTTCGTTTAATCCCTAATTACATCTGGTTCTATGGCTAATAAGACTTCAGTTTAACAATCGCATGGTAAACTCTGGGGGCTAATTGTCTAACTTTAAAATCTATAGCAATTCCTTTCAATTCGTCATTTGAAAGATACTTCAGGCCGTCACTACTTGACATTTGATAGGCACTGTGATCAGGGGGCTAATTGTCTAATTTTAAAATCTATCGCAATCCCTTTCAATTCGTCATTTGAAAGATATTTACATACTTTAGGCCGTCACTATTTGACATTTGAAAGGGATTGTGATTGGGACGCGTTTTGAATGGTATTGAATGAACGAAATTGACACTGTCTAAGAAAGTGACAGACTATACCTATCAAATGTACCTACCTATAGAGAAGTGTCAAATGAAGTGTCATTTAAAACATCATTCGTTCCGAAAGGGATTGCGACTTTAAGTTACGCGATTCCATAAATCACTATCACAATCACAGTACCTTTGAAAGCGATTGTGATAGTTTCGAAATTAAACAATTAGGGGGCAGGTTAGGCCCTGTCCTAATCGTTCGACTGTCTATGCGATCATCGCACGATCGCTTAACCGCGCGCAAGCGTGCAATCGAACATATTGATGTCTATAATGATAATGTCTATTGTAACGACTGTTCTGATTGGTGATCGCGGGTTGCGTTTTAAATTTTAAAATATAAACTACTAGCGGCCGCCCACGGTTTCACCCGCGTGGTTCTCGTTCCCGTGGGAATATGGGGATAATAAGTAGCATTTGTGTTAGTCCACTACTTAAAGTCCATACATACCAAATTTCATCCAAATCCGTTCAGTAGTTTTTGCGTGAAAGAGGAACAAACAAACAAACAAACTGACATACTTTCGCATCTATAATAGTAGGATAATCGTATCGCACGATCGGTGGCTAATTAGGACAGAGCCGTGTTTCAAAGTGGCCGCAACCGGAACTCTAGCATCGCAAGGTCAACGGCCACGACCCCTCGCTAATGGACAATAAGGACTTATTATAACTTTTTAATTTTGGATAAGACAAGGAAACATACTAGAAAAAAGCAATTTGTCTCATATCATCCCGTCAGAGCGACATGAGTGATGGAGGATGACACACCAAAAATAGCATTGTAAATTAAAAAGTTATAATTAAATGGCTATTTCGACCGAATCCGAGAATTGATAAAACGACGGTGGCCAACACCGAAGAAAAGTGAATACCTATACTGGAAAAATTCGACGTATCCTCATAGATCTGTACTGTATAGCATAATTAGTCAGTGCATTGGGCAGGATTCCCAAGTATGCGGGTTCGTATCCTGTCAGAGCGACACGAGACAAGTTGTTTTTTTCTGGTATATTTTCTTGTTTAATATGGACTTACTACTAACACCTTCTTCTTAATCGAACCTGAGTCCCAATAAACCCGTCAATCCGCCTTCTAACGCGAAGTTAAATCTATCTATACAGGCGTTTATAATAAATATTTTAATCTTAACCAACACTAAGTTCAATCAGTAAAATAAAGATCGGACAAGCGAATTTGACCGTATGCTACAAAAGTAAACTGAAATTTCAACATCTTGAAAAATTATGGGAAAAATCGACTCGACTCACAAGTTATTTATTTGAGGAGTGACAAAAACGCCCGAACCTCTATTTTTTTGACACACGTATGAAACTTGGCACAGCTTGTTCCCTGGGTTAAAATAAGCCGGTTAAGATGCTCTCTGGTGCTTTAATACCATACTTGACCTATTTGCTAGACAAATGACCTGCTCCTGCCCAGTACTCTTGGGTATGCAGACGACAGCATGGTTACGGAGAGATATTTATCTAGCGCAAAAGCCAGCAGGGAGGAAACCCGTTCTTTAGGAGAGGCCATGGTTGAACGGACAAACTCGATCTTAGATCTTGTCTCCCAATGGGGCGACAACAATCAGTTTTAACGCTGCCAAAACATAGGCGTGTTTATTCTCCGCCAAAAAGAGTCATCTCAACGTGACTCTTACGCGGCAACATCGAGTTTAAAGTTCATACTGCGGTAAAAAAACTGAGCATCTTAAATAAGGTTAAGCGGTATTTCACGCCGGAACAGCTTCTTATCTTATATAAGAAGCAAATCCATCCGTGCATGGAATACTATTTCCACCTTTGGGACGGTGCGGCAAAATACCAGCTGGCCGCACTCGATTCGGTGAAACGCAAAGCCATAAAACTCGTTGGGGACGATAAACTATTGAATACTAAGCTCCACAGTCTCCCTCGTCGTCGAAGAATTGCCTCACTCACTGTCGGTGTTCTATACGTTATTGTATTTCGGAAAGTGTGCTATTGAGCCACATGAGCTCATACCGCCAGCTCCGTTTTACCATCGGTTCAGACGTACTGCGAGTAATCACCGCTACCTGGTTGATTATCCTCGTTTGCGTACAAAGCGCTTCTGCTCATCTTTTATAATGCGCACAGCCAGGGAACCAGCCAGGGACCCAGTGGAACTCCCTGCCTGCGTCTGTATTCCCGGGAGCCTATAACCCTGGTATATTTAAATATTTCTAGGCAAAATCGCTGCATTTTCGGCCTCTTTTTAAATCTGACGATTCAGAATGAAGCCAATAGCAAGCCTATTTAATGTTAAAAAAAACATTGACAGTTATAATTTTTGTTATGAAGCCTGGTGGAACGTTACAGTGATCTCCCCCTCCGGCATCAGAAGGGGGTTACCCGGGGGCTACTATACCAATCTTATTCAGCTTATTTGAACCCAAGGAACAACTGATGAGGAATTCATTTCTGGTATAAATAAAATGGTTTTTATACCAGAAATGAATTCCTCATTATTTATTTATACGAAAATGATACCAAATTAACTAATAAACACGGAGAGTTTTAAAAAATATACAATTTTTTTGCCAAGTTTCATACTTGTGTCAAAAAATGTAAGGTGAACGCACTCCAGGCGAAACTTAAACCCGCAACAATAGTAGATTGTTTACCAAGGGCTGTATGACACCCATAACAGTCGAGTGTTTTGGCGCCCGAACGAAGTGAGGGCGCCGATAGTTCGAGACTGTTATGGGTCCATACATCCGAAGTAAACACTCTACTTTTCATTTTGAATATGATGAAAGTAAAAACAAATATTCTAAAAAAAATTTTGTAAGGTTTCTACGATTTTAATTATTTTATAATGTAGCAAAATAAGCTGTATAGGCTTCTGTGCCTTTGCCTACATACCTTTGGTAAATAAAAGTCCAAAGAGATTACAGATATCGATTTGACATGACACCCCCTATTCTTTATACAAATTTATTACAGCCCTAGGGCCGCCACATATCACTTTCAACCCGCATTTTAGGCACGTTATGAGTTACTTTCAGAATATGAGACATGAAAAAAATATAAAATCAAAAAATCATTTTCAACATCTTACTTACTTTTAGCTTATTTATTTTATTTTGAGTAGAGTTTAGGATAGTGTTTAATTCTTGCAGTCCACCAGTGGCTTCTTTTATTTGGTCGCCAAGCATAGCAGTGTTCTGTAATAAAGAAAAATAAAATTATAGAAATCGCCAAATATTCAAAATAATTCTACAAACTACGTAAGTAATTGTTTTTTTTTTCAGACTACAAACATGTTTAGGTACTCAGAAAGGGACAAAATGATTAAAAAACAAAATTACAGCTAGGTACCAAAGGTTAAAAATCCGTAATTAACACTGACTAAAGCCTAATTGTTAAACTTCTATTTATTTCTAGTGTGAATAACTATTAACATAGAAAGTACCTTCGCATAATTTAGTAAACAAAACCACAGTAACAGAACCACAGAACCCTTAGAAGTACTTCTACGCAAAAAATACCAAGGTTAATTAAATTATTATTGGTTCTAACTCACCCACAGCTGAGCTGGACATTCACAGGCGAAATGGATCTCAAGACAATACAGTATCTTCGAAAAAAGGGTTAAAAAAACAATAATCTACTCACTTCTGCACTCCTGATTTCTACTTCCTCAAACTCGACAACATCCAGGTGTTTATTTTTTTCCAAAAACTCCTCTTTATCCGGCAAAGACTGTCCAAATAATTCAGCTCTGGTACAAGCATCTTCGTACGCCTTCAACGACATTTTGGCTAATATTATTACCTATTTTACATCTAGGCACTTCTTAGGTTAGCCCTTGACCTAATAGAAAAACGACTGATACGCTGGAAAGTTAAAATTTCCGAACACTGAACCCAGTTCCTTGTCGGAACTACATTTCAAATTGGTCAGGTTATTTAGTCAG
This sequence comes from Chrysoteuchia culmella, assembly GCA_910589605.1. Lineage (NCBI taxonomy): Eukaryota > Metazoa > Arthropoda > Insecta > Lepidoptera > Crambidae > Chrysoteuchia > Chrysoteuchia culmella. The sequence goes on from OU342659.1 coordinate 15,888,293, forward strand.
AGATATTGATTTTCTGTTCCTGTTAGCTGACCCAATTCTTCTTTTAGACCTTTATGTACCATCAAAATAAAAACATGTTTGCTAAATGATTCGTTGTTATTTGGTATATATGGTATGTTGCTTAATTTAATTAAAATAGGGGATTTAAAGCACTTAAAACGCAAAAAGTTTTTCAAGTTTCCCGCGCCGCGCCGACAGTTGGTATTACCATGAATGAACTGAGCAAACAAAACAAAACAATGATAATTTGATAACACAATTTTTTTCGTAAATAAATAGTAATCAGTATTGATTTTAATCTTTCCAATAAAGTTTATAGGTAGCATCTTCATGTACCTATAGCCATTAAAGTGTAATTTTTTTATAGTTTATTACTATTTTTTAGCTTGGTATCATTAATTTTGTCCACAGATTAAACGTTTAAATGAAAAATAATGTGTCAAAGATGACATGACAGTCAGCTGCTTTCGGGTTCAATGACCGACAATGTTCGTAAAATGACCTGTCATTTTAGAACGAGAAGGAAGATATAATTATTTTTATTTGCTCCGAATGTAACGTCACAAAATTATTTGGTATTTAAATTTGAAAATAAATGCTTGCAAAATCATTTTTATCTACATTACTTAAGTGTAGGACGTCCTGTATCATACAAATATCTGCTTCCACAATGACTACAAGTAAGTTCTTCTTTTGTAACACCAAGTCAACTACTTGTTTCTATTCTTTTGTACGAGTAATATTTTATTTAGCTTTAAAAATAAATTACCTATTAGTTTAATATTAAATAAGCTTGCCTATGAGAATTTGTTGATTTTAGAAAGTTTTGCCTATAAATATACATTGGCCTGAAATTGAAATTTGAAGTTAGTTTCTTTTTAATTAATAATAATCTCTTTTTTAAATCATACATGGGATAATGTGATCCGTGTAATCCTACTAAACTTACTGACTTGGCTGTGTAGATAGGTACTCATTATATTTAAAAAAAAAATGCTTTTATAAAGTCAAGTCAATCTAATTTTAAAAACTTAAATTGGTTAGCTGATTTCTCAATAACTCAAAAATAAATTAATTCAAGCTGGAGGGATATAATTATGGAGACCAAAAAAAAGTATTTAGAGAAGGTAGGTACAAAAAATCCAGGTGCATAGTCTAGAAATGCTTAGACTTAATATGTGCTGTTAAAATATGATCACTTTGATATTTTCAGAGCCTATTAGTTTGGAAACCATCAAAAAGCTACGAGAAGACTTCTTTGGTGACGCTAAGAACATACTAGCTCAAAATGCTTGCACCCGTATTGATCCGTTTGAAGTGGCTATCAACAGAAAGCGTACAGACACAGCTCTTCACGTTTTTAATATAAAGGTAATACTTACTCTATTTATTATTACCTATTTTATTTTTTGGAGGGTGGAGGACGCCAGCGAAGCTGGACAGTTGATCAGTCTCCCTAGCCAGAACCATTTCACCCAGTTCCCCAAACTTACTTACACTATTTAAACAATCTCATAGGTTCTTATCACATTATACATGGTTGTTAGAATAGGTAAAATATAATAATAATAATACTCTTTTATTTAGAAATTTTACACAAATTTGTTTTACATTGAAATTTTTATAAATTAGGTCTCTTATTTCTATGTGCATTTTGGCATAGGCCTCCTGCAACTCTTTCCACTGCCCTCTCTTTTGGAACTCTTGTCCAGTATGGTCCCAATGTTTGCTGGATTTCGTCCACCCATCTCCTCAGTTGACGCCCTTTTTCTTTTTCCACTCTGAAAATACCAAAGCGTAACCATCTTTGCTCCACTTATGTAAGCCACATCTTAACAAGTGCCCAGTCCATCGCCATTTTTGTTGATCTATTCATAAAATAAAGAGGTAAAATATTACATGCATATGCATTACCCAGATGTGATATAGAAGAAGCAAAATTCAAAAATTATAAAATTATCAATCAATCGATGTTTCTCTAAAAATACTAACCTCCCTACATTGATTACCTTTCTATTAAATTAATCAATATAGCTGTTTATCAGAGTTGTGAGGGGAAAAACTGAAATGATATCATCATGATACTTAATTGTTCTTTGTGACTAACAATAAATTAAGATAGATAAGAAACATCTATGATTGACATTCAAATAGTCATAATTTTTACTAAAGAAAGAATGCAGCAGTATGCTTAGTTCACTCTGAGTCATACTGTTTTTAAACTTTTTTACTATAACTATACAATGTTTAACTTAAAGTGGTTAAATTATACCACCATTTAATTGCTAGCAAAAGACTTGCCTAATAGGTGTTGAATAACTTCAAATAATCCAATTAAGAAGCTTGGTATACCTTGGTATATATAAACTAATTAAGCAATTGACACATCTAAAGACATAATTGAGAAGATAAGAGAAGATTTATAAAACACCTTAATTTCATGAACCATAAACATGCTCAATCATATTTGAATGATTGTGAGCATTACAATCTTCTTCCTCTGAAACGTCGCCGTGAATTGCACGATATTCTGAACAACAATTTGGATGCTCCTGCTGTATTTACCTTTAAGTGTTTGTTGCGCCTAGATTTATATCTATTAAGCCAGTAATTATTTAAATGTAGTGGTGTATACAAACGTTGGTAAATCTTGTTTAAATAAAATATTTTTTTTTTTTTTTATTTATAATTATTATATACTTACAGTTATATATTAATGACTTACAGTGTATTGATATATAATGTACATCTAAGTTTTATATATTTATATATTTCCATTCATTAATTGTATTGCCTTTTCTACGAATACCATATAATCATTCATTTTCTGATGCTTATCGGTTGAATTGTCGTCGTTGTATGTTCGACCTGCCTGCATTAAAAAGAAATGTAAGTTTTATAAATTAAGTAGTAACGAGCAACCCGTGTGCGCATAATGCGCAAAAAACACATAATAACATTCAAAAAAGTTTTTTTTTTTGTTTTTTTTATTTTTTTTTTATTTGAGTTTTTGCTAAATTTCTCGACTTATCCGACCACTTCAGACAAATACCTTTCTAACGCTGTATTGCACTTGATTGTGCGACTTTTAGTTTAGGAGGAGAAGCGGCTTCACTGCCGTATTATATATATAGATTAGAGCAGCCTTATACCAATACACTTATGATATTAGTTGTGAAACTCTCTGGCTTAAGTTAGTTTTACAATTTTTTTCATTAAAACTTGTATACAAGCTGTTGAGTTTCCAAATAAATAAATATGTAAAGCTAACTGAATTTTTGGCTACTAACTAAAAAATCAATCAACATTTACAAATACTACAGTATTTGTAACTTATGTATTTGTGTGACCCCCTCCTATGTGCAGCCTATTTAATAAATAAAGTAGGTCAAGTAAATAGGAAAGAAGCACCTATTTCAAATTTATTTGAATAAGTTTAAACTTTTTAATTTGTTTAAACTTTTTAATTTTGCATTATACAATGCTATTTTTGTAATAATCAAACAACTTGTCCCGTGAGCGACATGAGGCAAGTTGTTTTTTTCTAGTATATGTTCTTGTTTGAATACATTTATTTTGCCTTAACAGTTGGAGTCAGAAGGCAAGCCAGTGACGAACCAGGAGAACTCTGGCCGATGCTGGCTATTCGCGGCCCTGAATGTCATGAGACTGCCCTTCACCAAGAAGTATGGTATCGATGACTTTGAGTTCTCACAGAGGTAATAATGTATTGACTATTTCTTGTAATTAACTTACATTTTACTAGCGGCCGCCCGCGGTTTCACCCGTTCCCGTGTGTTAGTCAACTACTTGTAGTCCCTACATACTAAATGTCATCCAAAACCGTTCAGCAGTTTCTTCGTGAAAGAGTAACAAACAAACTAATTGATATACTTTCACATTTCTAATATTAGTAGGATTCACTATATCGCAAGGTTCTTTAAATTTACTTTATCAATTTTATTGAAACATCCACTTTTTTCAAAGTAACGTCCGTGCTTGACAGACTGATCTAATTCGATTACGTTCGTTAAGCAACGTTCGGCACGGTCAGGTATCGGATGGGTGGCCGCAAAGTGGCATTATATCTGAGCGCTTCCCACGCCATATGAAACAGTCTATCAATGTTCTCACGCAAATTAGGATCTTTTTTGGTTTAGGTACTAAAGACGTAATAATTCCTGAACATGCCTGCAAGGTTTTCTATTAATAAAATTCTACTATACGAATGACTGTTCATGATTGGTTATCGTTAAAAACTTGTATAACAATAAACTAATGCATGGCTTATCACGATCGAACTCAAAAACTGTTACGCCATAGAGGTGGATATATGAAACAACGTTAACGCGCGGGTGGTGGGTGTGTGCCCCAGCAGTGGGGACATTAAACAACAGTGTGTGTGTGTGTGTGTGAGTTGGAGGAAGTCTAACCTAACATACAAGAATATTGTGCAATCTGATAATATTTTATACACATAAGTCAAATTTACAACTTCCATTTTGAAGTCATTCAAGAAAGAATCTTTCCCAACAGCTACCTGTTCTTCTGGGATAAGATAGAGCGATCCCACTACTGGCTGAACAACATCGTAACCACAGCCAAGCAGGGCGAGGCTTTGGATGGCAGGCTCGTCAACTTCTTACTTAAGGTCAGTGTATTACTTTCTAATAATATAATATAGGTATTATCATCAGACCCCCTGGGCCCGTATTCACTATAACGTATATGGAGAGTAAGAAATTTCGTTACCAAGTACGAGATTGGCGTGGTTTGAGCAAGGAATCGCTAGGTGGTCATAGTGAATAAGGGCCCTGGGGCCTTACCATCAACTGTAATGAGATTCATTTTAGGTTATTTTTAGGTTGAGAGCGCGGAATGCTGTCATACGGCGCGTGCGGTGTCTCACTCTAACTACCTAAAATGAATCGCAATACAGTTGATGGTAGGCCCTGTTGGGCTGAGCGGCGAGAGACAGAGTGCTCGGCCCGGAGTTGTGAATACAATATCGAAAGTCGGGTACTCTAGGTAACTTTTACAAAAAAGAAAGTAAGTATTATCATCAACCTCCCTTATGCTGCATTCTTCTTCTTTTTATGTAGTGGCGATTCTCTTTTCGATTTCGCCATTGTCAATTGAATATCTATATACTTAATTCAGGTTCGCAAAATTTGTGACGACTCGATAGGGACTTTGGCGCGTAGTACGCGGCCGAGTAAGGTATCAAATTAAAGGTACTCGAGTCTATTTGTTCCGAAAACTATAAAATATACAAAATGTTAAACGTGATGATCACAAACTGCAATTAAAGATTTTCGCATAATTTGAAATTTTTCGTCGATCGACGAACCCGAGTATCGGGTTGTAACCGCCCTAGTATTTATTTAATAGCTAAGGTAAATCAGGTTAAAATGGAGTCTCACAACACATGCTATTAAGAAAAGAACTCGGGTGAAACTTTTTTTTTTAATTCACGACGGTGAGACTCTTAGCCTTCATCATACCTAATGTTAAGTATTGATAAAGCTGAAGATGCAAGCGAGCCTCTCCCGAAATCCTCAATCACTGAGGAACTGGCTATCTTATCTCTAACTGCCGGAACACAACAATGCTGAAAACATTGTTGCTATGGCGTCAACTTAGGTAAGATGGTGGTAGCAAGCCAGGCGGACTCATAACAAGTCCTTTCACCAACCAAACCGAATACAATATGTACCGCCCTCTGGGAATCGAACCTGGGACCCCAGGGTCTGATACCGGTGGTTGTTACCACTAGACCACGGAGGCGGTTAAAACTCTACCATATATATGCTGCATTCTTCTTCTTTTTACTTAATGGCGGTGCCCTTATTGATTTCGCCAGTAGGTACCCAGATTTTATAAATTAAAATTATAGAAATTGTAGGTACGGTAGATTGAGTTAAAATGGAGTCTCACAACACGTGTTGTTGCGAAAAGAACTCGGGTGAAAACTCTGTATGATGCATTAGGGGCGAAAAAAACAAATAGAATGTCAATGTCAAACTGTAATGCGAGACGTGCTGTCGTGTGTACTGTCCATAAATATGAGGGTAACCGCTTAGTTATCTCAAAATCACAACGCAATGGTTTGATAAGCATATTTGCTACTGTTATCACACAAACCGCAATGTTTGAATAGTGCATACGTTATCAACGTTAAATAATTACATTATATTCCAAGTACGAAAGTAAAGAGAATGTTAGAAATCTTCTGTCCAATTTCTCGAATCGTAGTCACGAAGACCTGTGTTCAAATAAACAAACTGTTTAGATTATTATTTGGACGGTGTACCGTTTTGGTTTCAATGTCCCATCTTTTTTATCCTACATCCGCCTAATATTATAAATGCGAAAGTCCTTCTTCGTTCCTCTTTCACGTAAAAACTACTGAACGGATTTGGATAAAATTTGGTATGTAGGGATTTCAAGTAGTGCACTAACACATAGGCTACTTTTTATCCCGATATTCCCTCGGGAACGGGAACCTCGCGGAAGAAACCGCTTGCTAGTATTACAAATATGAAGGTATGTCAGTTTGTTTGTTTGTTTGTTCCTCTTTTGCACCAAAGCTACTGAATCGATTTGGATGAAATTTAGCACACAGATAGAAGATAGCCTGGATTAAAATATAGGCTCCTTTTTATCCCGATATTCCCCCGGGAACAGGAACCATGCGGGTGAAGCCGCGGGTGGCGCTAGTCATATTAATAAAACAATACCGTGACTGACTGACAGACAACGCACAACCCAAACGGCTGAACCGATTAAGCTGAAAGCCTATAACGTTATATTTAAGTACTAAGAAAGTATTTTTTGATACTCACACGGAAACGGGAACCACGCGGTTATAACCGCGGGTGGCCGGTGGTCCTCAATAAGAGAAAGGAAAAATATTTAGTCAAGAATATCTAGTATAAGCTCTAGTAAGAGCTTATACTAGATATTTTGTTAACATAATCAAGTTAGAAAGTATTATAAGAAACCAATAAACTTTAAATAACAGAAAGCTACAAACCAGCCATCAGTTGATCCGGCTCTTTTTTAGGGTTCCGTATTTTTATAATAACTGGGCAGGCATTTGACCACCATCGTGCTTAACAAACAGGATGTGGTCTAAGGTGTTGCATGCTTGCCCAGGAAATGCCTATTCACTGACGCTATACTTTATTTTTTTCAACAATTGGTATGAGATTTGTACAGAGCTTCTATTGGGCAGTAGCAGAACTAGGTACAGTCTCCCTACCGCGTAAGTGTCATCGATGCGTCGAATATGGGCGCACATCGTCACACGCGAGCGCTGATGCTATAGTGCTGTCTCGGTCACACACATAGTCGAGTATTAACTGGCTTTTAGCAAGAAATCTTATTGTTAGGACGATAACGTTGAAGTTGTGCTGTACGAAAACGCCGTCGGCTGTCAAAATGAAGTCGACAGTGATGCCGACGGCACTAACGCGGTATGGAGACTGTACCTAGTTCTGCTACTGCCCAATATACAAATTGTTTTCCGCGGGGCTATGACTTAAAAATTAGCAGATATCGCGCGATCGCTGCGGTACGTTAAAATAAAAATGGTATTACGTATGTGATTGCTGGCTAACTGCTCGCTGATTGTTCGTATAGCGGTGTCTCACTCTCTCGCGCTCCTCTAGGTGCGAGAGTGAGACGCTGCGTGTTGCTATGACGCTAGCGCCAAAAACAATTTGGCAGCAATAACAGGAACTAAATGAATGTACATTGTAGTTCATCGTTTGTTCGGTAGAGGCCGCACTGTTGATACATGGCGTAAAAGTTGAATCGGGGAACTTTTCGATTGATCAGTAGAGTTTTTTTTTTAAGTTATCTCAAAAAGTAATAGACTTATAGAAAACGTTTATATCACAAATAATAGAGCTTTAATAGGTTTTTAATGTTTATTTATTTATGGCACACTTACAGGCAACAGAAAGAAAAAAAAACATTAAAGAAAATTATCTAAGATTGATACAGCTTATATCTATACCCAATTACAAGAATGCACAGCATTAATGATGAAATAAATGACTATGAACTTGCAAACAGTTAGTGAGTACATAATTGGTAATAAACTAAATAGAACAAAAAATATGAACTAAAAATAATGACAGTAAAAAAGAAGAAAAAATACAAAAAAACTAGAGATTATATAACAACTTTTTTTTGAAGACACTACAGTTAAAAAGATCGTAATCCCGACAAATTGCATTAAAATAACCACACATTCTATTTATAGATTATTCTGTGATACGTTGTTTCTAGATGAAGGTACATAAAATTATCTTTGTTTACGTACAGTTTGTGTTATAAATAAATTATTTCTTTAACCTAAATACTTTCCCAAATATCGTTTCTCAAAAAAACTACTGATAAACCGGGAAGTTTTCCGACTGTACAAAACCATAGTTTACAACTATAGTGTATACCAATCATATAAATCACTAAAATCTATCTTTTTTTAGGACCCCATCAACGACGGTGGCCAGTGGGACATGATAGTCAACCTTGTGAACAAGTATGGGCTGGTCCCCAAGGACTGCTTCAAGGAGTCCTTCAGCTCTAGGAAGAGCTTGCACATGAACGCGGTTTTGAAGACTAAGGTTTGTATGTTTGTAAAATTAGTATTTATTTAATTTTATTCATTTCTCGTGCTAGACTAGGAGTGAAAGACACCAGGGCGCTGTTTCATAAAGATTACAATTATATGTGATGACTGATGTTGTTTATTAACAATAACCCTTTTTTCAGCTACGTGAATTCGCGAAGGTGTTGAGGGAAATGGTCGAATCCAAAGCTACAGACGAAGAAATCCAAAACACCATAGACAAACAAGTAGCCATTATATACAAAATAGTCGCAACATGCCTAGGTAATATTGTATATATAAGTCTTATCTGTTCCTCTTCGTCTATTCTTTGATTTGAAAAAGCTTGCTAAGTAAATGCAAACTTTCGCTCAAGAAGCAAATGCGTAATTGAGATACATAATCTATGACAATTACATAGTACAGTCTAATTTCTACCAATTTTTAATACTTTAAAGTGATGTAATACATTAAAATTTATTTTTAAGCTATTGCATAGCTTTAATCGCGGGCTTTGAGCGCGGCGACCTAATCAAGAAATTCCGTAACGAAAAAACCTAACACGGGAGGTGTTAGGTTTCCGTGTCATAGTCCGTGTCATGTCCGTGCCGCATAAATGCGGTACCAGATTTTAAAAAGAAATTATATTTTCACACAAATTTTCATACAGTTTTTTTCATCATTGACCATTTTGTTATTCACAATCGTAACTAAGCAACCAAAGACAATGATAAAAATGCTATGCAATAGCTTAACCGCGGCAGTCCCCGAGTGCCACACGTATTTTTATTTATTTATTATTCTGAGTACCACACAGAATATGAAAGAATAAAGGTTGAATAAAATTTTCTCATTACATGTTATGAATATCGTATTATCGAACTATAAAACCAAAATATCTAGCTTAATTTATTCTAAATTTGTATCATTAAAATTTATTAACATTATCACATTTAATTTCATAGTTTTTGATATATCTATACTTGTGCCATTTTACGGAAAGAATGATTGTAAACAAAGCGCCCATACTTAACCTCAAAATTGCTTTTGGCTTCTTTGTTAAGTTGGAACTCATGGATTTTGTTATCTGTAAATCTCATATACCTAGGTTATGTTTAAATATCGGATTACATCGGAATCGAAAAGGCGGTAGACCCAGCGCAGGCGCGGATTTTAATATTGTATGCAAATGTCAGCAATTTGTGTAGAAAACCGCGTTGTCCAACACACCGAAACCGCGCCGCGGCGTCTACGGAAAATTCGACTAAAACAATTTGTCAAACAAAACCAATTCGACTAAACTTTTAAAATTAGGTTAGGTTAGGTTAGTTGTTTTTTAGACGAATTGTTCTAGTCTAATTATCCTTATGTTCTAGTCCAAATCCGCCGCGGTCCGCTAGAGGATTCCTGTCAGAGAGAGACGTATTATTGAAACAATCGAATAAATGCTTTTGAATATCACCGTATTTGCATGCAAATCTTGCATTGCCGTATGCGAAAAGTAATTACACGTTTTAGAAATATGTGCACCTCATTAATAGCTTACTTACGTTGTCCTAGTTTGATATATGGCATTAGAAGGTAATCTGATATCTATCATATATGTGAAATAATTGCGAAAAGTGTGCAAATGTTTGTTTACAAACATTCCTTCCGTTATAATAATATATAAATTTATTTGCAAGAATATGGGTTTACTTACAAGGGTTGTTACAAAAAATAATGACCGACATATTGTGCTGATTGGTCAGCGCGCAAACATTAAATTTGGTACTACAATTCAGTCAAAGGAACACATACTGTATTAAAAGTAATTAAATGTCAGTGTAATTAAGATAACATTAAATAAAAATGAAGCGTCCAAGAAATACAATTGATTTACATTGTGCGTCAAAAAAAATGTCAAGGAAATAAAACAATAAATCAAATGTTACAGTGTAGTTAAAGTACAATCGGAATATTAAAAAATAAATCACAATTTATCATTCATAAAGTCATAAATACTACAGTAACTTTTATCTAATAGCATATTAAATAAATACTTATGATAAGATATCACTAGGGCGGTTACAACCCGATACTCGGGTTCGTCGATCGACAAAAAATTCCAAATTATGCAAAAATCTTTAATTGCAGTTTGTGATCATCACGTTTAACATTTTGTATATTTTATAGTTTTCGGAACAAATAGACTCGAGTACCTTTAATTTGATACCATACTCGGCCGCGTACTACGCGCCAAAGTCCCTATCAAGTCGTCACAAATTTTGCGAACCTGAATTAAGTATATAGATAGAAATGATAAGATGGCTGGAGAATAGTCACAATTTCTTATTTGTGTTGTTTTCTATAGGTACACCTCCAGACACGTTCAACTTCGAGTATTACAACAAGGAGAAGGCGTACTGCAGCTTCGGCGAGACCACGCCCCTACAGTTCTATGACAACTACGTGCGACCCTTGTTCAACGTCGATGACAAGGTGAATTGGATATTGGACTTTATGTCAGTTGAGTTAAGGTTTATTTTTTATAGATACCAGTGGGCCTACCATCAACTGTAATGCGATTCATTTTAGGTTATATGGCAGCATCACACTCTCACAAACTACAATGAATTGCATTACAGTTGATGGTAAGGCGTAATCCAACCGCTACTCAAAATCTTTTATATTGAATAGAATAGAATAGAAAAACTTTTATTGGCCTAACACACACACACACACACGTGACATATTGAAAACAGAAGTTAAAAATATAGCAAAAAAAAACAAAAATTTAAACCGAACTACATAATACAACAAATATGTACTTAATTATATACTTAACCTAAATACAAACAAAATTTGTGGTGTGACAGGCTAATCAGGACCCTGCCTCAGCATTATGCCATTGCGGCGCAGTAATCGTCACACCGCAACGGCGCTGGTATTCTGGCATGGCCTGTACGAGTACATTCTACCATAGTAACAAAAGTATACAAGTTGACATATGACAAGCTGTCACTGTCAGTTGTCAGAAAAACGGATATTATTAACCACAAATTATATTATTATTAACAACAAACAAAAACAACAAACTTACATAAATTATCAGACGGACTTATGTTTTAATTTCATTATTGTAAAGTTACTTATTGAAACTGTTCAAATGCTAACATTTGAACAGTTTGAATAACAACCCAAAAGAATATAGCACATCACCACTGCCATTAGCCAAGGAAATTATATTGCGCACAGCAAAGGAGTGGAACTCCTTCCCTGCGTCTGTATTTCCGAGTATTTATAACCCGTCTTATCTTCAAAGCAAGCGTGAATAGGCACCTTCTGGGTTAGGTCGCTTCATGGTGGATCCTGTCTTAGCCCCGGGCTTCATTGGGATCAAGAGGTATCCAATTGAAAGTTAAAAGTAAATGATACGTTCAACTCGAGTATTACACCAAGGAGAAGGCATACTGCAGCTTCGGCGAGACCACACCCCAACACAACGATAACTACCTGCGTGACATGGGATTTAGGCATATTTTCATTTACAGGTAAATTTGATTTTTTTTTGTGCCTCAACTGTCACTGCATCCCCGTAAATGAAAGTAAAAAAATGCTCTTCCGCTTTCGCTTCCACTTTAATTTAGGGGAATTCTACAGGAACATTCATTTCCACTGTTTTTTTTTTATTAACATACCTGCATATCGGTTTCTGAAATACCTGTCGGTTATTATAAAAGTTTGTATCGAAATTGCGAGGCTACCTCGCGAGGCATATTATTTCTACGTTGCTTTCTCTAATCGATTTTGGATCTTATTTCTCTGTTCATTAAGTCGAGTCCCCAGGAGTCGAACCCGTTCGGTCGTCTAGGGTGGGTCAGGCTGTATAGACTAGATGCTTTCTATAAGGCCGCCAAGGCTCGGTTTCTGAAATACCTGTCAGTTATTATAAAAGTTTGTATTGAAATTGCGAGGCTACCTTGCGAGGCATATTATTTCTATGTTGCTTTCTCTAATCGATTTTGAATCTTATTTCTCTGTTCATAAAGTCGAGTCCCCAGGAGTCGAACCCGTTCGGTCGTCTAGGGTGGGTCAGGCTGTATAGACTAGATGCTTTCTCTAAGGCCGCCAACGCATAGGCTAGTTGCTAGGATACACGGGGCGGACACTGCCTCGTAGCAAAAGAATATTAAGAACCGGTAGATTTCAAAAGGCGTCCAGTCCAAAATGTTAATTATGTAGGAATCGTTTTTTTTTTTTTGTTCGAGTAACACACGAGATTCTGTCATCCGTGGGTGGTGCTAGTGTTATGTACGGTGGATTTTCTATTTTCTTCCCTCACTATGACTCTTTGTAATGTTAGTAGATTACGAGAAAAAGTAATTTTAAGTTTGAATTTGAATTTAGGCTTGTTTCTTCACAACGAACCAAGTCCGTTGAATCTTGGACTTGGCTTACTTGGCGCTAACACAAGGCTGGAATTAGTGCGGTTTGAAGCAACAAAACAAGAAAATCAAGAAACGACTAATGCCAATTTGAATGGTTGTTGGCTGCCTATGTGTTTGCAGCCTAATCAATTTCGAATCCTAATCCTCTTAGCATTAGGTCTATAATCGCTTGTATTGTCAGCAGTGAGTCACCCTTGGGAGTCGAACCCGTTCGATCATCTGGGTTACCAGTGCCCCTAGTACAAGTTTGGCAACCTATAATAGTTTTCAAAAACTATCGCTGTCTCTTCCATATCCATTGACTGCTTTCCCGACATGAATAGAGCAGCCGATAGTCGTCGAAAACGTTGACAGTAAATGTCAACACTTACTAAGGACACTGTATAGACTTCGTTTCTTTCTGTAATCGATTTAAACCTTAATTATTACAATATTAAGTCGATAATCGCTTGTATTGTCTGTCACCAGATGTGCCATCAGTCGAACTCGTTCGGTCGTCAGTAGTGGCTGTATATACTTCGATTTGTTTTCTAATCGACTTTAAATCTTTATTCAGTCATCATTAGGTCTATATAATATAATCTCTTGTATTTGACGTGTAACGTACACTGATTTAAAGGTGTCGCCTACTCTGAGGTCCTGGGTTTGAATCTCGGTAGGGGCAAATGTTTGTATGATGATTGCATTTTGTAACGTGTATTTGGTACCTGAGTCATGGTTATATGGGTATATTTCTACAAAAAAATCCAAGTACAGTCAGCGTCAAAATGATCGGAGCATTCAAACCTACCAAAATACTGAATCATTTGACAGAAATCAACCTTATCTCAAGATACTGACTGTACCTACCCATAATCATTACACAACCTTACAGTAACTAGTCTCATGTCGCCTTGACGGGATTCGAACCCGCATCCCTGGGAATCCGGCCCAATACACTAACCAATTATGCTACAGAGACCTACGTTCTACGGTGTTGGCCACCGTCGTTTCATCAATGAGAGAAATATCCTCGCATTCGAAAGAAACATCTTTACAGATGTTTGATATCGATTAAGATGAAACAGCCATCTAGTTATAACTATTTAATTTTGCATTTTACAATGCTATTTTTATGTGATAAATATTAAACAAGAAAATATACTAGAAAAAAGCAACTATATTATATAGACCTAATGATGACTGAATAAAGATTTAAAGTCGATCAGAAAACAAATCGAAGTATATACAGCCACCACTGACGACCGAACGAGTTCGACTGGAAAATTCGACGTTTCCTCATAGGTCTCTGTAGCATAATTGGTTAGTGCATTGGGCCGGATTCCCAAGGATGCGGGTTAGAAACCCGTCAGGGCGACATGAGACTAGTTGTTTTTTTCTAGTTTATTTTCTTGTTTAATATTTATCACATAAAAATAGCATTGTAAAATGCAATATTAAAAAGTTATAACAACCTTACAGTGCTTACTTTGGGATTAGGCTAATTCGTGTGAGTGTAAGAAATATTTATTTATTGTCACCAGGTGTGCCTAGTGAGCGACCCCCGGGAGTCGAACCCGTTCGGGCGTCTCTACACGCTGCAGTGCCTCGGCAACGTGCTGGGAGGCCGACAGACCGCGTATAACAACCAGCCGATCGATGTGCTCATCAAGTAAGTACTACTAATACCTTCATATTTGTAGATAGATAGATAAAACACTTTATTGCACACACAAAAATACAGATAGAAACACAAGAAAGAGTTGACATAAATGTGGGCAAAGGCAGCCTTATCGCTAAGAGCGATCTCTTCCAGACAACCTTCAAGACATAGGAAAAATAGAGAGACAGCGAGAGGTAGTGCACCAGCAACAAGCAAGAATAACAAAATTTACTTAACAATATTACAAATTTACTTATTTTTAACCGACTTCAAAAAAAGGAGGAGGTTATCAAGTCGACTGTATTTTTTTTTTTTTATTTTTTTTTATATGTGTGTTCCACCATAACTTCGCCAGTTGTTAACAGATTTTTAAAATTCTTTTTTTATCTGGAAGAAAATGGTTTATGTGTGGTCCCATATAATTTTTACGAAGATCTGGCTAGTAGTTTTTTCATAATCCTGAAAAATATCAATCACCTTTTGGCAAGTAGTCGTATACCTAGATGACATCATTGTTGTATGGGCTGATTTTTAGTGTAAGTAACGGCACATAATGTAACAAAAAAATCTGAAATAAAAACATTTTATAAAAAAAAACAAACCGACTTCAAAAAGTAAAAAATAAAACTTTTGGAGTCGGTGCTAGTTAGCTAAGGCCAAAAAAAATATAGTTAATAGAAGTGCAATGTAGAATGCTTTGGCTGGCACCAACTCCAAAAGTTTTATTTTTTACTTTTTGAAGTCGGTTTGTTTTTTTTTATAAAATGTTTTTATGTATTATGTGTTTTATTCCAATCGTGGAGAAATGTTGGTTACTAAAAAATGTTTTTGTAGTCTGTAGTTTTTAATTTAAATGTAATATTTTATTCGTTTTGCTTAGAAGCATTTTTTTATATATTTTTTTAATCACGACGGGGAGGCTCTTTACCTTCATCATACCTGATGTTGAGTTTTGATAAGGCTAAAAATGGAACCGAGCCTAAACCACTGAGGAACTGGCTATCTCTAACTGCCGGAACAACAATGCTGAAAACATTGTTTTTATGGCGTCAGACTTAGATAAGATGGTGGTAGCTAGCCAGGCGAACTTACAACAAGTCCTACCACCAACCAAAATTCAGAAAGTCACTATAAGGTAAAGGATCGAGGTGGACCCGAAGTATTTAAAAAACAAACAAGGGTGCTGTCTCCAGGACCCTTAGTACGACTTGACATTTACTGTCGACGTTTTCGACAACTATCGGATGCTCTACTCATGTCGGTAAAGTAGTCTATGGATATGAAAGAGACAAAGCGATAGTTTTCGAAAACTATCATTATCTATTTATTATAACTAACTTGCCAAATATTAGGGTTGAAAATTAATTGGAGAAAACTTGTATAATAAATAATTGCATACAAATACACCAATTATCTAGCCTACATCAAGTTTCATGAACCTTCCTATACTAGCGCGATGGTCTGTGAGACCGACGAAACGCATTTTCGGGATTATTTTTAAGCACGAAGGTCCTGAGTAGTCGAGTTTCTAGCTAGCTGCCGGATCTGTGCCTAACTTCATTTTAGTGCACACCGCGCGTTCGTGCGAAGTGCAGGTGTTGTAGCATTTGGCACCAATTCAATTGGTCCATGAATTCATATATATCATATATTAAATATTATTCATACTATTTTGTTTCATTATAATCCTAAACATTGGAATAATAGTAATATTTTTTGGACTTCTTAGTAAAAAAAATATTTTGAAGGGGTACGAACTATCGGTCTGTGACACTGTGCGCGAGTATAGGTGTTACAAATAATGGCGCGAGTATAGGAAGGTTAATAACTTGTGTTATGGATACTAGCTAACATAAACACCCAGACTAAGACAAATAGACATGTTCATGCACACAAATATTTGTCTTCTCCGGGGATCAAACCCGGGACCTCTGGCGCAGAAGGCGGGATTAATACCCCTGCACCAAACAGGTCGTCAAACCTGATGATGTCCTCTGACTGTATATTTAGTTATTACTTTTTTTTCATCCAAGAGCTGTAAAGAGCAGCATTGAGGGAGGCGAGGCGGTCTGGTTCGGCTGCGAGGTCTCCAAGAGGTTCGAGAGGAAGCACGGATTGACGGACCTAGATGCGTGAGTATCTCTACCTAGCAATGATTTCAGTTGTAAATATTGCCATTGTTTTTTGCTTGTTTTGTATGAAAGAAAGCTAAAAAAGGGAAGTTGATACATATTGACTTAATTCAAAATTCAATCAAATACTTTTATGTTAGTTAATTTTGTTATCCAACTATGAATAAGGCTTGTGCTCAAAGGTAAAATGTTTAGTGTAATATAATTGCGATAAAGCAATAGATTTTTTCAAAATAATTTCTGAGTTTCTAAACACACAAATATAAGTTCTCTGTGCCACCATCGATTGATGCAGTATATCAACTGTCGATCGATTAATATAGCAGCACCCTGAATATTAAACTTATTCCTTTTTTGATGATATTGGAAATTTTGCATTTTTCAATGCTAAAAATAAAAAAAATAAAAAACAACTCAAGTGAATTCTCAGATGGGACATTATGTGGGATATTATATTCTTGTTGCCAGACACGACTACCGGTTGCTATTCGACACAGAAGTACAAGTTGGGTTGAGCAAACCGGACCGGCTGCGCTACGGAGACTCGTGCATGACGCACGCCATGGTGTTCACCGCTGTTGGCACCGATGTAAGTCCCACACACACACACTTATACACACTGTTCGGGCGCGTGTTAATCTGTGGTTTCGGGTCGCGAGACGCGGCAACACTATTTTGTCTATGTATAAATTCGTTCTAACATTTTTTTTACCTTATATCCTTGGACGAATTAACCACTGGACGCGTAACGAGGACCGCGTTTGCGTTTACCCCTCTGCCACTTACTGAGCCTTTTAGACACAGTAAGCAATATGGCGTTGTCAGTATGACGCGAGATCTCGAAGTGGAACATTACCTCAAAAATGGGTAAATACGGTATGTTTATTTGTAAAAATCATACTGGACAATCAAAACGTTTTTCTTTTCACGCGTAAGTACAACTTTAATCTATTAGAGAAGCAATTTTTCGTAAAACAAATAAAATTTGGTATGTAAACGAAATGTAATACGTCATTTCAAAAAGTAATCATTGTACATGTAAATTCTTCAAAGATATTGCATAAGTAATTTGGTTGGGTTATACGTATCACTCATTCAATGCCGAGACTTCCCTTTAAGTTTTATAGAAACCTGTATTGGGACGTCTCGCAACTTCCCATTCGGATACAAATGATTTCAAGGAAAAACTAAAAACACTAATAAATCTAATAAAACTAGAAATGGGTTAGTAAGCGTGAGTTTGCGTGTGTGTGAGTGCGTGTGTGTGTGTGTGTGTGTGAGAGAGTGTGTGTGTGTGTGAATGAGTGTGTGTGTGTGTGTGTGTCTCTGAGTGTGATTATGTGTGCGTTTGTGCATGAGCAAGTAATATAATGTAACTATCATATAGTTCTTTTAAGCATGTTTTCAATGTCCTCATAACTACGATCTTTAATCCAGTTAGTTACTAATTGTTTAATTTTGTACAGCTGCATGGGGTAAATATTTAGCTCGCGATTAATTTTATTATATATAAAAGAACTTGATTGTCAAACTGCCGTCGGGCAAAATCAGTGCGAACTCGATATGTTGTAGCAACTCTATCCTTTCTACGTTTTTTCAATTTACAAGGGTCAAACTTTAGTGCCTTGTGACAATTTAGAATTGTATTTACTATGTACAGCTTTCTTACTGACATAAGGCCGCTAATGCTGTACAACACATCTGTAGGAAATCTGCGGGGTTTTGAATACATAACTTTTATAAGTGCTCTTTGAGCTCGTTCAATATCTAAAACTTGGTTTTATTTGCACCTCCCCATATCGGAATGCAGTAACAAATAACGGATTGTGCCAAAGCAATGTACACTCTGTTTAGAAGCTCAGACGTGAGCACGTTTCGCAGTGTCTTAAAAATCCATATCAGCTTTCTTGTTCTGGTCATGGTAACCTCAATGTGTTGGTGCCAGCTGAGTCTATAATCCAGCATGATACCTAAGTATTTAATACTGGATACCTTTTCTAAAGCTGGACAATCACAGTATGAGGGATTAGCAACGGAGCAATTATGAATTTTGATGCAGAAATCGTCGTCAGGTTGAGATGATTTATTGGGGGTAAAACAGATAAATTTAGTTTTCAAGACGTTTAATGTTAATAGGCTTCCGTCAAGCCATTTGGATATCACAGATAAGCCCCTTTCAGCGTTAGTACGAGCATTTTCCCAAGTTGTACCGGAAAAGACGATGGCCGTATCATCGGCATAGGAAACTATCCTTCCCCCAACACCCACTAGATTACTGAGTTCATTAATGTAGACTAAGAAAAGCGTTGGACCAAGGACACTCCCCTGTGGTACACCTAGTAATACCTCTCTTTCCTCACTCATGAAGTTATCAATCTTGACTACTTGGGTTCGATTAAGAAGATAGCTTTTGAAGAGTGATAGTGCCAAACCCCGAATACCTATATTTTCTAGCCTCTGCACAAGGATGGGGATAGATACAGTATCAAAAGCCTTTTTTAGGTCTAAAAAGACCACAAGACATTTGGAACCTTTATCCACTGTTTTAACAATTAAAGAAGTAAGATCTATAATAGCATCCTGTGTGGATAATTTTCTTCTAAAACCATACTGACCATTTGATAAGATATCAAATTTACTTAAATAGCTCACTAGTCTTACATTTAAAAGTTTTTCAATAATTTTTGAAAAAACAGTCAGCACAGAGATAGGCCTAAGTTGTTAGGATCGTCCCCATCCCCACCCTTGTGCATCGGTGTTACGATAGATCTCTTAAGCGCTTTAGGAAATATTCCAGTAGAGAAGCAGAGATTGGCTAGGGCAGTAATAAGGGGAACAAAGAAATCTTTGGCAGACTTAACAAATCTCGTGTTAATACTGTCCCAGCCAGGTGCACTGTCTGAGTCCAGGCTCATTAGAATACGGTGAACTTCATCTGGGTCAGTGTCAAACAGTACAAAAGAAGACGAGTGAGCAGCGACTGTGGCACGATTCAATACTAACGGTTGGTTATCTCGTGATATTATGGATTCTGCTAAGTTTTTGCCAATATTTATAAAAAAAGTCATTTACATAATTAATTGAGGTTTGAGGTGATGCAGTGACATTTAATAGACCTGAATTTGTAGATTTAGGTGGCTTATACTGAACAATGTTGTTTACAGTGGCCCAAAATTGTTTAGGATGGTCAATTGATTTCTCTATTTGTTTTTTATTGTATTCTCTTTTTAATTTTTTTATATAGTTATTACAAAAATTTCTAAAACGTTTATAAGTAATTTTTAAAATTTGATCTTGATTATTATTTTTAACTTTCATCTGCATTCTGTTTCTTAGATTTATACACCGTAACACACCTACTGTAATCCATGGTTTTTTAATTCTGGTTTTACTAGGGATGGCTATGAATTTTGTATTTTCATCCAGAGCTGATCTGACTATTCCTATCATCGCAGTAGCAAAAACATCCGGGTCCTTATAGGTGTTAAGCAGTGATGTGTCTGAGGTAATAAGAGTTTTATATGCTTCGTCATAGTTTACAAACGTTTTATACTTACGAGACACTTCTATTTTATCTATATGCGCAATTTCAAAGTAAATCGACAGATGGTCGGTCACGCTAGTGTTCAAAACGGCAATAAAGGCTGATTTTGAATAATTCTCAATTTTTAGCATAACATGGTCCAGGCAGCTGTCACCTCTAGTAGGGAAAGAATGCCCAGGAAGGAGACCAAAAGATGACAAGACATTGAGGTAGTTCAATCTGTTATTACGCTCATAGTTATTTTCAGTGGGTGAAATTATAAGATCTATATTTATATCTCCCAAAATCATAACATTTTTTTGGGTTAAGACATCCTTTAAGTGGGTATATAGGGTATTTATGAATATTTCAGCATTTATATGCGACGGGGAGCGATAAATACCTAATATAATGCAGCCAGAGACTTCTATTTGAAGACCAGTCGCTTCCGATAAGCTTAATTCACTAATTTTAGCATGAAGATTATTCATTATATATACTACTACCCCATCATTCTGATTTAACAACTTAGTGGTATAATATGCTGTATAGTTTGGTATTATGGGAACCGGTTTCGATAGGTTCAGCCTACATTCAGTCAGTATCAAAATATCAACTTCATACTTTAGTTGCGTTAATGTTACCTGCAAATCATTAATATTACTATATATACTTCTAATGTTTTGAGTGAGAATCGTTAAGTAATTAAAGGACGCAACCCTACGAACTTGAACTTTGAGCTCGTTATATATGAAATATAGCTTAAAATATAACTTAAAAAAAAATGTTGCTTATTTCACCTGCATGGTTCCCGTTCCCGTGGTAATATAAAAAATCCTTTCTTAGTGCTCGCCAACATCGTTAAAAGAACCTGTATGCAAAACTTCAGTTTAATTGGTTTAGCCGTTTGGGCTGTGCGTTGCCTGTCAGTCAGTCACGGTATTGTTTTTTAGTATTAGACTTATGTTGTACATTATCATGGTGTGTTGTACATTAACATTTAAAATTTGTCATAAGTATAAAAATAGCATTGACAACGCAAAAATAAAAAAATCATAAATTATTAGCTGTTGCATCATAATTGATCGTTAAACATTTGTTTTTTTCTCTTTCGAATGCAAGGAAGGATATTCTTACAGCGTATTAAAAATATAAAAGTATCGGAGAATTTCGACAGTGGTCAAGTCTCGGTAGCTCATTGGTAAGAGCAGTGGGCCGGATTCCCAAAGGTCGTGGATTCAAGTCCCATCTGAAAACTCACTTGTGGCCAAGTTCATTTGTTCCAATATTTTTCTTGTTAAAACTTATCATAAATGGTGTTTACTTATTTGTTTTTAACATAGACCTTGTTAGGTCACAGCAAGAATAAAATTAATTATATTTATGTATGTACGTAAGCTATATTATACTATTTTTTAATCTTTAATTGTTTTAATTACTTTAATAATTATATTCAAGTAAAACAATCTTAAAACTACAATAAACTATTGGTTGAAATATTCTTGCAATTAGTATTTCAGCTAGTAGTTGCTAGAAAGATACTGCTATTCTTAAATATAGGTAATTTATATGCGATGTTTTGTTGATAACTTCTGGGAGTTTGTTGTTTAAAACTGCTTTAGCGTATGCTGGACCATAAGCTATCCAAACGCTAGTCTACTATTTCTAATTTGGGTTTAGGTTGTGCTAATTTTGTACGGTGACGTAAATTTTGTGATCTTTAATAAATTGAAAACAAGTTTATATTTTTTCTTACAAATATGCATATTTTTTAAATGTAAATGGATACTAGAGTTGAAATTAAAATGTTTTAGTCTCAACGATCTTTGACAATTCTATAATGTCGATGATAAGTTTTAGAATACTTAGATTTTTGGCTCCAAAAAAAATGTCGAATACGAGATGTCACAGCTCGAGAATCACATAGGGGGCTAATTGTCTAATTTTAAATATATCACAATCCCTTTAAATTTTTCATTTAAAAGGTACATATTATACGAGCATCGCACCACAACTATTTGACCTTTGAAAGGGATTGCAATCGATTATAAAATTAAACACTTATGGAGGGGTTGCTATTGTGTATGTCAAAGGTTCTGTAATGAACTAATTACCCATATATTTGTTTTAAATAAAAAAAGCTCGAGTGATTGAAGAAGAAGTTAATGTAAATAATGAATTATATTATGATATAAACCAAATATTAATGTTTTTTACTAACTTAAAGAGTGTTAGTAAGTAATTTGTAAGTCCTAGGACTACCATCTTATCTAAGTCCGTTCCGGCAGTTAGAGGTAAGATAGCCAGTTCCTCAGTGATTGAGGATTCCGGGAGAGGCGCGCTTCCATTTAGTATCAGGTTGCATGTATCTACCCATTTTTCACAAAAAAAACACAAACGCTTTGAAAACCATATTTTATAGTTTTTATGAATTTGAGGGATTTTTTAATGAAGTTTACATATTATTAGGTGCTTTTTATTATTCCACGAAATAAACAATTAACTTACTAATTTCTTTAAAACACATGATTTATGAAACTCAATAAGTTCATTCATTCGCTCCTTACTTATCGATAAAAAAATTATTATTACTTCACGCACTACTGTCATTATTTGACATTAGTAATCGCCCCTCACCCCTGCAAGAATTGGTTGATCGTGATTTCATACATTCTTCTCGGGTTTCGTGTCCAGTGGTTAATTCGTCCAAGCTTATATCCTACAACTTGTGTTCCCGCGTAAAGGAAAAAAATATATTTTTATAAGTTAAGTATTCCATCGTTTTATTTGTCATCGCATTATGTTAGCTAAAAACACGTACATATCATACATAAGTAGAATATAGTACATGCGAAAGTTTGTGAGGATGTTTGGATGGATGGATGGCTATTTGTTACTTTATTTCGCAAAAACTACTGAATGGATTTAAATGAAACTTTGCAGTTAGCTTAGACATCAGAGTTACACATAGTCCCAATATTCCCACTGGAATGGGACCATGCGGGGGAAACCGCGAGCAGCCGCTGGTCATACATACATATCAAACACATAGATAAACCAAACCGACTGCGCTACGGCGACTCATGCATAACGCACGCCATGGTGTTCACGCTGTTGGTACCGATGTAAGTCACACCCATGGAAGTTATAGGTATAAGTGGAGCTAACACTCCAAATACCTACTTGAAGCCAAAATTCTATGTAGCATCATATCAAACTCTAGATAATTATGTTTTAAAAACCGCATCAAAATCGGACTAGTAGTTTTGGTTCTGCTCAAACAAATGTTTACTGCAGCGCCCCCTGGTGAGTTGTCACTGTAACACCTATCTAAGAACATGCACCAATCAAACCCGAACCCATCACTGCAAACCGCATCAAAATCGGACTAGTAGTTTTGGAGATAAATGGTAACATTGGTTTGCACAAACAAACAAACAACCTCTCACCCCAAACGCATATACCGTCTCCGTACCGTCGTTAATAGCAAAAACAAAAGCGCGAGTCGACAGTATCCGCCAAGTTTACTCGACTTGCGTTTTTGAAATTTGAAATTCTGTTATCGACTTGAAACTTCTGTCTTTAAAAAATTTACGTTGTTAAATCCAATACAAATGGTGCATATATAAGTTCTACGTGGTGATGGAACTATTTGGAATCCAAGATGCTAACGTAGCCTTTCACTGTTAGTGTACAAATAGGAAAACAAAATTAATAAGAAAGAGACAGAATTCTCTAAGACTGGAGAGTAAGATGACACTACATAAAATTTTTGCACCAAGTGGGTATTTGGATTGTTAGCTCTATAACTTCAAGATCACAACAAATACTATAGAAACTATAGTATATAGGGCTTAGGGAATGCAATCCTGATCGCGCGGGATCGCGAGATCCCGTGTAATTTTTCGGGATCAATCCCGAAGCATAATACGACGAGATCCCTTTCGAGATTGACGGGTTTGGGCGGCGATTTAAATTTAAGTGCTACTGCTACACAAACTAATACTTCACTTAAAGAGGAATTAGAAGAAACTCTGCGAGCGTTTAAAAGTCCTTTTACACGTGTGTCCAGATCCACAAGCTTAGATAAATTAGAGTCAGTAATAAAAAAAGAAATGGATTTCTTTGAGTGTGGAGGATCAAGGGGGAGATTTTTGCAGTTTGAAAATAATTGCTTAGTCACGCTGTTGCCAACCAGTGTTGAGTCGCAGAGGGCATTCTCAGCAGCTGGCTACATTGCAACGGATATTAGATGCCGGATAGCAGATAGTACTCTTGATACACTTTGTTTTTTAAGAAGTTACTTTCAAAATCACCCGTAACTACTTTTTAATCTCCTTGAGCTATACTATACCTACTTTTGTTTTGATTATGTTCATGTTAGTAAAACTGTTAATTATTTAGTTAGTAATAGCAAAGGATAAAGGCTTTTGTTTTCTTTAAAAAAAATATTTTGTTTTAATTAACCTCACTATCACAAACAAGCAGTTTTCATCGTATTCAGTAATGTGATTTTTGTTTTTAACTAGACGAGATCCCAAAAATTCGGGATCCCACGGGATTGACATTTCTAATCCCGAGGGATCTCGACTTTACGATCTCGAGTCGGGATTGCATTATCTAATAGGGCTTTACGCCAAAGTAATGCCTGATTATATCTAATACTTACAAACTCACAGAGCTTTATTTATTTTGGTTACAGGCACAATGCAACCCAACAAAATTCCGAGTGGAGAACTCTTACGGTGACAAGGAGTACAACAAGGGTTACTTACTGCTCACTGAACCCTGGTTTAGAGAATTTGTGTTCGAGGTAAGTAACATAATAATGATTACCTTTGTAAAATGTAGTTTATTTGATTTTGTACTTTATTATTAACTTGTTTAGAGATTACAGTTTTAGGTAGCAAAAGGGGTTGCACTTTTTTGTATGGAGGCTGGCCTGGTCCGAATCCCTAGTATTAGACGCCATTTTGATTATTTTTTCAAAATGACGTCGCATGATAATTCATTACAAAACGGGGCACGAAGGGCCCATTATTTTAATTTAAAATGATTTAATTTTAATATTAATAATTATGATATACCTAAATAAAATATTTAATGTATTTTTATTTTTTAATAACGAAAATAAAATCAATTTAGCTATATACATGAAAACTTTCTTAGGTAACCATCTTTAATTTCTTGAGAAAAATTTAAACTGCATTCACCGATTTTGAAAATAGAATACAGTCAGCAGGATAATATTCAGTTTTGAAAAAAAAAATTATGCCAGTCGATCCCGTTTTTATGAGGATCAAAACACAGATACCTACTGCGGTATCAGTACTAGAAAAGTTGGAAATCGCGAAAAAATATTCGCTAAGAAAAAAGTCCATTCAACAAACGTATTCGTAAGTGACTGCGTGTAGCGAGAGCGCGGGGCGCGTTTTTCGCAATTTCTGAAGTTTCTAGTACTCAAACCTCCGTTGGTGTCTTAGGCCCGTATTACGGAACGTGACTCAAGCAGTAATAATAAATAAATAAATAAAAAAAATATTTCCATACAATCACACCAATTATCTAGCCCACATTAAGTATCGTGAAGAACTTGTGTTATGGATACTAGATAACGGAAAACATACTTGTATACTTTTTTTTTTTTGTAAATACATACATAATATACATATTAAACACCCAGACCAAGACAAATAGACATGTTCATGCACACAAATATTTGTCTTGTCCGGGGATCGAACCCGGGACCCTTGGCGCAGAAGGCGGCGTTAGTACCTCTGCGCCAAACAGGTCGTTAGCAGTGATCTATACTTGAGAACAGCTAGCAAGGGACACGTTTATACATCGCATGTAGTGACGTTCCCCCTTGCTCTCAAGTACAGAACACTGCTCGAGTAACGTTCTGTAGTACGGACCTTAAAGTGTAATGTTAATACTCACGAGAAACCGAATCGAAAGTAATGAAAAAAAAATTTTTGAGAACTACCCATTTTACTGCTGATTTTACATTTTACAAAATCTGTGAAAACAGTTTAATATTTCTCAAATTAAAGGATGGTTTCTTAAGAACGTTTTCATGTAGCTACAACGGTTAAATATCTGCCCTTATTGACCCGTCTTAATTTTTCATCCTGTATGAACAGGGGACACACAGAGGAACAAGAAATGCTATGATATATAGTGCCCTAAAGTGTCACGTTGGTAATGCCGACCCAAAGTATCACTTTTGTATCCTTTAACTCCAACTATCTCACTAATCTGTTAATTTGATCTGTTCACCTTGCATATACTGTACTGTAAACTCATGTTCGGCTATAGAAGACGACGATACTAATCTGCCGCAACACAGTTTTTTAACTAGCGCGGAGGGTAGCTGTCATTATCTGCTACCGCCGTTACATAATTTGTTTTATGGTAATAATTGTACTGTAGCATTGTGATTGTGAATGGGTAAATAAAAATTTCTTTTATTTCAACCTGACACTTTAGGGCATTATGTTGTTTAATATTTTTTTGTTCATCTTTAAGTTCTCTAATCCCTATCCATATACATAGGTATTAATTATCGTACGACGCCATTTTGAAAAAAAAACAAAATGGACCTGTTACGAGGCCGAACGGTTCAAACTCCTTTGTGTTTATACTTTCTGTATTGTAATCGTCTTACTGACTTGCTAATAGTTTCTTAGTTTTCAAGCAATATCAACTAAATATTTTAAGTATCTTTACCACTGTAGATAAACACACACGCTTATCTAGGCAACTAAGGTTCAGTTGGTCTATCTCTTACTGATTTTAAA
This sequence comes from Chrysoteuchia culmella, assembly GCA_910589605.1. Taxonomy (NCBI): domain Eukaryota; kingdom Metazoa; phylum Arthropoda; class Insecta; order Lepidoptera; family Crambidae; genus Chrysoteuchia; species Chrysoteuchia culmella. The sequence goes on from OU342659.1 coordinate 15,915,440, forward strand.
CTTACAATTCCAAAAATTTATCGACAGATCGTCGTCGACAAGAAATACGTTTCACAAGAGGTCCTAGACGTGTTCCAACAGGAGGCTACAGTGTTACCAGCTTGGGACCCCATGGGCACCCTCGCTTGTCCCCTCTGCAGCAAAGAATAACACCAAAAGTTTAGCGCAACCCTGTACAAGGGGTGCTTCGAATACAGCTGACGAAGATTAAGTTTATTTTATTTAAAGCATGACCAGAAAAATAAAATACCAGGGCCTGTAGACAAAGTAACATCGTTATGTACCGAAACGATAAATAAACTGCAGTAAGACCACGTGATTTAGCGCGGCTCATGCCAATCCACCAATCCCATACATTTGATTATTTTCGACGACCGCCCCGTGGCCGTGGTAGAGTGGTACGTACACCGGTTTTAAGGTGTCGCCTACTCTGAGGTCCTGGGTTCGAATCCCGGCAGGGGCAAATGTTTGTATGATGAATACGAGCATTTGTACCTGAGTCATGGATGTTTATTATATATTTCTAAACATAAATACTTATATATGTATTTATATCCGTTACCTTAGTATCCCATAACACAAGCCTTACAGTGCTTACTTTGGGGCTAGGTAAATTGGTGGGAGTGTAAGAAATATTTATTTATTTTCGAACTTCGTTATCGTTGAAATAAAACAACTTTTACTGATATCAAACGCGCTATATTTCACGAACTAAGTTGTAATCGTCCGTATTTTTTATTTTTTAGGGGTTTTTTAAAATTTTTGTTATCGTTTTCGAATTGTTACTTTGTCTAGGCGGCCTGTAGGCCTAACTTGAGCGGCTTTTACCGACACACACAACGTGTTATTGTCCCGCTCACATGTTAGCGGAGTAAGCAAGACAGCATCATGCGCTATATCATATCGCGTAATAGGTATAGCGGTGTCCGTGCTGAGAGGCCTGGGACGGCACTTACGATTTCACTTTTGGCAACATAATGTTAAATTCCGTAGAAGAAATTATCCTTAGGTACAATCCGGGAACTTCCCAGTTGACCTGTAGTATTTTTGCGAAACGTTTTCTCGGAAAGTACTAAAGTTAAAGAAACAATTTATTATTCAAATGAAAGACCTCTTAATGGTCTATTATTTGTGATATAGACGTTTTCTGTATATTTTACTTTTTTTAAATAAAGCTTGAAGAAACTCTCCAACAACAACTGTATCATACCACAAAGAAAATCAAGGTGGAAACATGAAAACGTGCTATTTCCACCCGGCAAATTTTCTATAAAACCGTGTTTCCTTCAGTACGGGATGCGCTGGCGGAATTTCTGTGAAAAACGGAAGAAGCCATTTCCACAAACAAAAATAGAAGAAATTAGTTCATTACTTTTCCGCGATATGGCGAGGTTTTTATTTTATTGGTCAGGCTTTAATATTCTTGCAAGTTTTGTGTTCTACCACGAATTTATTGAATGTAAGTTTAAATAATCTTGAAACTTTATGTAATTTGAGACTAACACTTACTAAGATTTGATTTAGAAAAAGCACGGAAATGTAAAGAAAGCACGGATATAGAAACAACTGAATAACGTCTTGCCTAGTATGAAATCGACATGTTGGCAACACTGTCGACTTATTGTTTGTATATAGCAATATTGTCTGTGTTCTACAACAATGTTGATCAACTATTGTTCAACAATACTAAATGCTTGTAATGAATATTATGTGGCATAAACCTGAAGATGAACCCACCTTTTATTACTTTCAAACCTGGGGTGCGATTGCGTAAAGTCAAAGTCAAAGATTTTTATTCAAATAGACTTATAGATAAGTACTTTCGAATAGTCCAAAATTTTTTTTCCCTACCAGCCATTCAGGACATCTTTTAACTGATAAAAAGAACGGCCGCAAGAAACTTATCAGCTTTAACAGAAACAAAAACATTTACAATGGAACATGTTGTTGCCAAGCACAAATTTACAATTTTGAAATATATTTAATATAAGAGGAAAATTTTCCAATATTCAATTATTGAATATTTTCCTTTTATCTAATTTATAATAGTTATGTTTTATGTTAGTATCACATCCATGCATTTTGGTCTTTTAAATAATCATCTACCTTGTAATAACCTTTGCTTAAGAGTGACTTTTTAACATATATTTTAAATTTATGCAAAGGCAGCTCTAACAATTGTTGTGGAACTTTATTAAAAAAAGCTATACCTTTCCCCAAAAACGAGCGTCTACATTTTTCAAGTCGAAATTTTGGAACGGCAAGCTTATTCTTATTTCTAGTATTAAAATTATGGACATCGCTATGCTTAATAAATAAATCAAGATGTTTCCTTACATATACTATATTATCATAGATGTATTGTCCCGCCAAAGTTAGTATATTAATCTCTTTAAACAAATCCTTAAGAGAATCTCTCCGTCGAAGGTTGTAAATGGCGCGCACAGCTCTTTTTTGAAGTATAAAAACATTTTCTGTATTAGCTGCTGAGCCCCACAACAACAGGCCATAGGACATTACACTATGAAAATAGCTAAAGTAAACTAGTCTTGCCGTTTCAATATCAGTTAAGAGCCTTATTTTCTTTATTGCAAAAGCCGCAGAACTAAGTCTACTCGACAAGGCTTCAATATGTGGAAGGTAATCGTATTCATTTGACAGTTCATATCGTATTCAATCGGCTGCAATTTGTATGGAATGACATTTAATATTGTACAATATGAACTGTCAAATGAATACGATTGACTTTACGCAATCGCCTAGCTGATTGTAGTTTCAATAACTTAACATAAAAGTGCTATTTATTTATTTGTAGTTAGGTCAGATATTTTCTGCTGCGTTACTATTTGTTAGAGGATCTTTTTGGAGCTTGCACTACTAAAATCACTCTTAGACCGTATAAGATAAGGGTGTGTTCAAGATCAACCTGTTGTTCTGTTGACTGTACTAAAGCAGCATTCGAAGTAATTTGTCTTTATTTTTACCAACATAGGAGCGCTCCTAAGGTCTGTAAAGCTGATCTGCTGTCATACATGGAATGGCAAATTGTTAGATCTTAATATATGTTAAGGTATTCAAATTCTACTGTATGTAGGTATTTACGAATAAAATGTAATTTAGATGTACAATCGTAGAAGTTACCATTTTGCCTAAAAGTGGTCTACGGGAAATTCTGCGACTGTACGTCGAATGTTTGAGACTTTTCCTACTGATTATAAAATCTTACAAAGGTGTCAATTAATGTTATAATATTAATTAGAGATCCTTTCGCAATATCTTCAATTATATTCTTACCTCGTTTTAAATGTGGAATTGAATGACTCTATTGATACTGCCACTGTAATTCTATAACGAATGTGTTCATTGCAGTTACCACTAAGATTGTTAGCTTAAATATTGCAAGTAATATTAATATATTATGATTTGCAACATACAAAATTCTTAAACTGCTCTAATGAATTACTTTGATTAATACAATCGAATAGACCCTTTAGTTACTTGCAATTTATGAGATAACTCTACAACAAATGTCTTGTCAACTGGCATTAATGTATTTATTTTGTGCATTATTATCTTATGAGATTTATTTTTTTGTATTTTTACTAACCACAGTTTATATTACTGTAGCAGCAAATACTTGTCACAAATCGCCCACAAATGGGCCTTTATGTGTGCTGGTGATGTCACTTTGCTAAAACCACTTTTATTGAATATATATACTTTGATAAGAAATGTTTTATTTTTCACAATATGTATGGGCACAAACACACCGGCAGGCTTGCTTATAATTTATGAGAGAGCCACATTTCGCGACTCCACCTAGCGTGTATACCATGTATCCTAACAACCAAGTCACTACGGCTAAACAAGGCGCCTACATATGCGTGTGCCCTAAGTGTAGATGTAAAGTAGACAAGTCTGACTTATTAAAACAAATTAATGTGCATTAAGCAAGTCTGCAGTATAATAGAGAAGGGTTTTAAAACTACTTAAGCCTCATTTACATGATGAAAGTTTCTTGCCTATTGCATACAATTAAATTGAAGCAATAAATGACTTGCATGGTCTAAACAACACAGTAACATTCTTGATCAATTGAACAAGTTGATTTTCAAAACTTGTCTTTGTGTAAACTACGCATACAATAATTTCATAAGCAATTCTAGCATTCAAGGATTGTCTTCATTTGCAAACATGAATCTTTTGACTATTTTATCTTCTTACTTTCCCCATGATACTGTGTTCATATTTTTTTTTTTATTTTGTTTGTTATTTCCCTAGGTCCAAATCCATCAACACCAAATTCTTGTGCAAATGCTACTAGAGTAGACGCGCGTCACGATTTTTGTAGTTTACATTTTCAGTGTCCCATAAACACACATGATTTCTGTAAATCTCAAAATTTTATTAAATCGGCAGAACTGAATTTCAAAGCTTTTTTACTTATACTTTTTTAGTAAACAATACACTCTTGAAATGTACAACAATTGAATGAAAAATTTGCGAGCGAAAATACTTGCAATACTTGAAGCAACTCGCTAATAAATGGTACAGGATCATAAGTCATCAGATCATAAAGTGTTTAGAGATGTCAAACTAGAAAGCAATAATATCCTAAATATAACAGGTTTTACCCGTGGTCCCACCGGTTTGTACCCCTGGTGGGACCACGGGTAATTTTATTTCCCTGTAGTCCCACTGCGCTACAGTGGGTCTATGGGTAATTGAAACGACAATACCGTATTTACCTGTTGTCCCCCCGCTTTAACCTCCTGCTGGATCCACAAGTTATAACACTCAACTGTGGACCCACTGCTTGGTATACAAAAAATTGTAAAATATTGAAAAAAGTACCAGGGCAGCATAACCAACTATGAGTTATTAAAAGCTGCTGTATATAAAAATCTTGAACTGTTTAATAATAACTCCTGGTTAGCTAAGTATTCCTGGAACTTTTACTTAAATATTATTGTAATTAATAAGTATTGTATAAGTCATAACTTGCATTCAATATTTGCTTTCCATTTTTGCATATAAACACTAATTACTATTCTTGAAAGTCAATTATTGCGCTTACTTTATTGCATTCAATTATGGCACTTGAATATGCAAGAAAATGGTATCATGTAAATGAGGCTTTATTCCTATCATTAATTTGTTGAAATGTAATAAAATAAATGCAAGTAAATCAACAAAATCATTTATTTACAGCACCAGAATAATTGCAAGTTATATTTTTCACAAATTCTTAATTTTGTTCTTTTTCTGTATTCAGTAATAAGTTATATATTTGAGACCAATGAAGATTGCATGTTTTAAAGAAAATTAAATAATTTGTGAACACAGTAATTCAGACTATAACAACCACTCCACCATTACATGAAGATAATTCTTTACCCTGTTTCTTCCTCAAACTCCTCAAGTACTTGAGTTTTGCCCACACACCTTGGCACATCCGTATCAAGCGTTTATCACGAGTTGTTCTTCCGAATTCTGCAACATTCCTAACAATGTGACGAGCTAGTTTGAGTTTGCCTTTCTGTGAGTATGATAATGCTGAGTATAGTTTGCTTCTCGCTGCTAACCCATCATCTCCGAGCATCTTTGATAATTTATATTGTCGTATTGATATCCTGCCAGCTTCTTCAGCCTACAAGAAATAATATATTGATATTATATAAACCTTAATACACACAAACTATGTATATACTACGCTATATACTTACACAATGCTCGAAATAATCTCCTAAAGCTGAGTAAGCTCCTCCCAACGTCGAAAGCCATGAAAATGCATTCTCAATCTCAATTCTAGTCCATATGAGTCTTAGTAGTCTTTCATTCCTGTAAAAATCATTAACTTGTTTGAGAATAAAAGTAAATAGAGTGTGAGAAACAGTCATTGTATGAATCAAGACATCAGTCATTGTAAATCATGATTTTAGTAATAAATATTATAAATAATTTACCATGCATAATCTATAACCTCTTTATCTGGCGGCACCATGATTAAATTCAAGAAGACCATCCCATTCTCCGGATACCCACATAGTTTATGTAAATTCATCAAAACATTGCTTCTATACACATTGGAGCACATGCATTCCTTCAAGAATGGTCGAAGAAACAGAGCGGAAGCTACGAACTTTACTTTCTGTTTCTTATCCTTAGTTTCTATTGATTGGACCTCAGATTTGTCTCCACATTTAACACCAAGAAGCTCAGAAGATTTGAGGTCTGTCAGAAGAACTTGATCTTCAGAAATGCAGCAAATCGTAAATGGACTACGAAAGAGTCGTACTTTAGCTAAAACTTGCATTTTTATAAATTCACAATTTACAAAAAACTGTTCACTGTTCACGCAGAAATTACTATTTTATGTATTGCTGAACTGCGCCCATAGAGATTATATTTACAAGTCAATGACTGCGCCTGTGTATTATCATGTAATTAACACAATTTTTTTTTTTCGTATTTATCTAAAAAATTACGAGCTCGCTCACGAAGTAATCAAAACAAACGTCAAACTTTATGTCAAAAAGTATTACAGTCACCCCGTGTGTACCTTACACCTTGGGTGCTATAAAAACCTTTAGTGCCGGATAAATAATGTCTTATTTCGATATTTTAAACATTCGTAACGCAAGCGTTTAAGAATTATTGGCATTTAAAGATGGGCCTCACGGTATGACGCTTAAGATTATGGATGCTGGAAATATCAAAAACTAGCAAACGAAAGTCCAGTTTCAGTCCCTAAATCCTGAGTGACGCAAAAATAAATAAGATTTAACACTCGAGGTAATACGGTATTCGTAATACGGTAAAATGGCCAAAGTATTCAGATTTGCGCAGACAAACAGGTCTTAATTTGCTTTTAAAGGATCGGCATTATATCGAAGTCACCACAGTATACTTTGTCATTAAATTCTGTATTGTGGTGGAAACATTCTATTTTAATATGAAAATAAACTTGTATAAGAAGTTTAGAACTACCTATTAGATTTAGAACTTAAGATAACAAGCAATGTCTTGGCAATTTGGTGGGAGATTCCACTCGCATTACAATATATATAACTTAAACATGCATCAACTCAAAAATTGTGTTTGTGACTGGTTGAAAACCTTGAGTTACGACGAAACCGAGTTAATTTTTAAAATAGATAAATAATTCATTAATGACAAAAATATATAATTATGCTAGGTACCTTTAACGAATATAAGATTCTTTAATAAATTCAAATAATTCCATTTCATTATGACTCAACAATATACACACCCTCTCCACACACACTCACTCATATTCATTTTACTCACCGTGAGAGGTTCACTACATATAATCTAACTTTAAGGTTTAGTTTTGATTTTGGCATTTTTTGTTAGTTTTAGTTTATACCATTTTGCCTCTCTGGTTAAACCTTGTTTGTACATAGTGAGAGTAAGAGCATTGCACCTGAAATACAGGTTTCCTAGTTCGGGTGCAGATGTTTACCATTGGCTTGTTTCAATCAATGGTTAATTACATATAAGAACTAAGTTATGTTTACAGATATCCATATTTTTTACTCGGTAGGCCCCAAAGGGTCGGTCAGAGAGGCCCCTGGACTGTCAATGTAGTATTATTATAGTATTAGATACAAGAAGACGTGATATTTGACAGTGATGTTATTAAAAATGTAAAATTATTTGTCAAATAAGCAGCAATTAGAAGTCGGAACTTACTTTACATGATTGTGAAACAGGGGCCCTACCGCGTAAAAAATCTGGGTATGGATATGGGCTTCATTTGACATTTAACTGTCAAATGAAGCCCATGTCCATATCCATATTTTTTACGCGATAGCTCCCCAGGCCAAATAAAAGTACAAAAAAATATGATTCCACAATTTGTGTTTTATTAACTCAAAACAAGAAAAATATTTTGCTACAAATTAATTTTTTACATATCAATAATAAAATGTCAAAGTATTACAGTTCCATCTCGCAACACTAAAATCATTTAAATGATTTATTTATTTATTACTTATTTATTTTTGCGTCACTGAGGATTTAGGGACTGAAATTGGACTTTCGTTTGCTAGTTTTTGATATTTCCAGTATCCATAATCTTAAGCCTCATTAAATGCCCATCTTTAAATGCCAATAATTCTTAAACGCTTGCGTTACGAATGTTTTGAATACCGAAATAAGACATTATTTACCCGGCACTAAAGGTTTTTATAGCACCCAAGGTGAAAGGTGTAAGGTAAACACGGGGTGATTGTAATCAAAAAGTCACGATTTTTTTTTTATTTTTTTTATATTTTCCCGGGTCCTGGCTTCTAGGCTTGAAACCGGTTTGAAAAATACCGGTTAATAGAGATTTTTAATTATGGCTTTTACAAAAACCACTTCCAACATTTGTAATGAGAGCATTTCAAAAACCAAAATAAACCGGTTCAATCCAAAGCTACTAAATGTACCTACCTTACCACTTGCGAGGCGATCAAGCTAATAGCGTATGTAGAATAAGCTCGCTATTATCTTTGCCACATGCGCGCGTCGCGCGCGCGTCCCGTTGTGTTTAGGTAATTATTACGAACAAAAGAAACCCCCATAAACCGCAAAATTGATTCAAAAGCCTTTTAATATTGCTTATTTATGAAACCGTTTTTTAATGTTTGGGTAGAGCCTTAATTTGATTAATTAGAAGCATTTATAATATGTTCTACGTGGTAGTGGAAGTGATTTTAAATTATCCTTTTACTAATAGTGTTAAAAATGAATACAAAATTAATTAGAAAGAGGGAGAATGCTCTAGAGAGTGAGATAACGCTACATAGAATTTTGCTTCAAGTCAAGTACCTAAGTGTTCGGACTTCGGATTTGGACTGTTCGGAATGTGATCTCCAGTTCTCCAGTTACACCTATACCTTCATGCCCTTCATGGGTTAATATTATTATAACTTAAACATATTAGTGAGATTACTGCCTGATATGTAACTCATAAATGATAAGAATCATCAAAGGGAAAAAGTACAGCACATTTTTGGTTCAAAAACGTGAATTAGTGATTAGGTCAATTGAATTTTATCATATCGATTGAATATTAATATGGTCACTCCATTTCTTACTTTTCGCTTCACTGCGTGAGGTTGGGTCGGCCATTTTGAAAAAGGCTGTCGCTTGGTTGACAGGCCGGTGGAAAAAATATATTTTAATCCGCAGCTGGAAAAACTGCAAGGCTAAATTTGAGTTGATGAAGTGAATATTAGCGTACACAATGGCGCGATACGGTCAAAGACCGGAAAATGCCCTCAAACGGGCCAGCGGTAAGTACAAAACTCTTCAATACTTACCACGTTGCATGCCCGTGACATGTCTGTTAGAGATTTTGATACCCACTTTATTTCGAATAAATAAGATTATTAACGGGCTATTATACCATTTTCCTGTTTTAGATTCGATTATATCTGTTGTATTTGACCTGTAAACAATAACATAAAAATTACGTAAAAAACATAACCAAAGATTTCCAAAGCAACATGATCATGCTCAAATTTCTTTACCGACAGAATTTATGGACTTGGACAAACCCGCCCGGGCTTTGGACACCTTGCAAGAGGTGTTCCGTAACAAAAAATGGGCGTACAACTGGTCAGAATCGGTTCTGGAACCGATTATGTTCAAATACTTGGAGCTGTGCGTGGATCTCCGCAAGTCTCACATTGCAAAGGAAGGCCTTTTCCAATACAGGAATATGTTTCAATCAGTGAATGTTGGATCCTTAGAACAAGTTATAAGGTTTGTATCTATTTAATATTTGTTCTGGCATTGAACTGAGTATAATTCATTATGCAAACCTTAACAATATGTTGCTAGAAACTCTAAAAGAGTGAAAGTTGTAATGACCAAAACAATGGGGTAAAGGGGACCAGTTTCCTCTGTATCTAAAACTACTTTTGCCTATAAATAACTATCTAAGCTAATCTATTCTAATAAAATTGTAAGAAATTATTACTAAAAGTCAGTTTCAAGTTGGGGTCTAGAAATTGCATTTTTTTTTTAAATACCAGTGGTCACATAAGTCAACATTATTTTATAGCCTTCATCCCTAATTCCACCACCTTAGTTAGATATTCTTGTAAAATTATTATTATTGTATTGTTGTAATTTACTAAAAGTTAGAATGTCATTATCAGTTTCCTACTTTACATAATGCACAGGAATGTGATTAATCAGTCATAATCTTTATTGGGAACAAGAAATTATAAATTTATTGTTGTTACAATAATCTTTTTGCTTGTAGCATATCTATGAATTAATATACTTGAATTCATATATAACCTTATGAGAGTGATACAGAGAAGGAATAAACATTAGCTTTTGTCAAATGGCATTCATAGAACCCAAATAAAGGAATGTATTTTTTGTTGTTGGAGTTGGTGTAGTATTTTGGCTTACAAAAATTTTCACTTGCACTTGAAAACTATTCAATCACTTATGACAGCTTAATCTGCAATTTTCTTTGTATTGAATTTTTAAACATTTCTGCACATTTAAAACCCATTCAAACCTTGTCCTGGCAATACCCATCACAAATAAAATAATATTTAATTTGGTGCAGTCTTTCTGCTATGGCCGTACATACATTTGTTGTTTTTTTTTTTTATAAATAAAGATAATAAGCCTTTTTTTAACACTTTCGCTGGCAGGGAACGAGAACAAATAGATGTTTTATTGTTATAATGTCTATAGACTTTCACTGTAAGCAAACATGTTAAGAGAAAAAGAGATATTGCCCTGGTTATATTATAACCAGGGCAATATCTCAACAAATACAGAGACAATATTATTGTCTCTGTATTTTATGTGTCTTTCTGGCCTATCCTCAGACTCCATTGAATTCTGTATGATTTTATATGGAGGAGAAAACTTATGAATATTTCAGAGGCTACTTGCGTATGGCTGAAGAAAGAACGGAGGCAGCCAGAGCTCAATCAACTCAAGCTGTCATAGAAACTGATGACCTGGATAATTTAGCTACACCTGAAAGCATTTTGTTGAGCGCAGTGTCTGGTGAAGATGCTCAAGATCGTTCTGATCGGACTATTCTGACACCATGGGTAAGTAAATTTTTGGTTGATGTTGAATTAAAGTCGGGGAGATAAGTAGACAGAAAAAACTGGCCAAGTGCGAGTCGGACTCGCGCACCAAGGGTTCCGTACAAACCTGTAGGTATATAAGTAAAAGTTCACCCATCACGACAATTGAGTAATAGTTATGGTATTTTTATAGCAAAATAAATTTAAAATTTTCAAAAATATTTTTTTATTATATGATTTAACAAAAAAATTACGGTTTTCGCAATTTTTCTTTTATCTGTACTATAACATGTTACTTCGTACGAAATTTCAAGGTTTTCTGTAGGTTTTGATTCCCGTGCGAGTTTCGAAAATTTGCGGCATAAACGGCTGTATCTTTTGATTGCTTTGGCTTAGAAGTTTGATTTTTTCACAGCTCCAAGGGACAGTAGACCTGAGTATTAGATATAAATTTCAGTTTGATACCTCCACGCGTTCCTGAGAAAAACAGTCTTGACAGACAGACGGGCGGACAGACAACGAAATGATCCTATAAGGGTTCCGTTTTTTCCTTTTGAGGTATGGAACCCTAATAATGAAAACAAACAGCTCTTAAAAGATACAACACCAGTCGAGATCAAAGCATAACTGATTTATTATTTAAGTACCCACATAACTTGACATTTTAATTGACAATCAAAATACACAATATACCTTTCCTCTACAATTGAAGTAAAATCAAAGTTATGGATTTAACAGTCTATCCTTAATCAACAGAATTTGGTATGCCGATTATTCCTGGCCACTGTTCTGGTGGCGGAATGATAATAGGAGGATCTGGAGAAGATGACCCAGATCTGGGTGCTCTTGGAGTAGCAATTTGTGGCGGAGGTGGTGAGTTAAATCTGTGTGGCTGCTGGCTCACTGCTCGAGCTACCAGCTGATCAACATGTCGAAGATGTAGCTCGCCATCTTCCGTTCTCACCATGTAAGAGCTAGGACCGTCGACTAACTCAACTTGTGCCTTCTGCCATTTCTCGCCAGGTCCGTACATACGAACTAAAACCGGCTGATCCTGAACAAACGAACGTGTTGGCGGATGCTGAGCTGCTTCTTCCAGTTGCTTATCGGCCTGGCTCGGAACCGAATCTGGGTGTAGCGCAGACACTGCAGTCTTATATCGGCGTCCATTTAGCATTTCAGCCGGGGTCTTATTAGTGCAACTGTTGGGGACAGTTCGCATAGCGTATAGGGTTTTAGGCAATTTCTCATTCCAAGGTACATTTAAATTCGAAATTTTCCTTAATTTGTTTTTAAATGTTTGAATAGCTCTCTCTATTTGGCCATTCGAAGCTGGATGATACGGTGGAGAATACAAATGTTTAATGCCATTGTTTTTCAAAAAGGTATTAAATTCTCTGGATGTAAAATTTCTGCCATTGTCAGTGACTAAAATGTCAGGCAACCCTTGTGATGAAAATATTTCGCGCAGAATGGCAATAACTGCTTCACTAGACATCGATGGTACTATTTTCGCATCAAACCATTTACTGTAACTATCTATTAAAACTAGAAAGGTTTTACCTTGAAATGGGCCTGCAAAATCTAAATGTAGGCGGCTCCATGGTCTCTCCGATGCAATCCAAGTTTGCGGATCTCTTGGCGGATTATTCCTTACCGCTTGGCACTGCTCACACTCGGCAACACAGCGCTCGATCTGCTGATCCATCCCGGCCCACCAGACATATCCCCGAGCAAAAGCCTTTGTTTGAACAATACCAGCATGCGGGGCGTGCAACAACTTCATCACTTCACTTTGAAGTGACTTTGGCACGATGACTCTGTTACACCACAGTAAACAACTTTTACTCTGTGAAAGAGCCTCTCTCCTTAACCAAAATGGTCGTAGAACCGGGTCATTATTAGAACGCGGCCAACCGTGAAGCACATGAAACAGCACCTTCTGTAGTAAAACATCTTTCTTAGTTTCTTTAGCAATTCTTAAAGCATCGATATTCCAGCCTTCTGGCTGTTCTTCCAGCAATAGAACTTCTTTTACGGGTTTCTCAGTTTCCATAGCCGAATGAGTCATTGTCCACCTACTCAAAGCATCAGCATTACCTAATGATTTACCTGGTCTATATTTAATATCATACTCATAACAACTGAGTTTCAAAGCCCATCGTAACATCCTTGGTGAAATCTGGTCTGGAATTGGTTTGGTAGGGTTAAACAATCCAACTAGGGGCTTGTGGTCCGTAATAATACAAAATCTTCGACCAGCCAAAAATTCATGGAATTTGGTTAATCCAAAAATAATAGCAAGGGCCTCTTTATCTATTTGCCCATACTTTCTTTCATGTGGCTGTAAGGTTCTCGAGGCCATCATTATGGGTTTTTCTGATCCATCATTCATAACATGAGCAATAATAGCACCAACACCATAGCTTGAAGAGTCACAAATCAACAACAATTCTCGGTCAACTTCATAATTAACCAGTGTCAACTCAGACGACAAAAGCTCTTTAGCCCGCTCAAATGCAGTATTTTCTGCTTCACCCCAAATCCAAGGTCTTTTTGCTTCTAACAAACGATACAGAGGCTCCAGCAGAGTAGCCTTGTCTTGAATAAATTTTTCATAAAAATTGTATAAGCCCAAAAATGCTCTTAAGGTCTCCTTGTTTGTTGGAGCCGGCTTGTCTTTTATTTCTTTTACTTTTAAAGGTGATGGGTGGAGCCCCTTCGCATCTATCATGTGACCCAAAAATTGAATGCTATTAGTCGCAAAAACGCATTTCTTTATATTAAGATGAAAACCCACGTCGTTCAGCTTCTGGAGAACGGCATGAAGCCGCTGATCATGCTCTGCTGCATTTCTCCCAGCCACGGCTACGTCATCAAGCATACATGCTACGCCTTCGAGGCCAGCCAGTGCATTTGCCATGACACGCTGGAAGATAGCTGGTGCCGCATTGATACCAAAAGCTAGGCGGTTCATCTTCATCAGTCCCAGCGGGGTGTTGAGGGTTAACAGTGAGGCAGTAGCATCGTCAACTTTTAATTGTAGGTACGCCAATTTAAGATCTATTTTGCTAAATACCCGACCACCACTAAGCTGAACAAACGACTGAATCGCTGCCGGAAGTGGGTATGTATCAACTTCAATCGCAGGGTTTACGGTTGAACGGTAGTCTCCACATATACGAAGAGACCCGTCGTCCTTCTTGACCAGTCTTAATGGCGTAGCCCAATTTGAATATCTGACAGGCGTCAGAATACCAGCTTCCACCATACGAGTCAGCTCTTCCTCCACTTGACGCCTTAAAGGAAATGGCACGGGACGTGCTTTCATAAAACGCGGCGTTGCGTTAGCGCGCACGTGCAGAGATACCTCAGGGCCTTTATATTCACCAAGTCTGTCGCTGAACAAACTAGGAAACTGACGTACTAAGGAATCTATTTCACAGTCCTTCCAGCAGATTCCTAACACTTCAACACCTAATGCTTCAAACCAGTTTCGACCCAATAGGCTAGGGCCATTGCCCGACACAATTAAAAGTTCGCACTGAGCTTCCTTATTCCCAAGAGATGCACGAACAGGTGTTGCCCCTAACACTTTGAGCGGGTCCCGAGTCCACGTCACTAATTTTATATTGGTAGATCTCAACGCCGGCGGCGTATGCCACAACTGCTGAAACGTTACTTCTGACATGATTGTTCTCGACGCCCCGGAGTCCACCTCCATAGTCACTTGAGCGCCATCGAGATATATGTCTGCTGTAATCGGAGGGCTATATTTCTCAGAGCACACGTACACCCCCATCATCTTTTCAGACTCGGCAGACGGGGCCTCTTTACTCTCATTCTGAGTATGATGTATCTTTGTTCGCCTTTTTCCACAAGCAGATGTAATATGTCCATATTTCTTACAATAAAAACATCTGGCTTTTATAAACGGACATTGTTCACCAGCTTTATGGCTACGTGCACAATGACGACACTCGTCCGTCTTGATTCTACCAATTTCCATAGGTTCATTAACCGTGGACGGAGTTAGCTTTGTTTCACAACTACTATCAGGGTACATGTCGTTAAAAGTCGTCTGGTAATTAAGACACTGCATTACAGCCATCTCATAGGTTAGGTCTTTAGCCTTCAACAACTCTCGGCGCAGACGCTCATCACGCACACCCAACACTAGCCTATCTCGTAACTGGCGCTTTAAGTCCGTAAAATTGCATTTTGCGCCTAATGAACTAAGGGCCGCTATATATTCTTGCACGCTCTCCCCTTGAGATTGTTGGCGTTTATGGAACTTCCCGGCTTGAC